>JAUPFN010000009.1:39955610-41212116 GCA_036924255.1 Apodemia mormo | reverse complement strand
CGACAGTGTGCGAGGTTGTGTGTGTACTGTGTATGTAGGTGCGCTGCGTACCTTTCCTGAGCAGCATGTTCCAGGCGACCTCGGCGAGCTGCGCGTGCGCCAGCGACAGTGTGCGAGGTTGTGTGTGTACTGTGTATGTAGGTGCGCGCGTACCTTTCCTGAGCAGCATGTTCCAGGCGACCTCGGCGAGCTGCGCGTGCGCCAGCGACAGTGTGCGAGGTTGTGTGTGTACTGTGTATGTAGGTGCGCTGCGTACCTTTCCTGAGCAGCATGTTCCAGGCGACCTCGGCGAGCTGCGCGTGCGCCAGCGACAGTGTGCGAGGTTGTGTGTGTACTGTGTATGTAGGTGCGCTGCGTACCTTTCCTGAGCAGCATGTTCCAGGCGACCTCGGCGAGCTGCGCGTGCGCCAGCGACAGTGTGCGAGGTTGTGTGTACTGTGTATGTAGGTGCGCTGCGTACCTTTCCTGAGCAGCATGTTCCAGGCGACCTCGGCGAGCTGCGCGTGCGCCAGCGACAGTGTGCGAGGTTGTGTGTGTACTGTGTATGTAGGTGCGCTGCGTACCTTTCCTGAGCAGCATGTTCCAGGCGACCTCGGCGAGCTGCGCGTGCGCCAGCGACAGTGTGCGAGGTTGTGTGTGTACTGTGTATGTAGGTGCGCTGCGTACCTTTCCTGAGCAGCATGTTCCAGGCGACCTCGGCGAGCTGCGCGTGCGCCAGCGACAGTGTGCGAGGTTGTGTGTGTACTGTGTATGTAGGTGCGCTGCGTACCTTTCCTGAGCAGCATGTTCCAGGCGACCTCGGCGAGCTGCGCGTGCGCCCAGCGACAGTGTGCGAGGTTGTGTGTGTACTGTGTATGTAGGTGCGCTGCGTACCTTTCCTGAGCAGCATGTTCCAGGCGACCTCGGCGAGCTGCGCGTGCGCCAGCGACAGTGTGCGAGGTTGTGTGTGTACTGTGTATGTAGGTGCGCTGCGTACCTTTCCTGAGCAGCATGTTCCAGGCGACCTCGGCGAGCTGCGCGTGCGCCAGCGACAGTGTGCGAGGTTGTGTGTGTACTGTGTATGTAGGTGCGCTGCGTACCTTTCCTGAGCAGCATGTTCCAGGCGACCTCGGCGAGCTGCGCGTGCGCCAGCGACAGTGTGCGAGGTTGTGTGTGTACTGTGTATGTAGGTGCGCTGCGTACCTTTCCTGAGCAGCATGTTCCAGGCGACCTCGGCGAGCTGCGCGTGCGCCAGCGACAGTGTGCGAGGTTGTGTGTGTACTGTGTATGTAGGTGCGCTGCGTACCTTTCCTGAGCAGCATGTTCCAGGCGACCTCGGCGAGCTGCGCGTGCGCCAGCGACAGTGTGCGAGGTTGTGTGTGTACTGTGTATGTAGGTGCGCTGCGTACCTTTCCTGAGCAGCATGTTCCAGGCGACCTCGGCGAGCTGCGCGTGCGCCAGCGACAGTGTGCGAGGTTGTGTGTGTACTGTGTATGTAGGTGCGCTGCGTACCTTTCCTGAGCAGCATGTTCCAGGCGACCTCGGCGAGCTGCGCGTGCGCCAGCGACAGTGTGCGAGGTTGTGTGTGTACTGTGTATGTAGGTGCGCTGCGTACCTTTCCTGAGCAGCATGTTCCAGGCGACCTCGGGCGAGCTGCGCGTGCGCCAGCGACAGTGTGCGAGGTTGTGTGTGTACTGTGTATGTAGGTGCGCTGCGTACCTTTCCTGAGCAGCATGTTCCAGGCGACCTCGGCGAGCTGCGCGTGCGCCAGCGACAGTGTTGCGAGGTTGTGTGTGTACTGTGTATGTAGGTGCGCTGCGTACCTTTCCTGAGCAGCATGTTCCAGGCGACCTCGGCGAGCTGCGCGTGCGCCAGCGACAGTGTGCGAGGTTGTGTGTGTACTGTGTATGTAGGTGCGCTGCGTACCTTTCCTGAGCAGCATGTTCCAGGCGACCTCGGCGAGCTGCGCGTGCGCCAGCGACAGTGTGCGAGGTTGTGTGTGTACTGTGTATGTAGGTGCGCTGCGTACCTTTCCTGAGCAGCATGTTCCAGGCGACCTCGGCGAGCTGCGCGTGCGCCAGCGACAGTGTGCGAGGTTGTGTGTGTACTGTGTATGTAGGTGCGCTGCGTACCTTTCCTGAGCAGCATGTTCCAGGCGACCTCGGCGAGCTGCGCGTGCGCCAGCGACAGTGTGCGAGGTTGTGTGTGTACTGTGTATGTAGGTGCGCTGCGTACCTTTCCTGAGCAGCATGTTCCAGGCGACCTCGGCGAGCTGCGCGTGCGCCAGCGACAGTGTGCGAGGTTGTGTGTGTACTGTGTATGTAGGTGCGCTGCGTACCTTTCCTGAGCAGCATGTTCCAGGCGACCTCGGCGAGCTGCGCGTGCGCCAGCGACAGTGTGCGAGGTTGTGTGTGTACTGTGTATGTAGGTGCGCTGCGTACCTTTCCTGAGCAGCATGTTCCAGGCGACCTCGGCGAGCTGCGCGTGCGCCAGCGACAGTGTGCGAGGTTGTGTGTGTACTGTGTATGTAGGTGCGCTGCGTACCTTTCCTGAGCAGCATGTTCCAGGCGACCTCGGCGAGCTGCGCGTGCGCCAGCGACAGTGTGCGAGGTTGTGTGTGTACTGTGTATGTAGGTGCGCTGCGTACCTTTCCTGAGCAGCATGTTCCAGGCGACCTCGGCGAGCTGCGCGTGCGCCAGCGACAGTGTGCGAGGTTGTGTGTGTACTGTGTATGTAGGTGCGCTGCGTACCTTTCCTGAGCAGCATGTTCCAGGCGACCTCGGCGAGCTGCGCGTGCGCCAGCGACAGTGTGCGAGGTTGTGTGTGTACTGTGTATGTAGGTGCGCTGCGTACCTTTCCTGAGCAGCATGTTCCAGGCGACCTCGGCGAGCTGCGCGTGCGCCAGCGACAGTGTGCGAGGTTGTGTGTGTACTGTGTATGTAGGTGCGCTGCGTACCTTTCCTGAGCAGCATGTTCCAGGCGACCTCGGCGAGCTGCGCGTGCGCCAGCGACAGTGTGCGAGGTTGTGTGTGTACTGTGTATGTAGGTGCGCTGCGTACCTTTCCTGAGCAGCATGTTCCAGGCGACCTCGGCGAGCTGCGCGTGCGCCAGCGACAGTGTGCGAGGTTGTGTGTGTACTGTGTATGTAGGTGCGCTGCGTACCTTTCCTGAGCAGCATGTTCCAGGCGACCTCGGCGAGCTGCGCGTGCGCCAGCGACAGTGTGCGAGGTTGTGTGTGTACTGTGTATGTAGGTGCGCTGCGTACCTTTCCTGAGCAGCATGTTCCAGGCGACCTCGGCGAGCTGCGCGTGCGCCAGCGACAGTGTGCGAGGTTGTGTGTGTACTGTGTATGTAGGTGCGCTGCGTACCTTTCCTGAGCAGCATGTTCCAGGCGACCTCGGCGAGCTGCGCGTGCGCCAGCGACAGTGTGCGAGGTTGTGTGTGTACTGTGTATGTAGGTGCGCTGCGTACCTTTCCTGAGCAGCATGTTCCAGGCGACCTCGGCGAGCTGCGCGTGCGCCAGCGACAGTGTGCGAGGTTGTGTGTGTACTGTGTATGTAGGTGCGCTGCGTACCTTTCCTGAGCAGCATGTTCCAGGCGACCTCGGCGAGCTGCGCGTGCGCCAGCGACAGTGTGCGAGGTTGTGTGTGTACTGTGTATGTAGGTGCGCTGCGTACCTTTCCTGAGCAGCATGTTCCAGGCGACCTCGGCGAGCTGCGCGTGCGCCAGCGACAGCGCCCACAGCCGCAGGTACGACGCCGTGTGCGACACGCTGCCCAGCACGTACTCGATCGTGTGGATCGCCTGACACACACACATACACATACAGTATACACGCACTCATCTATATCTATACTTAAATGTACACTTATACTAATATCATAAAGAGAACAAAGTTGAATTTTCGTGTGTTTATCACCGATAAACTCCAAAGCTACGGTTAAAAATGCCTTTACCATTAGAAAGCTACACTAACCAAGAGTGGTATAGACCATAGGGTACCATTTACCAAACTACAAAGTATGTGTAGTGTGTTGTGTGTGTGTCTGTACTGGTGTATGAACACCTCGGTGATGTCCTCGTCGTGGTGCGCGGCGGGCACGTGCTCGGTACAGTATGTGTAGTGTGTTGTGTGTGTGTCTGTACCTGGTGTATGAACACCTCGGTGATGTCCTCGTCGTGGTGCGCGGCGGGCACGTGCTCGGTACAGTATGTGTAGTGTGTTGTGTGTGTGTCTGTACCTGGTGTATGAACACCTCGTGATGTCCTCGTCGTGGTGCGCGGCGGGCACGTGCTCGGTACAGTATGTGTAGTGTGTTGTGTGTGTGTCTGTACCTGGTGTATGAACACCTCGGTGATGTCCTCGTCGTGGTGCGCGGCGGGCACGTGCTCGGTACAGTATGTGTAGTGTGTTGTGTGTGTGTCTGTACCTGGTGTATGAACACCTCGGTGATGTCCTCGTCGTGGTGCGCGGCGGGCACGTGCTCGGTACAGTATGTGTAGTGTGTTGTGTGTGTGTCTGTACCTGGTGTATGAACACCTCGGTGATGTCCTCGTCGTGGTGCGCGGCGGGCACGTGCTCGGTACAGTATGTGTAGTGTGTTGTATGTGTGTCTGTACCTGGTGTATGAACACCTCGGTGATGTCCTCGTCGTGGTGCGCGGCGGGCACGTGCTCGGTACAGTATGTGTAGTGTGTTGTGTGTGTGTCTGTACCTGGTGTATGAACACCTCGGTGATGTCCTCGTCGTGGTGCGCGGCGGGCACGTGCTCGGTACAGTATGTGTAGTGTGTTGTGTGTGTGTCTGTACCTGGTGTATGAACACCTCGGTGATGTCCTCGTCGTGGTGCGCGGCGGGCACGTGCTCGGTACAGTATGTGTAGTGTGTTGTATGTGTGTCTGTACCTGGTGTATGAACACCTCGGTGATGTCCTCGTCGTGGTGCGCGGCGGGCACGTGCTCGGTACAGTATGTGTAGTGTGTTGTGTGTGTGTCTGTACCTGGTGTATGAACACCTCGGTGATGTCCTCGTCGTGGTGCGCGGCGGGCACGTGCTCGGTACAGTATGTGTAGTGTGTTGTGTGTGTGTCTGTACCTGGTGTATGAACACCTCGGTGATGTCCTCGTCGTGGTGCGCGGCGGGCACGTGCTCGGTACAGTATGTGTAGTGTGTTGTGTGTGTGTCTGTACCTGGTGTATGAACACCTCGGTGATGTCCTCGTCGTGGTGCGGCGGGCACGTGCTCGGTACAGTATGTGTAGTGTGTTGTGTGTGTGTCTGTACCTGGTGTATGAACACCTCGGTGATGTCCTCGTCGTGGTGCGCGGCGGGCACGTGCTCGGTACAGTATGTGTAGTGTGTTGTGTGTGTGTCTGTACCTGGTGTATGAACACCTCGGTGATGTCCTCGTCGTGGTGCGCGGCGGGCACGTGCTCGGTACAGTATGTGTAGTGTGTTGTGTGTGTGTCTGTACCTGGTGTATGAACACCTCGGTGATGTCCTCGTCGTGGTGCGCGGCGGGCACGTGCTCGGTACAGTATGTGTAGTGTGTTGTGTGTGTGTCTGTACCTGGTGTATGAACACCTCGGTGATGTCCTCGTCGTGGTGCGCGGCGGGCACGTGCTCGGTACAGTATGTGTAGTGTGTTGTGTGTGTGTCTGTACCTGGTGTATGAACACCTCGGTGATGTCCTCGTCGTGGTGCGCGGCGGGCACGTGCTCGGTACAGTATGTGTAGTGTGTTGTGTGTGTGTCTGTACCTGGTGTATGAACACCTCGGTGATGTCCTCGTCGTGGTGCGCGGCGGGCACGTGCTCGGTACAGTATGTGTAGTGTGTTGTGTGTGTGTCTGTACCTGGTGTATGAACACCTCGGTGATGTCCTCGTCGTGGTGCGCGGCGGGCACGTGCTCGGTACAGTATGTGTAGTGTGTTGTGTGTGTGTCTGTACCTGGTGTATGAACACCTCGGTGATGTCCTCGTCGTGGTGCGCGGCGGGCACGTGCTCGGTACAGTATGTGTAGTGTGTTGTGTGTGTGTCTGTACCTGGTGTATGAACACCTCGGTGATGTCCTCGTCGTGGTGCGCGGCGGGCACGTGCTCGGTACAGTATGTGTAGTGTGTTGTGTGTGTGTCTGTACCTGGTGTATGAACACCTCGGTGATGTCCTCGTCGTGGTGCGCGGCGGGCACCACGGCTCCGCCCGCAGCACCGTTCTCGGCTCCGGCCTCGAGGCTCTGGTGCGTTTGACTCTGCTGTCGGGGAAACATTATAACATGTTTATCTATATCGCATCCTCAATATATTTATAACATTTCCTAAAATAGGGTAATACAAAATTGTTACAAATTATGTACGGAAACCATTTTTCTACCCTGCCACAATATTCTAATATATACCGCTTCCATTATACGCTTCAATATACTTCTAGCTAATCGGAACTATTTGAATTTCGATTTTTATATTTTTAAAACGTTGCAACCTTCTTAATAATAAAAAAAACAATTGGCGGGAAATAATTTGTCAATTATTTTTTATCACACATCAAAGTTCCACGTACGCAACGAAAATGGAATTAAGTCGAAAAGATTTTAGAGCGATGATTTTTTTTATTTTAAAAGTTCTCTTTCGCCGCAAGACTGTGCCGCTCGTCTTCAAAATGCTTTTGGGAGAGAAGCACCTTGTTTGAGCACCGTGAGGCGATGGTTTGCTGAATTTGAGAGAGATCGAGTTTCTTTACATGAGGAATTTCGTGAAGGACGGCGGTCAACTGCCGTCAACGAAAATCATGTGGCTACTGTTAGGCGGTTAATTGAAGAAAACCTCCGGATTACCTATGAGACAATTCGAGGACTATTGGAGATTGGTATGAGCCAAATTCAGAAAATTTTACACGAAGAATTGAAAGTTCGGAAACTTTGTTGTCGTTGGATCCCTCATGAACTGACAGCGGATCAGAAGCTGGCTCGCGCGGAATAGTGCTCACAGATGCTACTGAAGTACGATCACGGACATTCTAATGCTGTTTATGACATTGTCACAGGAGACAAAACGTGGATTTATTGTTTTGAACCCGAAAAACAATAGCAATCTTGTGAATGGGTGTTTGAAAATGAGAACGGGCCAACAAAAGTGAGACAGGCGAGAAACGTTGGTAAAGAAATGATCGCGTTTTTTTTCTCAGCTACGGGTCCCATCTGTACAATTCCACTTGAAGATCAAAAGAGTATTAATGCCGAGTGGTATTCTACCATTTGTTTATCCAGAGTGTTAGAAAAAGTTCGCGAAAGACGACCCAAAAGCCGCATTCTACTACACCATGATAACGCTTCTTCACACACGGCCAACAAAACGTCATTTTTAGCTTCCGAAAATGTACATCTCGTCACTCATCCTGCGCATAGCCCCGACCTGCACTAGCACCCTGTGATTTCTGTATTTTCCCCAAAATCAAACTTTTGATGATAGCGTTCAATCAGCACGTAAAAAACATGCCTTCAGATCTGTGGTCCTCCTGTTTTAAAACATGGTTCGATCGCATGAAAAAATGTTTAAAATGTAAAGATTATTTTGAAAAGCAATAAACATAATATTTTGGTCCCAACATGTTGTTTTTTTAAGTTACGCAAAACTTATAGTGTGACCTACGTATAGGAGAGTACTCGGTATTCGATTCGGAGCCCAAATATCTATAAAATATATACCTTAGCATTTGGCCTGATTATCTCGTAAAATACATTAATCATAATCATCAAGTGCGCAAAAGAGGAACTTGCGAGTAACATAGTGTATGATGCGAGTGTGGGCGTGGGGCTCGAGCTGTGCCTGCGCCGGGCCGCTCCAGTTAGTGCGGTCTGGCGCAAGCAAGGAACTTTATACAATAACTGGAATTATTACGAAGCAATATTTGAAAAATAAAAATGCACTTGATGTCGTTACTAATAAAGATGACATTTGTTTCTTACTTAACAGAGAGGAAAAACGTTCTGAGCAAGACAATGACAAGAGTGGATGATGTCTCTTTCTTGCAATTGCCAGTGTAAATAAAACTATCTGATGGTAGATTTTTATATATTCGGTAATCGTTAAATCCTCGATAAATAAATAAAATAACACTTCGATAAATACATTAGCATAAAATGTATTGTAATTAACACAGTGAGTTCTAAAATGTGCTTATTTTAATTATTACGTAATTACTTATGCAATGCAAAAACTGTTTCTCAAATTAGTAGAATTACTTAGTAGTAATTTGTAAACTACGCATGGTCGCACTTATATATGGCGTTTGGCGTTTTATTTAGTAGAAAGAGACACACTCCACCCATGTCGTGGTACTCTTCGGAACGATTTTGAAGCGCATGTGAACATTCCGAGTAGAATGTAACTTCCTTGATTACAACACAACTTACAATGTGATATATATATCGTTCAACTTTACCTTCAATGTAGCAACGAATATAATTGGAATCCAAACACAGGACCTCATACATCAATTACGAAGTGGTGCCGCTAGACCATTAAGAAGATCATATCTAGTCGTTAAAGCTGAATACTTACAGCGCGTTCCTTCTGCTCCTTCATGATGAAGTAGGGTTTCCCGAACAACATGACGGGTACACACAGCAGCGCCACGATCACGAACAGCTGCAACAAAACTGCGGTCAATGTGCGCACACACGTCACCCGGTAACGACATGCAAAAGGAGGGCACTATATACAGTTCCTTTCACAAAGGATACAAACCACCGACCACACAGTCCATAGACATTTAATAACAGGAGATCTGACTTATAGTTCCAATCCAAAAGTAATACTCAATCAGTGTTGAGCAATCAGAGTGCTAAGTGTGAGTTTTTCTTTTCTCATTCGATCGTGAGCGCGTTTCGAGTTTACTAGGAATTTGTATGTGATTTGTACAGCGCCACCTAGTGGTAAACTGGTTTCTCACGTTTACCACAAGGTGGCGCTGTACAAATCACATACAAATTCCTAGTAAACTCCAAACGCGCTTACGATTGAATGCGAAAAGAAAAACTCACACTTAGCACTCTGTACATCACTATCTTTCACTGTGGCCTTGAGTTAGCCAATCAAGGCGTTGCAATCCCGCTTCGCCTTACCTCAGCAGTTGCCAGAATGCGTTAAATACGGAAAATCAAATATTATTATTATAAATGCGTAGGTATGTATTTTGGATGGATGTTTGTTACTCAATCACACAAACACTACTGAACGGATTTGAATATTTTAAAATTTGGCACACATGTAGAAGATAACATGGAATAACACACACAGGCTACTTTTTATTCCGGAAAAATTGCGTGATCCCTCGGATACGCAAAACACTGTTATAATGCAATACGTTGCAGATAGTTGTCAATGAATGGTATTTAACACAAACGCAACATATTTACTGACAATTAGCTGACTCGCGCAGCTTCGCCCGCGAGTACATGTCGTCGATATAGTTTTTCATACTAACGTCATCCCCTATTTCAGCCCCTTAGAGGTTGAGTTTTGAAAAAAAAATAGCTTATGTTTTAACTCCGGATCATTAACTATTTCCACACTAAACTGCATGAAATTCTGTCCAGCGGTTTAACCGTGAAAGCGTAACAGAACTTTCGCATTTATAATATTAATATGGATTTAAGTTTTTAGCCCTGATGATGCAGAAATATTAATACCTGTTAACTATTAATTATTAATTAGAAACAAATATATAGTTTGTTAATTATGAATACTGTTTCACAAGTATAAAGTTTATGAGTAGAAAAACATTTTATTCCTGCCGCAATAGTGTCAGCGCTAGTCACTGTCGTGTTTCAGTTTGGAGGGTAAGGTAGCCAATAAACTTATGCACGTGGCATTAGATTTCTTCACAAGATAACAACGCACCATTAACATCTTTGGTGTCTATAGACGATGGTTGACTTTTTCCATCAGAAGACCCATCTGCTTGTTTGCTATCTTATGATATAAAAAATGTATGTAATAGGTATGTCAGTAGACGACAGCAGAAGCAGCAGGGTGGTGTGTGTGGTGATGTGTGGTGATGTGTGGTGGTGTGTGGTGGTGGTGGTACCTTCTGCAGCGCGAGTTGTCCGGCGTACATGGTGTCGTCGCACATGGGCCTGGTGCTGGGGTCAGTCTTGAACAGCATCATGTTGATGAACGTGATCAGGATCGAGGGCGCGCAGTACGCGCTCGTCTTCACGTACTCTGGACACGACCACACCACCGAATAAACTACTGGCTACTGTGTACTATGCGTTCCAACTGATTATAGGATCGCGCTTCTTGTCAACTTCATAAGTGTGAAATTAGTAATGTCAACAAAAAACAATATTTTATTTAAAAAAATTGGACTGATTTATTGAAAAACAAATAACATTGAAATAATTCTATAATATTTGTGCTCCATATTATAATATGTACCTACATAAGTTTACTTATTTAAATAATATCATTATAAACAGTTTGAAACAGGTAATTAAATTTAGATTTATGCAATATTATGTACGACAAAAAAAAACGTTTTAAATACGTTAGAGGAGTTAAAATCCGATAGACACATTTGATTAAGTATCTTGTTTATAAAAATAAATCTAAGTACTTGTATTTTTATATTTTCTTTTCTTTTCTACGCGTTACTTTAACATATACTAGCCCGGGCAAATGGGATCTTGATTGGAAAATATACCAATTAGAACGCAAATATTTTTGTTATGAATTTCTTTGTTACTATTTTTTTGCTCACCATACTCATTATTAATGAAATTTTTGCAAAATGCGGAGCAATATGTCGCACTGGCAGTCCTATTCTCAGTTGAACGCATAGTAGTACATTTACGCCAAATTATTTATGGAATAGGCCAAGGCTGCTCAACCCCAGGCCCGCGTGCCACACTATGACCCGCGAACGAAATTTAAATGGCCCGCGGAACCAAGTTCTGAATTCCTATCAAATTGAAAAAACCCCGAAAAAATATTTATTGATTTATTGAAAAATGCATCATGTAACCAAGTGATCTGGTATTTAATCTAATAAAAAATAAATACTAACAGTTCACTACTATTTCATATGATACATAGATATGTAAGGTTCTTCCGAAATATGTGATCATGTCAATAGATCTAACCATAATTTGTATGGCGTACGCATGACATTTGATTTATTGCTATGACGTATAAAAGTGGATGAGTTTATGCCTCAAGGAGAAAAGACAAAGGCAAAAAAAATGTTCTTTAAATCACATTGTTTTTTGGCTACATATTTTTCATTTGAGGTACTAAACGCTTTATAAAAATTTTGGACTATAAGTATAGTATATAAGTGATTAATCCCTACAGGGTAGGCAGAGAAGCGTGAAATATACATCACGGTGCTCTCAGGTTGGTCCTGTTTATTCCACAACCAGCGACTCAAATAAGTCAGTTTTGGAAATCAATGGTTTGATTGAAGGATTGAGTGATTGAAAACAGATCTGGTGATTAAAAATGATGCCGGAGCAGAATAAGACTACTGGTGAAATCTTGGTCTCCATGCATCAATGTACCAAATCAAAATTGTTTTCAAAACTAAAACCGACCGGGATCGTCAAAGTGTCCAGGTGTGGGCCCGTAGGTGGTCCACTTGATGAACATGAGCAGCACCATGTAGAAGAACAGCAGCGTCAGGAACATGATCTGCGGGATGAACTCCACGTACACGCTGATGCGACGCTTGAAGTACCTGAAGGAAAACATTCAATAAATTCAACACTTCGGTACTTTTAGTCAGAGTGACCTACCGTCCGAACGAATGAATAAATTAATATTTTATTTTAATTTTTTATGGGAGTTCTGATTTGCCACAATTCACCGGATTTGGCGACGTGAATGGTGATCTTATCGCGCCTTTTACTAACCTGATATGCTATCGCTTGTTTCCTGTGATAACCGTCTCCAACAGCTGCACATACTTTTCCAATAAAGGTAGATGTTAGCACACCATCGCGAGACTATCTGACATATCCTAGATTTTTCTAACTTGTTCCGTTTGTCATGAATAAACTAGTGTTAATTTTATGGCAGAAAATTTTCGCCGTGTTGGTCCCGGCCTCCTTTGAAGAATAGGCCAACTGCCGTTCTGCCAGGCAGGTCGTAAAAGGCGACCGATTGGCTATCGAGTCACTACCATCGTGGCTACTAGGTGGTAGAGTTCTGCATTGTCTCGCCCGGGTCTGGTACCACCGCCTTACCTATTCCTGCCGCAATAGCGTCAGTGCTTGTCGCTGTCGTGTTCCGGTTTGGAGGGTAAGGTAGCTGGTAAACTTATGCATGTGGCATTATATGTGGTATTTTATCCCCACTGCTCTTTTCTATCTTTATTAATTTTCTTACGCGGTTGCTACATTGTCCATTCCACTTTTACGCTGACGACCTGCAGCTCTACGAGCATACCAACGTAAATGATTTGGGGCGTACAATATCTAAAATGAATGGTGTCCTGGAAGAGTTAAGGATCTGGGCCACTAAATTCGGAGTTAAAGTCAATCCATCGAAGTGTCAAGCGATCATAGTCGGTAGTCAGCGACAGTTGGTTAAGGTTGACATGGATGCGATTCCCCCAATAACATTTAATAATAACACAATTAAATTCAATTCTTTTGTTAAGGACTTAGGCATTCACATTGATAGTAATCTCAATTGGTCGTTCCATACTGCTGAACTATGCCGAAGGGTTACGTGTACATTAAGGTCCTTAAATCGTCTCAGAAACTTTTTACCTTATAAGACGAAAGTTTTATTAGTTCAAACTCTTATATTACCCCTTATGGACTATGGAGACGTTTGTTTAACGAATATCTCTACCGACCTTCTTTTAAAACTTGAGAGGCTACTTAATCAATCTATTCGCTTTATATTCTGTTTACGTAAGTTCGACTGAATCTCTTTTTACCGTAAGCAGCTTCAGTGGTTAACAATTGCTGAACGCCGCGAACATAGGATCTTGAGTACTTTGTATACCATACTTTTCAATCCTCTCTCACCGCAATACTTAAAATCTAAATTCCAATTTCTCTCCAACACGCATAATTTAAATCTTCGATCTGCCGATACGCTGACTTTAGCCATTCCCCTACATCGCTCTAATTTTGTATCAACATCATTTACAGTGCACGCGTCGCGGCTGTGGAACAATTTACCACTGTCGTTGCGACAGGCTGATAATAAGTTCCAGTTCAAAAAGCAACTCAAAGCTCACATGCTGAATCGCAAATAATTTCATGTTACGTAGTTATATGGTTTATACGCATTCTATTCTATTTTTCATTCCAATAACTGAAGTATTATAATCTAGTATATGCAAATATGACATGATTTTATATATTTGTATATGTATGTATATGTATATGCTTATGTATGTATGTGTATCTATCTATATATGTATATGCTTATGTATGTATGTGTATCTATCTATATATGTATATGAATATTTAAATATGTATGTATGTGTATGATGATAATAATAAAATATATAAAGTTCAATGGCACCTTCACACCTTCATTCTGTTGGCCCAAAGGTTGACTGGTGGATAATGCCAATAGGCATTAAGTTCGCCTTTTGTACGAAAATGTATGTTTTTGGTGTACAATAAAGTTAAAATAAATAAATAAATAAATTAGACCTCGCCACAAGATAGCAACGCATCATTAACATCTTTGGTGTCTATAGGCGATGGTTGACTCTTTCCATCAGGAGACCCATCTGCTTGTTTGCTATCTTATGACATAAAAAAAAAAATTCAAGATATTTGCTTGTCTAGAATGTGAGAAAAAGCATACAAATCTGAAGAGTTTGATTTCCATAGTATGTTCCTTTTTAAAATGTACTTACAATTTAAAAGTGCCCATAAATTTCTGAGTTAATAGTAAATAAAATTAATTTAATAATTTCGGGTTAAATTATTCTCATATTGGACTTTAGGCAGACTTCCTCAATCTACTTTTTTTGCATTCTGGGACGACTCTTCATCGGAAATCGAGTTTTTTTAAATACAATTTACAAGCTGACCGTCGCAGCTTTTCCCGCGCGTAAAATAACAGGTCGTCAATACAAGTCATAAAAAATGTCACTTTCAAAATATCGCTTTTAAGCCCCTTGGGCGTTAAATTTGAAAAAAAAAGAACCTTTTAAGATATTTCATAGATTCAGGTGTTACTTTGCGGAAATCCATTATTCAAACGAAGTAAACTAGTTATTTTGCAAATTTCCGCGAACTTTTAAGTGCACCTTTGCGATGCACACAATTTACGGACTGAAAGTTCGTAAATTGTATGCTTTTGTGTTTGGTGCTGTCGTGGTATAAAGTGTGGTGGACGAGGGTGGATAACTGTGCCGCTGGGGTGTTCATTATTTTTCAAACCTACGGTAAGTTTGTTCCATTTCGTTTTCCTTTTCAGTGACATCGCAAAGGTGACACTTAAAAGTTCGCGGAAATTTGCAAAATAACTAGTTTTCTTCGTTTGAATAACCTTTTGACTCCAGATCTTTATCTCCTTATCAAAATTTCATTAACATCGGTAAAGCAGTTTAATCGCAAAAACGTAACAGACAGCCAGGCTTATTACCATGAAATAAAAAATCTATATTAATATTATAAATGCGAAAGTTTGGATGTTTGGATGTATGTTTGTTACACAATCACGTAAAAACTACTGACCGGATTTAAATGAAATTTGGCACACAGGTAGATGATAATCTGGAATAGCACATAGGCTACTTTTTATCCCGGAAAAATTAGGTGATCCCGCGGGATTCCCCAAAAACTTTCATAATGCAGCGGGCTGCATGCTACAGCTAGTAGAATTAACTTGCTTAAAATATGGATAACACTCACAAGTGGTTCCACAGGGACAGGCAGACGCCGAACAGCATGTGGAACACTCCGATGATGATGGAGATCTTCATTTTGTACGCGTTCATGAAGATGATCTTGTTAGCTTCAGCCAGCTGCAAACAAATTGTATTTCACATAGTATATAATAATACCGCTGGACAAATTATAGTAATCAATCTAACCCCAAAGTAAGCAAATTATTTGCTTGTGTTGTGGGTGCTAGTAAATGATACTAATACATAGAAATACATATATAAATATATTTTATAAGCACCCAAACCCAGAAGTAAAACATCTATGCTCATCACACCAATGCTCGTCCCTGTCGGGAATTGATCCCGAACCCCATTGCTTGTATAGTCAGGGACGCTAACTACTAAATCCAAGGGCTATCAGAAATTACAGTTATTTATGTTTGAGAACTTAGAAGAAAGAACATATTATGCTTGTCCCTGTCGGGAATTGATCCTGAGCCCCATTGCTTGTGTAGTCAGGGTCGCTAACTACTAAATCCAAGGGCTATCAGAAATTACAGTTATTTATGTTTGAGAACTTAGAAGAAAGAACTTATTATGCTTGTCCCTGTCGGGAATTGATCCTGAGCCCCATTGCTTGTGTAGTCAGGGTCGCTAACCACTAAATCCAAGAGCTATCAGAAATTACAGTTATTTATGTATGAGAACTTAGAAGAGAGAATATTTTCTTGGTTTCTTACCCCACAAAAGCTTAAAAAATGCTGGTAAAGAAGTTTATTAAAGACAGATGATTGACCAAATATGTCTACCGTCGTGACCAGCAGATATTAAGCCATAGATATTAAGCCATAATAAGCCATAGATAATAAGCAGATATTAAGCCATAGCCCGCTGAGTTTCTTCCGCCGGATCTTCTCAGTGTGTGGCCGCGTTCCGATCCGGTAATAATTCTAAATATTCGATAGAATCTTTTAAATGTAATATTTTATAATGATATTTTTTTTAAATATTTGCACACCATATAATGGTAGAATATGTTGGTAACTTAATTTATTTTTAACAACTTGTAACACCCATATTCTTGCAAATAAATATTTTCTTTCTTTCTTTCTTAGAATTCAGCAAAACCGAGTCTGGACTTGGTCATATTCCGCTGCAATAACGTCAATGCTTATCAATGTCGTGTTTCAGTTTGAAGGATAAGGTAGCCGGTAAACTTATGCATATGGCATTAACTCCTCGCCATAACATTGTATAATTGCCACACCTTTTCCTAGGTAGTAGAGTTCTGCATTGTCTCGCCCGGGTCTGGTACCACCGCCTTACCTATTCCTGCCGCAATAGCGTCAGTGCTTGTCACTGTCGTGTTCCGGTTTGGAGGGTAAGGTAGCCGGTAAACTTATGCATGTGGCATTAGACCTCGCCACACGATAGCAACGCACCATTAACATCTTTGGTGTCTATAGGCGATGGTTGACTCTTTCCATCAGGAGACCCATCTGCTTGCTTGCTATCTTATGATATAAAAAAAAACTTTATATACATCAACTATCGCCAATAGACACTTTATTGCCGATAGTTGATGTATATAAGCGATGGCTATCTGCCCATCAGGCTATCCTATGATACAAAAAAAATGCCCCACTAAAAATGAAAAAGTTAGTCGTTTTTTATATAAGATAGCAAACAAGCGGATGGATCTCCTGATGGAAATACACCCATCGCCTGTAGACACCAAAGACGTTAATGGCATTGCTATTTTGTAGCGAGGTATAATGCCACATGCATAAGTTTTATCCTATTATACCGGTTAACTTTTTTTTTATATCATAAGATAGCAAACAAGCGGATGGGTCTCCTGATGGAAAGAGTCAACCATCGCCTATAGACACCAAAGATGTTAATGGTACGTTGCTATCTTGTGGCGAGGTCTAATGCCACATGCATAAGTTTACCGGCTACCTTACCCTCCAAACCGGAACACGACAGCGACAAGCGCTGACGCTATTGCGGCAGGAATAGGTAAGGCGGTGGTACCAGACCCGGGCGAAACTATGCAGAACTCTACCACCTAGTAGCCACGATGGTAGTGACTCGATAGCTAATCGGTCGCCTTTTACGACCTGCCTGGCAAAACGGCAGTTGGCCTATTCTACAAAGGAGGCCGGGACCAACACGGCGAAACTGGTAAAAGGCTGTAATCGAGGAATCGAATAAAGGAGGTAAGACATATTAAAGGACAGGATAGTTGATGATCATATTGTCGCTAATAAAAACATAAGGTTCAGGGTTCAATTCCCGGGACGGGCAATTTAAAAAAAATGTGTTTTTCAGTTTTCTGATTATGGCAATGTTGCCTGGATTGGAAAGTGCCCGGTTGGCGATAGGTTGCCACCTATCACATTCGTGGAACCAAGTATCGTCGGCTAATCATGGGTGCACTTATTATACTTCTGCCTATCACTCAAAAAAATAAAAAAAAGTATGTTTACGCCTGTATGGGCGTAAAGATATATTTTTTTATTTTTTTCTGATAATAACTATCGCTTGTTTCATGATAACCGGCACCGATAACTTTACGTGGTTATCCAAGGCACTGGATTGGTAACAACATACTACCACCAGACAAGCTGACATTATCCAAAACCAACCTGCCAGACAGGATCGATGCCGAAGGGATATGGGTACTGAATGTAGTCCTCGGAGTCAGGGTTGAGCTGCAGCAGTTTGTTTGTCTGCAGCGTGGACACGTTGTAGTTGTTGCGCCACGACGAGCCGAAGATGTTGAGACTCTTAGAGAAGATGTCGTTGTAGATGATGCCCGTGTACATCGAGAATAAGCCCATCAGCAGAATGATGTAACGACCACCGAAGAATATGTTCCAAATCTGTCAACAACACCAGACAATATCAAACAAATTGCTATATTTTAGAAATAATATTTTTTTAGGCGGTAGACACAAGTTAATTTGGCACCAGTTGATAAAGTAAAAAAATATAAATTACACACAATAAAAAAACAACTATTTATAGATTAAAAAAAAGAAAAAAACAACAAATATGAAAGGCATGGTGCCAAATTGGAGTTAACGGTAAATGTCACTTTGGTAAATGGTTCTTCTGATAGAAAGGGAAGCCATTGCCTATAGTGGCTATAAGCATCAGGATAGCCACCAGCTCGTTTGCTATTTAATGATCTAAAACAGCAAACGGCACTAAAATGGTGTGTCAGTACCTCGCTGTCGATCTTCTTGGCCTGCAGCGGCTTCTCCTTGTAGCACATCCAGAAGCCGAAGATGGCCATCAGCGCGCCATGGCCCAGGTCCCCGAACATCACCGCGAACAGGAACGGGAACGTGATGATCGTGTACGGAGCTGACAAACCACATTAACAACTCTATATAATTTGACTTGAAATTTAAAGAAATGTAAAAAAAAAGAAAAAAGACAAGCCCGCCGAGTTCCTTCCTCCGGATATTCTCAGTTTGAGGCCGCGTTCCGATTTGGTAGCAGCTATAAAATTGTCGACTCCTCAAAAATGCTTGTAAAGGTTAATTTAAATAAAAACAATAGTTCACTAAGAATGAATTGGGTACATATTATTGTAGTTTTTAATGAACTAATATGTTATAATTTAATTTAATAAAAAAATAATTATATTTTGAGGACATAAATTCTACGAAAATAGACTTTGTTATGTAACAGTGAATGCAAATCTGGAAGCGTTACGTCATGCCGTGTTAAAACGCCATCTTGATGTCATTTTAATACAAACCACAGAGTACGTAATGTAGATATTATCACGACATGATGTCATTATGACGCCATGATTGTCCAGAGCGTATTCCTGGTAAATGTTAATTTCAATTTTAAAACGTGAAAAGATTTTCTTTAGTCATCTAGTTCATTGTCTTTGAGTTTGGGTTTTTATTACTCACTACTTAAAATGAAAATTTGTATGTGTATATAAGTATAAAAATTAATATATTTCGAATTGTTGTGTATGTGGTTGTATGTTTTTTTTTTCAAGAAAAACAAGACACAGCTGAAATGCTATTGCTTCATCAAAAATATTGATTGATATGTTTCTGTATGTGTGTGTATGTATACGTGCTGTTAGACCTTTATCCATTAATGACTGTCGCCCTATTTAGGTTTACAAATAATAGTACATACCAAGACAACAAAGAATATTTATCTGAAAAGTGTGTGTGCATGTGTGTGTGCGTGTGTGTGTGTGCGTGCGGGAGTGTGTCGGTGCGTGCGTGCGTGTGTGTGCGCGTGCGTGCGTGTGTGTGTGTGTGCGTGCACTGACCAGGGTTGACCTCCCGGTAGGTGGCGACCCCGTAGGCGTAGATGAGGTTCTGGAAGGCGAAGGTGAACTTGTTGGTGCGGTTGTAGGTGGGCGGGTCCTCGGCCGTCTCCATGCGGTTCAGGATGGGCGGCACCGAGCTACCGCTGCGCTCCTGCGACACACACACACACACATACACACACTGCCACCACAACGACATTTTGACAAAAACATATATCATTTTCACCTACTAATTGCGTTGATTTATAGAACACCATAAATCGACACTAAGATAATTATTAGTAGGACATTGCATCATATCTATGTCGTTGTCAATTTTTATGTTTCGTCGTTATACAAACGGCGTCGTCATTTTATAAACGCTAACGTTCAGTTCAAATGGCCGAAGGCGAATTGTTGATGACAGAAATGCCATCAATGGCGTCAATGTCGACAATAAATTCTGTGGTCGCCGACACTCAGGAGCCGGGCTCCTTTTTTCAGGCGTGAGACCTAAAATAACGGAATAAACCTACTTTTTTATGTAATAAGCCGGATAAGGTTCCAGATCTAAATAAAAAACTCATTTATATAACAAGTAATTTCAACAATATGCCGCGGAAATTTGTTAATGACGCGGCAGTGATAAATAATAAGCGTATATTATATAATGCATAATATATAATGACATCCATGACCACGCATATTATATAATGACGTCATTTTACACTGCTCTATTAACCTGTAAAGTATCTTTGTACATTCAACTGTATCGACAAATTTCGTGATATACATTCTATTTACGACTTACCAACATTATTATTTTGATTTTTTGCTAGAACGGCTGGACCGACCTTGATGGAAATTAGTATACATTGAAAACACATGATTGCCCAAATAGGCCAAATAATTTTTGTACGTCTGTCTATATGTATGTATATACCGTAATAATTCAAAAATGAAGGCAAATTTTAATGAAAATAGGTATATCGTGACAATACAGGATTGCTCAAGTGATTAAAGGTATATAATTTATTTCTGTTTGTCTATCTATATTTCCCGTTATAAACTAAATACGATTGAACTGATCTTAATGAACATTGGTATTTGTGCATTATACAAATTTACGCCAAGCAAAGCCGGCGGCAAATATTTAGTCAAAATATAAGACTACCATTTCGCTTCTTGCTATGCTCAATTTTTGTCCAACACGTTTTATAATACGAGCACACCACTCGCGAACCAAGTTTGGAATATCGAAATGTTAGCCCTGACAAATGAGAAAGGACATGCTTCATTGTTACAGGCATATATAGTATGAATGTGGAAGGGCGTAGATACCGGAGAAGACCAATTGTGACATACCATGATCAGATTGATCGGGTATTGTCCGAAGGTGGTGTAAAGTCTTCGCAACCGGCGTATTTTGTATAAAGAGAGTAATGAATATGGAGAGAGAGAAATCTGCAAGGATCGTGACACATGTGACATTCGGTTGTCTCCGTCTACCCTGTAAGGTATCTGACGTGAAGATATTTATGTATGTACCTTTTATAATCATACAGATTATTTTATTTCATTCTTTGTCTCCTAAAATTAAGAGATAACGAAATCACTGAATCTCACCGTTCCTCTTCTCAAGGCGAGCTGTATCGTCTCCATGTCCAGCGCGGGCACCCAGCACTCGGCGATGAGACACTTCTGCGTCACGTCCAGGTTAAACAGGTTCAGGGTGTGGTAGATAGCCTTGATCTTCCTCACCTTCACGAACCAGTTCTTGATGTTCTTCGCGGCCGCCACCAGCACCCTGTGTCTGTGGTCCTGGGTTTGCCCGAGTACCTGAAAAGTTTGCGTATATTTTAAAACGTGAAACGAAAACTTCAAAAAGTAGTTTTTTATACACATGCAGCAGTTCAAGGTTGCACGAATTTCTTGCCACCATAATAATATTGCTCGTCCTCTTGTCATCCTGGAGGGTCAGGAACCCAGTGAATATACGCACGTGTCTCATGATTAAAATCTATATATATAAAAATCAATTCCTATTTTCCTTGGTCACGACATCACGCCTGAATGGCTGGACCAATTTCGGTAAATTTTTTTTTTGTTGTGTTTGTAATTGTAAGGAGAAGGTTCTTATAAAAGGAAATATTAAGACAATAGCGCGGAAAATTTGAAAATTTAAGAATACTTAACCACCATATAAAGTTTAATGTCATTTAGGCTGCGTGGAAGGACAATCCCGTAGTCTTATATAAATTACGTGTCACGTTGTTTGTCCGCTATGGATTCCTAATATGTAAGGCTAAACAACGTTTGCCGGGTCAGCTAGTTCTTTATAAGAAAAACGCTTATTCGTTAATGCTAATGTCTAAATAAATTCTAAATCTTCATAAATAATTATGTTAGCATTAGTTCGGAAAGGGTCTTCCATGGGGAAGTTACCGGCAACAAATTTGGTTCCACAGGGAAGTTACCCCCCGCAAGAAATCGTGTAGATTCAGCACTTCAATACATATTAATGTAGCTTCATAATAATGGCGTCAAGGCATGCACAAAACAGGTAATATTTACAAGTCCTGAAGAACAACACCGATTTTACTAGTTTTTTCGTAGCATGCCATTTTATATTATTGAAAATCGGAAACCTTTTGAAGCGTGGACGGAATCATTTATATTTTTGAAAAATAACAAGAATAAAAAAAAATGACATAATAAATTCTCATGTTACACAGTGTTGAACCTTAATATTGATAATCTATACATATAAGTATAATTGACGTGTCCATCTGTGATTTCAAAATAACTAGGATTTTTCAAGTGCAATGTGTTATTTTTACGATACTAATACTTAAGCATATTTAAAGTTTCCGTCTAAAAGTCTGTTTTCTCGGAGTAATCTCTGGAACGGCTGGACCGATTTTAATGAACTTTCACTGAAAGATACAGGAGTTTATAGGGCAGGACATAGGTTACATTTTACCTGAGTGAGCAACAGGAAGTAATGATTTTGGATCACGCCAACAAACAGCTAGCTATAAATTTGCTATTGATGTTGTCGTTGACGCTTAAAATATAATCTAGA
The DNA here is from genome assembly GCA_036924255.1 of Apodemia mormo. Lineage (NCBI taxonomy): Eukaryota > Metazoa > Arthropoda > Insecta > Lepidoptera > Riodinidae > Apodemia > Apodemia mormo. The sequence continues at coordinate 41,189,897 of JAUPFN010000009.1, read as the reverse complement.
ATAATAAAATAAAACAATAGATATAACCCAAAATTTGTTATCTTTACATATTATCGATAAAGAAAATCCGCAGATACTAAATAATTCAAAAAACAAAATTTAAAAAAAAAAAACAGCCATATTGGAGCTGTTCTTTAGGACTTTTGACCAAAAAGATTCGTTGACGTGACTAAAAAGGCTTATATAAAACAAGTTAATTAAAAAATGTAATAACATTTTACGGTGATAATTTATATACGCATAACATTAGTCACGTCTACAAAATATATAATATAAATAGAATGATGGAGGTATGACGTTGCAGCGCATCACATACAAGCTATCAATAATAGTTTTTAATTTTTGTTCTTAGATCCTAAGACCTTATCTAAAAATCAGCACGATATCTTCATTTATGATGTTTCAAAGTTGATTAAATTAATCAAGCTTTAAAAAACTACAATTTTTATAAGCACTACGCATTTCAGTAATGTGTGTTGATAAAATAATTAAGTCGATGATATCAGCTAGTTTTATATAATATCCACTTTAATTATCGTAATATGTATAATAATTATAATAATTTATGTATTATTTGTTTTATTTATATTATAAGTAATTACAAAAAAAAACGCTTTATATTTATATTTTCAAGCCTAATAATTATATAATCTCGGCTGTTCATGACTATACTATTTTGATATTGTATGTATATGTGTATATACTTAAGTATGTATTTATGTTTAGATATAAATCACAATTAATTTAGTATTTTTTTTTGTATTTAAAAGATCATATTTTAGTACACTAATTAATGAATAAGTTATCTGTCTATTCTTCAAAGGAGACCGGGACCACTATCTGCTTGTTTACTATCCTACGACATAAAAAACTTTACTTTTATTAATTAAAGCAGTCATGGTCAGAGCAGCCGTAAATCACCCCCGCTAGATAACCTCAGCTTCCGCAACATTATACCGCATTAAGGCTATAAAGAAGACAAGCATGTGACGCAACGTAATTACAGTCATAAAACACTGATTATAAATAACGATTAACGCTAATCTAGCTACCACGCGTGTGACAGAGGCCGAACGTATGACATCGTGACGTAGAATTGTGATCAACTATTGTTTTAAAGTGATATTATGGCTGGATGATATCTATATAACAATATGCGAAGTGAAAACTTTCTACCCCTTTTTAAGACAATTACGCGAACAGTGAAGTACTTGTACTTGTACGTACTTGTTTGGAACTTGGTTGGAAAAAAATCATAGTAGAAGTAAATATAATGAAGTTAAAGGAAAACTATCACGGCTTAGAAGACTTTACAAGTTTTTGAGTAGTCGACCAACTTATAAAATGTAGTTTTTATATGCGGTGAACTTGTGGTGCGGATATATCCGTCATTGACGTTAAATAGGTTAAATGTTCATATGAAAGAATAAAAGCTCTCTTCTTAGTCCGAATTATTGTGATGGGCAATTTCGGAGCCCTACATTGTGATGGGCAATTTCGGAGCCCTACATTGCGCGTAGCCCGACACGCACTTTACAATTTTTTTTAAATATTAGATTCCTACAGTCCTCTGCAATGTAAACAATAACGGTGCGAAATTTCGTACTTCACTGTTCGCGCAATTGTCTTAAAAAGGTGTAGGAAGTTTTTACTTCACGTATAGTTATATAGAAGATAGCTAGAAGGTAGAATTTTAATAGATCGATTTTACGAGACAGATACTAAAAAAATCTGTAGTTGCCCTTTAAAAAATAATATAGGTACCTACTATAAATATTAATCAATGACAATATTACATCAATATCAGCACAATATCATGTACGTGTCAATGGTCATGAAATCCTTTTAATAGAAATAAAATACTGACCTACAACAAAAACAAAGAAATAAATGCAAATGTATCATTTTGACCAGCAGACCGCCCCGTTGGTCGAGTGGTTAGAGACCCTGACTACGCGATCAACGAGGCTCAGGTTCGATCCCCAACGGGGACAAGCATTTGTGTGATGAGCATAAATGTTTGTATTTCCGGGTTTGGGTGTTTATTATATATATTCTAGTATTTATATGTATTTCCATGTATCAGTATCATTGACTAACACCCTTAACACAAGCAAATAATTTGCTTACTTTGGGGTTAGATCAGTAAGTGTAATTTGTCCCGTGAATTATTATATATTATTATTATATAGCTACACCCTGTACAAAGTTGGTCATCTCTAACTCTACACGCCTTAGCTCTGCAAGCCTTAAGAGCTTGGCTCTACATGAGATCTGGGGCCTAATTCACGTAACAAACCGGCCATCGAGTCTAAGCGTCGGAGTTTTAAGACTCTTACACATTTTCTTACATAATATTCCGAGTCGTACCACGTCTCAACGTTTTATCGTGTTTATGTGAATAGCCCCAAGCGCATCGACTCAATTACATGAATTGGGGGGTTGATAGTTTTATGTCATTGCGAGCCATATGGTTTCGCCTTGGCTATATTTTACATGAAAATGTTTTTGATGGGAATTCACATCTTTTTGTAAAATGCTTATGTCATTTTTTTATTTCGTTTATTTCCTCCTGATTTTTTATTATTAAATACAGGAAGTTCCTATATACATTTTCAGACTTCTCGCATCAAATTTTTTTGCAAAATTTCCATTCCCTGTTTAAGAGTAAGAATAAGAAATTATTTATTAATTGACATTTAACATACAAATTAAATTAAATTAAAATTAAAAAAAAACTTACATATATTTAAAAGAAAGAGCAAAATGTGAAAGTAATAGTGAGTGGAAAATTGAGTCCATTAAAAGGGAATAACTCAGTATTTGTTGAGGCTTGGTGAATCTCAACACTGGTTTTTACAGCTGTGCAAAACATTATTATATAAACAAGTGCGTGTACATTCTTAATTAAAAAGAAGTATACATGTATGTGTACATTCTTTATTTAAAAAATAGTGTGACGAATAGTAATAGATAAAAAAATAAAAATTGGCTAGTTAAAAATTGCATAGCATATATTGGACATTATATATACATAATACATATATATGTATATAGTTATAAATAATCCTGACATTTATATTATTTTTTGCAAGTTTATTAATTAAAATTATTTTAAGGGGTTAAATAAGCGACAGTTCCAAGTTTTAAAAATTTTCGTTTTTGGTTTACTAATACTAGATCACATAATATTTTTAGCTTTCTAAAACTTCAACGAGTACCCAAAGAATTTTGATGATCATCGATGATCGAGCGGCGAAGTGGACGTATTTTACACACTTTATTATTATTAAATTTTTTTATTTATTAATTTTATTATATTTTTTATTATTTATTATATAAATTAACTAGCTGGCCCGGCAAACGTTGTATTACTAAATATATTTATAGCAGTATTTCTCTACTATATAATGGATGGTATTATACATATAAACCTTCATCTTGAATCACGCTATCTATTAAAAAACCGCATCAAAATCCGTTGCGTAGTTTTAAAGATCTAAGCATACAGAGGGACTTTGTTTTATAGTATGTAGTGATTCCTTCATATCTCGAGAATTTTGTTTATCTGGTACAATCCAAACTCATTATGAGGATTCAGAAAAGGCCTAAGAGCTTGGAGAAAAGGTATTGCCCTTACCCTTCGTTTTGCTCATATTTGTGGGGGCCCTGTTGTGCCCCCAAATACGAAGTACACTCTAAAATGCAAACTCACAGTGTTTAAGTCCTCGATCCTCGTCATGACCCCCATGGCCATTTCCCGGCGGTCCGCGGGCGCCTCGGGGCAGGGGTACAACGTGGCGCGGAAACCCTCGCATATCTTCTTCACGCGAGTCTTCAGCTGGTCTCCTTGGAAGAATATGATGAACACGGACTTGTATACTTGGTCCGACTGGAAAATATATTGTAGGTTTTACTTAAAGCGAAATGTTACCTACCTTATCTTTAGGCATTGATATAAAAAACCCAAGATGCACAGTCCCGAACAAAACTGACACTCAAAAGTGTCCCTAATTTCATTTAACTAGTTATAGATATGGCAAAAACATATGTCTTTGAATATCCAACCTTAAGTGCACGACTTATAGTTGTTTTTACAAAGCAGTGTACGAAAAGAAATAAAATTGTCAGTGCCGCGACCGACGCGATTCTATTTGAAATGAGCGCACAATTTAAAATTGTGCACTCATTTTTAGAGGATGTTTTTGACACACTGATTGTGTATCTTGGATTTTTTATATCAATGTCTTTAGGTTTAATAATAAACACATCCTACCTATCTACAGTACCCGGCGATAAATATTGCACATCGACCTTTGGAAAGAGACAATCGGCTAATTTCGGCTTCGTAGAGCGTTATCTCTGTCGCACAAAATACAAACAGTCCGGTACCTATTAGGAGCTGTTAAAACAAGTATGATTTGCTTCTTTTGATATTTTTATTCTTTGTATAAAATACACTAATTTTTCTATAAGTGATGGCTTTAGGTTGGGGTAAAATAAAATAAAAAAACATTTTTACATTATGTTTACGTATTTAATTATTTTGGAACATTACAGCTTTAGTGTACATAATAAACACCATTATACCTATTGCTAAAATGAGACATTGCAATAAAAATAATAATAATTCTAATTCTCAATTACTTCCATTTCACTATCTGTGCTCTCAAAGAGGTCAATATCACTGTCACTATCAGCCGTATTTATTACTAATCTATCAGTGTAATTGTCTAAACTGTGTTGAATGCTTCTATATTCATTCTCACATTTGATTGCATGATCGCAAACCTTTTTCCACTCTTCAGCGCCGATCATGTTTACTTTTTCAGTCAATAATGTTTTTACTGTAGTTAAGTTCATACCCACATTTCTAGAGGCTACATAGCCTTTCAGTTGAGACCATATATTTTCAATTGGATTAAAATCCGGATGATATGGTGGCAATCGCAACACAGTGTGCCCATGTTCGGCAAGTATTTTGTCCACAGAAAACTCTGTATACCTCTCCTTGTGCTGACATATAATAGCGTAAATCTGGGTTTTTGTTAATTTTGGATCAACTGGAATTTCATGTCTGTTTAACCAGTTGATCATTTCCCGTTTAATGGTGTTTGAGTTGGGGGGTCTCTCAACATACTTGTTGTGATAGGGTGCGTTGTCGATAACTAGAACAGAATCACTGGGTATATTTGGGATTAATTGGTTAACCAGCCATTTCTCATAGTTATCGTTATTCATTTCATTGTGATAGTCACCTGTAGTGTCCGTGGATTTATACGTTAAAAAAGCACCGGGTACAAAGCCTTTTTCATTTCCCGCATGAACTATTATCAAACGTTGACCTTTTGAAATTGGCTTTTTTACTCCTTTTTTCTTATCGTCACTCCAAGATTTCCCTTTAGTGTGGGATGCATGTATATATGACTCATCCATGTAGACGATATTTTTTCCTGTTTCGCGAAATTTGCGTATTTTATCAAGGTATTCCATTCGTTTGAGACTAACGTCGTGCTTTTCCATTAGAATTTTTCGATTATCTTCCATTTTAGTGAACTGAAATCCCATGTCATGAAGTATTTTTCTCAACGTTTTTTCAGACCCATTGTAATTAATAGCTTCAGATAACTTAGCTTTTAATGATTTTATTGTTGGCAGTTCATTAAATCGTAAGTGAAAATCATACACCATTCTTCGAACAACATCGTAATCAAAATCGTCCATATCCAAACGAAATTGCTTTTTTGGTCTCCCTTTTTTTGGAGTGCTGAACTTAATTTCAGTCGAATGTGTTTCAGTACTGACTTCGTTTAATATATTGTTCAAAGTTCTTCTTGAAATTCCAGTGGCATTTGCAACTCGCTCTTGAATCTTCTTAAAATAACAACTTACATTTTCATCTACTTTTTTTTTAAATCTATCAGCTTCGCTTACAAAGTATTTATAAACATTGTAGATAATTTCACGTGACTGACCTCGTAAAGGTTTCCCTCTTTTTCCGAAAGATGCCATATTACAACTTTAAATTATTTAAATTTGTGGGTGTTATCAACTCTAAATATATATTTTTTTCGGGACGCGACTGCACTCTATCGTACTTGAACAACGACTGACTAAACGTCACATAGGTAGTGTGGGACAGAGATAACGCTTTACGAAGCCGAAATTATCCGATTGTCTCTTTCCAAAGTTCGATGTGCAATATTTATCGCCGGGTACTGTATACTTCATTAACAGTAGGTATGTGATTCGTATGTTAACACATTTTTCCCTGAAAAAAACTACATGCTAAGCACGGATGCCCAATTATTATAACTAAAGATCGGGCGATCTTGTCTAATTTTTATCATAGACTATACCATTAAATCCCTTTTTACACATACATACTTTCACCAAATACATGTACGTGTGTGAATATTGTGATGTGTTTTAAATGCATGGTAGTGTGTGTTTATTTTTAACTAGTTGACCCGCGCGGCTTCGCTTCCGAGTGGATTAACATGTCGCCGATATAGTTTTTCATACAAACTTCATCCCCTAATTCAGCCCCTTAGGGATTGATTTTTGAAAAAAAAACAATGTTTGAGCTTGGATATTGAACTACTTCCATGCCAAATTATATGAAAATCGGACCAGCGGTTTAGCCGTGAAAGCGTAACAGACAGGCAAACAAACAGACTTTCGCATTTATAATATTAGTATGGATAGTAGGGAAGTATGAATGCGTGCTATACAATAATATTTTTTTAAACTAAAAATTCAATATTTCCTAGTCGCTGGTGCCTTCCTAAAATCGCAGTGATCTCTTGCAGACAAGAGATCACTGATGGGTATTAAGACCGCCTATTTGTATTCCGTTACTTGTCGTATATTGTTATTTTCTTTTGTCTATTCTGTACATTGTTTGCAATAAAGTATATTATTATTATTAAACCGACGAAAAGTTACGCGTGGTCATACAATAAAATCAGTGACTGAATAATTATTCACCTCAGTTTTCGTATCATTTTGAGTGTATTTTTTTAAAAACTTATATGGGATAACCCTCAGGCTATATTCTATCCCATAAAATGAAATTTATCAAAATCCGATCACTCTGTAAAAAATTATGCGTGGTCATACATTAAAATGAGTAAGTGAAAAATCAATCCCTTGTTTACGGACCCTTATGGTTAAAAAAATTAGTCACTACCCTCAGGTATACACCCGGATGAGTATCCATTTCCACAAAAAAAAAGAATTATCAAAATCGGACTATTCTGTAAAAAGTTATGCATGGCCTAACATAAAAAAATACGCGTCGAATTGAGTAACTACCTCCATTTTTTCGTCGGTTGAAAAGAGAATTTAATCATTTAAGTAAACTAGTGATCGCCTGTGGCCGAAAGTCGACCATAGACGAATAAAATCAAAAGTTTGACAACTGACTTTAGCCGCAAAGAAAATGTTAGATATGTGTGTATATATAATAACCTGTATGTCACATGAATTTAGTGTGTGTCATGTTTATTTTCATTAATTTAATGTATTTCTAGCGCATATTATTTAAAAATATGAAGTTTCTGCAGTCTTCCAAAATGTAAATTTTAACAGTGCCTTTCGTACTCCACCGTTCGCGCGATTGTCTTAAAAAGGGGTGCAAAGTTTTCCCTTCATGTATTAATATATAAATATGAAATTAATTGATTAGGTACTTTAGGGCTTAATCTATTCGTATAAATTGTTCAGTGATATTTTTATTAGATGAGGCAACATAGACACTAATATATTTAAATATTAAATATCCCCTGAACAAACAAAGTGGTCTATTGTTTTAAAAACACATTAATCAGGAAGTTAAATTACATAATGTATTTGTAAAATGTCCAGCACAAGGTCTCTAGCCATCTGTACAATGAATAGTCGAAGAGAGCCTTGACACGCCTTTCTATACACAAAGACGAATATCTGCTATATTTTATACGAATTATCGAGTTTTTGAAACGGGTTATTTACGAGTATTTGCACCTCGCTTTCTTATACTCAACGTATTCGGATCAGATCGTGAGGTATCGAGTTTGATTCCTGTGACAGGCCAACGCTTTTCCGTTTTATTTTTCGACAGCTGAAATCTCAGTGCCATGTCGCCTGTCTGAGTCTGAGGGGTGAAGATGGCTTTCTTGATGGAAAGAGAAGGTATCGTCTATAGATAGCAAATATATTAATGGTGCGTTGCAATACTTGGAGCTGGATCTTAATGCCACATGGATAAGTTTACCCGCTACCTTACCCTCCAAACCGAAACATGACAGTAAAAAGCACCGACGCTATTGCGGCAGGAATAGGTAAGGCGGTGGTACCAGACCCGTGCGAGATAATGCAGGACGCTACCACCTAGTAGCCACGATGCTAGTGACTCGCATAGCTAATCGGTCGCCTCTTACGAAATACCTGGCAGAACAGCAGTTGGTATATCCTTCAAAAAGAGCCCGGACCATCACAGTGATAAATGCATAAATGTATCGACTGGCTTACCATCTAAACCGGAATACGATAGCGACAAGCAAAGACGCTATTACGCCAGGAATAAAAATTAAATTAGATAATAACAATATTAAACATCTTACCGATGAGGGATCTTCCAGTGGCGTCTCAATCTCAGCTTGCCGGAGGAACACATTTCCTCTGCAGGCCCTCCACAACATGCGCTCAAAAGCAGGAATGCGCTCTCTGAGGATTACGCCAGCGACGAAACTGTGCACATACAAGGAATTAGAAGATATCCCTCATTAACAAATTAGATTCCCGCTCATATTTACAATTCCCATATTTTATATACATAATCTGACAATCAAAGAGAAATATCAAGAAAAATAAGGTGATTTACACTAAATACCGTTTTCAGTTCATTAGCGCAGTACTTCGAATTGATACAAAACATAATTATAACTATGAAGACGATCCAAAGCAGAATAGCGCAATGGAAACCATATTTCGTTCAAATATAATGTTTTTTTACAGTAGAACCTTTATAATTCGAACATCAAGGGAGACGCCAAAAATTTCGAGTTATAGAGCTTTCGACTTGTAGAGAATTTCAACTTAGGCGGATTTTGATTCGACATAAAGAGGTTGAGATTCATTTATATAAATTTTGAGTTAGAGAGGTAAAATAAATAAAAATTCATGTTGCAGAGGTAACGTAAGAGTAAATTATTTTTCTTAGAACTATAGAGGTAAATAATCGAGTCGTAAAGGTTGTAAAATAAAACATTTCTATGTTCGGGCTACAGAGGTAAAATTTAATTTATCGAGTTATAGAAGGAAAATATGTACAAAAATGGCTTGAAGGGACTCACTGATTATTTCGATTAATTGAGAGTTGAGATTTCGAGTAATGGAGGTTTTAGTATTTGAAGGGAAGGGAACAACAAAATTTTTTAGAGATTTGGAGGTTTTTAACTCATCGAGATTCGACTTGAGTTCTACTGTAATATATTCGTTACATTAGTTAGGAAACTAGTAGATGGCTCTCCCGATGGAAAGAAAACCCATCGCCTATAGACACCGAAGATGTTAATAATGCGTTATGCTTGCTGGGAGATGGCACTCCTATATGTATACGTCTATCGACTACATTACCTTCCCACCCAGAACAGAGCAATTACAAGCATTGACGCTATTGCGGCTGGAATAGGTAAAGCGGTGTTAGCATTTGCCCGGGCATGACATTGTGGAACTGTACCATCTATTAGTCACGATGTTAGTGACTCGTACAATTTTAATATTTTTGTTCGAAAGTAACTAAAATCCAATTGAAAGCTAGCTGTTTTATTAGATAAGTCAGTAAAAAAAGGTTTTCTTAGCCTATTTTTAAATATATTATTTTAACTAAAACTAAAAGTTTTGTTTAACACTACTTTGGATTTAAGGGTCTTATTACAAGATACTGTAAAAATGCAATATATATAGTACATGCCCCAGCCATGTCGGTAAATGAGTTCAACATCTTGCAATATTCCAACCCGACCGCGACCGTTTGCTTAGTGCAAGAAAGAAACAAGTCTGCACCTTCGATAAATATTATTTAAGAACTTTCTATTCCTTTTTTTTTCTTAAGATATTTCTTGTTGATTGTCAGAGTTTGGAACTTACTTTTTAAATATCGTACATATTAAAAGGAAAGATTTTTTTTTTATTAGAGTGGATCTAATAAAAAAAATCTTATAAACATTTGTAACATAGAGATCTGAATGGCTCCGTTTTTTCTATTTTCCAGATATCAAAAGAAAATGTCCAAATATAGAATTTTTCTTAAAATATTTTAAGTTTTTCAAATAAAATTCAAAAATACTCAAAAAATTAAAAAAGACTAATATTTTATTATATAATTTATGTTGGTCAATATTTCTTAGTTTTTTTTTAACGAATTTTATTTAAATCCCTTATTTTTATAGAAAATCTATAGAAATGTCAAACAAATGAATAAATTATAAGTTGTAAAAATTAAGACGTAACTCATATATAATATACATATATGCGATGGTGAGTAAGTGGGAGTTTATATTATTTCGAATCGAAATTTCAAATTAATTTATTAAATAAAAATTAATCATCGAAATTTTCGATACACAGCAAACATTTAATTCCACAGCAATTCTTGGAAGAAGGGAAGTAATAACTTCTTAAGTAATGTAAAGTGCAATAGGTAGTGCAATTTACTAGGATTGCGTGTCGCAGTCTTGGATACGCCATTGAATCCTACTGTCTCACCAGTTATACCAGGCAAAGTAAAATTACTGATATTCTTTAAAACGGGTGGTCAATTTATCAATACCTGAATATTTACTTAATAAAAATATTTTTTTGATAAGTTTTTGCGTTTTTTATATTTATTTTGCCGTGGTTATTCAAATCTGCGTCGATCGAAAGATAACAGTGATACAAATAAAAAATGGCCTAAAGTAAAATCTAGTAGATCGCGGAACAAAGTAATATAGGACTTCGAAAAAAAATAAAACAATAAAATAACTAGTGGGATTCATTCAATGGCGTAACTATACTAAGATTGCGTCACTCAATCCCAGGAAGTTGCAGTAACTATTCCGGTCTATCGTAATAAACATTGCTAACAGACACCAAAGATGTTATTGGTGCGTTTTCATTCGTATTTTATTAAGCACCAAACCGCAACATGATGGTGATAAAACACATACGCTAATGCACCAGGAATAGGCTAAGCGTTCGTACCTACTAAGCCCGGGACTGCCCGGGAGAAATGTTGAGGCACTCTATCACTTAGTAAAATCTGACGTGAAAGGTAATTCTTTTGTAAAACCTATTTTCCGTCAGTCCGTCGTTAAATATTCTGTCCTGCAGGTCTAACACGGATTAGTAATATTTAATCGTTTTGTAAATATAATTATCAGCATGCTGTAAGCTGTATATCCAACCTTTTATCGGGAGATTTAATTTGATTACAGTTTTAACCTAGCTTCAGATAACGATTTAAAACTATGAATATTAAAGAATTTAAGGCAATCCTCGATATTATTTTTCAATTTGTTTGACATTAAGAATATGATTAAAAATAATCAGAATCAATACTTATCATGTAATCTTAAATGTATGCATGAATATATACAACCCCTCTTATTAATAAACATGAGTAATGGTGGTTAGCTTTTAAATTCATTAAGTAATGGTGGTTAGCTTTTAAATTCATTAAGTAATTAATTTTTATAGCAAAGACAAGAAATGTTTTATAGAATAGGAGATAAAAGGAGAGGAGACTCACCTGATGGTAAGTGATTATCGCCGCCCATGGACAACTACACTAGCAGAGATCTTGCAGTGGCGTTGCCGGCCTTGACAGATTCAGCCTTCGTTCGCCTTTTACAAGCTTTACAAAGTAAGGGAAATTGTATATTCTTCTTGAAGAACATATCATATCCTCTATCATTGGGGTATTTGTAAATTATTTGAATCAGCATATTAGCGAATGGAAAACCTTCATATCTTCAATTGTATTTGGGGCTTATCGTACATATGTGTGCGTGTCACGTAGCACTGAATTTCCGCTTCGTCACAGCAAAACAAATAGACAAAATGTAGTTAGTCTACATTGTACAATTTGCAGATTTTTCCAGTTACCAGCTTGTTTTTTAGTGTATCACTTTTTACATAGAATATCAAAGAAGCATAACTTATAGCCACCAAAGATGTTAAACATAAGTTGCCATCTAATGTCGGAAGCATGTTTACCGGCTACGTTTCAAACCAGAATGACAGTGACATATAATGTGTATTGCGGCCAGAATATGTGTTTAAGTACTAAACCCGAATGACACGGGGTAAAACTACCATTTAGAGCTCATACAGAGACGAATGTCTTGTATTCATGTTTCTATAGTTTTATGTACCGATATACTCATGTAGATATTTTGATATATAATATAATATTATGTATAATATGTTTATTAATAATAAGGGGATGGAAGAATTGAAATCACATAATAATATTTCTACTGTGCTTTTCTTTCAGACATAGCCATTAAGCTTCAAAGAACCCAAAAAACGTTAAATAAAATTCTACTTTTCTCTATGAATACATAGAATAAGTTGTGTTTGCACTTTGCGATCACGCGTAAAACCGGTGGATAATTTCCACAATATATTTTCTTATTTTTACTTGTTGAACACTTGGTTGGCGTTTTAAAAAAAATAACGATGTCGTCATATTAACTACTAATATAATGAGGTAAAGTTTGTAAAATTTTGAGTTTGCTTGAAGGAAGTAATCAGGAACTACCGAAAATTCTATGAATAACTAATGAAAATTCTACCACCTGCAGGAAGCTACATTATTTAAGTGACATAATATGCTAAATTTTATTCGAATTTTCATAGTGCATCGTGACCTATCTGAGTTATGCTAAGCGAAACGGCTAGTATTGGATATATTAAGCTTTCCATCGTCCGCACTAGGTGAAATTCCATTATTGTAGGAATATATAAATAAAAACCCATTTGTAGTAAGTACATTCTCAATGGACGTTTTCTTGGAGAATTTCATAACTCAGACTTCTAACAAAATTGACAGATGGCTTAACTAAGATCTTTCCAGAACACTCTATAGATAGTAAGACATAATCCAATGTCGCCGTTTTAATATGTAAGGCGATTTTGCATCATTTCGACAGTTTTTCTATAGGTTTTGATAGTTAAAGATAGAAAGTGTGTCCGAAAGAAAGCGGCTAAACTTAGATAAATATTGTTTACTCTGACAAAGTAAGTTTGGTATACAGACAGACTTTAAGTCAAACAAGGTAACAGGAACACGCCCAGTGTCAGAATAAGTGCTAATTTTCTACCTAAGTTTTTTATCTAAGACTAAATATTGGACTTTATTGTTAGTAATTACCGCTACTCCAAATACGATTTTTTTATATCATAAGATAGCAAACAAGCAGACGGGTCTCTTAATGGAAAAAGTCAACCATCGCCTATACACGTGAAAGATGTTAATGGTGCGTTACTATCTTGTGGCGAGGTATAATGCCACATGCATAAGTTACAAACAATATAATCATATCAATGTCAAAAGTAGCTTTTGACAAAGTTGTTTCTAAGTATTTGTAAATTGAAAAGTAATTTGCATTATTTTCTAGTCAGTTCTTTTTTATTTAATAGGATAGCAAAACAGCAGATTGCTCTCCTGATGGAAAGAGATAACCATATTTTATAGACACCAAAGATAACAATCGTACGTTCCTATCCGCGTGACGAATTTGGAATGCGACATTCATAAGTTTATCGACTACCTTACTCTACAAACCAGTACACGACGACGAAAACCACCGACGTTATTGCGGCAGGAATAAGTAAGGCAGTGGTACCAAAACCTAGTCCAGACTTAACACTGAATATCGTCGACACTTGCTAAAACTCATGTTATATTGTAGGTATTTATGTTATGTCGCCTCTGTGGTCCAATGGTCTTGTGTCGGTGTTGATCACATGAAGTCTCGGGTTCGATTCCCGGGTCGGAGAATTCTAAAATGTGTTTTTTCAGTTTAATGATAAAAACAACATTGCCCGGAATTGCATAAGTGCCCGATTGGCGATACGCTTGCCACCCATTAAATTGTGGAACGAAGTATCTTTGGCTGATCATGGGTGCACTGGACAACCAGTACAAGCCTCTGCCTACTTTTTCGGGGATACGGGCGTTAAGAAACCTTTTACTTTTTATAAGCACTTGTACTGTTTTACTAGTAAATTGTCAACTTAACAAACAATATTGATTTGTTGCCCAGATGATGCGTTAAAACGTAAAACCAGTCAAGACGCTGCAGATCTTACAACCTAACAACGTAGTCGTCAAAAAAATTATAGGAATTAGAAAAAAACCACAAAAGTTAGTTAAAAAACTATTACGACTAGAAACAATCTTGCTAGATTCAATGTTGCTTTACCGGTTGCGACTGTTGCGAGGGAAAAACCAAGGTAATTATCATCAACGCACCAGTCAACACATTCAAACATGCGGTAAATATATTCCTTATGACAGTAAGGAAATTATTTTATACTAAGTCTTGAGACGTTTTTATATTATTAAAATTATAAGAATAATCTATATTTATATTATAAACGCGAAAGTTTAAAAGTTTGGATGGATGGATGTTTAGATGGATGTTTGTTAATCACGCAAAAACTATTGAACGGATTTGAATGAAATTTGGCACACATGTAGATGACGACCTGGAATAGCACATAGGCTACAGACTACAGTTTATCTCGGAAAAATTAGGTGATCTCGCGAGATTCGCCTAAACGCTGCAGCTAGTTATGTATTCTATATACTTAAAATAAAATCGTAGGAAAGTCAATGTATGACCGGGGTAAACTCAAAAATTACTGCATGGATTTACTTCAAATTGCATGAATATTAATAACAGGTCGGGTCAACATATAGGCTACATATTATCACGCTATCACCTACAGGGGAGGAGCAGTGCGGAGTAAACGAAGTCCGCGCGGACGAAGTCGCAGGCAACAGCTAGTTAAAAAAATATCGCTGGATATTGCACGGATTGATATGACCCTAAAGTAAGTAAGTTGCATATGACATGGGTGCTAATCAATGATACTAATATATAGAAAAACATATATAATTATTGAAATATATTTTAAAAACATCTAAACCCTGAACTACAAATATTTGTGCTTATCACACAAAAATAATATGGCCTTGTCTGGAATGGAACTCGAGCCCCAATGATTGCGTAGTCAGTGTTGCTACACTCGATCAACGAGACGATCAGAATGCAGATTTAATTTTGTTCAATTATTGATTATTGACTACTAAATTGTACGTTAAGGATTTTTGACTTATAAGAAAGTTTATTAAATTACTGTTAAATATCGTAACTTGTTTATTATTCGATAGCAAATAAGCAGATGACTCTACTGGAAAGAGACATGCATCGCCTACAGACACCAAAGATGTAAATGGTGCGTTGCTATCTTGTGGCGAGGTCTTATGCCTCATGAATAAGTTGGCAAACCGGAACACGATAGTTACAAGCACGCACGGCACGCAAACGCAAGCCTCAATAACGTCCTATTGCGGCAGGAATAGGTATGTTATCGATCCCAGCTATCGCCAGAAAATCTATCTCAGCAACCTAAGAGCCGGTTGGATCCACTACCACGGTTGAATCGAAAAGTTTATTAACGTTCGGTTCACTCTGCCCATTCCGCAAGATAACCATACTGATACCAATATTTTATAACATTTGCTGTCATGGATACAACATGGACAGAAAAAAAAACTAAGAAAATCAACAATTACTTGGAATTTTGACATTGAATACTATCTTATCAATATTAATAAATCGTATTTTTTCCATTCCTACTCACAGTTGATAAGAAGATATAACATTTGTAATGAGTTTCGTATCGCTGATAAACGGTAAATCACTACAGATGTCACATTATGTAAGCCGTTTCAACCTGGTTTACTCTGAGCGAGAAGCCTTACGCTAATGTAAATTCCACTGAAATTAGAACATCATCACCAGTTTTTTCTTAATATAGAAAGAATGTTTATTTGCAAGAATATGTGTGCTATAAGTTATTGTAATTAATGTACTGTACCTTAAATTCTACCAAAATTAAACAGTATCTTCACGCCCAATCCCCGAAGAGATGGCACAACAAGCGCACCCACAATTAGTCGAAGATACTTGGTCCCACAATATGATAGGTGGCTAGCGTATCGCCAACCGGGCACTTTCCAATCCCGGGCAACTTTGTGTTTCTCAGAAAACTGAAAAAACACATTTTTGAATTGCTCGACCCGGATATCGAACCCGAGACCTCATGAGGTCAACTCCGACCGGACCACTAGACCACAGAGGCGATAATTAAAGGTGTAGGTATAGAAATAATTATAACGCATTAAAACTGCAACAACCGACTTCAAATGTCCTCTGTATCTTCAAATGTATCTCTGGAAACTTGGACCGAATATCATCCAAATGTATATGGGATCAAATGGAACGTATATTCTCCCAAAAAAAAAACAATTTGTGAAATAGGTATGTATATGTGTATAAACGATCGAGTTCTGAAGTAACAATAATAAAAAAAAAATACAGCCAAATTGAAAACCTCCTCCTTTTGGGAAGTTGGTTGAAAATACAATAATTGATATCCCGAAAAAGGTAAACAGAGGTGCAAATAGTGCACCCTTGATCAACCAACGATTTAGGTCTCGTGAAGTGATATTTTTTTTTCACAAAAACTTATTTTAAACTATTATGAATAAACGTTTTCGAACTCTGGACCTCGTATGTACACTGAAGCAGGTACAGCTAAACGATTTAGACAACGTTATAGAATAAACATTTTTAGTATAGGATACCAAAAAAGGTGATGACACCACATGGGAAGTGATGACTATCGCCTATAAATAAATATTCAGGATTTTAATAGTTCATTCCGATCAATGATTTTAATTGATCATAGCAATAATGTACCTAATGTAAGAAGCTTGTTCAACCTATGTTGGAACACGATAGCGACATATACCTACTGACGCTAAGTAAGATGGTGGTACCAAACCTGGCCGAAACAAGCCAAGCAATTTACCAGCTGCCCGCCTAACAGGCACACGGCAGCGACCCAGTTTTGGTAAGAATAGGTGAGGTGGTAGTACCAACCATTGCAAAAGTCTACCACTTAGTTTTTAATACAAGTTTTTCCATTGAATTTAATTAAATAAATTATCCAAGATAATTTTTATTATACCTATCCTATTTTTATTATATCCTAAATTACTACTTGGAAAGTACATAGGCTCAAGTACTATAGTAGTTAAGAAAATTACATAATACAATTGCCTATTGACTAAACTTTGTATACGTTTCACACTAAATGTAGGAGAATTTCATTATGTATTTATATTTTAATAATAAAAGTGTTTTTATAACATATAAATAGGTCAAACTGTTTATTTTTCTAAAAAAAAAAAACAATATCATACACTATGTAAGAAACTAGTAATAAAGAATCCGAATTGGTCCTTCGAGCTACTTTAATAGTATTACGAGTAACATAGTCTATACGGATAAGTAACATGTAGTTAAGTCATTAAGATATTTTTTATTATATGACACTGTAACTAATCAGTATTTCGTGATAACAGTCAGGGTAAAGACTTATGTTAAGTACTGTTAGCATATTAAGTAGTCACGATATGGTTTACGATGCAATAACGAGACGTTGCAGCTTCCACGGACTAATAATATGACTACCTTATCTGAAACCATGGTAGTAATATGTGTTTTTTAACTAAATGTTTCATTCTAAAACAGGAATACAAAATAGGAGATATCATACCAGTGGTTGAAAAGAAACAAAATCCTATTCGGTTTGAAAATGAATAAAAAATGTATAGTACCATTTTTTAGTACATATTCAGAGGCATTTCACAAAATCGCCCAACTTAAATTTAGAAATTTTCTAATAGATGCAAGAGCTGGACGTCGTCGTCTATATAGTGCACCTAGTGCTGGTAAAATGAAAATAGTACTGATACTTTTAATATTTTAATGATTACTACACGGTTTTAATTTTGGCACACCGACGTAGCGGATTTTATAGTATTCTTTTTTATCTATTTTTTAAATAAAAAATAAATGAATATTATTTAAGTGACTTATTTTTGCATAAGAATAGAATATAGTTTTATTATATGCCAATTTCTATAGAAAAATGTCATTTTTTGATAACGAAAAACCCAGTTAATATTTCGTTAATTTTCGTTGAAAAAGGCACATTTGTTTAATTAATTGGATATAGTTATAGATCATTTAGGAAAAAAGTAATCCATTCAGGCACAATTGTTGGATGTTTCAGGTTATTTAGTATTTTTTCTAATTCAGTTTGTTCATTCTAGCAGTAGCAAAACCTTTTGGAAAAATAGCTTCTTTGCGTAGTTGTCGAAACTTGATTTCGGAGAACATTTATTATAAGAAATACAATTGATGATTAAAAAATCTGTTTCATTGAAGGAATATTTAAAAGATGAAACTATCTAATGGTACCATTTAATTAAATAAAAGTATCTTACAAGAAAAATTAGGAGTTGGAAAATTTTGATTTCTCGTCAAAAGTTGGTCTAAAATGTAAACTGCCTCTTCAACGCCGGTGCGCTCGTAGGAAAAGCGGTGAATCAAAGGTCAAGATGATCCAACTTCGTCAATTTGAGAGATTCCATTGCCCTATCGCTTGTTTCCAGTTCTACGTGCTTTTCGGACTACGAGATATGAGAACTAATATTATACACAGAGAAATATGTAGATGGAATAATTATTGTATATACTAGCTATTACTCGCGAATTCGTTCCCATCACGTTTTTTTATACTGTAATATAGCAAACATTAAACAAGCAGATGGGTCTCCTGATGGAAAGAGTCAACCATCGCCTATAGACACCAAAAATGTTAATGGTGTGTTACTATATTGTAGTGAGGTCTAATGTCACATACAAAGTTAACTGGCTACATTACCCTCCAAATCGGAACACAACAGTGACAAGCACTGATGCTATTGCAGCAGGAATAGGTAAGGCGGTGGGACCAGACCCGGGCGAGATAATGCCACCACCTAGTAGCTACGATGGTGGTCACTCGTATAGCCAATCGGTTGCGTTTTACGACTTGCCTTGCAGAACGGCAATTGGCCTATTCTTAAAAGGAGCCCGGGACCAACACGGGGGAAACGTGTGACATTCCTTTTTTCATTTATTCGGGTAAAAACGTAGTCTATAACTTGCCTTATTAATGTGTTTATCATTACACTATAATATTAAAATACGACTGGTTCATTTAGACTAATGTGTTATGTAATCTCAGCCAAACAGACCTAAAACTAATAAAGGCCTATTCACCAATAAATTATTCGTATAGTCATATGCTCACGACTAAAAAACAGTGAACTGGGCTACTTGTATCACGCTTTGACTGCTCGGCCTTCTAACATAACTGGTATATATTTGGTTTACATTAACACTCAGCTAACTAATATCAAAATTCCATAAAGGGAAAGTCAACAAAAAACAGCTAGCACTTATGGAAATCCCAATTACAGACTTCCATTTAGGAAAACACAATGCCGTATGTAAATAGACACATTTTACGAAAGACATGTGATTTCATGATGAGACATCCTGAAAATGACTCAAATTGCGTCATGGAGCATCCATAAACCTGAAAAGGTAATTAATTTTAGCGTTTTGTATTCAAGGGGTGACAAATGGAAACCTATTAGTATGCCTCCGTTGTCTGTCTGTCATATGTCATAAAACTCTTTGACTTGAACAGAAATATAGTGTTACTATAGCCGCTATTATAACAAATAAAAAAAATTAGATCCCAAAGAGGGTCCCGGTATAAGAAACCTCATTTAATATCGCTCGACGCTAAGGAATCCTACGTGTTACGCTTTTTCATCATAACTACTTAACAGATCATCGTGAAATTTTTCTACATATATGTATCTTATATGCAAAATAAAGTACTTTTGAGGGCGGAAAAAATTTTCTAACGCGAGCGAAGCGAAGACAAGAGATAATCTAATCTATACATATAATAAAATCGTAGGAAAGTCAAAACTGTACATTGAATATTTTTTATAAGAATACTTAGGGCGTGATTTACAATCGATATCGAAGCCTAAAATATAGTTTTTAGAATTTTGTTCTGTTTGTCTGTATGTATGTCCGGGGTAAACTCAAAAAGTACTGCATGGATTTACTTCAAATTTTGCATGAATATTACTAACAGGTCGGGTCAACATATAGGCTACATATTATCACGCTATCACCTACGGGGAAGGAGGAGTGCGGAGTAAACGAAGTCCGCGCGGACAAAGTCGCTAGCAACAGCTAGTAATAATAATAATATAAAAGTGACTCGAGCCCACTCTCTGCTAAATAAAATCTTAAATATAAGACATCTTTTATGTTATATCACATCTTATATGTTATATTTTTAGCTAAGTACCTACTGAAGATAAATTAGACTTGGTGATCCGGTTAATTAAGAATAGACTACCTTACTTGCTGGCAGAGTTCAAAAGACAAATATTTGCCTAACTTGTAACTGCCACCATAATTGCTATATAGCAGATTTCTACAATCACTTGCTAGCGTTTGGTCCGCACTAATCTATGCTGCTGCAATAACGTTGTGCTTGTCGATTTCATTATCGGTTTGGTAGACGAGGTAGCAAATAAATTTAGGGTTAAACAACATCAAGATGATCTGACAGCACGGAGGCGCCTTTTTCCGTCGTCCTATCCTTTTCTGTCACTCATCACAGCTATTTGCTAGAGGGAGAAAGTTAGCGGGAATGCTATCGCCTCAAGGATTCCGCCGCTCGGTATCACATCCCACTATTTGTCTCGCTCTAGGAAATAGCGGTTCTGAGCAACAGAAAAGGCGACCGAAATAGGCGATTAGGTGCTGAAAGATGCAGCTCAACCCATAATCATCTGACATTTCAAGATTTTCAACCCACCGCACGAACAATAATGCACCATTAATATCTTTGATATTTAAAGACGAAGATGAAACAATCAGAAGGCTGCGAGTATTATCAATCAGGAAAGCCTTCTGATTGTTTGTTATCCATTGATATAAAGTAAAGGCTGTTGTCATCTTATCCTCGCCAAGCCGCGTTTCCAATGTGTTTATCGTAACGCAATCTTTTCAAGCATGCATTGTATTTGCCTAAATAAACAAAGACTACAATCGACACACGACGCGTTCCACCGGCTATGAGATCAAATACTGTAGAATTGCAGGGAACAATGGAAGACCTTGCAAACACATATGTCACTGTTTTGAGTCGTGGACTAACAATGGAAATAAAATCTTTGTCATTAAATTGATTGTCTTAATTATGAATGGGTTTAATAGCTTCAAATGCGGGTATGAACATGTTTTATAGAAGAGGGGCAAACGTGCAGGAGGCTCATCTGATGCTGATTGATCACCATCGCTTATGGAATGCGATGTCGCGATACATGCCCGCATGCTATGCGTGAGACTAATCTGGGCGTAAATTGAACGGGAGCCCGGGCAGGATTAGCGGGATTAAAGAGTATTTGCACTTCAGTTCAGGCAACACGTGCGGCGATCACTTTTGGTTTTTCGTTGCTGGTTATATAATATGCAAATGAGTCTTTTACCGGATGAAATAATAATAAATATTTAATGTTTTTTGAGAAGCTTCTTTCAAAATAATTTTAAATTCTCTACTATAAAAATCTTTTAAAAAAAATAATAATTGACGTTAAAAAACATTTTTAAAATTTAATTTATTTCAGTAAAAAGTATTACTGGCCAAAGCAAATATCTGGATCCTGCAAGGCTAATTTCCAGTGCCGCAAATACCAGAATTGAGATTTTTTACGGGATTGCATTCTTCATACTACCACCGCCGATAAACATCCGCCAACATCGTCCTCATATCTAGTGTCCACCGTACAAACTCATTTGTTTATGTTAACGTTGGCCCATGCCCGGGAAGGCTACTTCAGAGTGCTAAGCGTGAGTTTTTCTTTTCGCATTCGATCGTGAGCGCGTTTTGAGTTTACTAGGAATTTGTATGTGATTTGTACAGCGCCACCTAGTGGTAAACGTGAGAAAACAGTTTACCACTAGATGACGCTGTACAAATCACATACAAATTCCTAGTAAACTCCAAACGCGCTCACGATCGAATGCGAAAAGAAAAACTCACACTTAGTACTCAGTACCTCGTCCTACAACCGACTCGGCCCAGTGGGCCGAATGACAGACATTTGAAAATAATTATATTTTCATTCAGTGCCTCGTCCCAATGACGAGTTTTCGCCATTTTGAAACAAATACATACAGTAATGTTGACTATAAAAATTCTTGACATAATTTTATTAAATTGTATCAATATAGGGATTAAGTAGTAGAGGGATTTGGGGACGCTCAGGAAATGAACTGATAAAAAAAATATTATAATTATAATGTTCGTGATAGTTCTACTCTAATGAGTCTGTTATTATTATTACTGTGTTATTTGTTTAAACTAGATTTTAAGACAATATAAAGAATAGTCAATTTTTTCTGTGATTACGTGCCAAATCTATATACATAATAATAAAATCGTAGGAAAGTCAAAACTGTACATTGAATATTTTTTTAAAAGAATACTTGGGGCGTGATCTACAATCGATATCGAAGCCAAAAATATAGTTTTTAGAATTTTTGTCTGTTTGTCTGTTTATCTGTTTGTCTGTATGTATGTCCGGGGTAAACTCAAAAAGTACTGCATGGATTTACTTCAAATTTTGCATGAATATTACTAACAGGTCGGGTCAACATATAGGTTACATATTATCACGCAGTCACCTAGCGGCCAGGTGCTGTGCGGAGTAAACGAAGTCCGCGTGGACGAAGTCGCTGGCAACAGCTAGTAGCGATATAAGATTGTTTATTTGTATACTAAAAAAGATTATAATATATGATTATAAAATATGAATACTAGACTGATTCAAATTAAAAAAACTTTTTTTGTTTTTGAATAAATACATCTAAAAAGTTTCTTTGTAAGACCAAAAAAAACCTCCTAAAAGATGAGCTTGAAATCTTAAAAATTGAGCTGGCGCATGGGGGGGTCCCCTTTCCCATTTAAAATACATTGAAAAATAACTTTTTTCTGTATTTTCATTGTAAATCGTCGAAAAAAAAATTTTTTCGAATTTCCGATTTTAGTATCTTGTAGGAAATTAAATTCTCTACAAAAAAGGTCTCTTTCATTTTTTCGCTAAAATGCATAAGAAAAAAGTTACAGAGCTTTAAAAAACGAAAATTATAAAAAGTCAAAAATAACTTTTTTTTTATTTTCGACATCAAATTATTTTATTTCGTAAAATTTTTTACTTAATTTATCTATATTCAGTTTGTTAATTATATCTAAATTTGATCTATGTACAGAAGAAAAAAAAAATATTTATTTATATTATATTTTTATATTATATATGGGGCATTTCATGCTAAATCGACCACTTTTGAACCCGAACTTTTTAGATTTTTTTGACATTTTGGTATTTTTCTCTACCCTACTGAAAATAATCGAATTTTCTATTGTTTATAGAACTTTTAGATACAAAAATAATAGAATACGAAAAAATAATTCAATGTTTCTTTTAATTTTTTATCTAACTTCATTGGAAATTAATCAAATGTTATCGATGATTGTCACTTTTAGTTTTTGTTTTTATTTTGTTTTCTCAGATTTTAAAGTTTTCAAAATCTGCTAAAAAATCTTCAGAGTGGTATAACAAAAAGCAAACATTTATAAACAATTTTTTTTTAATTTCTAAAAAAAATAGAAAAATAAACTACGACTAACAATTTCAGGAAATTCGCAGAAAATACTAGTTTTTTAAAAAAAAGAAAAAATCAAAAATGTCAATCATCCCAAAATTTTCGTTTTTTTCGGAAATTTTCAAAAAAAAAAACGCTGAATATAAATTTTTTTCTAAAAAATACATTTAAAAACAAAAATTTCAGTAAAAAAATCCTTCCAATAAGTTAATTTTCAAAAAAGTTATGGTTATTTAACAAAAAAAAACTATCTTTTTTAAATAACTCGTAACTTTGTTTTGGTTGGGTAAGAAAATTTGAAAAATTTCCGCAAATTGTTTTCAATAGGGTATAGAAAGATACTAAAATTTCAGAAAAATCGAAAAGGGTCGGATTCAAAAGTGGTCGATTTGGCATGGAATGCCCCATATATAATATAGAAATATAGGTATTATAAAAATAGCTAATATAAATAAATATATATTTTTTTCTTCTATACATAGATCAAATTTAAATATAATTAACAGACTGAATATAGATAAATTAAGTAAAAAATTTTACGAAATAAAATAATTTGATGTCGAAAATAAAAAAAAAAGCTATTTTTGACTTTTTATAATTCTCGTTTTTTAAAGCTCTGTAACTTTTTTCCTATGCAATTTAGCGAAAAAATGAAAGAGACCTTTTTTGTAGAGAATTTAATTTCCTACAAGATACTAAAATCGGAAATTCGAAAAAAATTTTTTTTCGACGATTTACAATGAGAATACAGAAAAAAGTTATTTTTCAATGTATTTTAAATGGGAAAGGGGACCCCCCCATGCGCCAGCTCAATTTTTAAGATATCAAGCTCATCTTTTAGGAGGTTTTTTTTTGGTCTTACAAAGAAACTTTTTAGATGTATTTATTCAAAAACAAAAAAAGTTTTTTTAATTTGAATCAGTCTAATGAATACCTGTTAGCCTATCAAATCAGTTAGCCTATGTTTGACTCAGGATCTTGACCTATCTCCGTACCAAATTTCATCATAATGGGATCAGCTGATGTTTAGCCGTGAAAATGTAACAGACGGACATAAAATTAGTATGGACATGGGCGTACCGAGGGGGGGCATTGAGGGGCAGCTGCCCTCCCCCTGGAATTTATTTACCTCTGTGTCTTAACATGTTACGGTTGCCCCCTGGCCTAGAACCTGGGTACGCCTATGAATATGGATGATTATTATTAATTGGACGTAGTTACACAAAAAGGATCCAATCCACACAAAATCACTTCAGAAATATTGAAGTTTGAAGTTGGATATTGTTTATTTTTTTAACATGCCATACATGGGATCTAGTTCAGACGTTGAATAAAGTACTAGAGAGCTATATTTGCTTAAATGTTTTTACTGGCGAATATTATTGATGTTTAGCATCAGTTTGATGCACTTAACTCATTTTTGACCATATTGTGGATTGGATCCTTTTCGTTTAACTACGTCCAATAACCACCTCGCATTGGCGTTGACCATGCCTGTAACATTTAATTTTCTTTGCCTACTCCGCAATAACTCCGGAAAATAACATTTAAATTCCAATAAACAATAATAGTTAAACATTTCAAAGAAGTCGATTAATAGTCTTATAGACAAGACTCAATTTCTTGCTCTTCCTTCACAAATTAAACTATAAGTACTTAGAAAATATGTCTGCAATTTAATTAAATGCTTAGACATTTCAATATACTAGATTATTTATTTAAATTTAATCTAAGAGGAAGAAGAAACAATGGAGCATTGTAGATAAGTACAACATAAAATGTACTTAGTGGACTATACAATAAAGATAAATGTCGCCCTAAAAGTAGAACACAACTCTGTTTACTCATTAAATTACGCGAATGGGTGACTAACTGTATACTGAGTACGCCACGTCACATCAAAATGCATTTATCGCAATCGGTGTTGTCTCTGTTACAGCAATTAACATATTTTACGGATTTTAGGCTCAGAAAAATTATAATTTTACGGTGTATGATGGCCCTTGTCGAAGCGTCTATTTTTTCGGGCGAGTTTGCCTTGCGACTAGTTACAATTTTTTATAGCAGTAAAATTGAAGCAGCCGACTTCCCCATTTCCTATATCCCCCATCAGCTTCACCAAATTAAAACGTAGTCCCATTTTCCTCCACGGGGAGTATAGTCTCTCAAACTAAATATGAAAAAAGACATGTGGCACTCGGAGACTGCCGCGGTAAAGCTATTACATAGCATTTTTATCAACTTATGCAATTACAATTATATATTTATTTTATTTATGCAGTATTTTTTTTCTTTGTTTATTCATATTTAAAACACTTTGTACACAAATTATACGAGTACAGATATTCACTGTTGTACGTAGATGATAAATACCTATACACCTATATACTTTCTCACAAACAGCTGATTACGGTAGTTTTCCAATACAACCAATGCCACCTAAAGGCGGGTTGCTGAACTAAAGAGACAAGCGTGATATTTCAAAGTCATTAAAAGTTCTGGTATTTATCGATAAATGGAAAAACTAAAAAGCATCACCCCTGTGCCGGTCGGAGTGGGGGGTGTTAGGTTTTTTCGTTACGGAATTTCTGGATGCGGTCTCCACACTCAAGGCCCGCGATAGAAGCTATGCAATACCTTAAAAGTTTATTTTTTCATAATATAACAAACAAGCAGATGGCTCTTATGGAAAAAGAAACTATTTTCGCCGTGTTGGTCCCGGCCTCCTTTGTAGAATAGGCTAACTGCCGTTCTTCCAGGCAGGTCGTAAAAGGCGACCGATTGGCTATCGAGTCACTACCATCGTGGCTACTAGGTGGTAGAGTTCTGCATTGTCTCGCCCGGGTCTGGTACCACCGCCTTACCTATTCCTGCCGCAATAGCGTCAGTGCTTGTCGCTGTCGTGTTCCGGTTTGGAGGGTAAGGTAGCCGGTAAACTTATGCATGTGGCATTAGACCTCGCCACAAGATAGCAACGCACCATTAACATCTTTGGTGTCTATAGGCGATGGTTGACTCTTTCCATCAGGAGACCTATCTGCTTGTTTGCTATCTTATGATATAAAAAAAATCGCATATAGTCGCCAAAGATGTTAATGGTGCGTTACTATCCGTGGCGGAATGGCAATGCCACATGTATAAGTGTACTGGCTATGTTACCCTCCAAACAGGAACACGATAACGATAAGCTTTGACGCTATTGCGGCACGAATAGATAAGACAGTGGTGCCAAATACCCAAGCAAGACGTCACAGAACTCTACCACCTCGTAAAGTATCTGTTGAAGCGCATATTCATTTGTAGGCAAACTTGACTTTTTAAAAAAGGTGCCTACGACTTCATCCATACCCTCTAGGGTGGTCATCCATAATTTTATTTAATTACAAGGATAGCCAACAAACAAATGGTTCTCCCGGCGGAAAGAGATATCCTGTACCTATAAACACCAAGCATGTGATGGTGCATTGCTATCCGTGTGGCGAGGTGAAATGCCTCACGCATAAATTTACCGAAAAGCTATTGTGGCAGGAATAGGTAAGGCGGTTATACCCAAACATCTTAATTGCAATAAAAATACTTTAATCGCAAAATAACTAAAGAAAACGACAAAGCACGAATAGCATTACGATCCCGCTACACGGCTAACAATGTACCATTAACATCTTTGTAATCTATAGGCGATAGTTAACTTTTTCCATAAGGATAGCCCATCTGCTCGTTTGCTTTCTCATGATATAGGTATAAAACTGTGAAGCGCCCTATAAGCGCATAAATAATCTATCAGTGCACCTGTTTGGTCGCACTTGTAATTTGCCCCTCATTGTATCGTATATGTAC
Organism: Apodemia mormo; assembly: GCA_036924255.1. Taxonomy (NCBI): domain Eukaryota; kingdom Metazoa; phylum Arthropoda; class Insecta; order Lepidoptera; family Riodinidae; genus Apodemia; species Apodemia mormo. The sequence goes on along the minus strand of JAUPFN010000009.1, from coordinate 41,162,142 downwards.
TTGTATGTATGTATTGTATAAATTGTAAAGTTTGGGTATTTGGATGTATGGTTATTTGTTACTCAATCACGCAAAAACGGCCAAACCGATTTGGATGAAATTTGTCACACGTGTAGATGATGACCTGGAATAGCACATACACTACTTTTTATCCCGGAAAAATGGATTGTTCGCGCAGGATTCATCAACAACTTTTATAATGCAGAAGGCTGTAGGGTTCAGCTAGTCCATACTAATATTATAAATGCTCTGTCTGTCTCTTCCTTACGCCTAGACCACTGAACCGATATGAATAAAATTTGGTACAAATATTGTTGAGACCCAAGAAAGGACATAGGATAGGTTTTATTCTGGAAATCCCACGGGAAATATGCGGGTAAAACCCCGGGACTTTTATTTTAGAATTTTTGTCACGCAGACGAAGTCGCGGGCACAGCTAGTATGTCATGTATGTATGTTCTGTGTAGTTTCCATGCAAATATATAATTTGTGAAATCGAGCTTAAAAGCTGCAACTGTTTGAAAAACTAAATTCATCGCGAGTATATAAAGTAGCGACGACAACTTCCTAAAAATAAATATCAATACGCTGTTACACTTACAGGTTAGGCAGAGCGAACTGAACATCAGGTTTACAATGATATAAGAGTTTGTCGATTGAGTGACGATCGCAAATCACCGTATTTAACCGACATGATAACGACTGTCGCCCGTTTCTTGTGATAATCGAGATCGACAAGACAAGGGTATATTAACGCCATCACCACCAGAATCTGAGCAACTACAGAGATTTCATTTTTTTTAAATAAACCGAAAATAACCTTAGTAACACTATTGCTCGACCCGGGGATCGAACCCAGTGCATCATGATCTAGACTGAATATGCAAATTACAACACCATAAGCTTCTATATAATTACATACACAATTTGAGGAACGTTACCATGTTTCTAACGAATCACATTCGTCTGGTTTATTTCTGATTTCCTCAATCAGATAAATTGTTACCAATCGATAGCCAACTTTATGGCAACTGAGTTGAATTTATATTTCCATGTCAACCGTTAGTAATATGTTCGTGTTGGAATTTGAGATTTAACGTCATCATGTTTAAGTACAGCTTCAATTTTTTACTAAACTGATGTAAGATAGGGGCTTCACCTTGGCACAGCACCAAGTGGAACTGTCTGTGAAGTGAGCGATTAATATTGTGATAGAATTTTTGGAATATGCTCAATGGTGGTCCAAGGACTTAACATACAAACATTGACATTTTTCTAGATAAAAATAATAAATATTCACTGGACATTACACGAAATAATCTAACCCCAAAGTAAGTTAATTACTTGCTTGTGATATGGGTGTTAGTCAAATATACTAATACATAGAAGTATTGACATATAGTATTTATTAAACACCCAAACCCAGGAATATGTACAAACATTTATGCCCATCACACAAAAGCTTGTCCCTGTCGGAATCGAATTTGAACCCTATTAATTGCGTAGTCAGCATATATGTAGTCAGGGTCGCTACCCACTCCGCCAACGAGGCGGTTATTATAGAAAATATTTGTTTTTTTATAATACATGAAAGCAATCAAGCAGATGGGTCTCTTGATGGAAAGAGTCAACCATCGCATATAGACACCAAAGATGTTAATGATGCTTTGCTATCTTGTGGCGAGGTTTTATGCCACATACATAAGTTTACTAGAGACCTTACCCCCCAAACCGGAACACGATAGTTACAAGAACTTACACTATTGCGGCAGGAATAGGTAAGGCGGTGGTACTAGACCCGGTGCCAGACAATGTAAAACTCCGCCACCTAGTAGCCACAATGGTAGTGACTCGCATAGCCAATCGGTCACCTTTTACGATCTGCCTGGCAGAACGGTAGTTGGCCTATTCTTCAAAAGAGCCCAGGACCAACACGGGAAAAATTCTTTTTTTTTATATCATAAGATAGCAAACAAGCAGATGGGTCTCTTGATGGAAAAGTCAACCATCGCCTATAGACACCCAAGATGTTAATGGTGCGTTAATACCTTAATTTTTAAACTTAATTCTACAATATTTTTTGTTCTACTCTATCACTGAAACCGAAACTTCATGATCTGACTCAAACATGCCAATTACAGACCAGCGAAACAGACAAATTGTTAAGTGAAATCCCTACAAATCGCTCTGAAATATTTGCACACTAGAATATGCTGGTATCTTTGAATTATTTGTAATATTTTAATTAAATTCTTGCAAATAACGACCTTTCTTTCTTTTTATTAATATTGACACGTGACACATAAATATTCTTTTTTGTATATCATAAGCTAAAAAAAAAAGGAGAGAGCTCTTACTAACGAATACACGGACAGTAGAAATCTAATATATTTAACATATTATTGTATATATAAACATATTTAAAATATAAAACAGTAAGTATTGCAACAAAGGCACCTTAGAACAGGGCTTGTAAAGCGGTTAATTTTCAAACCTAAATCAGCGCAAGTACACAAGGAGCGGTTTGTAAAGGTTTGGCTCTATTCTTTAACCTAAAAAATACCGTTTTTCTTATGGAGCAAATTATAAGGATTTCGAATCAATAAAACGGTAGAGGTTTTTAAAAGATATTTCTTTGATTCTCGCCGCTCCCAATTTTTTTCCGCACTGTCTGTGACGTACAATTCCATAGTTTTGGCTTAAACCTATATTATACAGATTTATGAAGCGATCTCATCTCAGATACGCTCCGAACGAAACCTTTTCAAAAAACCGCTAAATACCTATTAACCGGTGTTTTTTAAACCGGTTTCAAGCTCTGTCTTAGAATATGAATTTAAGTGCTTATAAACTTTTTATAACAGCTATCAAATTATCGTTGAATATAAAAATTCCATTAAACGTTTTAGGTCCATAGAATTCATGTATAAATATTTTACCATTTTTGTTTTTTAAACTTGTCTTTATCTTCCACAGACCTAGCCGAAACACCGATTATCATTTTTACGATGTATTTTTCGCTATCTTATCATCTCATCGTAATAAAATGGACGGCTCTCCCTAAGATATCTATCTTAAAGCCTCTTCCATAGATGGCATACGTTATCATTTAATTTCCATGTGTAAATGTAATAAAATTGAGAAATTCGTCTAATGCGTAAACAGATTACGTCAGTCTAAAATCTGCAATGCGAGATATTTCTCGTGTATTGTTTAAATCGATATCTTTCTGGTTTATCCTACCATGCTTTTCAACCTATTTTTGTTACTGTTATCTCTTCTTGTGACGTAACGTTGACATATGCACGTAATCATGACTATTTTGATAGACATCTAAACCAACAAAAACTAACTGCACACAGTAATACACATTTACACAGCTTCGATAAACCAGTCTATTTGTTAAAAATCATGTTTTAAATGCTACACATTAAAAATTTATTTTTCATGTTAAGTATGAGTTAGATAAAATATATAACCGCGAAATACTAATATTTATACTAATACTATAGAATAGGTTAAACACGATTTAGCTATATCTCTGTGGAAGCACATGTTTTACTTAATTTAACCCCGTAATCTCTCAATGTAATAGTGATTATTGCTGAAGAAATTACCACGCGTAAGGACCGTTATAAATCCGATATTCGCTCTACTTGACAATATATCGCGAATGTATCAGTCACGAATTGAAAGGTAAACGTCCGCGAGACAAAATTTACAAACAAAATTCATGTGAATCATAACATTGAACTTTTCGAAGATAAAATATGCACTATCAAAGCTGAAATGACATTTACATGGACTCTTTTAACCTAAACTAATCTATATACATATAATAAAATCGTAGGAAAGTCAACGTATATCCGGGGTAAACTCAAAAAGTACTGCATGGATTTACTTCAAATTTTGCTATCACGCTATCACCTACGGGGGAGGAGCGTGCGGAGTAAACGAAGTCCGTGCGAACGAAGTCGCGGGCAACAGCTAGTATGTATTATAAAGAGGAAAGGTTTAATTTTTTTGTTTGCTTGCTTGTTACAAATAAACTCAGAAACTACTCGACCGATTTTCAAAACTCCTGTACCTTTAGAAAGCTACATTATTCAAGAGCGACACAGGTCAATTTTAAGCGGACCGAGGAAAAAAAATTAATGATTTTCGGTCACGCAAACGAAGTCACGAGTAACTGCTAGTCAACAATATTTTTGTGTATGATTTAAAAGCAGTAAAACTGCAACGACCGACTCTTAACCTCCTGTAGCTCTGAAATCGGGAATTAGATCCACCATTTTTTATGACCCGGCAAACGTTGTTTTGCCATTCATATTAGGAATCCATAGCGGACAAACAACGTGACACGTAATTTATATAAGTCTACGCCCTATGGGATTGTCCTTCCACGTAGCCAAAATGGCATTAAACTTTATATGGTGGTTAAGTATTCTTAAATTTTCTATTTTTCCGCGCAATTTTCTAAATATTTTCTTTTATAAGAACCTTCTCCTTTACAATTACAAACACAACAAAAAAAATTACCGAAATTGGTCCAGCCATTCAGGCGTGATGTGACCAAGGAAAATAGGGATTGATTTTTATATATATAGATAGCAAAGAGACAGACGGCTCTACTGATGGAAAGAGAAACCTTCGCCTATAGATACCAAAGATGTTAATGGTGCGTTGTTATCTGTGTAGCGGCAATGGCAATGCCACACGCATAAGTCTACTAGCTACCTTGCCCTTCAAACCGGAACACGACAATGAGAAGCATTGACGTTATTGCGGCAGGAAAATATAAGTACCAAATACCCGGACGAATCGTTGCGGAACTCTTAACACCTAGTCTATATGGAAATTGGAAATATACTCTACCAAACAAATAAGAATTTTGCAAATCCGTCCATATATGAGGGATTTACGCTAGAACATACATTAAGAAAAACGTTATCATTGAAATTAAGAACCTCCTCCTGTTTGGGATGTCGGTTGAAAAATAACTATCCCCCGTATTGGTCCCGGGCTCCTTTGTAGAATAGGCCAAATGCCATTCTGCCAGGCAGGTCGTAAAAGGCGACAGATTGGCTATGCGAGTCACTAACAACGTGGCTACTAGGTGGTAGAGTTCTGCATTATCTCGCCCGGGTCTGGTACTACCGCCTTACCTATTCCTGCCGCAATAGCGCCAGTGCTTGTCATTGTCGTGTTCCGGTTTGGAGGGTAAGGTAGCCACTAGCCGGTAAACTTATGCATGTGTAATTAGACCTTGCCACAAGATAGCAACGCACCATTAACACCTTTGGTGTTTATAGGCGATGGTTGACTCTTTCCATCAGGAGACCCATCTACTTGTTTGCTATCTTGTGTTATAAAAAAAGTGATCTCTACACTACTTATTTTTCCGGAAAAAAACATGAGCTTACGCTGGTATGTACCTATTCATTTTTTGTCTGCAATTTATTTTTCTATAACATTCTATGTAGAATGTTATCAAAAAATGAATTGCAGATTACACATTTAGACAAAGAAATGTTCATGAGTCAAGAATTTTATCGCAGATATTGCGATCATTGTTTTGATTCGTCTCAATTTGTCTCGTCTCGATGTCAATACGAAACGTGAGATTGTGTCTGATTTGAATACTGTTTACACGAATTATAAAATTGACAAAACATAAGATAAAAACAGGTTCCGTTAAGTTGAATCACAAATGATTATCGAAATAAACGAATCAGATTTCAAGAATTCTGACATCATATTTAAAATAATATTTTATTACGTTTTTATTTATTACTAGCTGTTGCCAGCGACTTCGTCCGCGCGGACTTCGTTTACTCCGCACATCTTCTCCTCCGTAGGTGATAGCGTGATAATATGTAGCCTATATGTTGACCCGACCTGTTAGTAATATTCATGCAAAATTTGAAGTAAATCCATGCAGTACTTTTTGAGTTTACCCGGACATACATACAAACAAACAGACATACAGACAAACAGACAAAAATTCAAAAAACTATATTTTTGGCTTCGATATCGATTGTAGATCACGCCCCAAGTATTCTTTTAAAAAAATATTCAATGTACAGTTTTGACTTTCCTACGATTTTATTATATGTATAGATAATACTATATATTGCCCGCTACTTAATTCGCGTGAACCAAAAACAAAACTTCTTCTTAATTAACGGTCTAAGAAAGTGCAGTCATGTATTAAGAGAGGTAATTAATAATAATACAAAGGTAGCAAGCAGTTTTGTCTTTACGTATGGTGTTCATGTTAAAGATAATCTAATAGTTAAAGTCAGTGCGATTGAACCAATCGCACAAGCTTTCAAACAATTTTTCGATCTAACAAAAAAAATCATGAGACTTACAATCTTAACAAGATGTAGAATATATTATTCTACATCGGATGATTGCCTATTGTCGTGTTAAACTGAAATAATTCACCTATTGTAATGGTAACTACTTATAAACGTACAGCAGAAACTTATTATTAAGGCAACAATAGAAAAATACATAACACTAATTCTATGTCATGCTAAACCTACGTTATAATTAACAATGGTATATAACGTAAAAAACTTAGGAATTGTTCTGAGCAGTTGTTCGGCTTAATACCACCCGCTGATTTCCACCATCGGACATCACGCCAAAAACTTAAAATCCACCCTCACCGCTTGGATTTGGTCCACTACAGCGCAACTTTCAAGGATTTTTGCCTCGCACGACAGCTTTATGGAATCAATTACCAGCGGATGTGTTTCCGGACCGATACGACTTAGGAGCCTTCAAGATAAGAGCGTACTCATTTTATCACTCACGGCCTATAAGGAAAAGGCCGGCAACGCACCTGCAGGAACTACGGTGTTGTACCTGTTCAGGGGCGGCGGTGATCACTTACCATTAGGTGAGCTTCTTGCCCGTTTTTTTATATCAGAGGGGGCAAACGAGCAGGTGGTGCACCTGATGGTAAGTGATCACCGCCGCCCATGGACAACTGCAATACCAGGGGTCTTGCAGCTGCGTTGCCGCCTGCCCCCTATTCCATAAAAATAAAATAAAGCATCGTAAATAGGTAATTCCTGAAAAATCTTATGCTATTCAACATAAATGATAAAATAGACGTAATTAAAAAACAACGCATAAATGTAGTTAATATTTAGACGTGAAAAACTTGTCTTACGTAAGAAACACTTTGGCTCCATCACTCTACAATTTACTGTCGCAATTTTCATTCGTATCAGTAATTGTACCCATAAAACTTAGCGATTACCGTAATTATCCCACCAAACGATTAGAAAACTTTTTCTTTTTTTAACTTGTACAATTATAATCAGTTAATCAACTATTGAAAGAAAAGCACAGGCTGAAATTTAAAAAAACTAAATATTATCATCTAAAACACTCGTACCAAGACGCTGTTAGAATCGAATCCGAAAAAGAAAGTAAAGTGTGTTCGTAATCACATCGTTTTCGAACTGAATGTTTAAATGAGAATTTTTCAACTGTGCAAAATGAAATGAGAGCAATCAAATCATGTGCAGAAAACGTGTCATTACTAACAAAATCCAGTATTTACAGATTCGCACCTAATCCAATATCTATTCTTGAAGTCCAAGTTAAGTTACCCTTACTTAGTGGTAACATTCTGCGATAGAATGGAGAATTAATAAGCATAATGTATTTTGCGTGAAAGAAAACACCATTACAATTGAAAATACTTTACAAAAATATTAAACACTATATATATATATATATATATATATATATATATATATATATATATATATATATATATATATATATATATATATATATATATATATATATATATATATATATATATATATATATATATATATATATATATATATATATATATTTATTTCAACAAGATAATGTAAATTTCAATATAAGATATCCAACTAAGCATTTTCAATTCTAAGGTCTATTATTATAAGAAACACCACCAAACTATACCCCGAAGCCCATTATGCTACGCCAGCTACTATAAATTTGTACACTACTAACCAAGGCAGGAATTCCAAGTATTCCGGTATATCCCGTAAACTAGAGAATAAATCAAGCACACATTTTAGCATGGTTATAATTTATATCAAAAGCATTAACAGAAAAATCATTACGTTTATAAGAAATTCCATAATGACTTCCCTGCTAATAGGTGTCTATAAAAATATCAAATTAATTATTTATTACATTTGTAAAGGCTTTTTGTGGCATGCATTTTCTTAAATGAATTTAATATTTACTCTTGAAACTTACTTCTATTCGTAAGTAGTAAGTGAGTAATTACTTCTATTCGAAATCAGGATTAGCATAATAATTAACGTTAAATTTATATAATCATTTCTTCAACGTCACTATCTTTAATGGCAACAGAGTTTACAATACAAAGTTATCATCAAATGCGGTGTTTCAAGGCGTTCACATATTTCACCGATCAATTTGTCAATTGCAAATATTTAGAATACGTCCATTGTTTAACATCAAATAATAAAACTGTCAAGCTTATGTGAACAGCTTGATGGATTACCAAGTTACGTTCACTCGAATCGATTCTCATTAGTAGCAAATTAGCCTTAGACGTAGGCAACCAATATTTAATTGGTTGATAGCAACAGCTGAGACGCAATTTCGTCACTAACATGAGGGCAACTGTTTAATGAGTGTGATTAATATTGCATATCAGCTGTGGGTTTACGACATGTCACACTAGTGCTGTATATACACATATACATACCCTAGTTGGACTTGTCCGATTTGTTTGTTCGGATCGTCGGATATCAGGGCACGCGTCATGGATTCAGTGGTATTGGCACCACCCTCGTGCTAGCGGACAAACAAAGATGTAGACAGACACACATCTCCCAAATTACGTTACAATTTAAAGCGCACCCATGTATGATACTTCAGCGTACATCGGCTAGACACACTTTGCTTGTTGTAGTAAAAAAATAGCGCCAACACGTCTGCAATGACTTGGTGCATTTCAACTACAAGTCGATAAAGCATATTGTTAGTTCTACATTACATGTTTAATACTGTGAGGTCTCATCTATATCTGGTATAGAACTTGAGAGGGATGTTCTGGTGATCTATACTACTAAACATTATTATAAACTTGTAATGGCATGCAAAACAAAATACAAAAAGCATGACGATATGACAAACACATCACTGCACGTCGAGGCGCGGTTTTAAAACGATGGACTTCAAAAATAAATTCAATTTGTTAGTCGAAACACACTCAGGCAGCAGTCGATTAGCACTCGGTAAGATACTCGCCTAGACCTAATAAGCTATATATTAATTGACAGGGGTTTCTTCAGTGCTACTTTAAGCTATCATTCCAAACCACAAGAAGAAAGAGTTGTTATTTTGATAATACTATAAACCGGCGAACTCCAATGCTTGCCTGAGTGGTGAGCGGTAGACTTCCGCATCAGCGTCACAGTACAAGCGCTGCAAAAATAATATCGCTCTATGACATGCCTTGACTCCCTGCCATCACCCCCAGAGTCAAAGCACATCTAAGAGCGTGTATAGTTAATCTGCATACCCCAATTTGAGCGCTTGCCCTCCCGCCATAAGTCCCTCTTCCCCTAGGAGAGTCACTTGTTCTTCCTCGCGCGACGGGTCCGCCATCTTGTGCACACAAGCGCCAAAATGGCGCCAAGGTCAATAATATGTCCAATGTCAATGTCGAATATTTGGGCGTGCACTCAGCCTCGGTCAATTATCATGTTAAAGAGTGTATGACCTTTTTGGCCTTTCAAAATTATTGTTACGTTTAACAATAACAGTAAAAACTAAATAATGACATTGAATTTGGAAGGTTTTCGTTATTACAAAGAGTTTTGTTTAGGACGAGATTTGCTTTCCATTTTGTAGAAATCAAAAGAATGCCCACGACCATTATTAATATAGAAGAGTAAGATTATTATAAATTGTGCTCGTTTTTAGTTTATTATAAACATAAGGCTGAGTGAAAACTATTCCAAATCATAAAACATCAATTGTAGAAAAAGATGAAAGTTGAGATCGTTTTGGAGCTACTTTTTTCTACAACAGCATATTCGACTGTTACTTAAAAACATTACAGTCAACATTAAGGTATATAGTAAAGGTTACAAAAATCATTAATGGTATGAAAAGTTTAATTTAGGTATGATAATAGCGTCTAGTTTCCCAAGGATATCAGTTATCTTATCTCAAGATTACAAAAAAACGAGGTGGCTTACACAAATACCATATAGATAATCGTTTGTTATGTTATCGTTAATTATAAGTAAATTATGTGTCTATTGAAAATGGTTAAACGAAAATGAACTTACCTCGTCAAAGAATACTTGCGTTTTTCGCAGGATGTGCTTGAGTTCGGTGAGCTCGAGGTAATTTCTCTTTAGCGCTTCGGCGTTTTGGTTAACTTCGCGCAACTCATTTTCAAGTTTCTCGAAAGTAGCCTAGAAAAACGGAATGTTATACAGTTTGACTGGTATGAAAAACTGTATTAGACCGTGGTCCCACCAACAAACTTTTTTGATTAACAAGCTAAATTTTTATAAACAGCTTCGTTTTGACGACAACCATCTTCGATCAACGAAAATCATCTTCGAAAAATCTCGAATCCAGTAACTAATAAAGTTATGGGGCTTTGAAAATTTTGATCCGGTGAAGGAAAAATATTTATTCATAACAATAATTATTTTTCGACTTTATTCGCTTGATTATATTATGAAAAACACGATGAAACTTTTGTCCTACATATTCGATGGATTTTCTGACTAGTCCTTCACTATAAAGTTTCGGAATTGAGATTTATAAATTGATATTAATCAGTTTAAAAACATCCTAATTTTGTCACAATTTTCCTGTAACTGTTGTGTTCCGCTATGGACATTAAGGTAGCCATAAACTTACGCAAGTGGCATTATCACCCTATCACATGTATAGCAACGCACCATTAACATCTTTGGTGTCAATAGACCAATCTTGTTAGGTATACTATGATATAAAAAATACCGCGGGATTGAGACACAGCTAATCCATTCACACACTATTCTGTCTGTCTATCTGCCTGTTTCTTCTTCACACCTACACCACTGAAACGATGATGATGATGAAATTTGGTACAAAGATTGTTTGAGCCTTGAGAAAGGACATAGGAAAGTTTTATCCAGGAAATCCCACGTGAACGAGAACTATGTGGGTAAAACCGTGGGACTTTTCGAAAATTTTCCACGCGGACAATGTCGCGGGCACAGCTATTTACAAATAAAACTAACGTTCTAAGATTTAGGTGCAGACAACAAACAGCTCAAGAAGCATTAACAGCCTAATCTGAGATTTAATGTCCTTGATAACATCAGTGAGATACGATCGAGGTATTTTTTTCTCACAGCTGATATAATCGGACAAGATTTAAGATTGACACTGCGTCAAATGCAAAAACGGTGTTATGTCATGAAGGTCGTATAACTTTGCGATTTTATTATGAAGGTCGTGTAACATTTTTTCACGTAAAACAAGCTGACGAATCTCCTGATGGAAAAGGTGACGAAATGCCAAATGCAGAAGTTTACAGGCTACTTTACCCTCCAACCAAAACACGGCGATGTCCACCAATAACCGTACGACACAAATCGATGAGGAAGTGGTAAAAACCCCAAGTGAGACGTTAGAATATTTACAGTGTACGACTTAGGAGTATCAACAGTAGTCATATGTGTATACAATCGTTAACCTTACATGAACCACTTGATGATTGTGTATTGTCCAAAAGATGCTCAGGCCAAAGCAAACTGACTTAGAAGCCATAAGTAAAGTTTTTTGATCGGCTTAATCCTTTGGCGTTTCGAAGAGATGTGGAATATCTCAGCATTTTCTATCGCTTTTATCATGGGCAGTGATCTGAGGAGTTGTTCGGCTTAATTCCATCATCGGACATCACGCCAAAATTCTAAATTCCATCATCATCTTAATGTCAGGAAGTCCAGTGCAATTTTCAATGCATTGTTTCTCTCACACGATTACTCGGTCGCAATAATTGTCAGCGGATGTGTTTCCGAACCAGTACGTCTCAGGGACCTTCAAGAAAAGATCTTACTGATTCCGTAAAGCCTGGCAAAGCACCTGCAAGACCTCAGGTATTGCAGCTGTTCATAGGCCGCGTTGATCATTTACCTTCCGGTGAGCCTCTTGCCCGTTTGCCCCTTTTCCATAAATATACCCATAGTAAGTATCTATAGAACTCCAAATCAGATCTTAGCCAAATTTATATCGGACAAAACGGGTGGTACACCCACCAAAAAAATATTTTTTTAAATGAGTTAATAAAATAAGAAAAAAAATGATGTCGCGGGACACCAGGTAGGAACGAACTTCCTTCGGCTAAACGGCACTACTCGCTTGTGTACGCGACTGTCGCGCCTGCGCACGTCTCATTTAACGCTTTTATTCCACGCATTTTTTCTTACGGTTTTACTATCACATTTTGGAACGAAGTTCCTTACGGCAGGCTTGGAGGGGATAGGGATTTTGCTGCGCGACCGAACTGAAAAAAATGTGACAGTAAAACCGTAAGAAAAATGCGTGGAATAAAAGCGTTAAATGAGACGTGCGCAGGCGCGACAGTCGCGTACACAAGCGAGTAGTGCCGTTTAGCCGATTCCTTCGTTCGTTCGTTCCTACCTGGTGTCCTGCGACACCACATCATTTTTTTTCAGTTCGGTCGCGCAGCAAAATCCCTATCCCCTCCAAGCCTGCCGTAAGGAACTTCGTTCCAATAATACCCACATAACAAAAATTTTAAAAAAATATAATCAAATTGAGAACTATAAAAAATCGGCGGAAAAAAGAAGAAAGTTAACAAAGAAGAAAAGATACAAAACTGTGTTGTCTTTAATCAGTACCAATCGTTATAAAATACCTCGAGATCAATCATCTCCCTGGGCTGTGGAGCTTCTGGACATTCGCCGGGTATCTCCAGCATGGGAATGCCATCGCGACGGATCTCCTTCTCCAGGTAGCGAAGCTTGCGTTCCATCTCGTCGCACCGGCGGACCTCATTGACAAACTTCCTTTGGAACGCATTTACGTCTGGATTCAACTGTACACAAAAAATATACATAAATAAATATATCTTACGACATGAACTTTTAAAGTAAGTTCTATATATGTACGCGTTTTTGACACGTTTATGTATTTTTAAAAATATCTTACGACAACTGCGTTTCGGAATTCTTTACAAACCACCTTTGGGCTAAAATTACAAGGCAAACCTGCACATGTAACCTCTTCTGTAGACCGTAAGGTGTGTAGCTTGCTTTAAGCAGGTCATACACGCTAGGGTGTACTTGACAGGTCTGCCTATATAGTTTAACTGTACAGGTAAACCGAAGTATATATGTCACACAACCATGCAGGTTTTGTTCTCTACTCCGCTCAAGTTTATCTGTACAGTTAAACTGTACAGATAAATCTGTTTGCTACACCCTAACATGTATGGCCTTAAAGGATGCAGACACATCAATATGGTATAGGATGATTTGCGTAAAACAGCTGTTTCGCGAACGGAACTGTCTTTAATTAGCATTGTTTGTAATATTTGAGTAGTATTTTTCACATAAGAGCCATGCAAGTTAAATTTAGTGTTTGTTTTATTACAAAACTTTAAATTTTGATTTCTTACATTACGTATAGCTTTAGTTCCCTTGACCTAACAATGTCGTAAATAACTCAAACAAATATACAACATATAAAAGCCAGCTATAATTAGATTTTAATGAAATGACTCTGAATGGCATTTCAATAAAGTGGATAGATTGTGTGCTAACAAGATATATTTATATAAAACATTAATTGTTTAGTTGATTTTGCTGATTTTTTGTTTTGAAATAGATGGCTCTCGTGATGGAAAGAGACAACCATCACCTAAAGATGCCAAAGATGTTAATGGTTTGTTGCAATCCTTATAACGAGGTCTTTATGCCACTTGCATAAGTCTACCGGCTACCTTATCCTCCAAACCAGAACACGACAGTAACAAGCACTGACTAATGCAGCATTCCTACTAGTAAGTAGGTAATGCAGTAGTACCAGACCCAGGCAAACAACACAAAACTCTACCACCTAATAGCCACGATGGTAGTGACTAGCATAGCCAATGGTTTGCCTCTTACGAATTGCCTGGCAGAAGAATGGATGGTCTATTCTTATAAGGGGGGCTGAACCAACACAATTTGCATTTAACCATTAAATACTAGTATCAAATCAGGTCAATTTGAAGACGGGTATTATAAATTTACACGTCATGTTGTATCAATGTAATATTGAAAAAGTAACTGCTGTTTTGCCAGGCAGGTCGGAAAGGCGACCAATTGGCTATATGTGTCACTAACATTGTAACTACTAGGTAGTTGTGTTCTGCAACGTCTCGCCGGGATATTTGGTACATCTGCCTTACCCATTTCTGCCACAATAGTATCAATGAATTTCATTGTCTGTTCCAGGGTAAGCCAGAGGATTCATGCATGTGACATTGCCATTCCCATATATCTCTATCTATATACATATGTCTATTTCTCTTTCCACCAGGAGTGCCATCTGCTTGATTGCTATCTTATGATATAAACAAAAAAAAATTTTTGTAATAGTTCATAACTTTGAGCTATGTGAATACTTTTTCTCAATATATTGACATTCAGACATATATTGAGGGTAGTACTAAATGAAACATATTATTTGATTTAAACTTCACAAAATCTAATCTAATAGACAAACATATCAATATGGAGAGCAACATCCGTTTCATATTAAAAATACTAGTGATAAAATACCCTAAGGCCAAGTTCACCATTTATTTATTTATTTAACTTTATTGTACACCTTAAATTGATTTGTACAAAAGGCGATACTTAATGCATAGTGGCATTCTCCACCAGTCAACTCTTTTAAGTTAAATATTACAAATAAACTCACTTGTACTTCCAGTTCACATATATTTTTAAACATCCCTGATGATGCTTTAATAAGCGAAACCGGTTGGATGTGAATAGTAGAAAATTAAAAATATACGTGAACTGGAAGTACAAGTGAGTTTATTTGTAATACATAATTTAAAATGCAGTTTCACCAAGTGCCGACGATGGAAACTATCTAATTTAACTCTTTTAAGATTGACAAAAGAGTTTAGCCATGAAGAAAATAGTATACATAATTGTATACAAGTTATTAAATGTATGTCACATGAATGTGGTGAGTATATTATTTATGTTAATTAATTTATTGTATTTCTAATGCAAATGATTTAAAAATATTAGGTTTCTGCAGTCCTCTGTGATGTAAACATCAACTGTGTCAGATTTCATACACCTCCATTTGCATAATTGTCTTAAAAAGGGGTACAAAGTTCTTGATTCACATCTTAATATATATTGGAACGAAATTCCTTATCGCGCGTTGTGAAAGGGGGCTAGACGGAAAAAATTCTTACGAAAAGTTGTCATGACACTTTTTGCTATAGAAAGCTATTGTAAGCTGTGCGGCGTGCGCGTGTTTCTCTGTCTGTCTCTCTCTCTCTCTGTCTCTCTTATAGAAAGCAAGCCAGATATTTTCATTTCAATTTCGCATTGAACAGGGTGGTGTCGCGACAATTATTTTTGTTGAGTGTATACAGGTTTTTTGTATCGAAAGGAACTTCGTTTCATCCGGGTGTCCCTTGACACCTCTTAAGTTTTTTAATAATATTTTTAAAATGTGTGAAGAATGATGTGGTGGCACTACACTAGCATTTATGTAGTCAGTAAGTGATAAGGCCAGATATCCTAATTAATATTTGTATACAAATAGTAAATAGTGTGTGATGAATGTCAAGTTGTTGTAAAGCAATCCCAGTTCTTATCCTGTAGGATACAAAACAAGCAGATAGATCTCTTTACATCAAGAAAACAAATTGCCTAAACACCAACATTGCATTTGTTATCAGCATAGCAGAACAGTGACATTAAGTTAAATGTGCAAATATTTATGCTACAAGAGCCTTTTAATCCTTAATAACTTGGACACTGAAGTTTAACACTGAAATAATTGAAGCAAGAATAGGTGAGGCTAGTGCACTGCACGGTAAGTAATCTCTATCAAAGTTATAGCTACCAGCCTTTGCTTGCTTTTTGCTGCTAATGCTTTGGCCTGGACTTTTGACTTTCTAAAGGGCATAAACTAAACTGGGAAAAGTATATTGTAAGAATCTGCATTGAGAGGCAGCTTATTAAGTGCAATATTAAACTCAAAGATTAATCTTTTTTTTTTATATCATAAGATAGCAATCAAGCAGATGGGTCTCCTGACGGAGGGTCAACCATTGCCTATAAGCACCAAAGATGTTAATGGTGCATTGTTACCTTGTGGCGAGGTCTAATGCCACATGCATAAGTTTATTGGCTATCTTACCCTCCAAACGGGAACATGACAGTGACTAGCACTGACGCTTTGTGGCAGAAATATGTAAGGCAGTGTTATCAGAACCAGTCGAGCCAATGCAGAACTCTACCACGCAGCCACGATGGTAGTGAATTGCATAGCCAATAGGTCGCCTTTTATAACCTGTCTGGCAAAACGGGAGTTTGTCTATTCTTCAAAGGAGCCCGGGACCAACATGGGAAAAAATCTAATAAATTTCAATAGAAAATATTACAATCACTGACAAGATTGACTAAGCAATTTTAACTTTATATTCTTCAAATACTATATTAATTCCACTATATAAATTCCATTAATAATAAATAATTTGTAGGTTTTAAACATGTGATAAAGTATTCTGTTAACTGATTTAAATTAATTGAATATTAAAAGTTAACACCAAACATAGGTATCATAACATCTTATAAGTATTGTAGCAGTGTTCGTAGCCTTCTTAGAATTGGAAGATGCATAAATTAATTAAGTACCAAATTACATGCAAATCCACTTAACTCCTGTGTAGAAATTTTGTATAACTTTTATATATTTTTAGCTAATGATAGAGGGAATGAGATTTGGAGTTTAAAACATGTTAACTAAATCTAATAAAAGCATAAAGTGCAATAGTGGAAGAGGTTTAATATGTTAATGAGCAGAATCAAAGTCATAACTGTTTTATTCAAGTAAGCATTTACAGGCACTTTTGACAAGTCAACATTTCTTATAATACTGGATTGGAATGTAATCAGAATAAAGAGATGGCTGAATAAAATAATATTCATTTATATTAAGCATAGCCTAAAACTGAAGACAAATTTATTAAATTTACTTTTACGAAAAAACTTACTGCAAATTTCTATTTTGCAGTCATGTGACTTATCAATGATTGTCAAATGATTGGTATTAGTTATATAATAAAATAGATTTGTGTAACTAACAAATTTATCTTTAGGCAATTAAAGGAGTGGTATCATCAATCATATGTGATAGGAGCTTATATTATATAACAAATTATTACGAAAGATTTAAATGAAAATTCTCTTTCTCAGTCTATATTTTGTATTACTAGGTTTTCTTTTTGTATTGACACTATTTATATCTTTATATCCATACTAATATTATAAATGCGAAAGTCTGTCTGTCTGTTATGCTTTCACGGCTAAACCGCTGGACTGATTTTCATGAAATTTGGCATGGATATAGTTGAAGATCCAGGGTCAAACATAGGCTAATTTTTTTCCTGTCCCTGGAGGGCTGAAATAGGGGATGAAATTTTTAATAAAAGCTATTTGGACGACTTATTTATATACTCGCGGGGAAGCTGCGCGGGTCAGCTACTTTGAAATATTATAGAATGGTGAAGAAAGCAACACTTTGGCAGAATATGGCATTTGGTTCTCTCTGCTTACCTACCCATCTGTAAACATATTTGCTATGTAAGACAGCCAACAAACATTTAGGCCAGAGATTTACACCAAGAGCATCATATGTTTAAGGTAGAAGTAAGCAAGTTTTCACTGTTCCTAATGTTGGTCCTGGCTTTTTGTAAAAGATAACTAGATCAACTACCATGCTAATAGAATTCTCATAATATGCGAGAGAAGGCCAATATATGTTACTAGCTTTGTAACTACTACTACTACTACTAGAGGGTAGAGTTCTGAATTATCTCACTTGGGTTTGTAACCACCTTCTTACCTATTCCTGCTGCAATAGTGTTGATGCTTGTCACAATTACATTCTGATTTGGAGAATAAGATAGCAGCTGAACTTATAGATGTGGCATTCCAGTCACTATAGCTTAGCAACGCACCATTAATATTTTGCAGTAGGTATATAGTTGGTACTTAACTCTTTCCATAAGAAGAATCATATGCTTGTTTATTATCTTATAAAATAAAAAAGCTTGTATAGAAACTATAGTAGGCTTTTGATACAGACTAATTATTGGTAATTAAGTTGCTTCATTGTTACAATCTACAGCTCAAGCATTACATAGGTATTATTTTAAGAATTCAGGCAAAGTTTATTTTTTTTTTTATCTAAACTAATATTATAAAGAGGAAAAATACAATTTTTTGTTTGTTCATTTGTTACCATTTAACTCAAAAACTCCTTGACAGAATTTAAAAATTCTTTCACCCTTAGAAAGCTACATTATCTTGCAGAGAATACTAATTTTTCCCCGAGTGAGCAAAGGGAAGTAATGATTTTCAGTCAGGGAAACAAAGTCACGAGTAACTGCTGATCAAATATATCAACAGGTCCTACATATATACTAGTGCAAGTGCAATGACACAACAACTTTACAGGAGAGTGGGTTAAATGTTCTATTGCTTGTAATTTTGACATAAATGAATAGAAGTATTTGAAAATTTGTACCTTTGTAGAAATTTTCAAATACTGTACTACATTAGGACAAATATAAGGTAATCTTTAGCCTTTAGATGCAAAAAAATGGTCTCCGTTGTTTTGCAGGTTGCACCAGTATACGTAGGACCCGTCGATATTTTCAAAAATGTTTGATATTAAGAGAACACCACTAAATAAATAGAAATATGCAATGGTCCTAAAGCATTGTAATCCTATGAATGTTAACCTCATATGCAAAGTATTTTAGTGATTAATGCATTAAAATAATATTTAAATGTGGAAAAAACACTAATATGAAAGTAAAGTTGTATTGTTTGATTCTCAATGATAATTGGAAGATTATGTGAATTGTTCACCTATGATGTTAAATCAATTAAACTTAGTGCTACACACTTGTGTGTTACAATTAACATAATTAATTATAAGTTTAAAAAAAGTATGAATAAGTAATATGTTTTTATAACATATATGGTAAGTTTATACTAATAACATTTAATAATTTCATTACAATGAAGTATGTCTAAAACATCCTTACTACGGCTTTATAATTCATTGGTTCAATATTCCTGTCAATTGGATGATTGCTTTCTCTTTTCTTACTTATATTTTGAAATAAATAGATATAAAATGGGGTAAACGAAATTTTATAAGATATTCACAGCCAGTATTAAAATTAACATGATAAACTTTCCTAAACTGCAACAATAAAGTATAAAAAGGGGCGTTTATTACTCACATCTCGAAATTGAACAAGACCTAGTTCTCCAAGCTCGGACACGCAGGCATATGCTGCTTCACTTTGCAAGAATAATTGACACAGAGTCATTTCTTCACTCCTAAACAACGACCCCATCTTGTTGGATGTATGGTCACAGCACAAAAATTATTTTAAATGTAGGGCTCCAATGGCCCGTCGCATCCGCCCGACAACGGAGTTCGGTTACGACAAACAAGTAATAAATGGAAATCGATCAATACGAGTAGGGTACAACCGCAAAACTCGTCACCTGTGCGCAGTGGCCTGACAAGTGACAACTGACATTTGAATTTTGACATGACACTGAAATTCCGAGATGCGAGCTATAGGTTACCAGCTCAAGAAATATTTTAATTCCTAGTTAAAAAATAATATACTACATAATTATATAGATTAGAATTTAATAAAATAAAAAAATTCCTATATGTAACAGTTTGCGAATCTAGAACCTTGAGTCAGGTAGAGCGCTATAGTCTTTTCACTCCTTTTAAGAGTAGACAATCTGCTGTTCTGCCAGGCAGGTGGTAAAAGGCGACTAATTGGCTATACATGCCACTCACATCACATCACAACTAGGTTATGGAGTTCCGCAACGTCTCGCTAGGATATTTGGTATCATTGCCTTACCTATGCCTACCGCAATAGCGTAAAAACCTGTTGTTGTCGTGTTCCGGTTTGGAGGGTAAGATAGTCGGTAGACTTATGCATGTGGCATTGCCATCCCGCCACTTGGATAGGAACGCACCATTAACATCTTTGGTGTCAATAGACGATGGTTCCTCTTTCCATTGGATGAGCAATCTGCTTGTTTGCTTTATTGATGTAAAAAAGTCTAAGCAGGAACTGTCAAAAAGGGTCGGAATTCAGTATTCAGAATAAGAACAACAAAGTACCTTATTCCTTTTTCGACATTACACCAAAAATAATTGATTCGTCGGGTACTTATCAAAATTATTTGTGGAACATTTTTTACCTTTCTCATTACCATTCAAAAGTGAAATGGAAAACGCAATTGACGTTTAGTTTTTTTTTACAATTTAAATAAAAAATATAGAATTGCAAAAACATATTTTGAGGCTGGTCTAGTAACAGGTTTATTAAGAACAGTAGTGCCAGATTTAGAAAAACCCTCAAATAAAAAACTGTGAAACAGTGCCTTTTTCAAATAGTTTCCAAATTAATATGCCGATTGATTGCCTAAAAACCGCGTCTATGGTAAAAATCAAAATCGTATAAAAAAATGAAAAATAATAATATATATATAATATATATATATATATATATATATATATATATATATATATATATATATATATATATATATATATATAACCAAGATACACAATTCCGAACAAAACTGACACTCAAAACTGTCGCTAATTCAGTCTAAAAAGTTTATAGTTATGGCACAAACGTATTTTTGCATATTCAACCTCAAGCACAAGATTTAAAGTCATTTTTAAAAAACAATGTACAAAAAGCAATAAAATTTTTGACTTAAGATAGCCGGTAGGACAAGGCACATGTAAAGTCGAATATAAATATTTTTATGCATTGAGGAAGTATTTTAAGGGTTTGTAAAATTTACATTAAAAAAAACTTGTCGAAAATCTGTTTTTGCGTAGAATATTTATATATCAATAAAACAAATAATGGCCATTAAAATAATTTATTTATATTTCAAACATTATAGGTTATTGGTTCTATTACACAGAACCTACACATATAGGCAAACTGTGGGTTTATAGTCATGTAGTATTTGACGCTTGATATTGACACATTTAGTTTGCATAGTCTAATAGATTTAGAATATACTAAAATAGGAAATTTACTGCAATGGTGACTTTGACTACGTTATAAAGTTTATAGATTCTTACATGATAACAGACACGATTTTTTTCAGACTTATTATGTAATGTATCGACAACATAGTAAGAAAACGCATTAATTTCCTAGAAATAAGTTTAGCTTTTCGTAGAATTCTCGTTTTGAATTTGATTTCAGTTTTTCTGGGGTTTTTTTTGCAGTATTATGTAAACGAACATTTGCTTAGTTATAGTATCTGCAGACGTACGAGCGAATACTGCCCATAGACATTTGAAACACAATAGGTTAATTGCTAATGCGCTGTCGGCTTCTGAAAATTTTATTGACCCTCGTATAAAAAAATCCAATAAAACAATTTAGAGCTAAAAATTGTGTTCAATGTTATTCGGAAGATCAAACTCGTTGATGATTTTGAAAAAATATACATCTTTTCAAATAATGATTAACTAAGTATCATTTAAAAAAACTTTGGATTTTTGAACTTTTTTAATTCAATAGTCTTTCCTTAGGCATAGTTTTTTCTTTGAGATTAAAATACTTAAATTTAGCGGGAAGTTTCAGGTGGCCTGTAGGGTCAACCAGCTCAAAGATTTTTTTAATATAGTTACATTAGTTGGTTACATAGGTGTGTTACATACACAGAAATCCTAATAGATACGTATATTTAGTTTGGAGTATAGTTTAGTACATATAATATTATTGCCAAAGGTAATTTTAGATTAGATATTTCCTGTTAATTATAAATTTCTTTTATAATTACGTTAGTTTTTTCGATAGGTGTGTTTTATTTTAATTTAGAAGTTATAGGAAGTTCAGGTCTAACGTTTTTTACTTACATTTTAATAACAAAAATGTCGTATATAAATAATTAAGATGAATATGTAAATATTATTTTTAACGTACTAGCGGCCCACCCGGCAATGTAGAGATTTTTAATAAAATAAAGAATGGTTAAATAAGTTCTAAAGTAAATATGCGCGAGCAAAGCCGCGGGTAACAGCTAGTATGCAAATAAAACAACTCGTACATATAAACACTCACTTAAAATTTATACGAGACTAGCTGCAGATCTCTGCATTAGGATAAAAGTATTCTATGTGCTATTCCAGGTCATCTTATATCCGAGTCCAAGTCCAAATTGGTACAGCCATTTTTTATGTGATTGATTATCAAACATCCAAACATACAAACTTTAACATTTATAATATGTATAGTATAAGATATCCGCAATCAAAAACAACATTTTACTAAAAACAAATTATTAAATCAAAAAATAAACATTCTTAATGCAACCTGTGCCTTACACTTAAGAAATCGTTATCAACAACACGTGTAAACAGAACAAAATTCGATGCTACTTATGATTTCCTATTGTTATATTAAAAGTTTCGTAATATATCTCCAAAGTTCATCGTAAGAATCACAATTATATATTGTTATTTTATATTCGTACAAATAGAATAAAAAGAATCACCTAACTTGGTTCTCAAAATAAGTAATCAATATAATCAAACATTTTAAAATCGTCAAATTGATGTCCTCTTCTCTTTTGGCAGTTGGTTAACAACTATAAAAGGTATTCAAAATTATTAATAAAAAAAATTAATCTTTTGAAAAAAATTAACTTATTAATGAAAAAAAATCGACTCCACTAATAATAACAGGATCAATTTGTATTATTCGACTAAATTAAAAGGAGGTTGTAATGCACTGTCCTTTTACTGAAAAAGTGACCATTGAAATTTTGTCGTATTATATTTAGAGCGTCGAGTACATTTTAAAGACAAATAAAATGAAAATCATACATTACACCCTATATTTAGTAATATAAACGACAAAAATAAATCGATAAACTCTTATACTTACCGAAAATACAATATCTTATATTTTTTTAACGTTCATGATGTTGTATTTTACAATTTATCAGAGAACAATTCTGTATTTTTGACGCGCGGGCAGTGACGTGAGCGACGAGTGCACAATTTTAAATTGTGCACTCATTCTTAGTGGACGTTTTTGAGACACTGATTGTGTATCTTGGGTTTTTATATATCAATGGATGAGCATAAATGTTTTTGTTTCTTTGAGCTTAAAATACCTTAATTTAGTGAATTTCTGAGATGATCTACACGGTCAACCGGTTTACAGAGATTTTGTTGTTATTTTAAATTATAAGTAAGATAAAAGTTTTTTTAAATAAAAATAAATTAATCTACTTGAGCTGATACATTTTAATCTTTTGTTCTTATTTGAGCGCTCCGTTGGTCGAGTGGTTAGCTACCCTGACTACGCAATCAACGGGGCTAGGGTTCGATCCCCGACGGGGGTTTCAGCCAAGGAAGTTACATTCTATCCGGAATGTTCACACGCGCTTCAAAATCGTTCCGAATACAATATGGGTGGAGTGTGTCTCTTTCTACTAAATAAAGTGCCAATCGCCATATATAAGTGCGGCCTTGCGTAGTTGGCAAATTACTACTAATTAATTCTACTAATCTGAGAAACAGATTTGCATTGCATAAGTAATTATGTAATAATTAAAGTAAGCACATTTTAGTACTCACTATGTTAATTATAATACATTTTATGTTATTGTATTTATCGACGTGTATGAATAAAAGGGGATTTAGCGATTACCGAATATATAAAAATCTACCATCAGTAGTTTTATTTAAACACTGGCAATTGCAAGAAAGGGACAACATCCACTCTTGTCGTTATCCTGCTCAGAACAATTTTCCCCTCTGTTAAGTAAGAAACAAACTTTATGAGTAACGAAATAAAGTATATTTTTATTTTTCAAATATTGCTTCGTAGTTTTAATTCCAGTTATCGTGTATAAGTTCCTTGGTTTCAGCTCACTTGACGTTTCGCTACGGCAGAAATCAGAATTTTCGGCTTCCGTAAAGAAAAGAACCTTATTGTTTAGAACGTACAATTTACATTTGTTTGAAATTTATTTTATTTGTGATTATGTTCAAAAATTTGTTTGACCTGATTCCTGAATTTTGAGGTTAGAATTAAGGTTAACGAAAAGTATTTATCAAAATCTGAGACATGAAAATACATCACAATACCTAATAGGTAATTGAACACGAAAAGAAGAACGAACAATGGTAGCTATTGCCGGATCGCAGAACTGTATATCCTATTTTTTTGAATGTTGAAAGATGGTACTTCATTTTTAAATTATTATTTTTAGGCTCTTCTCGGGGCTCAGCTGGTCATAACATTAATAATGGTATCTGTTATACAAAAATTGGGAAATTATTCTTTTGCTAGATGGTTATTGTGTTCTCAAGGCTTGTATCGTTATCTCTACCCAGATAACAGTGAATTGAAAAGTTTGGCGGGAGTTGTAAAAGACAAACCAAAAGGGAAAAGGGGTTTGAAACATGAGTCGAATGGAAAACCTGAAACATTTCATATACCAAGGAGTTTGGATATACATTTGGAAACTTCTCCTGTGACTGAATTAGATGTTGTACATCTAAGATTTTATACAGAATACATTTGGATTGTTGATTTTTCTTTGTACACTGCCATAGTCTACATAATGTCGGAGGCAAGTATTAGCACCATTTTCTAAAAAATATTAAAGTATATTTTTGTTAATTAACATCAGAAATGAAATAAACAAAAAAAATGTATCTTATAATGACCTATATTTCTTATTGCCAAAAATAAAGTTGTCACCTTGGGTCAAATATCTTGCGTGAGCCAGTTGCTTTTCCCCTTTTTGGCTGTACTTTAGTGCCCCACGAATTTCGGGGTTTTCAGGGGTGGGGTACTAGACCACCCTAAAAAGGGGGGGTCCATCCGGAAACCACCCCTTATATATTTTTTTAATAATAAAAGGGGTGGTAATATCTGATGTAGTACCTACATGGGCCGTATATTGTTTCTAACAGAAAAGGAGCCCACCGACCTGGTGTAAACGTTTAGTGACTCATGAGGTTAGTGCTCATTTTTTCTTTGTAAATAGGCTCATTCTATCTTTACTTATTCTATTCACCAAATTTCAAGTTGCAGAAATTTATAATTTTTCAGAAAAAAAAAATTATTACAATATGAGAATAAGGTGTTCAAATAATCTAGCTAAATTGATGACAATTCTGAATCAGAGCACATCGACTTGCACATGGTCTTGTTTGCCCTACCCCTAGAGTGTTTTTAGAAATCGCGAAGGCACGGAGAGAAGCAGACCCTGCCCGCTGTAACAAAGCATAGGCGCCTCGTGAGCCTTAGCGTCTGAGGCTGGTTACTGCAGGCGACCAAAAAGTGAAAGCTGCGAAGGCAAACATTGGTGCCTATGCTTTGTTATGCAAGGGCAGAGGAGCTGCACTTCCCGCAGTGCCGAAGCACACACACACACGAAAAATCTATACTAGAAATTTTATTTAAAAAATTACTTAAACTACTGCATATTATCATCAGAACTTAATGTGTTTCTTTTACCATAAGAAAAAAATACCTACTAAATAGCGTGGACTTGTACATTGTTTGAACCTCATTACACTCAAGTACATAACTTTAATTATCTTGAAACTAGCTGTCACTGAGATACCGCTTTTACGCTTAGTACCGCAGAATAGGTGTTACTAGCTTTTGTCATATGTTAATGTTATATGTTAATGAATCTTTATATTTTTCAGATTTACACTTCCTTTTTCCCACTTCGAGATGAGTTTAATTTAAGTATGGTTTGGTGTTTTTTGGTGGTGCTGTTTTCTTTGTATCCTTTTATATTCTTGATCATTCTTATCTCAACATGTTCTAGTACAATTTTGTGTCTGGAGTTCAAATATTTAATAGTAATTTGTCATTTGGTTTCCGAACTTTATACATTTAAAGTTTTAATAACAAGAACATTTTTTTATTTTATCTGAAAGACTGACTTTCATTGAAAATTATATATTAGTTGGTATTGTTGAAGCACATAACTGACTGATTCTTTTCTTTTATTGACTGATCAAATTCCTGCCTATGCCTTTTTGGATCTATTAAGTAGAAAATTTACATAATTATAACGTTTGCATACTGCATACTTTTATGATAAAGATTTTAAATGGTAGAATAAGACAGGAGGCAGAAGGTAAACATAGGTATTTTTGAATCAACAATTTCACCTGAATTTTGCCCTGTGTTGGTTCCGGGCACCTTTGAAGAATAAGCCAACTGCCTTTCTGCCAGGCAGGTCATAAAAGGTGACCGATTGGCTATACGAGTCATTACTTAGTGGCTACTAGGTAGTAGCTGAGTGGCTGCTAGGTGGTAGAGTTCTGCATTGTCTCGTCCGGGTCTCGTACCACCACCTTGCATATCCCTGTCCCAATAACATCAGTGTCAGTTACTGTTGTTTGGAGGGTCAGGTAGCTGGTAGACTTATGCATGTGGCATTAGACTTAGCCACAAGATCACTACCACCATCTTTCAAGTTTAAAAGTTTTTTTAATAACATTAGATAGAAAACAAGCAGATGGCTCTCCAGATGGTAAGAAAAACCATCGTCTATTGACACCAAAGGTGTTAATGGTGTTGCTACCCATGGGGCTTTGATGGCAGCGCTACATTCATAATTCTACTGGCTACCTTACCATCCTAATCGGAACATGACAATTACAAGCATTGACACTATTGCAGCAGAAATAGATAAGGCGGTGGTAACAAATACCCGGGCGACACTAGGTGGTAGAGCTCCATAACGCTCTACCACCTAGTAGTCACGATGGTAGTGACATGCACAGCTAATCGGTCGCCTGTTGCGACCTGCCTGGAAGAACGGCAGTTGGTCTATTCTTCAAAGACTTCAGACCAACACGGGGGGGAAAATAAAAAATATATAAAACTGATGTTTTAGCTTAAAGTCAAAATTGGGAGTTTGTGACCCCTGGTTTATCTATATACATATAATAAAATCGTAGGAAAGTCAAAACTGTTCATTGAATATTTTTTTAAAAGAATACTTGGGGCGTGATCTACAATCAATATCGAAGCCCAAAAATATAGTTTTTAGAAATTTTGTCTGTTTGTCTCTTTATCTATTTGTCTGTATGTAAGTCCGGGGTAAACTCAAAAAGTACTGCATGGATTTACTTCAAATTTTGAATGAATATTACTAATAGGTCGGGTCAACATATAGGCTACATATTATCACGCTATCACCTATAGGGGAGGAGCAGTGCGGAGTAAACAAAGTCCACACGGACGAAGTCGAGGGCGACAGCTAGTATTTTTATAAATTTATGAGCATGAATAACAACCTTAGCATTGTAAAAGTAAAATTCTACTATCTCTTACAAAACAATACTTCACAAGTGAAGAATCAATAGGAGAAAGGTCCACCTGCATTGTGGCCTTCTGTGTGTTCCTGTTAATAGCCATGATGGTGCTAATAATTGATGAAAGCATTCTGGAAGTTGGGGTGGATCCAGCTTATGACAGCTTCCATGATAATGCCTCTAAGTTTCTCGAGAATCAAGGACTCACTTCTGTGTATGTATTTTTTCCTAATCCAAAGTTTCTAGAGAATAAATTGTCTGCTTAGAATCTAGGGTCGTAAGCGATAAGCAATCGATTTTTTCTATCATTGTAACTATTAAGAGGTTCTATCGTATTTATCATGGAAAGTGTTCCAACGAGTTTTTCGGACTAACTCCTTCCGCTGAATTCTGCAATCAGACATGGCGTCAAAATTTTAAATTTCATCCTCACCATCTTAATGTCTGGAAATCCATTCATTTCTCTCTCACTACTCTTGTGGAACCAATTACTAGCGTGTTTTCGAATGGATAGGATTTGTGGACCTTCAAGATAAAAAAGCCATCAACACAACTGCAAGACTTCTGGTATTGCGGATGTCCATGGGCGGCGGTGATCATTTACCATTAGGTGCATCTCCTGCTCGTTTGCGCCATTTTCTATAAAAAAAGGTAAAAATATGAGAAGACTCCTGGGAAACATTTTCTGCCTATTTTGATTCATCTTATAAAGGTAAAATAACTTAGGCATAAGTACCAGGCTTTATGTTCCATTTTGTAGAATACCTGTGCATTATAAAAATGTTTGGTAATAGAAAGCCTATCCATAAATTATGTTGCATAAATTTGATGGTGTTTTATCCTCAGCCTCGTCCTTGTCTCAGGTGCCACCTCCTCCTCCTGGTGTGACTTCACATATTTTTCAATTTTATAGTCAGAAGTAATTAAACCTAAATTTGAATACATATAATAAAAGGAAAAGTGGAACAATAATTTTAATCATTTGGTACCCGAAAAATAGAAAAAGAAATTGAGGTAGACAATTTCGAAGACGGTAACATGAAATAAAAAACTTAGCAGAGTAAAGCCAGAATTAAGGCTTAAAGATCGAGCACAATAAGACGGGCAAGGATGAGCCGCATCGCAAAGAAAAATAAAGCATGCACATTAGGACAGGCTGCAGCGGGGCGGATCGCGCCGCATCGCAATGCAACGCATTTCCGTATTTCTTACCAAATGTTATTTATTCTCCTTTGTTTATTATCATAATGTGGATCTTTCGAATCATATACTTGTAGCTCTTTGTAGCCATGAACTAAAATTATTAATCATTCATCCAGAATTACGTGATTTTATAAATTAATACTTAAAACACAGAGGAAAACGTGCGCGCCATTCTGCACATTGGAGCCGGGGCATCGCATTCACTGAAATTCGCCAAGCAAAATTCCACCCCGATACGCCCTGCTGTAGTGGGCGATAGTTCACATAAAATGTATGAAAACAATCTAGGCAGTTTTTTGCGATGCGGCCCGCTTCAGTGTGCTCGATCCTTTATACTGATTAACATGCAATAATCATATACTATAGCACACCTTCAATTAATTATTTCTTCAAATGTTTTCAGAGGTCCAGCATCAAAATTAATTTTAAAATTCTCACTGGCTGTATGGGCAGCTATAATTGGTACTCTTTTTACTTTCCCTGGCTTAAGGGTAGCTAGAATGCACTGGGATTCCTTGAGGTAAGTTATCAAGTTATTCTTTTGTCAAGTACTTGTTGACCCGCGCAGCATCGCTCACGAGTAGAGCCATTAATATAACCTTTTATACAAACATTTATCTATAGTCCAGTCGCCTCTGGCCTAGTAGTCCCGTGTCAGTGCCCCGGGTTCGACTTCCGGTTCGGGCAATTCAAAGAATGTGTTTTTCAGTTTTTCGATAAAAACCTGTTGTCTGGGATTACATAAGTGTTAGCGATAGGCCTTCCACCTATCATATTGTGGGACTCAGTATCTTCGGCTAGATGTGGGTGCATTGATTGTACCTCTGCCTATCTCTTTGGGGATATGGGTGTGAAGTTTTTTTTTACAATTTTTTATCTCCTATTTCGGCCTCTTATTTATACATATAATATAATCGTAGGAAAGTCAATGCATATCCGGGGTAAACTCAAAAAGTACTGCATGGATTTACTTCAAATTTTGCATGACTATTACTAACAGGTCGGGTCAACATATAGTCTACATATTATCACACTATCACCTACGGGGGAGGAGCAGTGCGGAGTAAAAGAAGTCCGCGCGAACGAAGTCGTGAGCAACAGCTAGTTGTATAATAAAAGAGAAATCATGGAACATACATTAGAAAGATTCTGATGAATTGAGACTGTCTAATATTCTTGTAATTTTATTAAACACAATATCCATAATACGATCATGAGGTTTGATCTCCGAATCTAAAGTAATTTTATTGCATTTTGTGATAGAACATCAATCGTCTCCTAGAAATGCATGGCATTCCGTTGATGTTTGATAAGAATTATCAGCCAGTTAATCGGTGAATCTAAACATCAATTGACATTTGATTTAATTCTTGAGTTGCAAGAGAATATGATGATATTTATATTTAAATAATACTTCGCTTACACCCATTTCAGGTACTATCAAGAAGACAAGCTGAAGACATTGCTAATGAATTTAAACTTCGCGATGCCCTTCGTTTTGGTACTGATGTGGCTGCGTCCAATCACTCGGCATTATCTTACCGTCAGGGTCTTTAGTGGAATGAACCAACCTCTGTGAGTGTTTAAATTATATTTTATCTGACGACGTAGTGCAAAGGCAAGGTTATGTTATTTACCAGTTGACCTATAACCAGTATATCATAGCCTATATAATAATAATAATAATAAATGTTAATATTTAATAATTATAATAATAAATGTTTTATTTCCGAAACATAAGTAGAGTAAAATCTATACTTACAATGTTTCCTTAGATAATGTTACATACTGTGGGTTCGTAATTATAAGAAAATACCACTTATATTAAATCCGTGTATTTACAACACAAGAACACAAACAACAAAATGTAATACGTAAATACATAATACACACTAATCACCTCGCTGCACTAACACTGAACTTAACCGACTACACAATAAAACACTTCTCACTTTGCACGGGTCGCTTCAAGTATCGCTCTCGATCGCTTTATAAAAACTGCCCTATATTTGTCAACACATCTCTATTTATACCCAAAGTAAAGTTCTACCCAAATCCAGAAAAATCTAAATTTATTGCGTAAACAATAACAATAACAACTTATTATAAAAAAACTCCTAATACACGCTATTTTCATCCTTATGCCATACACCACAAAGTCCATTATTGCATAGCCATCGAATAACGGTCAACTATTTGTCAATAGAAGTAGCTATCTCTTTCTTTTATTTTTAGATCTCTCCAGCATTCCAACTCTTCACGATTCTAGATTATTCGTAACAATATTTATAACATGGCGTGTGCCTGAATTAGGAAAACCTGTGTTTCAGGCTAAAAGAGCAAGTATACTTTAATTAACTAATCATATTTTAACATTCATACTACAAATAAATATGTAATTTACGATACAAAAAATATAAATTGGTAAAGTCTACTAACTACTAACCTAGTTAACAAGTTCTCTGTATCTTCGTACGACATACTTTGTATGTTAAGAGTTAAATATCTCACAATGCATTCAGTCTGTTGCAGAGATATGGGCCTTGTATCTGTACTACTGAATAAATCTGTCGTGTTTGTCCATACATTCAGTTTTCAATCGACTTATCAAAAGAAGGAGGTTATCTGGGGGCTGTATTTTGTTTTAATGTTTGTTACCTCGAAACTCAGTCATTTATGAACCAATAATTTTTTTTATCGTAAGATAGCTAACAAGCAAATTGGTCTCCTGATGGAAAGAGTCAACCATCGCCTATAGACACAAAAGATGTTAATGGTGCGTTGTTATCTTGTGGCGAGATCTAATGCCACGTGCATAAGTTTACCGGCTACCTGACCCTCTAAAATAGAACACGACAGTGAGAAGCACTAAAGATATTTTTAAGTAATATCAATAAAAAATTAGAGTATTTGGAAATATGTATCCTAAAAATTTGTGTATTTCTTGAGGAAGGCATAAGTGAACTAAAAAATGATGTGGTGTCGCGGGACACCAGGTAGGAACGAACTTCCTTCGGCTAAAAGGCACTACTCGCTTGTGTACGCGACTGTCGCGCCTGCGCACGTCTCATTTAACGCTTTTATTCCACGCATTTTTCTTACGGTTTTACTATCACATTTTTTTCAGTTCGGTCGCGCAGCAAAATCCCTATCCCCTCCAAGCCTGCCGTAAGGAACTTCGTTCCAAAAAGATTTATAATGTTTGAAGTTGCCTCTTTTGAAGAATAGACCATCTGCCATTCTGTCAGCAGGTCGTAAAAGGTGAACGATTAGCTATAGGTGTAACCATCGTGACTACAAGGTGGTAGAGTTCTGCAATGTCTCGTTCCGGTATTTGGTACCACTGCCTGACTTATGTCAATGCTTGTCAATGTCGTGTTCTGTCGTGGAGGGTAAGGTAGCCTATAAACTTATTTATACAAGTGGCATTGACATCTTACAAAGATAGCAGCGCATTATTAACATCTTTGGTATCTATAGGCGATGTTTGTTTTTTTCTATCAGGGGAACCATTTGCCTGTTTACTATCTTATAATAAAAAAATGACACCTCTTAACGAACCGTTCGCATGATTAACTGGCTAATTAATATAAGCGGAATATAATCTATACATATAATAAAATCGTAGGAAAGTCAAAACTGTACATTGAATATTTTTTTAAAAGAATACTTTGGGCGTGATCTACAATCGATATTGAAGCCAAAAATATAGTTTTTAGAATTTTTGTCTGTTTGTTTGTCTGTTTATCTGTTTGTCTGTATGTATGTCCGGGGTAAACTCAAAAAGTACTGCATGGATGTACTTCAAATTTTGCATGAATGTTACTAATAGGTCGGGTCAACATATAGGCTACATATTATCACGCTATCACCTACGGGGGAGGTGCTGTGCGGAGTAAACGAAGTCCGCGCGGAAGAAGTCGCTGGCAACAGCTAGTTTGAAATAAGAATAATATTAACTGGTTATATATCACCGGATTATGGAACGGGGCACAATATGTCCTGATTCAAATCGCCGTTGTACATTTGCAGACAGCTGTTGATGGACTTCTTTATCAAAATTGGTTGTCTGTTTGAGTCCCCTGATGACATTCCAGCATGAGCAGCGCAGCGTTCGACAGCGGTCGGCTGGTGCTGGTGGTGGCGGTGGTGGTGGTAAGGCTGGTGCTGCTGCCGCGCCAGCTGCAGGCGCACCTGGACCTGGCGCAGCGCCGCCTTGACCTGCAGAAGAAGGAGGCGGGAAGGATCACCAACATTGACCTGCAGAAGAAGGTAGGCTTGAGTACACCACTCATATTATGAATGCGAATTGATTAAAACCCTGTATTTACAACACAAATATACAAAACACCACAATGCAATACGTAAATACCGAACAACGCCAATAACACCGTCACTTTATTCCGCTAGTAAGTAGTCCTTTCAAAAACGCATTGCAACAGCATAACTGCCACGATAAAACAAAGAAGACTTCGTTGGCTTGGTCATGTACGTCGTATGACCCCTGATAGACTACCACGAGAAGTGACGCTAGGTCAGATAGCGGACGTAAAAAGACCAATCGGGCGCCCAATTTTGAAATTCAAAGACTCCTGCAAGTGAGACATAAAAAGTTTCGGGATTAAAATCGATGGTTGGGAAAAACGCGCCGAAATGAGACCTGAATGGCGCCATGATATTAAGGTTGGAGCATCAAAATATGTCAAAGACTGGCTGGAGAAACTAAAGCAGAAAAGACTTTGTCGTGCTCTACCATCTCCTTCAATTTCACAATTTATCTGCAATCGGTGTGGTAAGAAATGCCGCGCTTCTATAGGGCTCTACAGTCAGAGACGATACGGGAACCCGTCAACCCACAAGTGCTGCAACAATCATCTGAGATTGATGTGGTGGCCAATGATGATATTCCGTTAAAACTAACTGTTTAAACTGAATCACTAATCTACTTGAAGCACTTTCCGTATCACTTTTCCCTGTACTTAATATATCGCTTCACACAGATCGTCCAAACTATTGCTTCCGAATCGCTGGATAAAACTGACTTGCTATCGCCAATACATCCTTATTTATACAAAAGGTAAACTACGACCATATTCCCGAAAGTTCCGAAAATAACGCATAAACAATCTAAACGTAAACAAGTCATTAATACACGGCATTTTCAATCTTATGCTTTATGCGAAAAGGTCCATTTGACATAGCTGTTTACGTAACGGCGGCTATTGTTTATCGATAAAAGCAGCCATCTCTTTCTATTATTTCTAGATTTTTTCCAGCGTTCTAACTCTTCATCTTTCTAGATTATTTGCAACAATATTAATATTTTAAATGCGAAAGTTTTGATGTATGTATGGATGGATGGATGTTAGTTACTATTCACATAAAAGTATTAAACTTACTATTAAAATTAAGTAATTTCTCACTTAGCGCCCGGTCGAAAACTTGTGTTCACCTCTGCGACCAGTACAGTCCGAGAGCGAATGACTTTTTCAACTTTATCTCGATATTTACTTGGAGGAGAGTAGTTTTATACTTCAACACTTATTATTTAGAAGAGAATGTGTAGTGCATGATTTAAATAAGTTCTTAGGTGATAAGCTCCTCGGAACTAAGCTTTTAGTTTGAATAGTTCCTCGGAACTGAGCTTTTTGATTAGGTCCTCGCACTCAGTAAGTAAGGGGTATGAAGTGAAGACACATATATATATATATATGTCCACATTCATAAATTTCATACATACACACATACATACATCATAATACCTAACTAAAAATTTAACTTGTCGTGAAACACGGACACTCAAATTACACGCGCACGCACACACACACACACACACACACACACACACACACATATACAATAGTAATAATTATAATATAACACTTTATATTATACATAATGGTAGTGTTGAATCGATTTTCAGATAGCATCAGTGTTCTACTACTTGTGTGTGGTGGCGCTGCAGTACATCTGCCCGCTGATGCTGTGCCTGTTCCTGGCGCTCATGTACAAGACCCTGGGCGGCTTCTCCTGGAGCTTTGGCGAGGACCAGCTCTTGGAGCAGCCCGAGTCACCCAGCACTGAAAACATGGAACAATTTCAGATGGCTTGGGAGAACTTGAAGATGGTAAGATTTTGGTACAATGTTGAGATTGTGTGGTAAATTTGAATCCCCGGGTCTGGCAATAATGAAAATGCGCAGTTTTATGTTTAGCTTTTACCCGGAGCTCCGCTCGCGTTATCTTGCTGTTGGGGGCAGATTTCCAAAAAAAAAATGACGCGTGATTTTTTTGGTTAGTCACAAATAGTCCGCATACCAATTTTTAGCTTTCTACCTTGAAAATTGCGGAATGCTCTATACGCACTTCCACCACCCTCTCCATTTTAGGGAAGTGGGGGGTTAGAAAGAGACAAAAAGTAGTCAATGTCACTCCATCCATTCTACTATCTCCACTTAAAAATTACGTCAATTCGTCTCTCCGTTTTGC
Source organism: Apodemia mormo (assembly GCA_036924255.1). Taxonomy (NCBI): domain Eukaryota; kingdom Metazoa; phylum Arthropoda; class Insecta; order Lepidoptera; family Riodinidae; genus Apodemia; species Apodemia mormo. The sequence goes on along the minus strand of JAUPFN010000009.1, from coordinate 41,126,731 downwards.
CGTGAAAGGCGGACAAACAAACACACATATACTTTCCTATTTATAATATGAACATGGATAGTTCTATAGATATTCTGGTTCACAATTCACTGGTGCTTCAGCCAGCGAGATAGACCATATTTCACTTAGTCGTATTTACTAACTTTGACTACATCCGATGTCCGGGATTTGCAAATGTTTATATTGCATAGTTCATAGACTTATACATTTCAAGTTACTGTTAATTTGGTTCAATTCTCAGATATGTTCCAATGTTTCTTTTTCCCCGTGTTGGTCCCGGGCTCCTTTGAAAAATAGGCCAACTGCCGTTCTGCCAGGCAGGTCGTAAAAGACGACCGATTGGCTATGCGAGTTACTACCTTCGTGGCTACTAGGTGGTAGAGTTCTGCATTGTCTCGCCCGGGTCTGGTACCACCGCCTTACCTATTCCTGCCGCAATAGCATCAGTGCTTATCACTGTCGTGTTACGGTTTGGAGAGTAAGGTAGCCGGTAAACTTATGCATGTGGCATTAGACCTCGCCACAAGATAACAATGCACCATTAACATCTTTGGTGTTTATAGGCGATGGTTAAATCTTTTCATCAGGAGACTCATCTGCTTGTTTGCTATCTTATGATATAAAAAAAACTTATCATTCCAAGTTGCTGTTAATTTGGTTCTATTCTCTGATATGTTCCATGTGTTGTTGTTCCACCAGGGAATCTGCGGATCTGGACCTTCTGATCTTAAGCTGTTTGTCATCATATCCCTATTCAAATTACAAATTGATCTAAGCTCAAAGTAGTCAACGATACTAATATATAGAAATACATATTGTTACGAGTTTCGCGTTCGTATTGTGTAATAAAACACCACTTATATTAAAACCGTGTATTTACAACACAAATATACAAAACACCACAATGCAATACGTAAATACACTGATAGCACTAATAACACTCACTATACTAACACTAGAGCTAACCGACTACACAGAATCGCAAAATAAAACACTTCTCGTATTCACTGTACATATCACTTTACACTGATCGTCTCAAGTATCGCTGTCCAATCGCTGTATAAAAACTGAAAACTATTCGCCAACACATGCTTATTTATACCCAAGGTAAAGTTCGACTACAATCCTGAATGTTCCGAAATGGTTGCGTAAATAATAATTTTAATGTAAACAAGTACATGCTATTTTCACCTTATGATCTATGACAGACGATCCATTTAGGCATAGCTGTTTGGGTAACGGCGGCTGTTGTTTATCAACAGGACCAGCCTTTTATGTCTAGATTCTAGATTTATCCAGCGCTCTAACACTTCACTTTTCTAGATTATTCGTAACAATATATAAATATAGCAGTATTTATACATACATAATAAACACCCAAACTCAGAAATATAAATCTATGCTCATCACGCAAATGTTTGTCCCTGTCGGGAATCGAACTCCAGCCCCATCCATTCCTAGTTAGGGTCGCTAACCATTCGCCTAACGGAGTGGTCAAATTTGTCGCCTGTTCCATTCAGAGTGCTAAGTGTGAGTTTTTCTTTTCGCATTCGATCGTGAGCGCGTTTGGAGTTTACTAGGAATTTGTATGTGATTTGTACAGCGCCACCTAGTGGTAAACTGGTTTCTCACGTTTACCACTAGGTGGCGCTGTACAAATCACATATAAATTCCTAGTAAACTCCAAACGCGCTCACGATCGAATGCGAAGAGAAAAACTCACACTTAGCACTCTGCTCGGTAGTTCGTAAAAGACGAACGATTTGCTGTACCTATCACTACCACGATGATTACTCGGTGGTAGAATTCCCTACGACTCGCCCAGGTATTTGGTACTGTAACGATGTGCCGATCGTCACGGGGGGTTTCTCAGCTTGTAGCGAGTTTTTTGAGTTGCACTCTTGGTACCGGTGCTCGGGCTTACTTTATATTTTGCAATTTCAGAAGGAAAAAAATAATTTTAAAATCACTTATTTATTGGGATTTCACGTCCAGCTGGAATTACAATCTATATATGTATATTTAGTTATTTTTATTATGACATTCCTAAAATAATCTATACATACAATAAAATCGTAGGAAAGTCAAAACTGTACATTGAATATTTTTTTAAAAGAACACTTGGGGCGTGATCTACAATCGATATCGAAGCCAAAAATATAGTTTTTAGAATTTTTGTCTGTTTATCTGTTTGGCTGTATGTATGTCCGGGGTAAACTCAAGAAGTACAGCATGGATTTACTTCAAATTTTGCATGAATATTACTAACAGGTCGGGTCAACATATAGGCTACATATTATCTCGCTATCACCTACGGGGAGGAGCTGTGCGGAGTAAACGAAGTCCGCGCGGACGAAGTCGCAGGCAACAGCTAGTTCAAATATATTAATAAGTTGACAAGTGGCCAGCTTATGCTGTAATACTATAGAGGTATTACAGTGCTACCGTCTTGCTTGATCTTGCCACAATAGTGTTAATACCTGTCACAGTAGTGTTTCAGCTTGGATGGTAAGGTAGCTGGTAAACTTTGTGGTATACCAATCCCGCCACACGAAAAGCTAGGCGTCATTAAAATTTTTAGTGTCTGCTGGCGATGGTTATCTTTTCAATGGGAAATCCATCTGTGTGTTTGCTGTCTTGTTATTTAAAAAAATCTGTCGCAGAAATAAAAACCCATTACTATCCATAGACGATGGTGAACTCTTACGATCAGAAGAGTCGCTGCTCATCTGTATGCCTATGATGTTTTTTTTATATCATCAGTAGCAAACAAGCAGATGAGTTTCCTGATGGAAAGAGTCAACCATCAACTATAGACACCAAAGGTGTTAATGGAGCGTTGCTATCTTGTGGCGAGGTCTAATGCCACATGCATAAGTTTACCGGCTACCTTACCCTCCAAACCGGAATACGATAGCGATAAGCAATGAGGCTATTGCGACAGGAATAGGTAAGGCGGTGGTACCAGATCTGGGCGAGACAATGCAGATCTCTGCCACCTAGTAGACACGATGGTAATGACTTATAGCCAATCGGTCGCCTTTTATGACCCGCCTGGCAGAGTGGCAGTTGGCCTATTCTTCAAAGGAGTTTGGAAGCAACACGGGAAAATGTTGTACAGAAGGATGGCATGTGGTCAGGTGTTCAGCGGCGCGGTGTGGCGCGGGGTGCTGGGGTTCGCCACGTGGTGGAGCTGCTTCAGCTGGTTCCTGGCCACCGCGCTCGGCTCCTTGTACCAGACCTACTTCCGCCTCTAACACCACCCACGGCCAGCGCCAGCCCCTGCTCATCCTGCACGAACAACCCAGCATTACCTGTCCCGTTACATTTCAAAACGTTTACGGAAAATTTACGGAAAATCGGGACCATAGCTTTGACCACGATTCTGAGATGAAAATCGTTGTAAATTTATTTATCCAAAGATTCCTATCAATCACAATGTAATGTTACCAGCTTGGCTACACATTTGGTCATTCAAGTTTGGATGAAAATAAAAGTTTATGCATTCTTTGTAAATAGTAACTAATGAAAAGTGACTATAGTACGTTCGCGTTAAGATGTAGTGAGTCACCGTTATCTGCTGGTCCATTAACCCATCAAATTACTTTTGTTAGCAAATGGGCCAATCAAACCACGTTACACTGATTTTGGTTGGTTAATGGGCCAATCAAATCATGTTGCACTGATTTTTGTTTTTTAATGTGCCAATTAAATCACGTTACACTGATTTTTATTCTATAATGGGCCAATCAAATCACGTTGCACTGATTTTCATTTGTTAACGGGCCAATCTAATCACGTTGCACAGATTTTTATTTGTTAATAAGCCAATCTTATCACGTTGCACTGATTTTTGTTGGTTAATGGGCCAATCAAAACACGCTGCATTTTTGTTGGTTAATGGGTTAATTAAATCACGTTTCACTGATTATTGTTGATTAATGGGCCAATCAAATCACGCTGCAGTATTTTTTGTTGATTAATGGGCCAATCAAATCACGCTGCACTGATTTTTGTTGGTTAATGGGTTAATTAAATCACGTTTCACTGATTATTGTTGATTAATGGGCCAATCAAATCACGCTGCAATAATTTTTATTGATTAATGGGCCAATGAAATTACACTGCACTGATTTTTGTTTGTTAATGGGTTAATTAAATCAAGTTTCACTGATTATAGTTGATTAATGGGCCAATCAAATCACTTGCATTGATTTTTGTTGTTTAATGGGCTAATTAAATCACGTTGTATTTATTTTTGTTGGTTAATAGGCCTCACTGCATTCTTAATTACTGCAATGGAAAGTGACGGGGACCATTCAAGTATTACGTAAGTATTAAAGGGGGGCGGGGGGTCTTCCTTTTGCTTATTTTTGATGACAAGGGGGATGGGGGAGCTAGATGGTGATTACATCAGCAAACTTATTGGAGTTTACTCCTTAAGAATCGGTTTTTTTATATAAGGCGCCCGGTATGAGAAAAATGTGAGGAGTAAAATCTACTGAACGAATGACCTCGTTACGTTTTTGGTGCGCAACTTTCTAATTTGCAGTGCAGCTAGATCGTGCGTTTTTTTGCGTCTGTTTTGACAATCGTACTTAAGGAGTAAACTCCAGTCATGCGTCGGAGCTGACACACACAATTTTTTTTTATATTACTTTCGAGTTTCCTACAAATTTACTGCTTGCTACATTCAAATGTTTGCGTTAACTCTTTTATGTTACCTACCTAACTCTATTACTTACATTTAAACTTAAAAATTCATGAATAAATCACAAAACTGAGAAACAGATTTAAAATAAATTTACAAATGTTTACGTAAGCAAGGGGGGAGGGGGTTAGTGATATGCTTACTTTTGCTGACATGGGGGAGGGGGAGTCAATAATTGTAAAAAATCTGCTTACGTAATACTTGAATGGCCCCTTTGTAATGAAAATTGACTATTTAAACCCAGAATAACAGCCTAAAGATAATGCATACCTTTAGGAATTGATGTGTTAAAAAATTAGTGTATCGATTTATTTAAGTTTACTAAGAGTATATAAATATAAATATCACTATTTGTTTATTTATATTTAGTTTATTAGGAGAATAATCTCATTGGTTATGAATTTTTACGCTGGCGAGGATCAACACCAATACTGAAATATATTTAAGTGTAATGTTGAATTATACTTCTTCATTAGCCTATACTCGATCAGCTCCAGCGGTATCTCCCAGTGAAGACAGTCAAAAAGATAGTTGAAAATCCGGAAGATTTAAACATAGGCTATTTATATTTTGAAATTTCATCCCCTAAGAGGTTGAAATCTATACATATAATAAAATCGTCAAAACTGTACATTGAATATTTTTTTAAAAGAATACTTATGGCTCGATCTACAATCGATATCGAAGCCAAAAATATAGTTATTAGAATTTTTGTCTGTTTGTCTGTATGTATGTCTGGGGTAAACTCAAAAAGCACTGCATGGATTTACAATTTTTGCATGAATATTACTAACAGGTCGGGTCAACATATAGGCTACATATTATCACGCTATCACCATCAGGGAAGGGGCAGTGCGGAGTAAACGAAGTCCGCGCGGACGAAGTCGCAGGCAACAGCTAGTAAGTGATAAAAATTCATATTGATGACATGTTACTCTACTGACAGATGAAGCTGCACGGATCAGCTAGTTTTTTTTCCATCAAGAAAACTTTTAAATGTGTACAGTCAGTCAGTCAGACAGAATTTTTCAAATTTTTTATATACATATTATGTCATGTGCAATTTTAGCATTAACGACAAGGTAATTTTTATATGGTAAGGGTTACCATATTAAAATTAGCTTTACAGATTTACGTTACGTTTTATATAATCAGCAATAAGTACTTTTAAATACAATAAAACTTTTTACAAGTTATTTTGACGTGTCAACATTTTTTTTTAAACTTCACCGGCATTTTTTTAATTTACTTACTTTTTTATTTACTTATTACTTTAATTACATAATATTATATTCTTCATTATATTCATTTGATTGAGAAAGTTAGTAGTATTTTGCTGTTTGTATTTTCGCTGCTTAGACAACTATGAAAGGAAAGCTGGATATAATGCTATACCGCCTCGCCAGTAGAAAAGCAACATTAAAATAACTGTGTAAATATATTTTTCCTACGATTTTAAAAATTTTAAACATCAGTATGTATTTCTTGACCTATATTAATTGTTTCTTATTTATTACGTATTTTTCAATAAATGTACAGAAATGAAGACGACCAATTTGTTACTTGGCGTAATCTTGCTTGCAATTGCATCATTATGTTATATGAATCATGAGTAATTTATTAATAACAGATGATGAAATGTGAGTTATCAAAATTAACATGTATTTTATTTATTACATATTTTTTAAATAAATTATAAAAAAATGAAAACTACCAATTTGTTACCATCTTGCTTGCAATTGCATCATTATGTTATATGAATCATGAGTCATTATTATTAAGTAATTTATTAATAACAGCTGATGAAATGTGAGTCATCAAAATTAAACTTACATTGTTTTATTTATTATATATATTTTTACATAAATTATAAAGAAATGAAGGCTAGCAATTTGTTACCATCTCGCCTATAACAATTGCATCATTATATGAATGATGATTATAAAATAATTTATTAAGGACAAATGATGAATGGTGCGTCATCAATATTAACATTAGATTTTAAGTAATTTATACAATGTATTGTTTTCGATTAAAGTGTTACTTTGTTTTTTGGTGTTTCAATATTTTCGGTGAACGATAGATGAAAATTCAACCGAAAATTCTTCATACCCGTTATTTACACAAGTTTAGACTGTGTTTAATGTGCTGATTATGTCGTAGCAAGCTAATGTTATTTGCATGGAGACTAAAATAAGAACCAACTAATAAACTGTATCCAGCTTTTTACTGAAAATAAAGTTTCAGAATAGCGCTGACGTAGGATAAACTACGGACTACGATATGAAATTAGCGTAGGTAGGTAGTTAGTGTAGACGAAGTGAAGTGTGCTAAGTATTTAACAGCGGTTGTAGTGTTATTTTAAGTTTACTAGAAACTTATTTAAAAGCGCTTTTACCGCTTTTTTTCTAAAAATTCTTATGCGATGGTGCGATGATGCGATGTCGTGTCATGACCATTATTGGATGCTTTTTGACAATAATCCACAGAGTTTTCCTTCTTGGAACTCTTACACATTATGCCACGTCGTAGAACTTGTAGCACGACGCCACGTTGTAATGTGTGTAAAGCTCTAAACACTTCGACTTGACTGACGTTTTGTTACGTGAATTTGGGAGCTTATCTCTAGGGTCCATTATTATATGGATTTACAATTATTATTTAAAGACGTTGGATGTACCAGAGAATCCTCATCCTGAATAGTAAATAACGCATCGATCCATTATTCAAAACGATAGTAGTCAAACGTTTTGCAATATTGTATGATTTATAGTGCACGTTCGGATAGCTGTTCTACGCAATCGACGGGGCTGGGGTTCGATCCCCGACGGGGACAAGCATTTGTGTGATGAGCATAAGTGTTTGTATTTCCAGGTTTGGGTGTTTATTGTATACATTCTGGTATTTATATATTACCAACTGCTGCGTGCTGCCCACTGCATTATACATTTTTTTGGTGAATCCCGCAGGATTGCCTAATTTTTCCGGGATAAAAGTAGCCTATGTGCTATTCCAGGTTATTATCCACCTGTGTGCCAAATTTCGTTTAAATCCGTTCAGTAGTTTTTGCGTGATTGAGTAACAAACATCCATCCAAACTTTCGCATTTATCCATATACTAGCTGCAGCCCGCAGCCCGCTGCATTAAAAAAGTTTTTGGGGAATCCAGTGGGATTACGTAATTCTTCCGGGATAAAAAGTAGCCTATGTGCTATTCCAGGTCATTATCTACCTGTGTGCCACATTTCATTCAAATCAGTTCAGTAGTTTTTGCGTGATTGAGTAACAAACATCCATCCAAACTTTCGCATTTATAATATTAATATAGATTACATATAATAAAATCGTAGAAAAATCAATGTATGTCCGAGGTAAACTCAAAAGTACAGCATGGATTTACTTCAAATTTTGCATGAATATTACTAACAGGTCGGGTCAACATATAGGCTACATATTATCACGCTATCACTTACGGGGAAGGAGCTGTGCGGAGTAAACGAAGTCCGCGCGGACGAAGTCGCGGACAACAGCTGGTAATGTAATGTATTTCTATGTATCAGTATCGTTGATTAACACCCATAACACAAGCAAATAATTTGCTTACCTTGGGGTTAGGGGGTTAGGTTGGGGTTATAAATAAATATTCACGGGACAAATTACACTGACTGACAGTGTAATTTGTCCCGTGAATATTTATTTATTTATTAAGTTTACCTATTGCCTCCAAACCGGAACACGACAGCAACAAGTATCGACGTTCTTGAGGAATAGGTAAGGCGTAGGTACCTAAACTCGGGAGAGACGTTGCTGAATTCTACCAAGTGCCAACTTGTAAGGAGACGTCTTCTTATATATAAAATTCTCGTGTCGCGATGTTTGTTACCAAACTCCTCCGAAACGGCTGAACCGAGTCTTATGAAATTTTGTTTGCATATCGGGTGGTCTGAGAATCGGTCAGCTCTTATTTTTCCACCCCTAATTTGTTTTTAATTTTTTTATGATTCGGCGTTGAAAAAGACAACCCTACATTTTCATCCTCCTACCATCAACCCCAGTTATTAAATTCAATAATTTATATGGCAAAACAAAACATAGTTTGCCGGGTCAGCTAGTTTTTTCAGACATTAATCACCGATACCCGTGTCGTTTCGGGATAGATACAGCCCCCGGGTCTTCAACTATCTTTCATCAAAGTCGGTACGGTTTAGCCGTGAAAACGTACCAGACTGACAGATAAACTTTCACATTTAAAATATTCGTGTAGACGTATGCTGTACGAAAAATGAAAAAATATTTATTTGCAAGAATATGGGTGTCATAAGTTATTAAAATAAATTAAATTACCATCATATTCTACCATAATATGGCGTGCAAATATTTTAATTTAGGTCGATTTCTTTATAATTATTACCGGATCGGAACGCGGCCACACACGCGGCGGATCCGACGGAAGAAACTCAGCGGGCTTCTTTTTTTTCTATTTCACGTATTACAATTATATATATTACAATTTACTAGAATTATTTCACATCAAAAGTTATTTTTACAATTTATAAAATATCATCTTATGCTCAATCCAAATTTTTACAATTTAAAAAAAAATACCATTTTACAAAATTTGCCATTCAATTTTTATTACTTATCTGCTAAAAATTCTCTAATATCATAGTATGTTTTATTTAACAGTAAATCGAATATTTTTTTGCGAAATTTATTTATAGGTAATAATTTTAGACTATCAGGAATATGATTGTATATATTAATTGCCATACAATATGCATTTTTTTACAAATATTTAGTCTTTGGCACATGTAGCTTCTCACTGTTTCTAAAATATGAGTTCCCTAATACTTCAGCATTTGTTTTAAACAAATGTTGATGTTTTTTTTACAAATACGCATACCGACAGTATGTAAAGACAAGGTAAAGGTAGTATTTTAAGAGTTTTAAATAGGGGTTTACATGAATGTAGTTGATTAACATTACATATTGCACGTATACATTTCTTTTGAATTCTTAAAATCCTAATTAAGTCAACTGAGTTTCCCCAAATAGAGATTCCATATTGCAATACAGATGAGACATATATCCGTGATATGCCAGCAATGCAGCATTTAAGTTGGCTACTTCTCTTATTCTATGGATGTAGTTTTCAATTGTTACTTTTCTTCATATCTACATAGTTTAGTGTGCATTTCCGGGTCGGAAAATTTAAAAATGTGTTCAGTTGTCTGATTAATACAATGTTGCCCAAAATTATTTATGTGCCCGGTTGACGGTAACTCTTTATGACTATAAAAATATAACGCGAATTAGGTTATATTATCCCACGAGTTTCTTATATTTCACCGGTATACATAGTATTCATTATTACATACTAATATTATAAAAAAATAGATTATTTTGTTTATAATATTAATAAATTCAAAAACTACAGGAATATTTTAAAAATTCTTACAATATAAAGCTACGTTATCACGGAGTAACATAGGCATAACATAGGTGACATTCATGGGCGTACCGAGGGGGGGGGGGGAGGGAGGGGCAGCTGCTCCCCCCCCTGGGATTTGTTCACCTCCCTACTAATTATCTACTGTTGCAGATAAAATATTATCTTAAAATGTTACGTTTGACCTCCCTGGCCCAGAACCTGGGTACAGCCATGGTGACATAGGTTACTTCTGCCTGACTGAGTAAAATGAAGTAGGTAATGTGTGTGGGACACATGAGGCTTACTCATTCTTAAATAGCCGACAACGCAACTCTAAGACCTCTGGTGTTGCGGATGTCCATGGGCGGCAGTGATCACTTACCATCAGGTACACCTATTGCCCTCTCTTCTATAAAAAAAATAAGAGGATGTACGGACAAAGTTTCCTTACTCCGCAACATACAAGCATCTGGCTATTGGCCATAGGTTTTCTGAGATTTTGTGGATTTAGAAAAAGAATTATAATAAAGATTTACCCCTGCTGCATGTGTGCGGGAAGATGACAAAATATTGCCTTGGTTTGACTTCCATATTGGTGTGGATAGTGATAATAATAACTTATTGTTCAAAAATAGTTTACAAACATAGATAAATATCATCATACATTGTCCCACACTAGGTTACCCCGTGCTGTGAGTAACAAATTCACTTCTGTGGAGCTCTATAAAATACAGGTGTTCGTGGAACTGGAAGACCCAGAGGGAAAATAACACACCTAAATAAAAGATCAAGATAAGTGTCACCAATTGATGAGTAGGTTTAATGAATGTGGAAATGCGGATCGCTCAAGTGTTATTCCGGGGTTCGAAACCCCCTTTGAAAATATACATTCTGCCAGGCATTTCGTAAAAGGCAAACAATAAGCTAAATGTGTCACTAGGTACCATCGTGACTACTAGGTGGTATAGAATTCTGCGATGTCTCGCCCGGGTCTAGTATCACCTTCTTACCTATTCCAGCTACTATAATGTTAGTGCTTGTTACTGTCGTGTTTCAGTTTGGAGGATAAAGTAGGCGGTAAACCAATACATGTGACATTACTATCCCGCCACACGCATAGCAACTGCGTTACAAAGAGTATGCATTACTTTTAGATAAACTGACCCCTTGCAGAGTAAACAGGAGCCGAATGCCTAAGATTTGAATTTTCCAAAATTGTCATCAATAATTTTTACATTATTATGATGTTGATAGTTGTTCACTAGCAGGACCAATAGTGAATGTTAATGTGATATTTTTCAACCGTGCTCGTCATTGAATAAGTACTGATAATCGAAAGGGACGGCTTTTTGTGTTTTGTGGGGCACGGGGAGATTGATACACCGCCATATTCCAGTCTTCATTTTAGGCATTGAAATTATTTATAGAACAATCTGTAAATGAGTTCTATAGTATCAAGATGCTATAAATTTTGTAACAGCTATTAATGTTGCGTAAACAATGCCTCATATTTTAAAAAGATTTTTTTAAACTATTAAAATAAATTTTATGGCTGATTTTTAATTGTGGTAGAATTTCACGCGAAATACTGTGAAATATTACGTTATCACGATTGATAACAGGAATTCGAGTCATGACAAGCAAAAAAATGAAGCCACGTCAATACTTCAACCTGTTCTCGGTTTTGCATCTATTTCACCGTAGCTACCAATATCATTAGTACCTAAGTAGGTACTCGTAGTACGTAGTCAATAGTGATTAATGATAATATTTGATAATATGCTCAGTGCGTATATTATAATATATTGGAAAATTAGAAGTTGGAGACATGTGCAAAGACATGTGTTTAATGTATTGCTCATAGACGACCTACTGTACAGTCGAGAGGGTAATTTATATAACTAAACGTGAAGATTAATTGAAGAACAATATCCTTATTCAGAGCATATGACCTATTTCACGTAGACACCTACGTCGTAGGATCTGGCTTTAACGTGTCATACAAACAATCTACGTCTATTTTTGAAAAATATTGCTAATAATTAAAGTAAAAATATTTTCGTTCCAATGTTCAGGATTATTTATTTTTATAATATTTTATAGATGAGTTAGTAGTTAGATCGTAGAAGTGTAAATAATAATAAATAATATTCACGGGACATACCCGTGAATATTATTGGAACGAAGTTTTGGAACGAAGTTCCTTACGGCAGGCTTGGAGGGGATAGGGATTTTGCTGCGCGACCGAACTGAAAAAAATGTGATAGTAAAACCGTAAGAAAAATGCGTGGAATAAAAGCGTTAAATGAGACGTGCGCAGGCGCGACAGTCGCGTACACAAGCGAGTAGTGCCGTTTAGCCGAAGGAAGTTCGTTCCTACCTGGTGTCCCGCGACACCACATCATTTTTATTATTATTTATTTATCTTAAGTAAATATTTGATTGAAGCAGATCTTAACCAAATTTATTTGTTCCTAACTAAACAAAAAATGTACCCTCTAAACGAAATAACAATTTTCAAAATCGGTTATGAAATGACTGAGTTCTAAAGAAACAAATATAAAAAAATACAGTCGGATTGAAAGTCGCTTCCTTTTTGGAAAACTTAGTTGTAAACGAACATAGCTGAAGGACCTTGCGGTATATATATTTTTATGGATTTATTATTTTATTGGTCCAGTATAGGTACACAAAAATATACATAGGGCACACTAAAAGTTTTGCACTTCTAGCTAATCGGAACTATTTGAATTTCGAATGTTATATTTTTAAAACGTTGCAACCTTCTTAGTAATAAAAAAACAATTGGCGGGAAATGATTTGTCAATTGTTTTTTTTATCACACATCAAAGTTCTACGTACGCAACGAAAATGGAATTAAGTCGAAAAGATTTTAGAGCGATGATTTTTTATGATTTTAAAAGTTCTCTTTCTCCGCAAGACTGTGCCGCTCGTCTTCAAAATGCTTTTGGGAGAGAATTGCACCTTGTTTGAGCACCGTGAGGCGATGGTTTGCTGAATTTGAGAGAAGTCGAGTTTCTTTACATGACGATTTTCATGAAGGGCGGCCTTCAACTGCCGTAAATGAAAATAATGTGGCTACTGTTAAGCGGTTAATTGAAGAAAACCCCCGGATTACCTATGAGACAATTAGAGGATTATTGGGGATTGGTATGAGCCAAATTCAGAAAATTTTACACGAAGAATTGAAAGTTCGGAAACTTTGTTGTCGTTGGATCCCTCATGAACTGACAGTGAAGCAGAAGCGGGCTCGCGTGAAATGGTACTTGAGTAAGTACGGACATTCTAATGCTGTTTATGACATTGTCACAGGAGACGAAACGTGGATTTATTGTTTTGAACCCGAAAAAAACAGCAATCTTGTGAATGGGTGTTTGAAAATGAGAACAGGCCAACAAAAGTGAGACAGGCGAGAAAAGTTGGTAAAAAAATGATCGCGTTTTTTTTTCTCAACTACATCTGCACAATTCCACTTGAAGATCAAAAAAGTGTTAATGCCGAGTGGTATTCTACCATTTGTTTACCCAGCGTGTTAGAAAAAGTTCGCGAAAGACGACTAAAAAGCCGCATTCTCCTATAACATGATAACGCTTCTTCACACACGGCCAACAAAACAAAGTCATTTTTAGCTTCCGAAAAAGTACAAAGTCACTCATCCTGCGCATAGCCCCGACCTAGCACCCTGTGATTTCTGTATTTTTCCCAAAATCAAAGATTTGATGAGAGATTTTACTTTTACCAACTCCGAAGAGGCAGTGATAGCGTTCAATCAGCACGTAGAAAACATGCCTTCAGATCTGTAGTCCTCCTGTTTTAAAAAATGGTTCGATCGCTTGAAAAAATGTTTAAAATGTAAAGGAGATTATTTTGAAAAGCAATAAACATAATATTTTGGTTATAAGATGTTGTTTTTGTAATTTACGCAAAACTTATAGTGTGATCTACGTATACTCTCAACAGATGACAAAACAATATCCTAACTATCACTGATGGTCACATACTAGTTGTGACTCAGTTGTGACAACAATGCCATATTATGCACATCCCTACCGGCAACCTTTACAAACTTGTGTACGACAACGACAAGCACCGACGTTATTGTAGCAAGAGTTTGTCAAGCAGAAGTACCAAACCTGAGCGAGGTCTTACAAAAGTTTACTAGGTGATAGAGTTCTTCATTGTGTCGCCTCGTTCTGGTACCACCACCTTACCTATTCCTGCCGCAATAGTGTCAGTGCTTGTCACTGTCGTGTTTCGATTTGGAGCGTAAGGTAACCGGTAAACTTATGCATGTGGCATTAAGACCTCGCCACTAGGACAGTAACGCACAATTACCATCTTTGGTATGTATAGACGATGTTTGTTTCTTTCCATCGGTAGAGCCATCTGTTGGTTTGATATCTTATGAAATATAAAAAAATGAATTCTGCCAACTTGTTAATGGCCTCGAAGTTGATCCGTTTAGTCCTTTCTCGGCTTTCACAAAATCCACGACTAGATTTTGGAATATTTCGTCAGTAAAATGTTTATGGCATTTGCGTCTGTAAGCGATAATTATTATTAAAAATAAATTATAATAAATGCTCACACGCAAATTTTAAGTTCTGAGTTAATGATAATCATTAAAATAAGCAATTTTATTCAATGAAATGCGTTTATAATCTTTATTTTTAACTAGGTCCACTTGCTAATGAAAGACAAGTTGAAGCACAGATTATATAATAGTTATTAGTTACTGATAATGAAACACGTATTTTATTGATTTATTTTTGAAGCTGAGTGTACATTCTGCGGAGTTATGGAGCTTTGTTGCTGTCCTCCTCTTTTGACCCCTTCTCGTGACGCAGTCCGCAGTTTGCAGAGGTTAGTAATGTCAAAAGTGTCAAAACGCCAGTGCTTAGAGATGTACATTTTATCATCAAATCGATATGATTCGTATCGATTCAACTTATGTTGATTCAATAATAACGTCAATTTTTTATGGGCCTATGGCTTATATATACTAGCTGTTGCCAGCGACTTCGCCCGCGCGGACTTTGTTTACTCTGCATTGCTCCTCCCCCGTAGGTGATAGCGTGATAATATGTAGCCTATATGTTATCCCGACCTGCTAGTAAGATTCATGCAAAATTTGAAGGAAATCCATCCAGTACTTTTTGAGTTTACCCCGGACATACATACAGACAAACAGACAAACAGACAAAAATTCTAAAAACTATATTTTTGGCTTCGATATCGATTGTAGATCACGCCCCAAGTACTCTTTTAAAAAAATATTCAATGTACAGTTTTGACTTTTCTACGATTTTATTATATGTATAGATATTGAAAGGAAACCCCTATGTTAAGATTATTCCATAATTTTCTTATAACTGGTTAGTGGTTAAATTTCGTTACTCTTTCATTCATCATTGTTTCATTTTGTTTGGGATTTATCAAAACGGTTAAATACAAATAATTATAGATAACAAAGATAGATATAACTTTAAATTATGACGTTAAATTTCAAATTCAGGGGAGTAAGAATTATTTTATAAAATGTTTCTTAAAACTGGATGGATTAAGAAATATTATTAGGCTTTACCACGCTTACATAATTAAATAAATGACTTTATATACATGCAATTGCTTTCTTGGTAATACATATACTAAATAGACGTAGGAACGTGATGTCTTTTGTTAAAGTGGTTCATATATGTACCGCTACTAGGACAGTGTTTGGAAGGTGGACGCGAAGTAAAAAGTGTTCTGTTAAAATGTGTTAATATATAACAAAGGTATTATTGCATGCCCTTAGGAATTAATTTGAATCTTACTGTTATTATTGTAAGCACCGAATCACTTTTATTATTGAAGCACAATATTGGGAACAGCTGTCGGAATCTATGTTATCCGAATCCTGAAGGTACAGACAAAGTCAGACGTAATATGTGTAAATATATAACATAGATAACTGCATCGCCATGCCATAAGGAAATACATTTAAATAAAACACTCGTACTATTATTATTGTAAGTATATTACATGTCGTATCAGTGGAAACTATCTGAAACCATGTTGTGTGTTATGTTACACAAATTAAACATTAATACTATCCATGAAGTAAGTTTTTTTTAATATCACTAGACAAATTGGACGAATTGATCTAACCCCAAAGTAAGCAATTTATTTGCTTGTGTTATGGGTGTAAATCAACGATTCTAATACATAAGAATACATACATAAATACTGTAACAAAGATAATAAACACGCAAACCCAGAAATACAAACACCTCTGCGCATCAAACAATTGCTTGTCCCTGTCGGGAATCGAACCCGAACCACTTCACTTTCGGTTTGCTGACCACTCGACCACGGAGCGGTCAGATATCCATGTTTATATTATAAATGCCAAAGTCTGTCTGTCCGTTTGTGACCCTATGTATGTAATGTATGTGTGAATTCCCCAAGTAAAATTGCTGAATATGACCAAAAAAATTTTCACTTCAAAATTAAAAAAAAGTGCAACTAGCGTTATTAGTTATGATATTAATGTCCCATTTAAACTTAAAATACACAAAAATATTTTTGTATTTCCACAGTACTTACTATGTCAAGTAAATTGGTGTTTATTAAAACTTTGTGAATTCAACCTCCAGGATAAATATTGATTACCATAATTGAGGACTTTTTACTGTCATCTAAATAAGATTAACAATAAATTAACATATTGGTATCCTATGTATGAATTGTCACTGCAAAAAAAATCACTCCATATTGCCATTGGTGTGACTTCTCATCACGTGATAGGTGACTAACTTATTTACAAATAGGGTGTATATTCAGCTCCAGAGTGATTCGTTCTTTAGAAAATCTGTATAAATTGTTCAGAACGAATTCCCTGACTAGAAATTTTTAACTTTGTTTTTTTTTTCGTAGGAAATAAAGTCAATTTTCTTTTCCTGATTAAATTTTGCATCTGATGGATTTGTTCATTACATATAGATAGCAAGTGTTTAATATTATTTCTTTTAAAATTTGATACGTAGTAATGATACTAAGCGCCACTTGTACCAAACTATTTACAAACTTTTTTTAATGAATTTTATGGTATTTAAACAGTTAGTTGCAAATGAACCTTAGTAAAATAATCAAATATTCGATATTTTAATTAAATTAATGTCATACTCGTTTTATCGATAGGACAAATTATACTTCACTATTTTTCGACAGATGTTCAAAGATGTTTGAAAGGAAACATTTTAACCAATCATAGTCGAGCGCGGCAAGATAAACGCAATTTTATTGGCCCGCAAAAGGAATATTCCAGAAATTACTAGTGACGCGGTCTTTTACGTGCTTGCCTATAAATCGCTTGTACTTTATCAAGCGCCATCTTATTTCGTGAAAAGAGGCCGTCAATCGCGCACCTTTGCTAAGTGAACAATTATATTAGATAAGTCTTGAATCTTGAAGAAAACAAAATTACACAGTAAGTTATTGCTTTGATATTGTTTCTAAAATACTATGTTAAATTTGTATGTGCAAGCAAGTTAATAGTAATTTCCTTTGTTTTAACCAAAAATAGTTAATGGAAGTTTTCACACGGTTAATTTTCTCGGAAGTTCCTTGAACTCGTCTATCATGATGATTCATTTTAGTGATTGTCCCATTTACCTAATATCTGATTAATATGTAATGATCCTTTGACTAATTGGGTTATCTGCTATACTATTTTCATCCTCATTGTCCTAAGTAGTCTCTATAAGCACGTGGTGAGAGAATCTGCGCTAAACGTGTGGACTTTGAAGCTATATTTCACTTTCCTTTCCAGAACGTTCGTGTCCTATCTGTAGTTGATTGATAGTATTTTAAAATAAATATTTTCTTTGCAGATGGCTAAAGCACCAGCTGTAGGTATTGATCTGGGTACCACTTATTCGTGCGTGGGAGTTTTCCAGCATGGAAAGGTGGAAATCATCGCCAACGACCAAGGCAACAGGACCACGCCTTCATATGTCGCTTTCACAGACACGGAGCGTCTCATCGGCGATGCTGCCAAAAACCAAGTTGCTATGAACCCAAACAACACTATCTTCGGTAAGAATATTATATAAATCACTTTCTTGAGCATGCTTTGACCTCGTGGGTTAAAGCATGCATAATTATAGTGTCCAAGTATAACCAATTCTGTTGAATTGAAGTTGGATGTAGATGGGAAAACATAAAGTTAAAATACAGTAATTTGTGGTTCTTAGAATGAGAACTTGTCACTGATTAGTCTTAAGTCAGTGTTTAGTACAAGAAAAAAAGCCTAGTTTGAAGTTTCAATTCATCACTATGTATGTATGTAAAAAAAATTGAGGTAATTTTCTCACATGTTACCTGTGATCTGTATACAAATATTTAATAATCACACAAATTTTGTTAACCAAAATTACTTTTAAAGTTGTCTGGAAGAGGTTTTACCCTTGATGTAGTTATTTATATTAATGGTGTTAATTTAATATGTAACAAAAGGAAACTAGGCCAATGACCCATAAAAAACAAAATGAGGTCAATGTCCCAATTACTGTGATGCTTATTAATATAGAATCTCCTATTAAAAATTAGTATTTTTATGGGGTTAACTGCATTGTTGGTTGAATGGAAAATTATCCTGACTGGATTAAGAAAGAAAGAAAGAAAGAAAGGTTCAATTCCTTGCACGGAAAAATATCAACGACATCTCCAAGTTTACTTTTAGGGGGGGTGCATATGCATCTACACATACCATTAACTCGTATAAAGAATCTATACATATATAAAGTTGTAGGAAAGTAAATGTATGTCCGGAGTAAACTCAAAAAGTACTGCATGGATTTACTTCAAATTTTGCATGAATACTACTAACAGGTCAGGTCAACATATAGGCTACATATTATCACACTATCACCTATGGGGGAGTAGCTGTGCGGAGTAAACAAAGTCCGCGCGAACGAAGTTGCGGGCAACAGCTAGTAGAATAATATATTTTCATGTGGATAAATTGTAATGTCAAATTATTTGATGTCTATAAATAAATTTGGACAGCAATTTCTATTCAAACAGTATTTTAATATTAATTTACACATTTTATTTCTGTAGGGGGGTGCAAGCGCACTCCCTTGCACCCTGCTGCCGGTGCCCATGACCAAAATTGTTTACTTGGTTTTTTTTTTATCTAACCCCAAAGTAAGCAAATTATTTACAAGTCATAAGATCAATTTATGTAATTTTTCCACTGATTTTTGTCTGACACTCCTATAAATCCATTTGTATTAGTGTCATGGGCTAAAATAAAGATTTGCATGGAATTTTGGTAAATGTATAAACCATGTCATGGCTGACTACTGAATGGACTTTTTATGTCTAGAAAGTTTTGAGACCACACACTCGATTTATTGTGGTGCTGGTGGACTAGTTAGTCATTAAATCAATGCGTATCATGCTTTATTGAAAGCATGATACGCATTGATTATTTCACAGTATCAGTGTAATTTCACTGAAATATTGATTTCTGTGGTTTTTTTTCTCTTGTTATAAATATCTTTTGAACATGTACTTTACACTATGTAGGTGTGTATGACATGTATTTAATCTTTTGGGTGTAAAAATGCATCTATTCGCACATAATCTCTAACTCTCAAAGATGAAAGTTAGAGATATACTGAACCCTTCAAACAATACACGATAATGACAAGCATTGACACTAGTCGCAGGAATAGGTAGGCAGTGTTACCAAATACCCAGGGGAGGCGTTGCAGAACTCTACCACCTAGTAGCCACTATGAAAGTGCTACACATAGTTAACTAGTGGCCTTTTATGACCTTTCTGGCAGAAAGGCAGTTGGTCTATTCTTCACAGGAGCCTGGACCAACACGGAGGAGTATTTAGTAAAGTGATGCACAACAGTGGTGTGCTTCGACTTTGATGTGGCATAGATAACCAGCTTCAATCATAATAGTAGTGATATAACTTGCTCACCTTTTACAAGCTGTTATTCTCTAGTATTTAATGCTAGTGTAGATATTATTTTAGAATAAAGAATATTTATTAGAAAAATGTCGACAAATAGCAAATAATTCTCGCTACCATACTACTTGATTATGTAACACTGCCATTGTGTACAAGGCAATTTATAAAGCCTTGATTTAGTTTTTATGATATATAAGGAAATGTAATTGTAAAACAATCAAGGTCTTAGTCATGTTTATGTTATGACTAAGCACTAACATTTTATAATCACTATGATGATAACCAATATACTAGACTAGAGTCTCTGAACATATTGATTGAGAAAATTAATCTGATAACAAATTAAAATAAATAAAATTATTTATGATATTGATAAAATATTAATGCAAGGTTTTGTTTGTTACAGATGCTAAACGATTAATTGGACGTAAATTTGAAGATGCTACAGTACAAGCTGATATGAAACACTGGCCATTTGAAGTGGTCAGTGATGGTGGCAAACCAAAGATTAAGGTTCAATATAAGGGTGAAGACAAGACCTTCTTCCCTGAAGAAGTAAGCTCAATGGTGCTTACAAAGATGAAGGAAACAGCCGAGGCATACCTTGGCAAAACGGTGCAAAATGCAGTAATCACGGTTCCAGCGTACTTCAATGACTCACAAAGACAAGCCACAAAAGATGCAGGTACCATCTCTGGCTTGAACGTTCTCCGTATCATCAATGAACCGACTGCTGCTGCGATTGCGTATGGTCTTGACAAAAAGGGAGGTGGAGAACGTAATGTCCTTATTTTTGACCTTGGTGGTGGTACCTTTGATGTATCCATTCTGACCATCGAGGATGGTATCTTTGAAGTCAAGTCCACCGCCGGAGACACGCATTTGGGAGGCGAAGATTTCGACAACCGCATGGTCAATCACTTTGTCCAGGAATTCAAGAGAAAGTATAAGAAAGATTTAACCAGCAACAAGAGGGCACTTCGTAGGTTAAGAACTGCTTGCGAAAGAGCTAAGAGAACCCTATCTTCTTCTACTCAGGCTAGCATTGAAATTGACTCTCTGTTTGAAGGCATTGATTTCTACACTTCCATCACTAGGGCTCGCTTTGAGGAGCTGAATGCTGACTTGTTCCGATCCACCATGGAACCAGTTGAGAAGTCTCTTCGCGATGCCAAAATGGACAAAGCCCAGATCCATGACATTGTACTAGTTGGTGGTTCCACCCGTATTCCCAAAGTGCAGAAGCTCCTTCAAGACTTCTTTAACGGCAAGGAGCTAAACAAATCCATCAACCCCGACGAGGCCGTCGCTTACGGCGCAGCAGTACAGGCCGCCATTTTACATGGTGACAAGTCTGAGGAGGTCCAGGACTTGCTTCTACTTGACGTGACACCCCTGTCACTCGGTATCGAGACTGCCGGTGGTGTCATGACAACCCTTATTAAGAGGAACACCACCATCCCTACCAAGCAGACCCAGACCTTCACCACATATTCTGACAACCAACCTGGTGTGCTCATTCAAGTATTTGAGGGTGAGCGTGCTATGACCAAAGACAACAATCTCCTCGGTAAATTTGAACTGACTGGAATCCCTCCAGCGCCACGTGGTGTACCTCAAATCGAGGTCACCTTCGACATCGACGCCAACGGTATCCTCAACGTATCCGCCGTCGAAAAGTCCACCAACAAGGAGAACAAGATCACTATTACCAATGACAAGGGTCGTCTTTCAAAGGAGGAAATCGAACGCATGGTTAATGAGGCCGAGAAGTACAGAAGTGAGGATGAAAAGCAAAAGGATACCATCCAATCTAAGAACAGTTTGGAATCTTACTGCTTTAACATGAAGTCCACGATGGAAGATGAGAAGTTGAAAGACAAGATCTCGGAAGCCGACAAGCAGACTATTTTAGACAAATGCAACGATACCATCAAGTGGCTGGACTCGAATCAATTGGCGGATAAGGAAGAGTACGAGCATAAGCAGAAGGAGTTGGAGGGTGTGTGCAACCCGATCATCACGAAGTTGTACCAGGGCGCGGGCGGGGCCCCAGGCGGCATGCCGGGAGGTATGCCCGGCTTCCCCGGGGCCGCGCCCGGCGCCGGCGCCGCGCCCGGCGGCGGGGCGGGGCCCACCATCGAGGAGGTCGACTAAACATTCCACTTTTCACTATGTAAGATCCATAGCTAACATGGTGATACCACCTCAGCTCATTTAAATAAACAAATTATGCTTAAATATGTTTTTTTTTCAAACAGCCTAAATGTCGCGACCCCGTATTGGTCAAGGCCCCCTATGAAGAAGACAAATTGCCGTTCTGCCAGGCAGGTTGTAAAAGGCGAACGATTGGCTATACGTGTTACTACCATCTTGCTACTTGGTTCTGCAACGTCTCGCTCAGGTGTTTGGTACCTCCGCCTTACCTATTCCTGCCGCAATAGCGACCATGCTTATCACTATTGTTCCGATTTGGAGGGTAAGGTAAGGTAGCCGAGTAGACTTTGTGTGACATTTTCATCCTGCCAACGCCAAACTGATATAACAATGACGAGTATAAATTCACACAGAGAGCAGAGCATTTTCTGAAATACATTGTGTATAAAATTAAATTTACCTCGAGTCAAAACGCGACTGCGGTCATTGCTCTTTTTCCAACGGGAAAGCATCTGCTTGTTTACTATCTTATGAAAAAATCTGATCCAGGATTCCAGATATATATAATCTACATACCAGATTGCGACCTCTCTGTTTCCTTTCATCGACTTCACCACAAACAATCAATCTTGTCAGACATGACCAACGAACAGGGTTGGCACAGGCCGCATGATTTTTGTATTTCTGAGTAGTGGGTGGGATAGGGTTTGGCTTCCCTTTTCTAATGATACTACTCCCACCATACAGAAATGTCTAGTATTTTTACATCTATTTTTCTGAAATAGTGAACTACCTATGGAGGTTAGGTTAGAATTAAAAATATATATAAAAACTTGTAAAAGGCAACCCTGACGGGGGACGAGGAGGGCGGATCGGGGAGCGAAGCCTACCGCCACTTAGAAAAAAAAATATCATTTTTAACGCCACAGTTGAAATAGGTTAGTAGCCCCGCGTAGCGAGACTCCCTCGACACGCTCCTGCCAGCTTGTTATGGTCATATGGTTATGGTATGTCGGATTACGGCGAAGGTTCACGCTAGCCCGAACTCCACACGACACCTGCTTACGTCATAATGACTTATTATTACTGGTCATCAAACCGCGGCCCGCAGGTTATATTTGTGCGCTCCGCGACAAAACCAATAAATTACAAAAGGCCGTTCATTAAACTCTTTAATTTTATGTAACTATTAGCTGACCCGCGCAGCTTTGTCCACGAGTAGATAAATATGCCGTCGGAATAGCTTTTAATACAAATTTCATCCCCCATTTCAGCCCTTTAGGGGTTGATTTAAAAAAAAAAATAGCCTACGTTTGACCCCGGACCTTTAACTATTTCCATGCCAAATTGCATGAAAATTGGTCATCATAATCGTAATGCAAGCAAACGGGTTACACGAGGAAATATATATATAGGTACATAGGGCACACTAAAAGTTATGCACTTCTAGCTAATCGGAACTATTTGAATTTCGAATGTTATATTTTTAAAACGTTGCAACCTTCTTAGTAATAAAAAAATACAATTGGCGGAAAATGATTTGTCAATTGCTTTTTTATAACAAATCAAAGTTCTACGTAAGCAACGAAAATGGAATTAAGTCGAAAATATTTTAGAGCGATGATTTTTTATGATTTTAAAAGTTCTCTTTCTCCGCAAGACTGTGCCGCTCGTCTTCAAAATGCTTTTGGGAGAGAAGCACCTTGTTTGAGCACCGTTTACTGAATTTGAGAGAGGTCGAGTTTCTTTACATGACGAATTTCGTAAAGAGCGGCCTTCAACTGTCGTCAACGAAAATAATGTGGCTACTGTTAAGCGGTTAATTGAGGAAAACCCCCGGAGATTACCTATGAGACAATTCGAGGACTATTGGGGATTGATATGAGCCAAATTCGGGAATTTTTTTCACGAAGAACTGAAAGTTCGGAAACTTTTTTGTTGGATCCCTCATGAACTGACAGCGGCGCAGAAGCGGGTTCGCGTGGAATGGTGCTCACAGATGCTACTGAAGTACGACCACGGACATTCTAATACTGTTAATGACATTGCCACAGGAGACGAAACGTGGATTTATTGTTTGGAACCCGAAAAGAAAACAGCAATCTTGTGAATGGATGTTTTAAAATGAGAACAGGCCAACAAAAGTAAGACAGACGAGAAACGTTGGTAAAAAATTGATCGCTTTTTTTTTTTCTCAGCTACGGGTCCCATCTGTACAATTCTACTTGAAGATCAAAAGAGTGTTAATGCCGAGTGGTATTCTACCATTTGTTTACCCAGGGTGTTCGAAAAAGTTCCTTTTTTTACTTTTATCAACTCCGAAGAGGCAGTAATAGCATTCAATCAGCACGTAGAAAACATGCCTTCAGATATGTGGTCCTCCTGTTCTAAAAAATGGTTCGATCGCATGAAAAAATGTTTAAAGTGTAAAGGAGATTATTTTGAAAAGCAATAAACATAATATTTTGTTTATAACGTGTTGTTTTTTTAAGTTACGCAAAACTTTTAGTGTGACCTACGTATATATAAGTACATATTTATTTTTATGTATTTTACAGTATTTATTTTTATGTATTTTACACTATTTATCGTCGGCACTTGGTGAAACTCCATTTGTAGTTTTCTTAATAGGGCTGAAGCCCTGAAGATGCCGTAAAAGGCGAAACCGGTTAAAAAAAACCCCTGTGGTCTAGTGGTCTAGCGTTGGCGTTGACTACATGAGGTCCCGGGTTCGATTCCCGGGTCGGGCACTTTAAAAAAATAGTGTTTTTCAGTTTTCTGAGAAACACAAAGTTGCCCGGGATTGGAAAGTGCCCGGTTGGCGATAGGCTTGTCACCTATCACATTTGTGGGACCAAGTATCTTCGGCTAATCGTGGGTGCACTTGTTGTACCTCTGCCTACCCCTTCGGGGATATGGGCGAGAAGATACTTTTTTTCTTTGTCGTGAATCGCACAAATATCACGTGCGGACCGCAGCTTGATACCCACTGCAGTGACGCGTCGACATCGCGATAGCACGAACTTTTGCCGTAGCCCGATATATGTAACTTTACCATTATAGAAATAGGTAGAACGAGGTTGGATTGAAAAGTATTTGGCCTAATCAAGAAAAGTTTAATACTAGGGGGATTGAAAAGTAATCGGCCTAACCAAGAAAATAAATACATACTAAATCAGATATATTTTTATTTTTCTACATAATCACCATCAAGTTCGATGCACTTTTGCCATCTCCCATTCAAAGCATTTAGAACGTTGATTAAAAATGATTCTTCCTTAGAGTCAAAATATGCGTCTACTGCTGTTTTGACTTCGCCGTTTGTCGAAAATCTTTGACCTCCCAAGTGCTTTTTTAGGTCAGGGATCAGAAAGATCACGGTGCCAGATCAGGTGAATAAGGCGGATTCAGTAATAGTTTAAAGCCAAAATTGTGGATTTCAGCCATTGATTGCACAGACGTGTGAACACGGGCGTTATCTCGATGAAACAGGACTTTTCTTCTGAGCATTCCTGGACGTTTTTCTTTTATTTCCTCTCGTAAACGAGGCATTAAGACACAATAGTAATCAGATTTTATATTGTGACCCTTTTCAAGATAATCAATGATAATCACACCCTTCGAGTCCCAGAATACTGAAGCCATTACCTAATTTGGCGACAAAAGCGCCTTAGCCTTTTTGGAGGGTGGTGAACTTCTCCACTGTTTTGATTGTTGTTTTGTTTCTGGCGTACAGTAATGAATCTATGTTTCGTCTATTGTAACAAAACGATTCAAAAAATCATTTGCATCGGTTTCAAATAACTCCAAACAGTCACGTGAAATAGTCAATCGCGTCCTTTTTTGTTCAACTGAAAGCAGTAGCGGAACCCACCTCGCAGACACTTTGTGGAAACCCAATTCGTTGACTATGATATTTTGAGTTCGTTCATACAAGATGCCTATAATCTCGACTATCTCTTTAATTTTTAATCTGCGGTCTCCCATAATTAAATCAAGTACTTTTTTAATATTTTAGTCAGTAGTGGACGCGTCGAAGGACTTCCAGATCGGGGTTCATCTTTCACACTCTCTGCTACGCTTGAATTCTGCTATCCATTTTTTGACGGATGAATAAGACAGAACAGAATCCACTAATGCACTACCACTGCAGCGAGTGTTAACGAAATGGAACAAGACTGCTATTAAGAATAGCTTCTCTAGTACGGGTACATTAAAATCTTTGGTTCAGGCTTCTTCGAGTAATCGGTGAATATATAAAAAAAAGTATCTTCACGCCCGTATCCCCGAAGAGGTAGGCAGAGGTACAACAAGTGCACCTACGATTAGCCGAAGATACTTGGTCCCACAAATGTAATAGGTGGCAAGCCTATCACCAACCGGGCACTTTCCAATCTCGGGCAACTTTGTGTTTTATCAGAAAACTGAAAAAACATTTTTTTAAATTTGAATTGAACCCGGGGCCTCTTGTGGTCGACGCCAACGCTGGACCACTATACCACAGAGGTGATCAGTATCTATTTGTATTAATAGGCGGTGAATTTATATAAAAATATATTCCGATAAATTGGCTTCCTCCTTTTTGGGAAGTCGGTTGAAAAAAAAAGAAGTTTCAGTAGGATCAAACAGGTTTGTTAATAGCTCCGATAGTTGTCAGCCATACATGGCAAATGTCGTATTATACATGTATGTGTCGATAAACTCGGATGTTGAGCGAAAACTCCGTATACGGTTTAATTTGTCCATATTAGTTCATGGTCAGCAGAGCAATTAGTCCATAATAATACTAAAAATGATAATATCATTGATTACAAGACTTTATTTGACTAACACAAGACTTTAGGCGTGACTCCTTTTGCTTTTTTGTATCATGAGATAGCAAACAAGCAGATGGCTCTCTTGTCGGAAAAATACACCCATCGCCAATATATACCAAATATGTTAATGGCGCGTTACTATCCGTGTGGTAAGGTGTTAATGCTAGAACACTAAACTGACAAGCATTGACGCTTTTGCAGCAGGAATAAATAAGGCGGTGGTACGAGACCTTGGCAAGACGATGCAGAAATCTACGATCTAAATTACCTTCAGTTTTAAAACTTTGTACTACTACTACTTAAATTAAATAAAAAATGTTTGAGAAGCCTAAACGCCGAAGCGAAGTCGAAACTCGATTGACATTTTGTTATGTGAATTGGGTCCCAGCTGCTTAATGTGGTCACCCAAGGCACGGGAATGCTAATACACTGCTATCAGGCTCCGAGCTAATGCTCGTATTCCAATTTTAAGAAAAGCCAAGATCGAGGTCGTATCGGGCAAAAGTATTAACAGTGCCAACTATCATATTATAATGAATGACAGATGCATTATTAACAAAACAGATCTACAGGGTGGATATAGATTTTTTTTTAATATCGATACGGAAACGCTTGATCACGATCTCACATGATGGTAAGGTAAGATGTGGCCTAAGATGGAACGCGCTTTCCTAGAAGGTACCTGTACACTCTTCCCCAGTTTGTACTTGTTGGGGAACACAGACTCCGGAAGCATATTCCAGTTCCTCACGGCTCGATCAAGAATTTCGAGTCGAACCGCTTTATCCGGGTACGTAGAACGTCCACCATATGGCGATGCCTAGTATCTGTGCGCCTCAATGATCGATAGAAAAACGGGGTTGGCGGAATTAAGTCGTGCGATTCCACAGCGCACTCTCCAAAGTGTATCCGATAAAAGACCGATAAACTAGCCACTCTGCGGCGATGAGCGAGGCTATGGAGTTTTTTGCCTACCAGATCATCGTCGTTTATAGATACTGCGAGAGATCAAACCTGACGTACTTTGATCAAAATACTGTTTGAAGGTGCTGTCAAGTTTCTAAAACCGGCGTATTTGCATGAAGAGAGTTATGAATATTGAGGAAGCAAAGCAAGACTCTGGATCGCGATGTATGGCATCTCAGACTATCCTAAGGAACTTGTTGTGAAGATATGTGTGTGTGTATTCTAGAATTATACAATTGGAACGGTGAAATTAATTAAATTTGCTAATCTCTGCGAATTTTCTATGTGACTGTATACTACACTCTCAGGTAGAGTTCGTTTCACCTGAAGCTGCTTCGGTTTCGAAGTGAAACGTGCGTTGAGTGTGTAAATTGTGTGCTTATGTACTTGGTGCCGACGTGGGTGAAGGTGTAGTGGATGTGGGTGGATAATTGTCTTCTTTTTGTCCGGACAATCGGTGAGTTTTATCCATTTATTAAATCGGCCTCTTTCTTCTCGGCGGCATCATGGAGATCACATAGAAAAATTCACGGTATTTAGCAAATTTAATCAAATTCACCTTTTTATTTATAAATTTCCGCAAAATAACGCCCGCATCAATAAAAAATCTTATACTATTGGTTAAAAATCATAATCAGATATACAAATAACATTTATTTTGTAACGTAACGCTTTCAAATTAATCACCTATGTAACAAAATATTATATTTTATATAATGCAAACCATACATTGAACATATAATTCGTCGAACAACTTACATATAAATTACAATGCAAATGTACATTATGTTATAATCCAGGAGATGAATACATTTTTAAAGATAAATATAAGTTAAATGCTTGTTATCATAAAACCGCAATCTAGGAAAATCTAAGTGTAGTTTTTTAGAGTTTGCAAGACTCCCATAACTGGGGGAGCAAATAAGACTGGTGGTAGTGGTGGTGGTCTCAGTTAGTTAAAGTAATGACCCATAGTCTTAAAGGTTGTCACGTGTGGCAAACGGTAACCCAGCACCCAACTTTATAGCCAAATCATTGGTAAATTTTGGAGATTTAAAAGTATCACGATGTGACGTTCAGTCATTCTATCAACTTTGCAGGACTGAGATGATTATTATTGTAAATCTCACGGGAATAATGTATTTTTTCGGGATAAGAATTATCCTATGTCCAATACCAGGTTATAATCTAGTTGTATACAATTATATACTAATCGATGCAGTATATTTCGCGTGACAACTTCTAAACAAACTGGTAAGTAAAAACTTTCATTTCTGTCACATGGGTGTTATTTTATATTGACATATTTATCTTCTCAAAAATGTTTATCCAGCCCCCGGATTATTATGGGCAAAGACTTTAAGTGTCTTATTAATAAACAAGTTTGATCGTAAATATAAATCAGCACATATTTTGTTCCCTTTTCTTATTAAAGTTGACTTAAAGTTATTTAAAGTTACCTCACCTTAAATGCGATAAAATAAGCGCTAATTACATGTATGATCGAATAGATTTATTAATAAGACTTTAGATATTTGTGTACTAAAGCCTTAAGTAAAGGACAACTATAGCTAGCCTAGTATGTGCTACATGAGAAAGCTTTTCTTGACTAGTTTTGGTGTGTAATATAAGCAGCTTTATTAGCAATCTAAAATCATATATTTACAGAAATGTGAAGAAATACGTGGGAGGCGTCCATAAACCTCTCAATCTCTAGAGGTCATGCAGTTGCGTTGCCGATTTTTTAAGAAATAGTAAGTTCTCTTAAAGGTGCCTAAGTCGTCGCAAGTTCTGAAGCAATTTTTCATTTAAAAGGTAGAGATAATACAAATGAAAAAGAAAAATCAAGAATTTTGCGGACCGTAGCACTCTTGGGATAAAGGACATAGCAATCGACAAAGATAATATTTTTTCCCTTAAACACAGATTTCTCTTGTTGCACATCTTGGCTGTCAGGCTATAAGCATCGAAGAAGACATAACGACTAAAGAGAAAATTATTCCTATCTTAAGAATTAGAATTAAGACAGAACGACGGACAAGTTCATTAAAATGTACACAAAACCTCATATACATCTAAGTAGTTAAAATCTGCTGTATTGATCTGAAAGATGGTTTTGACTTTGCCCATAACAAATTCATTCATAATTTACATTAATAAACAGGGTAGTTGCACAAGGACAATTAAAATGAACTTTTGTATTCAACAAGAATCTTTTCCAAAAACAAATACCTCACTCTAATTACATGATCTCTTTGCTCATTTTTCACGTGTTAAAAACTATAATATCTCTGTTTTAATCCTTTAATTCTAGGTACACAACTCTCCGTAGTTGTTATAATTGTTATAAAAATAATATAATAAAAAGTGTATGTGTATAATATTTAATGCTTCATAGAGTGCTATTCGACTCTTGTGAAGAGGCTCTTATGAACTGAAACGTGCGTTGAGTACATAATTTGTGTCTGCCTTTGCTACTGACGTAGATGAAAGTGTGGTGGTCGTGAGTAGACTATTGTGTCGCTGGGGTCTCCTTTAATTTTCAGACCTTGGATAAGTTTGCCTCACGCAAGTAATGCATTCCTTGCACTACTTCAGGTGCATTACAACAGGTTTGTTACATATAAAACTTCGCGAAAATCTCCTAAATTAAATCCCGGCTTTGAATAAGATTAATATCCAATATTTGAATCCAGAAATCCGGCTTTGAATAAAATTTATCCAATAATTAGATACAAAATCAAGACATTTTTCAAATATTTGTATAAAAAAGAAAAGTTCTTAAGTTTATTTCATATCCCATCTTTAGTTCATTTTAGATCTGGTAGTAGCCTTAAAAGTCAACATATGAGAAGAACCGTTATAGGAAAATTTGAATAAAATTGTCTCATTTCAGACTGTGTTGAGGTCTAGGGATAGCTTTTTCGGTTCAGGTCAAGAAGTCCCTTGTTCGACCCTGGGTCGGGCAAAGGTGTTATTAAGTGTTTTTCGGGGTTTTCAAAAATCCAAAATCTCAGTAGCAGCTCAGAGTTTGGCGATTCAGAGTCAAGAACACACCCAATATTGTTTTCACATAAAGGTAGGTAATGCAAAACGTGGATTTGATTGCGCACTCTACATGGAATGCTCATTTAATCCACATTTTATTAGAAAAATGTATAATCTTTAGGAGTATTAAACTATACTGTACTCAATTTAATATAGCTTTTCCTTTTGTCTTTTGAGTCCGACAAAAAATTAAAGTTAAAGCCTTGTGACATGTCCATTCACTTGATGGACTTGGATGGATGGACACTTGATAATCAGGGAGTAACAGACTAAATAAGTCATATTAATAATACTTGTGCCGCTACAAAATCATTATAAAACGCATTTCTTAATCTATGTTATACACTCTGTCAAACCTGTCGACCATTTTAAATAAAAAATAAGTGAGGCAATTGTTTCAATACTATAGGGTTTTCCCCGTAACTTATTGGCAACCACAACCACAAATTGCCATCCGTAAATATACCACAATAATAAAATAAATATCTCAGGACAAATTATACGAATTAACTAACTCAAAGTAAGCACATCATTTGCTTGTAATATGGGTGTTAGGTAACAATGCAAATCCATAGAATTCATCCATGAGGGAACTATCTCTAGCCTAATTATATCAGGATGATAATTTTTGCATGTTCTCCTCTGTTAATCTCATTTAAGCATCACCGTTAACCAGTGCAAGCAGCAATTTTCTTGAAATATGTTTAGGGAACAGTTTTGAGATTGATTCATCCGCCCAGTCAATCCAGTGGTTAGAAAACTTACTGACGAAACGATGAGGCCCGTTTTTGATTCCGGATAGGGACAAACATTTGTGTGATGAGCATACATGTTTGTATGTCTGGGTTTGGGTGTTTATTATGTTACAGTATTATATATGTATTTTCTATGACATAGAATATATATACAATTTATACATAATAATATTTGTGTATTGTATTAATATTGTTCACTCACATCCATAACACAAATAAATAATTTGCTTACTTTGGGGTTAAATCAATTCACGTAACTCTTCCACCGACATTATTTTGCGAAAAACCGTATCGGCTTATATGTCCGTAATCGTGCACTTGAGGCCAAAAATAGTGAAGACCCTTGTTGTAAATTTCCTATCCTTTTTTTTAATACACACATCTAACTCTAAAGAGGTTTACAGGTTTGACGAAAGCATCTATTACTATCCGCAAGCATCCACTAGGAGCTTAAAGCGCTTCGATTCTATAAGTTACATTCCTTGCCGTGAAACCAAGTCTGGCCACCACATTGATCAATACATATATTAGTCTAGGGCACTCTCTTATTTCATAATACATAATTTGTGCAATTTGCATGTTAGTATTAATAACCTGATCCGTATTATTGAGAATCGTCACCATCTTTTGGCAAATTCCAATTAGAAACATTTTTACAATGATTCATACTTTATAAATTATATTTCTAAAACATGATTTTCTACCTGCCAGATGTTTTTTTGGAATTTTTAAATGCATTAATGAAAATTTATTTTTTTATATTTTCTATCGTTCCTTTTTATCTTCATTGCTGACGCTTGGTGCAACGCTTATTTCAATGTCACATTTTATTCAAAACACAGTTGTACTGTTTCATAATACTGTTAAGTAATACCTATCATTTATAATCCAGTCGGTTTTATTTACATTTGTAGGTACGAGAGTCATCTTGGAATTTTTGCTGTGGATTAACAAATAATTAGTCAATATTTGTAAATGCCCTGATGATGCTTATGTAATTCAATCCGATAAGTTTATCATATCGTATTTTAAGTGTGGCCGTTACCAATTCAGTAGTAGTTTAAAAAAAATATGTTGACGTGTCGAAATAACTTGTAAAAAGTTTTATTGAATAAAGTACTTCTGATTTCTGAACTATATTGTGAAACAGAACAAGCGTGGTTTATATTAACAACAATATTATGAACTATTATTGTATTTAACATTATTGTTTCCTATTTATTATATTTATGACATCATTCAACAAAAATAGATCATAAAAACTATTTTGCTTGTTTTATGTGTAATTGAGATATTTTCAAACATATTTTGGATAGCGAAAAATCTTTCTACATTTGGAAAGATTTTTCGAATGAAAATGTACTTTTGAAAATATTTTGAACGGTCATTTATCTCAAATTAATAAGATTTGTTCATTTCAAAGTAAAACGTAAAAAACTGCAAAATTTTATAGTTTTTTGAAAATAATTTTATCAAATTAGAATTGTTACTTTTACTCTTGAATTTAAAAAAATATTGATTTGCAATGCTTCGCGACTAGGACTACACTTTATAGCATCCTTTTTTTATAAAACAGCAAACAAGCAAAAGGTTCTTCTGATAGAACGATATAACCATCGCCTGTAGACCAAAGATGTTAATGGTGCGTTGTTATCCTTATGGCAGTGTCTTAATGCCACACGCATAAGTTTACCGGCTACCTTACCCTTCAAACTGGAACAAGATAGTTACAAGCATTGAGCTACTGTGGCAGGAATAGGTAAGGCGGTGGTACTAGACCCGGGCGAGATAATGTAGAACTCTACCACGTAGCCACGATAGTAATGACTCGTATAGCGAATTGTTCGCCTCTTAAGAACTGCTTGGCCAAATTCTGCCTGGTAGGTAATAATAAAGTTTTTTTATTATTTCTACGATGCCCAAAAAGTGATTTTTTGGCCAATAATTAAGTGAAGCATCGATTTATTCAATATTTCCTCTTCTCTTTGATAAGCAATATAATTTCTTAGTAAATCCGTAAAAGAAAGTTAAAGTCATGTTCACATATATGGTAAGTTTTGTTCTTTTTTATATCATAAGATAGCAAACAAGCAGAAGGGTCTCTTGGTGGAAATAGTCAACCATCGCCTATACACATTAAAGATGTTAATGGTGCGTTGCTATCTTGTGGCGAGATTTAATGCCACATGCATAAGTTTACCAGCTACTTTAGACCATCTGCCATTCTGCCGGGCAGTTTGTAAAAGACGAATGATTGGCCAAACTTGTCATCGCCATTGTGAATACTAGGTAGTAAGGTTCTGCAACGGCTTGCCGGGTCTGGTACCATTGCCTTACTTATTCCTGCCGTGATAGAGTCAGTGCTTGTCACTGTCCAGTTCTGGTTTGGAGGGTACGGTAGTCGGTAAACTATCCGTGTGGCGGGTTGGTAATGACACATGCATCATGTGGCTTTACCAACCCACCACACGGATAGAACGTACTATATTATACGGGAAATGGAAAACGGCTTTTTTTTAATAAAATTTTTTTTGTATTTTTTTATAATTATCGATAGGGAAGCGCTTGACCACGATCTCGCCTGATGGTAAGCTAAAATGTTTATCAAGGAAATGGTAAAATAGTATTTATATAGAGTAGAGAACCGACTGGTAAGTACTTGAGATGAACTTAACTGCCCGCGCGTGTGGATTCGTATATATGTTACCCTCTTTGCCTACTTACCATATAGAGAGATGGCGATCAGCACTTCTGCTAACATTCTCAAGGTATAACAATACCATTAATATCTTTGGTGTCTATAGGCGAGCGTTTCTCTTTCCATCAGGAGAGCCATCTGCTTGTGTATCACTTTATATAAATTTTAAAAGAAGTCGGTTAAAACGTCCTCTGTTGGAACTCGGACGCCTATCACCTGATGCAGAATTTATCCACGCGAACCCGCTACTCGGTTAAATATTGTTCAAAAAAATATGGCATAGGTATCTAATATCTTATTTTTGTCACTCATTAAAAATTAACAAATTGGTAGATAATATTTGCCGCTGTCCATATTTTGTCATTGTCATATCATTATACAGATTCAGAGCATTTAATTATATGTTAATCATTAAAGTATATAATATATAATCACTCATATTAAGCATATACATGCTCCTTATTAAATCCAAGATATTTTATACATTTTTGTGAAGTGCTTTTCTTTTTCTCGAATATAAACAACAGCGTTATTAGCGTTTTTTTGTATTTACAAAACCATCCATTCTGTAAATTCTATATTTATACCTAATTTACTCTAAATAAATATATTACAGCGCATTTTGCAATTAGAATTATTTAGCTATCTATTACACTATGTACCGGAGAAATTATTTAATATTATCTATGGACATTTTCACCTTTGTAACTTAATCTGTGGAATATGTAAAACACGCAACTATTGTTCCAAAATTGTATCAAATATTCTTTTTTGTTTCCATTTTCAGTATAAACTTAAATAAACAATCATTTGCACTATAGACACTAACAAAATAAATAAATTAATCTAATCATTAAAACAAAGAATGAGAGATATTATGGACAGTCGACTGTCATGGAGTCCTTTAGCTATATTGTCTACTTGTGCTAGTATTAAGTAATGATTAAATAAAAAATAAGAAAAAAATTTGCATGAGTTTCATAAAGTTTCTAAAACGTAGTGATTATAATAAACTTTTTGATGTATAAGCATATAATGCTGTCAGTTCTGGTTATAGGCGATGTTCATTAACAGGTCCGTAAAAATGACGTGATGGAGAGCACCAGTCATTTTGTCAACAGACTGGTGAATCATGGTGAACCGCAAAGTCTATAGACGTTCGGTTCACTTTACCTTACCCGCAAATAATCTAGCGGGATGATGTTTTTCTAAGTTTTCTTTGCCAATTGAAGCGTTCATAATGATTGAAATTTAAGCATGGGATAACATCGAAATATATAATTATTTATTAAGATAAGGGTTAATAATTGCGTGTCTTACACTAACATGTAGCATTTGCACTTTCATGCAACATTTATTGCATGTTTGATTGCACCTCTTTATATGATTAGTTGTCAACGGGACACCATCCTTTTTATTTTATGATCAATACATACTTGAATCTTTCTTAGACGAGTCTACCAAACTTTCCAACTACAACTTTTTTCAAAAGGGCTGCGAAACATTAATCCCGTAGTAGCGTTATATTTAACCTATCGATCTGGAAAAACAAAGCAGGGGGCTTAGACAAATAACAACATGAAAACGTCAACGAAGTTAGAAATAATAAAATCAAATACGGATTGACAAAACCACGACTAAATCTCCTGGTCAATCGTCGTCGTTATCGCAAATTGGCGGACAATGTTATAATTCGTAACGAAACCATAAAGTAACGAATTGTTTGAACTACAGAAAAGATATCAAGTAAAAGTAGCGAATAGGCGGGAAAATCGTAGTACTAAATTAGCGGAGCTACGCGTAATCATAATTTTGCTTACAAAATAAAAACAAAAATGCCGTATTGCGCAGTTTTTGAGTGCAAAACGATACCATGAAGTATTAGGTACAGGTGGAGCTAGCACTCGTATTAATCACTTGAAACAAATATTTACGTTATATCTCTGTCTATGAGGTCTCTCCATCTCTTTTTATACAGCTGTGTTAGAAAGAAAGGGTTAGACCTCGGAAGATGACAGCAGTATTTAAAATTGTGTTTCAAGTAGGTATTAGAAGTGCGCCTCCAGATATAATACAGCTTCATGTATCGTACCATCGTAAGTCGTCTTTTGTTTTATTTCGAATAAAGTTTGAAAATAAAACAATATTAGCATAACGAGAAGAAAGATTTAATGGAAGTCAACTTTAATACATTATGATGACAAAAATGAACTTTTTTTATTTAAACTATACAATATCAGGCTGGCCGAGCTTTGCTCGGTTTTTCACATATTTTTGAAACCGATCTTTTCTTGGACCTTGAAACTTGATAAATCGATTCCTATAGAATATATAAAAAAAAATTGTACCTGGTTGACCGAGCTTTGCTCGGTTTTTCACATACCCATATATTGGGAACCGAGCTTATCTTGGACCTGGAACCTTGATAAATCGATTCCTTGACCCGAAAAACCCCTAATTTGTGTCTTTCATGAAAATCGTTGGAGCCGTTGCCGAGATTCCAAACTTTGAGAAATATATCTAATACATTTAAACGAGCAATTCTTGTATATTATTATTATACAAGAATTGCTCGTTTAAAGGTATTAGATACATTTCTCAAAGTTGCCGTCTACGCACCGTAGCACTACTCATTCTCGGTAATAATAGTTCCAGTCTTATCACATTTGACTAAAATTGAAATTAGAAAGTTCAGAGTGCTAAGTGTGAGTTTTTCTTTTCGCATTTGATCGTGAGCGCGTTTCGAGTTTACTAGGAATTTGTATGTGATTTGCACAGCGCCACCTAGTGGTAAAGGTTTCTCACGTTTACCACTAGGTGGCGCTGTACAAATCACATACAAATTCCTAGTAAACTCCAAACGCGCTCACGATCGAATGCGAAAAGAAAAACTCACACTTAGCACTCAGAGTGGTAAGTCAGAAAGACGAATCACGTGCATTGTTTTAATTTAAATATATGACAATACGACGTTTGTGTGCAAATGTGTTATGGCGGTTTTCCTAAGTAAGCTCCGGCAGTCTCTATATTTTGTGCTCCGGCTACTTCTACTTGATATTTGTCTGTGTTTGAACACAATTCACTGTCCACGTTTTAGTTGGAAGTCGCATTGGCTTTGTTTCTTCTTTATTTATATTATTGGATGACGAATTTAGATATCGTTTCGCAACGGAGCGATGTTACTTTGTCTGAGACCCCAGGAAATAATTGGTCTGACAACATGATCACTTGATGTTATTAGTAATAATATTAAAAATTTCAGCAAAAATGAACCATTTGCGTATTGATTCGTGCCTCAAATAAAAATGCTTAAATACGGCATATTCGCGGTGGTAGACAAGCTCATATCGGTACAGTATTTTTTGCGGACAAAACATACTTACTTATTTTTAATTCGTTTTGTAAAGGCATTAAATTAAATATGTGTCCATCACTAAGAAGAAAAACACTTATGAATTCGGCATATTTTGATAAAACGCTTAGTAACAATGAAGCGCATTTAAAAATAAGGGGTAATGTTTGGTGGACTCGCCAAAATGAAGTAAGTCACTCGCGAAATTTCAAGTTAGTAATGTATTAATCATTTAACAAACAGTGTGATTATCCGCGGACTATTTATAGAATAATGCGTTTCATTCGCTTCTATAGGGGTTTCTGAACAAAATTCACTTGTAACTATTCTATATGTTTCAACATGTCTATAACTACGCACTTCTTCGTAAGTCTTCGTTCTCGTTACACTAGAAACAATTTAGACTTTTTTTACATCCATGCGATGGCTGGCGCGCCATCTGATGATAAGGAGTCCATAGACCGAAAGGTCGATGACTTTTGATGTCAGTAAAGCGATGTGCTTGTACAAGGTCCGTCTACTCCTTGCAATTGTTGGTCTGAGTTTGCTGAAATCTGTAACATTAATAAAACTGGTTAGTGATTTAAATAATGATTTTCTTAGATTTTTTTATCATAAGGTAGCAAACAAGCAGACGGGTCTCCTGATGGAAAGAGTCAACCATCGCCTATAGACACCAAAGATGTTAATGGTGCGTTGCTATCTTGTGGCGAGGTCTAATGCCACATGCATACGGCAAAGCTGTTTCACGGGAGAAGTAGGCAACCGATGATGTTAATGATGCGTTGTTATCTGTGCAGTGGGATGGCAATGCTATGTATAAATAAGTACGGTGACAAGCACTGACGCTATTGCGACAGGAATAGGTAAGGCTATAGTGTCAGACCCAGGCGAGACAATGCAGAACTCTACCACCTAGTAAGTCGTTAGTCCTTAACAAAAATATGCAATGCAACTTCACCATGTGCCAGAGACGGAAAGTATATATGTACCTACCTCAATTATCGTATTTAAAGTTTTTATTTATTTACTAGCTATTGCCAGCGACTTCGTCCGCGCGGACTTCGTTAACTCCGCACAGCACCTCCCCGCTAGGTGATAGCGTTATAGCGGATTTACATGCTTGGCAAGCTTCCACAAGCGTCCACAATCACAAGCGTGTAAACAGGGTGTTTGCCTTGGCTCGCGTGTGCTTGGGAACGCTTGTCGCCGCTCGGCTCGGGTGTTAGCCCATTTACATGCGTGGCAAGCCTCCACAAGCGTCCACAAGCACCAGCGTGTAAACAGGGTGTTTGGCTTGGCTCGCGTGTGCTTGGGAACGCTTGTCGCCGACCCACTCGGGTGTCGGTTTTGAACACAGATGAAAGGAAGTTTGCGCCAAGCGCTCGCGATGCATTTACACGCTGGCACGAGTTTAGTTTCGCTTGGTAACGCTCACAATTTTGCGCCAAACGGACGTATTTGCGCTGCGCTATATACTAAGTACCAAGTATCAATTATTATATATATATATATATACAAATACTAAAATTAAGAAAATTAAAATATTAACGGGGGTCCTCATACAATAAACGTTTTTTTCGAATTTGTTTTGTTATGATGGTACGGAACCCTTCGTGCGCGAGTCCGACTCGTACTTGGCCGGTTTTTTGAAAATATAATATAGCCTATGTTACTGGGGGATGATTTAATATCTTTCAAATGGTGAAAGAATTTTTCAAATCGGTCCAGTAGTTTGAGTTAACTTAATTAACAAAACAGTTATACAATGTGAATGTGGAAGGATGTAGGTACCGGGGAAGACCAAGACTGATGTACTATGACCAGATTAATCGAGTACTGTCCGAAGGTGGTGCC
The DNA here is from genome assembly GCA_036924255.1 of Apodemia mormo. Taxonomy (NCBI): domain Eukaryota; kingdom Metazoa; phylum Arthropoda; class Insecta; order Lepidoptera; family Riodinidae; genus Apodemia; species Apodemia mormo. Next base: position 41,086,942 of record JAUPFN010000009.1, on the reverse strand, counting down.
AAGAGTCTCCGCAACTGGCGTGTGTGTATGAAGAGAATGATGAATGTGGAGGAAGCGAGACAAGCCTGCAAGGATCGTGAAGTATGGCACTCGGTTCTCTCTGCCTATCACGTAAGGGATTTGGCGTGAAGATATGTATGTATGTGTATGTTAAATAGTGCAAGTAGGTAATTTAAATTTTTATTTTTATTTAAACCGAATTTCGGCCGAATGTCGAAGTTCGGCCGGAATTTGGTTAAACCAAAATTTGGTTAAACCAAAGTTGTAAAAGGAATTTCGGCCCATCCCTACTACTTACGAGTGATTTTTTATGAGGCATATGTTATTATTGAAAAATTTAAAAACATGGAAAAAAAACTTTTTTCCGTCACAGTTTTTTAAAGCACTCAATAATTCTTCGGTAATTATATATTATAGCTCTGAGGTGCGGTTGCATTATTTCATTTTTTCGTAACCTTTGTTTATGTTTATATTTCAAATAAAAATACCTATGTCAAGCCGAACGTATTAGGCGACATAATTATAGCGTCCATCGTGATTGCTTGTCCAGACCACACTAATGCACTCACAAGCGTGTAAATGGTATCCAAGCGTTTGTGGAGGCTTGCCAAGGCTCGGAGTTTGTGGTGGCTTGCCGAGCCCTTACAAGCATGTAAACGTAGCATGATAATATGTAGCCTATATGTTGACCCGACCTGTTAGTAATATTCATGCAAAATTTGAAGTAAATTCATGCAGTACTTTTTGAGTTTACCCTGGACATACATACAGACAAACAGACAAAAATTCTAAAAATTATATTTTTGGCTTCGATATCGATTGTAGATCACGCCCCAAGTATACTTTTAAAAAAATATTCAGTGTACTGTTTTGACTTTCCTACGATTTTATTATATGTATAGATTTCGTTCGCATATCATATAATGTATTGAGGAATAAATCTATGTATACGTGAAGCGAAAACGTTGTACTTCTTTTCACGACAATTTCGTTAACGAAGGAATATGAACCTTATATTAGCACAGTTAAAGTTTACATTGCGGAAGAGTGCTAAAAGTTAATATTTTTTACTGCCGTGCCCGCGACTTGGTTCGCGTGGAAAAATTTCTAAAATATAAGTAGCCTAAATTCTCATTATCTGTTATCTGTCATCAGCTATCTGTCAATCGCTAAAATCCGTTCAGTCCTTTCAGAGATTAGCCGGAACAATCAGACAGACAAAAATTGTAAGAAATGTTATTTTGGGATAGGTACCGACTATCGTGTATACACCCCTATGCATTTAGTAAAAAGCGGTTATATTAATATTACTAACAAAACACACCAATTTTATTTATTTGTATGTATAGATGTAATACATGAAATTAATAAAATGAATATTACACATACTCGTTTGACACGCATTATAATATTCCTAAATACATACTATGTACTATTTTAGTTATGGTTAAGGGGGCGTCCATAAATTACGTGAGGTGTTTTATTAAATTTTCTGTCCCTCCCTCCCCCTCTGGTGAGATGTCGTGAGATTTTATTAAACCCCCTCCCCCATCCCCCAATCTCAAACTTTGATTATGTTTGCATTAAAATATCAATAAGTTTATATATCATTATTTTCATTATACGTATCAAATAAAAATTCTCCCTGTTTTTGTACTAAAGAGTAGTTGAAAGTTAATTTCTTTTTTGTTATTGTAAGTTGCTAAAAAGTGTCTTGGCTAAATCTTAGCTCAAAAATTTAGTCAATTTAACTTAGATTTCTGAGATAAGAAGTTGTATTAAAGACATCCAATGACAAGATAAATCCCTAACTAAACACAGACTAGATGGAGAGAACTGAATGTTTACGTTAATCTTAAACTCCAACTTTTTAACTTGGGGAATAGTAGCTAAATAAACTACTATTCCCCAAGTTAAAAAAAATATTTATAAAATTCAGATAAGAAGTTGATCTAGCATCTTACGGAATATATTAAACTTTAAGGTAATAATTAAAAAAACCGATGTATGAAGCCTCGCCCGTGTTCTTTACAGTCGGTTTTGTACCAGCGGGCGGTCGCTAGCATATTGAAAATATTTTCGTTTAAACGATCATCTCTGGGTGGCACCAACTAGCGAGCCTTGCAGATTTCAACCACATAATATGATAGCAATTAAACATTTAGGTTTCAGCTTTTGTTCGTCTTTTCCGAGCTGCCTGGCAGAAATTTTTTCAAAGGGTCTTCATTCCAACACAGGAGAGAAGAGTAAACAGTTACCTTCTAGGGAAGTGCGTTCCATCTTAGGCCGCATCTTAGCTTACCATCAGGCGAGATCGTGGTCAAGCGCTTCCCTATCGATACTAAAAAAACAGGAAGGAAGGTGTTAATTACACTATTTGCGCTGTAGCATGGTGCAGGTGACAGCTGTCTGTATGACATTGACATCTGTCAGTACCACATGACAGTGACGTTATGCAATTCATTTTTATCACTAACGATACTCGCAGCATAAATCTAATTCTCATTAATAGTGTTTTGAAAATTAGTGTGTTATTCAGTTGGGCAGTGTAACTACGTGTACAAACTTGTCAATTTATATATTTTATGGCTACATAATATCTTTGTACTTATATAAAATAATCAAAAGCGGGTTTATAATTTTTTTCATGAAAATATTTTTGCGCTATGACACATCAGCGCGGCGGCCATTTTATTTAGTCATGCGATGCTTTCAGTACTTACATAGTACTGAGTGCTAAGTGTTTTTCTTTTCGCATTCGATCGTGAGCGCGTTTCGAGTTTATTAGGAATTTGTATGTGATTTGTACAGCGCCACCTAGTGGAAAACTGGTTTCTCACGTTTACCACTAGGTGGCGCTGTACAAATCACATACAAATTCCTAGTAAACTCCAAACGCGCTCACGATCGAATGCGAAAAGAAAAACTCACACTTAGCACTCAGTATATTCTTTGGTCAGTACGAATGCCTTGTATGTGACACGTATTTATTGCTATTTCATAGTTTGTTTTCATTTTTGTTAAATTGTTATTTGTTACAGTTTGTTGAGTTTGTTCTTTATTTGTTAAAGTTTGTTGTTATTACCATGCCTAAGCATACAAAAAAAAACTGTTTTGGGTAGTCAGGCCAGGGAGCTTGTTGTTCGCCTCAGAGACTACTTTGAAAAAGAACAACAAAATAGTTGAACGTTGTTACCATTGTCCATTAATCTAATTGTGATATGAGTAGCCGAAGCTCTTGATATTGGCCGCAATACTGTTTCGCGTATAACACGTGAGAAAATTCGCCAAGGTGGGATGTCTGAAAATAAATTATCGATACCCAAGAAAACGCGGAACAAGGTGAAGCCAATCACAGATTTAGATGATTTTTCTAAGGTTTGGTTAAGGTTTGTAAGGTCTAAGGTTGTTTAGAAATCATATGTATGATTATTATAGAAGAATGGAGCTACCCACATTACTCAAGCTTCCAAAATCATTAAAAGAAGCTGACTTGTTCAAAGGAGGTATTACTTCGTTGCGGCAAGTTATAAATATATTGGCTTTGTTTACAAAAAAGTTAACAAAAGGAAGATTATTATGGAGAGGACTGACATTGCTCTAGCAAGATGTTCATTTTTAAGAAAGGCCAAAAACATAAGTGTTTGGACGAAAGTTGTCTTTTTGGATGAAACGTGGCTAAACGCGAACCACACAGCGGGTAAACGTTGGACCGACGATACGGCACAATAGTGTACCACAGAGCCGGAGGGCAAAGGCGAATGTCTTATTATTTGTCACGCAGGTACAGCAAGTGGATTCGTCCCTAACTGTTTGCTGGCTTTTAAGTCAAAAACTACAGAGTATCATGAGGGGATGAACTACGAAAAATTTAAAGATTGGTTCATAGGTCTATTAAATAATTTAAAAGAGTCTATGACCATAATAACGCACAACGCACCCTACCATTGGGTACAAGTTAATAAACCCCCAAATCAATCCAACCGCAAAAGCGAGATGGTGAAGTGGCAGAATGAAAACGGAGTTACAGCAGATATAAAAATGTTAAAGACATAGCTTATTGCCTTAGTACGGCGTCATAAGCCACCAACTCCTAAATATGCTCTGGACGAAATAGCAAAAGAAAAAGGCTACCAGGTCATTCGACTACCACCCTATCATTACCAGTATAACGCTATAGAGCTGATTTGGCCCAAATAAATAGGCACGCCGCAAGAAATAATACTTTGCCACCATTTACGGCAAATAAGATATTGGCCCTATTACAAGAGGCCATCAACAATGTTAAACCTGAAGACTGGCCGAAGATCGTGAATAAAACAAAAAGGGACAATATGTCTGATTGGGATCGTGACATCCATATTGACATTATAATGGAGTCATCGTTAATAATATCCGTCACAGATACAGATGATGAATTAAGTGAAAATTTAGATGTTTCTGATTTTGATATGAGTTTAGACGAATTAAATCTATTTTTTTATATATGTTCTATTGTTTCATTAATATAATAATAGACCTTTGAAAATAATAAAATTGAACTACGCTCAATATACGTTTTTATTACAAAAAACATTGACTATCCATCGTAGCAGTACACCTCATCACTAAATACGTCTATGGAGTTATGTTATACGCACAACACTTTGTTTAATTTTCTTTCCATTAGATTTTATTTGTAGACTAGAACATTCTGGTTGGGTTTAATTTAATTTACTACAGTGATAAATGATTTAATATACTAAAAATGTGATTCAGCTGAAATACTAAGTTATAATTTGTAAATTAGTCCAGTAAAAAGTTTAATGAAACCATGATCTGACCAGTTTTGGCGCAATGAGTAAAAATGTGTTTATTAATACTTAAATAATGATATTATGAAAGAAATTCTGATTTAAATTTAGGGGAAAGTGATGAAAAAAATAAAAAAAGGGTTGAAAAATGCCTTTTTTTAAAATAACTTAATAACGGTAGGAAATAGAAAAAAAAGTTTCAAGTAAAAGTTGTAGAAAAAAAAATTCTACACAAAAAAGTTCCTCTTCATTTTTTGTTATCTACTTTAGTTTAGCTACAAAAAATAAAAATTAAATTTGTAGTAAAATATGTAAAAATTAGTGATGGGCCGAATGTGGTTTGAACCGAATTCGAACTTCGGCCGAACATTCGATAAAAATAAGAAATTCGGCCGAATTTCGGCCGAACTTCGGTTTAATTTTGGGGCGCTTTCTTAAAAGCGACACGTCGTGACTTTTTTACGAATTTGCTTAAAATTTAATTATTTTATACTAGCTATTTACCTATTTTATTATTTACTACTAGCTATTATATAGTCCGAGGCTTCGCTCGCGTAAAGTAAGAGAAAAAAGTAACCTATGTCACTCCATCCCTTCAACTATCTCCACTTAAAAAATCACGTCAATTTGTCGCTCCGTTTTGCCGTGAAAGACGGACAAACAAACAGATACACTTTCCCATTTATAATTTTAGTATGGATATATAGGATATCGTTAATGGGTTTCGCAACGCACGTGAATTAGTGACGTCACAGCAAAATTTTGATACATTGAGTTACATTGTTCCAATTTAGGAATGGATTTTTATTTTTAACTTTCTGCTACGTATGTATATAGATAAGTTAGTTACTGATTTTGCCCCGATTTTTTAAAATCGAGTTTTCACCAGATCTCCACGTTTTGAGGTCCTAGAAATCTTTTCCGACTACTTTCACAATGAGGTCAGCATGCCTTTATATATGTGTATGTGTATATGTAAACATCTCATAACTTTGTACATAAATAACATACATAAATAAATAACTTTGTATAATCTAAGTACATAAATGTATAGATTAGGTACAGAATCTAATCAGCTCTATTCCTACAAAAACTGCGTTCAAAACATTAATTGCATCAAAATCGGTTTTTCCGCTCAAGAGCTCTCGTTGACGAAAAACTTTAGAAAAGTGTTTTTTGATATAACTTGGTAATTTCTCTAATTTTTTTTGACCTTCCACAATAGTTTAGTGCTTAAAAAACTACGTCAAATTTAGTTTCAAGAAACGAAATGGAATCGAGTTTTCAAAAGTTTTTTACTTTTTTAATATTAATATTTTGTTGTTTACAGAAAACTTCTTAATATTTTTAAAATAACTTTCCGTTTTATACACTGCTTGATTTAAAAATCTAATCAGCATTTCTTTCTAAAAATCTGCGTCAAATATCGTAAATTGTATCAAAACCGGTTTATCCGTTTGGGAGTTATCGTTGACGAAAATTTAGGAAAAAGTGTTTTATTTATATAAAATAAGAGACTTTTTGACCAAAACTTGTTTGAAGGTCAAACCTTCTACAATATTGTGGTACTTAAAACAATTACGTCAAATGTAGTTTCAAGAATCAAATCGAATCAAGTTTTCAAAAGTTATAACTTTTGAATAATAAAATTTTGCTGTTTACATAACACTCACTTAATATTTTTAAAATAACTCTTAGGCTTATACACCGATTCACTTAAAAAATCTAATCAACTTTTCTCTTTATAAATAGCGTCAAATACCGTCAATTGGATCAAAATCGGTTTATCAGGATTTATTATAACGAAAATTTTTGAAAACAAATTTTGTTGTTACTTCGACATATTTTAGCCTATAGACTATGTAGCTCAAAAACATTTAAGAGCTGAAAAATTTCGTTGAATGCCATTTGAAGGATGAAAATCGATCATCGTTTTCAAAATATACAGCTTTTTAAAAATGAAATTGCTGTCATTTATAACAAAAGTCAGAATTTTGAACCTTGAAAAAAAATGCTTAGGTATGATTTTTATTCTTTTGAGCCTAAAATACCTCAAGTTAGCGGGAAGTTTCAAGGATAGCCTGCAGGGTCAACTGACGTATCTATTTTTTTACCTTTTCTTCGACATTTTTTAACCTACCGATTTTGGAGCTAATAAAACCATTTAAAGGTAAAAATTACGTTGAATGCAATTAAAAAGATCTAAATCATCATGTTTTAAAATATATGCATCTTCATCTATATCAAACTTTTGACTTTTAACTTCCCGCTAGGTATGGAACATTTTCTGACTATTTTCGCGATGACGTCAGTATGTCTGTATGTATGTGTGTGTGTGTGTGTGTGTGTGTGTGTGTGTATGTGAGAGAGAGAGAGTGTGTGGTTGTATGTATGTGTGTATGTAAACATTTCATAACTTTTGAACGGCTTGACCGATCGAAACGCGGTTAATGGCATTGAATTAGATTCTGCTCAACTTAGACTTCCCAACAATTTTCACCAATTCGGACTAGAATATTTTGAGAAATTTTAAAAAAATCGTAAAAGAAATTGACGAAACCTATTTTTAATATAACTTCAAGATTAATGTATCGATTGACTATAAAATTTTATCAGCTCTTTTTTTTAAAAACTGCGTCTAATTCATAAATTATGTCATGATCGGTTAATCCGTTCGGAAGTTATCGTTGACGAAAAAATTTGGAAAAGTGTTTTTTCGACATAAATTCGAAATTTTTTCAAATACAGTTTCAAAAATCAAAATTAAATCAAGTTTTCAAAAGTTACGGCTTTTCAAATATTAATATTTTGTTGTTTACAGCAAACTTAGCATTTTTAAAATGACTTTCAGACTAATATACCGATTGACTTAAAAGTTTAATCAGCTTTTCTTTCTATAAATTGTGTCAAATAAGCAAATTGCATCAAAATTGGTCGATTTATCTGGGATTTAGTAATATCAAAAATTCAAAAAAAAAATTTTTTTTTGATATTGCTTCGACATTTCTGAGTCTGTAGATTACGTAGCTATGAAAACATTTTAGAGGTCAAAAATTGCGTTGAATGCTATTCGAAAGACCAAAATCAATCATCGTTTTTAAAATATAGAGCATTTTAAAAATTTTGAAATTACTGTCATTTACGACTTCTATGTACTAACGAATATTTGTAACAAATTTAAGATTTTTGAACTCTGAAAAAAATCTGTGATATGCTAAGATATAGATAAAGATCTAGCGGAAAGTTTCAGGGATGACCTGCCGGGTCAACCGTTTTACATATTTTTTGAACTCTTCGAACTCAAAAATCTATGCTGAAGTTTTTTCATTATTGTTTTTATGTTTTTTTATTTAGCGGGATGTTTCAGGGATGGCCTGCTGGGTCAACTATTTTACGGATTTTTTTCGAAAGTATAGTATAGCCTATGTTACTCGGAAATGATTTTAATATATTTCTAATGGTGAAAGATTTTTTCAAATCGGTTAAGTAGTTTTTGAGTTTAGATGATAAAATATATAAAAATATAGAATACAAATCTTTCCTCTTTATAACATTAGCGTAGATTTCAAGCAAAATAGTGCAAGAAGATACTTTTTTCTAGTGCCGAATGTTCGGCATTTAAACCGAATTTCGGCCGAATGTCGAAGTTCGGTTCAGGCTGCCGAAATTCGGTTAAACCGAATGTAAAACGAATTTCGGCCCATCCCTAGTAAAAATATATAAATATGGGAAAACATATGTAGTAGTGTTAGTACATATTTATGTGATGCGCGCGCTGCATGGTACAGGGCCGTAATAATTCTGGTAAGTTTTTATAATTAATTACAAAGCAAATTTAATTTTTATTTTTTGCAAGTAAACTAAAGCAGATGACAAAAAAATGAAGAGGAACTTTTTTGTGTAGAATTTTTTTCTCTACGACTTTTACTTGAAACTTTTTTTTCTATTTCCTACCGTTATTAAGTTATTTTTAAAAAAGGCATTTTTCAACACTTTTTTTATTTTTTTCATCCCTTTCCCCTAAATTTAAATCAAAATTTCTTTCATAATATCATTATTTAAGTATTAATGAACACATTTTTACTCATTGCGCCAAAACTGGTCAGATCATGGTTTTATTAAACTTTTTACTGGACTAAATCGCGGCAATTTTCAAGAGTGAAACGAAACGTTACTGAAACTGTCACCCGCACTATGCTATAGCGCCATAGAAATATATATTTAGAGGTCAATGTATAGCGCAGTAAGTGTAGTCATAGTCATCGCAACACAGAACACCTGGTCAAATACCTACCTAGTACTGTGTTATATAAAACTTACTTAGAAACACTACACAGAATATTTTAAAATATCTTACTTCTCTTATTTCACATACGGCTGGCAGGAGCCCATCGGTAGAGTTATTAGGCGAGCGTGGTGATGGAGTTGGGGCGTGTTTGGGTATATCGCGTCCAACCGCCATCTTATCGTGCAGCTGCGCAAGCCGCATGCTCATCTGGCGTCTCTCTTTTTGTTCCCTCTCTCTCTCCCACAGCTTAGCACTATAACTCCTTATTGAAGATGAGCTGCTTTGGACTGAGCTCATACTTGGACGTCTCGAACCTGAATGTATTGATTATGCGTTAGATTAAAAAATGAAGTCTTTCAAGTGTCAGATATGTTTTAATTTAGAAAAGCAAAGCATTAGAAAGTTATATTACTACGATTTATGTTCTTCGCTTCGGCAATTTTCGTGTTTCGCGTTAGATGGTATATATTATACTATCAAAGTATAGAAAAAACCAAGATATAGATTACTGATTCATAACTTAAATCGTAGTTCTGTATTCAGGTAGGTTATATTTCTAGTAAATAGTGATGCTGAGTTGCAAGATGTTGCTGTAAACGAAATAATTACTGTTGCTTAAATTATTATAAGGGATTATTCATGCACTACTGTGAAATAGTGTTTGATTATTTCTATTTGATTGAAATATTTCCTGTGACGATCATCAAGAGGTATTTTATCATAACAATGCACCTACATACTAAAACAATGTATTGTTGTTATTGAAGGAATGCATTTCTATCATCACTAACAGTTATACGTACGAGTAAAGATGATACGTATTGAACGCATTCTTTCAACAGCTGCATTTGTACAAAATAATTAATAAATTATTCACACTTATGAGCTCATAGCTCAGTGCATGGATTACCTAGATCTCAAAATGCCTTATAATACTTAGGCTCAATGTACCTAAGCAAGAGTTTAGAAAAGTTGCAGAGCTTAAAAAATGATACATGAAAAAGGCAAGGCCGGTGAGTTTCTTCCGCCGCATTTTCTCAGTATCCGGTAGTAGCTTATGGAAATTGTTGGCACCTCAATGTGTTATTATGTAAAAGGATTTAATAAAATTACTCTGATGCATAGAATAATAACGCAGCGTTATTACTCTATGCTCTGATGTGAAAAAGGAGAATTTCAGTTTCTATATCACCAATTATTTACTAAGATTTACAGATTAGCAATTTTATTTGTTTAATAATTGTTTTGTTTGGTGTAGGTATATCTACGTCTAGGTTTTTCCTAAATGATTCTTACAGTGGACCTCGCAGGTTTTTACTGGGACACTCACACCGGACTTTACCAATGTCTAGCTGGCTACAACATGACACTAAATTTTTGTAACTTGATTTGATAATACCAGCAATATCTTGCTATTATTTATTGCTTGCGAATCAAATGAAATGGTACTGGAATGGTACTGGTGGAATGGACTTACTAGATAGGTACTAGTACTGTAGATTTGAACCAATTTGCATGCATCAGGGGAATAAAAGTCATCATCATGTATCATGGTCAAATCATGGATGATGATATTGACATATTTGATACATTCACAGTGTTCGTATATTAAAATAAAGTTATAGTAAAACGGCAAAAGAAATATAAGAACCATGTTTCTTCCGGCGTTTTTAAATCGATAATATTTATAGCAACAAATGTATACAAACATTATATTTTTTTATATATTTAAAATATTATTTGAATATTGTGTGTAGCAAGAAACACATCGCCTGTGAGTGCGGCTTGCACTACATAGTTCACAGTTATGCACTATCGCATTTTCCCGTTATAAATGAATATATTAATGTGAATCTGTTAAATTTCCATAAGATATAAAAAGTTTGGTCAAAAATTATCCGCTTTAGGCTTTAGCTTACTCAGCCTGCTAGAAAATTCACTGCTGCGGTTTTTAAAGCATTTATCTTCATTATATTATGTTGTCAAGTTTATCAATGAAAATGACAATACAGAGCTTGCCCTTGCTGTGTGCCAGGACGAAAACGGTCACTTATTTATATTTCATATATTTATGAAAAATGAAAGGTATATAGGTAGGTATAAGGTATATAGAATATATAGTAAGGGGTCATAAGTGGCATGAAATGTACTTCACAGCTAGGCCTGTGAATGCGAAGAGCGACTTAAAAGTTACACTACGAAAATCTTTATGATGTATTTAATGAGACCATGCGGTATAAACCACAAAGGTGCGTATAGTAGGTATTGTGAATTTGATACCCTATGGTCCAACGCCAAGTCCCTATATGCTGTAGACTGGCATGTGCTTAATCTTCTGCAGTGGCGTAGCGTGTCTTGGCGGGGCCCCATATAAAAATTTGTTTGGGGTCTCTTATGAAGGGTAGAGATAATTATCTATGTCACTTTTTCCAAATCTTTTACAAATAATTCAAATTAAATATACACTATTTTAGCTATTTTGAAAAAAAAGGAATTGCTTATTTGATTTTTGCCATTTGGGAAGTTTTTATTAAGTTTTGCTTACGCACGTTGGAGGACCCGTATAATTGATACAGCAGATACGGTGGTAGCTACTCCCCTGATCTGATCTTAATAAGTCCCAGAAAGGTGGATCTCTTCTAACGTTATACTTACGTCAAAGAAATGTTTTCCGTTATTCGTAACCTGTACATACCTCAATGACATGTATATTATACACGTCATTGACATACCTACATAGTATTTAAATAATATTGAAAGGTTTTAATTAGCTAACCAATTGTGTTGGTACTTACATGTAAATACTCAAACAAAAGCTGCATCTCCAAAAGTTAAATCAATACTCAATCTATTGAACGTTGAATCGATTATGTCAATTATTTAATGAAACGCTGAGTACAATAAAATGTCTGTGCCATGTGTTATATTAAATATAATTTCACATGCAAAATTACAGTGATAGAAAAGCTAGTAAAAGCATTAGGAAACAGCGGCTTTGTTTCGCATAAGTAAGCACACATTAGATAAAAAACATTTTTATTATTTACCTACATATTATTATGATTTCGTGCGGTAGTCAAATGTTTTCAATACGTTAGCGAATAACAACATAATATTTAAATATCTACGAGTATGATTACCATTGACGTATTCATTTCTCTTTCTATTTAGGTAGGTAGGTACACATAGACCGCGCCCTCAGGAACAACCTTTTTTTGATTAATAACAAGCAGATTTTTTGTGAACAGTTTCGTTTTGACGAGCTGCAAATTTTTTCTATCTTCGAAAAATTTCGAACTTCGAACATTTTAATCGGGGAAGAAAAAATATGTTATTAATGACAATAATTATTTTTTTGCTTTAACCGCTTATTCTATAAAAAACACGAAAAAACTTTTGTTCTACACATTTGATGGTTTTTCTGACTAGACCTCCACTCTAAAGTTCCGAAATATAAGATTTTAAAATTGATTTTAATCAATTTAAAAACAACCTGATTTTCTCACAACAGCTTGTTAATTGTTATAATTCAAGGGTTACTTTGTCGTAGGACGTAAAGTGGAAACTTTTCTTAGTCCAACGCTCTCAGGATTTCTTTTTTTATCTATCTTTAGTAGTTACCAGATTCCAGATTTTTGGAAAATAGAAAAGATGGGCGTCTCGTTAAAATGAAGCTGTTCAAATAATTTAGGCTGTTAAAATTAATATATAAAAAAAAATTATTCTGAGACCACTGTCTAACAGAGGTAGAATAATTTGGTTTGGTACAAGCTTAAGTTTTGAATAATATTCTCTCTCACTGTGGCGAATTATACTTATGTAGTATAAGTATAATTCGCCACAGTGACTATATATTAATACGCAGAGGAAAAACTATACCCTTTTTAAGAATATTTAACTGCACTTTTCATACTTCACCGTTCGCGTAATTGAGAACGGTGACGTATAAATTTAGCACAGATAAAGTTTACATTAAGAAGGATAGCAAAAACCTAATATTTTTAAGTAAAACTATGCATTAAAAATCAAATAAAAAAATAAACATTACCCACGCTACATTCATGTGACATAACTACATGATATACAATTGTCAGTAGATGATATTTTATCGTTAGCATGTAGCATCGATGTAGTCGCTAAAACGCGTGATTCAGATGCCGCGTCCGATCGCAGATAGTAGCGACTCTGCGATCGGTCGCAGCGTCCGAATCACGAAAAACGCGACACAGCATCGATGCAGTCGCTAAAACGCGCGTTTTGGATGCTAAAAGTAGTATTTGTGCTGTCTGTTATCAACTGGCAAATAATAATATTATATTTTACGTTATCTGTAAAGACTATATTGTTAAGCAATATAATGATTGGCTGGTTAAATTCAAAACGCAACGGGAATATAGAGATGATGTGTAATTAATCAAAATGGTCATTTTGGGGTTCCGTACCCAAAGTGTAAAACGAAACCCTAAGACTCCGCTGTCTGTCCGTCTGTATGAATGTCTGTCACCAGGCTATATCTCATGAACCGTGACAGTTAGACAGTTGAAATTTTAAATATGATGTATTTCCTCCTATGCAAAAAACGTGATTTTTGCCGGTTTTTTATAACATAGAACCCTTCGTGTGCGAGTCCGGCTCGCACTTGGCCGACTTTTACTTATATTTACAACTTTGTTAAATATATAGAAAACATTATTGTAATTCTTCTATGTATGAGCGTTATTACAGTAACCATGGCTGCAATAATGCAGCGGGGAGCATCATTTATATTATATTAATTAATTAATTAATACACATTCTTAAATTACAGCACTTATACATTAGTACAAGACGTTACAATATATAAAGCAATTGCAAAAGCTTTAAGCGAAACGCCACCATAAGTTCCATTTGCGAAGATAAACGCCAAATCTTGTGATTGTTCTACTTATATTTTGATCATGTTTAAATCTCTATTTTTTACTTTAGAAGTAAGAACAGTCATAAAGTTTGGCATATAATAAATTCATAGATAAAAGGAGAAAAAACATAGACCATGGCCATCTTGCTCGCGCCACACGAAGAGCGTAGCTTGTCTCATGACTGTCATGCCACAAATCAATATAGGCTAGAAATAAACGTTTGTTATTTTTTATTCAGTATGTTAAATTTTATTTAATTGAACAAAGAGGTTTTAAGCCACTTTGTACTCATAGGGATTACTTCCATGAGAAATTTATAAATAACCAGCAAATTATTGTTTTTTTTAGAAAAAAAGCAGGCAAATGCGAACGTGTAGCTCTTTCTTTCAATTTTGCTATTTCAAAACATTTGCAACTAAAGTATATTTTAATTTGTTTATTTCTTTGAAATAGTATATATATGTTTGATTTTTTTTAGTTTTACTAATGCTCCAACAATAAAAAATACTTGAATCGATATTGGCTTTCACATGGTAGTTGTGCACACGTTTACAATATCACCTGAAAAAAGCATAACAGAGTTTAAGAATTTTTCGATTTAAAATTTTCTATTATGATTGTATCAATTGATTAGAGTTTTCCTTTAGGAAATCAAAGCGATATCACATAATCATTTTGTTCTTCGGGAATCGATTGATCAGTGGCGAACAGTGTTAGAGGTCGCTCGGTGGCCGCTAACACCAAAACACCTAACGGACTCGAGCGACGCGGTACATGCGACCCTGTGCTGACACATCTCGAAAGCCTTTTTAGTAACTGCCACAGATTTCATACATAATAACATAACGCAGGTTTTAACTAATATATTTTAATTTTGCTTGGGAAATATTAGCTTGGTGGAACAAAATACGCCATCTGCTACGGCCGTTATTGTAATAGTCCTCGCTACAGAGACTCAGAAGGATTTATATCGGGGCATACAGCCGGACAGCCACAGTACATAGTATCTCCACAGTTTAATGTTTTTCTTTACTACGGCAATTGATTTGAAAGTTTACAGAACGCCGTCGAATATTTACGTTTGTGTCGTGTTCTTTCTCTTTAAATTTTATCTTTAACTTTCAGGTATCCGGACTCTAATTCTCATCAGATGATAATCACTTATCTAAGTTTTTTTTATAGTCATTCACATATTACAATTATAGCGTTATGTTAATTTTAAAATGAAAATTTTTGATTTCAGTGATTTTATAGGAAGGACAATAGTATATGTTATCTAATCTCTGGTATAATTTTGATTTGATAACCTATATATTAATACGTAAAGCACTAAGATCCCCCCCCTTTTAAGACAATCACGCGACCAGTGGAGTATAAAAATTTGGGACAGTTAAATTTTACAGTACGGAGGACTGCAGAAAGTAAATATTATTAGATATTACGCATTGAAAATGATGTGGTGTCGCGGGACACCAGGTAGGAACGAACTTCCTTCGGCTAAACGGCACTACTCGCTTGTGTACGCGACTGTCGCGCCTGCGCACGTCTCATTTAACGCTTTTATTCCACGCATTTTTCTTACGGTTTTACTATCACATTTTTTTCAGTTCAGTCGCGCAGCAAAATCCCTATCCCCTCCAAGCCTGCCGCAAGGAACTTCGTTCCAATATATTACATTATAATATAAATTTAGGAAATATATTAAATAAAAATAAACATTACACACGATTCATGTGTTCACGGCTAAAGTTTTTGTATAATAAAATTTTAAATTGTCAAACATAAAAAAGTTTAGTTTAGTTTATGGACGCATTTCGACTACAGGACGATCGCAAGTAATTATATTCCATTGGCTCGTACCTATTCGTTTTAATAAATTATATCTTTTCATCATGTTTCGCTGATTTCCTTGTTATACATCTTTTATTTTTCTTAAATCTGGGTTCATTGATTAGTATTATGACGGGGATTTTTCTTGTTATCGTAAATATATTACACAGGTCAACAGTGGTTTTGGTGCCAAGAAGCTGTAATATTTTTTTAACTTAGGACCTTTTACTAATTACATGTATAGCAAAAAATTTTATTTCCTACGTGTAGTTTTCTAGATATTGATTTTTAAAGAAAAATAAATATTTTCATCAAAAACAGCATTTATTACATTGTTAGGTACACAAAAACTTTCTTTTTCGCGACTTTCGCGAATGAGGCGTAGTAGAACAATCACGTTGTATCCCCCAGCAGTAGTTAGCCATCATGTGTTGATCCCGTCGGCCTTGGTACCTTTCTTCCACGGTTTTTAGGTCCTGGTGAAACCGCTCACCTTGTTCTTCACTATAGGATCCCAGATTCTCTGGGAATTGATCGAGATGACTGTGGAGATAGTGCACTTTGATGGACATGTTACACCCTAAATTTTTAAAATTATTTATCATGTTGTTAACAATTTCAGTGTAGTTACTTGACTTGTTATTTCCCAGAAAGTTCTTAGTAACTTCAACAAACGAAGTCCACGCAAGTAGTTCCAAACTGGTCATTGAACTTATGGAATCAGTATCTTTTACTAACGTTCTTATTTGTGGGCCATCTAAAATACCCCCATTTATCTTTTCTATGCTCAGATTAGGGATTTTTTTAATTATATAGAAAAAACATTGCCCATTTTTATTTAATGCCTTTACAAATTGTTTCATTAAACCTAGCTTAATATGTAAGGGGGGCAATATGATCATAGTTTCTTCACACGATGTTTTGCGGGTAAAACAATTTGTTGGAACAGGTACTTCCTCCGAATGTGGCAAAGGTCTTCTAGCCGACTGTAAGTCTGGATAAATCATTTTTTTCACATTAACTCCACGCAAATCAACACAGCAGAAATCGAAGTGATTTTTTGATTCTCTCCATTGCATAGGCACTCCGAAACTCATACGCCTTCTTTTACCATTGAACCACTGTCTCAAGTGTTCATAGCACATTTTACAAACAATTTGAGGTATCCACGGTTTGTTTTCCTTTTCAACTTCCAACTTAAAGTAAGAAACATAAGCGCTTTTTACAAAATCTGTCGTAGGTTTCCTGAATTTTTTTTACCGTGTATTCCCCACAAATGTAACAAAACACATTTGGCTCATTGAGACAACTTCTTCGAGACGAAGACATGATAATAAAATGAATTAATTTACAGATAAGTACTAATAAGTGCTCACAAATGTACTAATTATATCAAAATTAAAAAAGTAAAGGTAGTTACATATCTACACGTAGGAAAAAATAAATAAAAATATTTTAAGTGTTAATGCATACATAAAACAAAACTAAAAACGATATCTCAGCACCAACTTTTTTTTTTAAATTTGTAGACCTGTGTTATTAATCGCCAGTATTTTTTCTTAAATATTATATGATATACCTAGTAGATTTGCTGTATTCGGACAAACGTTTACGAGGGCGGTTTCGAATATTTGGATTTGTTGGAGCATAGCTTATACATTTTGTAGTCCGATAAATTTATTCTTGCTGCAATAGCGTCAGTGCTCGTCATTATCGTGTTCCGGTTTGGAGGGTAAGGTAGCCAGTAAACTTATGCATTTGGCATTAGACCTCACCACAAGATAGCAACGCACCATTAACACCTTTGGTGTCTATAGGCGATGGTTGACTCTTTTCAGCAGAAGGCTTGTTTGCTGTCTTATGATATTAAAAAAAATTAGGTACTTATAATTTCACGAGATTACAACTAATGCATTAAAGCGCGTAATAGTCAAAATTAAAACCCTTTTAAACAAGATCAAGGATTTGACTTACGTATTAGGTATATAGATATTTTTTTGTATTATATAAAAATAAATCTTTATTTTTTGGTCACGTCATAACTTGAAAACAACTTTAACAGAATCTTTTCAATTTTGTGCATAAAAAAAACTTAATGACTTGAAAGTTTGTACGTTTGCGATTGACGGATCGGAATGTTCGTAGAATAAAAAAACGTGAATATTAATAGTTAAGACAGGACAATGCAAGTCAGCAGGTCAGTAATAAATATCTGTCGAATATACTGGTACTAGTGATTCATCCCGGTTCGCACGACTGCAATTTAAGCGCATAAAAATAAAATACGGAATGCGTATTTCCTATTAGCTAAGCCCAAACTATAGAGCGCGGTCTCAAGACCACTAGATAGTTTTGAAGCTAGTGACTAGCGATTAGAAGTCACATTCTTTGGTTCGTAAAAGGCGAACGATTGCCCAAATTCTACAATATATACGAGCATAGACTAAAATATATTTATAACCTATGTTGGTCTATGATATGAGTAATATGGTAGAATTGGCCAACTGTTGTTTTCAATCTCTGTGGTCTAGTGTGTTTATTGATGAAAATCGCATTAAAAAATAATGCGTAATTTAAAAGATCTAAACGAAAATATGGCAGAAGCGACTTTGTTTTATACTATGTAAATTTACATGTATTCAAGGGTTACTGATCAAGTCGGGGTCTTCCTGTATGAACCTGTGTTCGAGTAAGGCTTTCGAGTGTGTCGGGTGTCGTTCGGTCGGACAGCACAGTGCACACGAACGTGCAGTAGACGGCCGCGCTGCATACATCCTGATCACCTTTGGCGGCGCACTTGGGGGCGCCGCCGTCGCGCACGGCCTTCAGGTGGCGCGAGATGAGCAAGATGGCCGCGGAGCGCGCCGCACCTGCGCGGGACGCGCCCGCGCCCGCGCCCGCCGCCGCGCCCGCGCGCCCGCGCCGCTCCTCCGCCCGCTCCAGCGCGCCGCTCGTGCACCCGCTGCGGGACGACGCGCGCGACGACGCGCGGGTGCCGCTCAGCGTGCCACCTGAAATACATTACACGTGTAGATGCGAGTACATAATCTATAACATTTACACAAATAAATAAAATTTGTGTCTCTATCTGTAATGTTAAAGTAACCGATTTTTACAAAATGCATATAGATGTATAGGTACACGGTACACATACCAAAATAATATTTTTTAACAATTTTTGTTTCTGTCTGTCTGTTTGTTCCGACTAATCTCTGAAAGGCCTGGATCGATTTTGACAGGACTTTCACTGGCAGATATCTGATGTAATAAGGAGTAACAGGCTATTTTTTTTTATTTTCCACGCGGACGAAGTAGCGGACACAGTACATACTTAAATGTAATCCTAACTAATATTAAAAATGCGAAAGTGAGTTTCTTTGTTTTTGTTACGCTTTCAAGCCTGAACCTCTAAACCGATTTTAAATTTTTTTTTTATCAATAATAAGCTACATCAGCGAGTAACGTGTTTTTTTTAATTACAGCTCCCTACGAATATTACAATAATGTAACTAAGGTGTAAAAAATTTGGCTGTAACAGTTATATTTTAACGTGAGCTACATTTTGTTATTTTTAGGGTTCCGTACCTGAAAGGTAAAACGGGACCCTATTACTAAGCCTCCGCTGTCTGTCTGTCCGTCTGTCTGTCACCAGGCTGTATCCCATAAACCATGATAGCTAGACAGCTGAATTTTTAAAAATAATAATGTATTTCCGTTGCCGCTATAACAGCAAATACTAAAAATAAAAAAAATGAAAATATTAAGGGGGGTACATACAATAAATGTGTTTTTGTTTAATGTTATTAACGGTAACAGGTAGACGCTTAAAATGTTCTCAGAATATAAAGTGGTATATTTATTAAAGGGGGTTCCCATACAACAAACGTAATTTTAAGCAATTTTTTTACTAGATCTTAATAACTAGGTAGAAACTTGAATAGGGACGGTACGCGAGTCTGACTCGCACGTGGCCGGTTTTTTAAATTACAGAATCACAGAGGCCAGAGCCCTAGGAAAATTACAATAATGTAACCCAAAGTGTAAAAAATTGCATATAAAATTTATATTTTATATGCAATTTTTTATATTTTAACGTGAGCTGCATTTTATTATTTTAGAACAGGTAGATAAATGTTTGACAGCTAGGAACTGTAAGGTAAATAGAAAAAATATTTGTAAAGTTTTCCTTGCAATTCTTTAATTTTTTCTCTTCATAAAACCTTTCTTGGACTTCAAAATTTTAGTTTTGGCTCAAGTTACATTTCAGATTATAGCAACCTATTTATTGATTCATTTTTATTTAAATAGATTATAATATTTTATTTACATCACATAATACAGAAATCAGAAGTACTTTATTCAATAAAACTTTTTACAAGTTATTTTGACACGTCAACATATTTTTTAAAAACTACTATCGACCGGGTCGGAAACGCGGCCGCACACTAAGAAGATCCGGCGGAAGAAACTCAGCGGGCTTGTCCTTTTTTTCATATCATCTATTTTTTTACAATATCACAATATTGCCATAAAGACATCAATGCAAGCGATGTCGCGGTTAAAAGCTAGTGTAGACATAAAGATCAATATCTTCCGAGTTGATCCGGTCAATTTTATTTAAAATGAATCAAACGGCCTAATCTTAGGCATTTCGTAAAAGGCGAGAGAAGGCGAGACTAAGTGGTAGTCTAGCCTTCTCTCGCCTTTTAGGAGTTCTACAATATCTCGCCCGGGTCTTGGTACCACCGCCTTATACCTCCTTATATTTATTTATTTATTATTATTATTATTATTATTATTATTATTATTATTTATTATTATTATTATTCCTCTCCGTCTCAATGGCCGAGTAGTTGGCGAACCTAACTACGAATCGATGGAGCTTGGGTTCAATTCCCAAGAGGGAGAAACAGTTCCGTGATGAGCATATGTCTGTATTTCTGGGTCTGGGTGTGTATTATTTATGTAATAGTATTTATTTAGTACTAGCTGTTGCCAGCGACTTCGTTCGCGCGGACTTCGTTTACTGCGCACAGCACCTGGCCGCTAGGTGATAGCGTGATAATATGTAGCCTATATATTGACCCGACTGTTAGTAATATTCATGCAAAATTTGAAGTAAATCCATGCAGTACTTTTTGAGTTTACCCCGGACATACATACAGACAAACAGATAAACAGACAAACAGACAAAAATTCTAAAAACTATATTTTTGGCTTCGATATCGATTGTAGATCACGCCCCAAGTATTCTTTTAAAAAAATATTCAATGTACAGTTTTGACTTTCCTACGATTTTATTATAAGTATAGATTTCTATGTATCGTTGAGTAGCGCCCATAACACAAACAATTTGCTTACTTTGGGCTTAGATATCAAGAATTGTATATTTTAGTTACTTCCACAGCATTATGTCATATGGGATTCTTCTCGTGGGAAATTCTGCTGAAATAAATACGATATTTGTATTGCAGAAAAGAGCTATTAGGGCAATTTACAATCTTAGCCCGAGGGTTTCCCTGAGAGAAAAATTTAAGGAAATCAATATCCTAACTGTTATATCCCAATGTATATTTGAGAACTTGATGTACGTTCGTAAAAATATTTGCTTGTTTAAAAAAATGGCGACGTACTCTCTCTAAACACAAGGAACAAAAAGAATCTTGTTGTGCATGCATCTCGTCTCCTCAGAATAAGTAACTCTTTTATAGGTCAATGTATACGCTTTTACAATAAACTTCCCGAAACTATAAGAGATCTACCAGTCAATAAATTTAAAAAATGTGTTAAAACAAAACTGTGTAAAAAGGGTATTATAAAAACTCAGATTTTGAAGACAAACAAGCATGGGATTAATTGCTCCTCATATCATTCTCAAATGTGTTTTATAAATTTGTAATATTGTGATATTGTGAAGTTTATATATAAAAGCCCGCTGAGTCTCTTCTGTCGGATCTTCTCAGTATGTGACCGCGTTTCCGACCCGGTAGTAGTTTTGTAAAATGTTGACGTGTCAAAATAACTTGTAAAAAATTTGTTGAATAAAGTTCTTCTGATTTCTGATTTCAGATCAATTTGTGTAATTTATCCAGCAATATTATTACATGTTACATGTACATTAATATTCCTATTGCAATAGCGTCAATGCTTGTTATTGTTGTGTTCCGATTTGGAGGGCAAGGTATACTTGTGCAGGTGGCAATAACACCCTGCCACACGGATAGCAACGCACCACTAACATCTTTGGTGTCTATAGGCGATGGTTGTCACTTTCCATGAGCAGAGTCATGTGCTAGTGTACTATCATATGATATAAAAAAATGCCTACTGTTGTCTCTCATCGCCAGATGGTGCTGCAGCGTGTGACTGTTAAAATATGCAGTGGCAGGCCAACGTCTTCCAGGTTCAGCTAATATTGATCAATACTTACCAGTATCATTGAGTGAGTAAAGACACGGGGGCGTCAGTCTCGCGTCTGCTAAATGTGCGGGGTGAAACCGCGCCTTGGTATACAGATGTAGCACCATGCAGAGGAGGCCCGCCAGCACGAAGATACCCGACGCGACTCCTAGCAGCTTCGGCATGTCCGCTGTCAGCAACACCAAGTCTGGAAGAATCAGAAGAATATGTAATGCCAATGGGTTAAGAACTTTGTGGTGTGTGTGTGGCCCAATACAGCTTCCAGCATTAGCTTTATTAAGCATTTTCATCCACCATTTGCCGGCGTAGGGACGTGACGATCCCATCGCCCACTGGTGGGATAAACTTGGTGACAAAAATTATTTAGCACCAGTGCAGTCAGTCAACCAAATTATTGGTAGTGCCTTGCTGCATTTGCAACTGAATAGGCGGGCACGCCCGGGGAGATACCACTCTCACTTAACACCGACGTAAAGTAGTAGCACTGCTGCTGCGTTTCTTTCGGTTTGTGAGAGTCACGGAGGCCTAACCTCCCCCCCACACACACTATGGATGCGCGATTTTAAAAAATCTACCCCAGGGGGGTATCACTTGCACCTCCAGGGGAGACGCTGGGCGTCCGTGCTCTGGATTCAAACCAGATCAGGGATGCTCAGGCTACCCTGCGTATTTTGAGAGGGGGGGGGGGGGGGGGCAAAATTGTGCTCATAGACAACCCTGTCCGGGGCAAACGGAGCAAAAAGGCCATGGCACCCCTTACCACGCTTACTGTGGATTTCTGTAACATCAGGGGGCTTCATTCCAACCTGAACGCTGTCCACTATCATCTCGAGACGGCCAAGCCAGCTTTGCTAAGCTTTGCAAAAATATAAGCTAAAAAATGATATGACTACAACTTTCGAACAAACATTGGTCTATAATTGAAATAATAACGCTTCTTGTTTGAGTTTAACATTAGAATAAGTTATCAAAAGGTAACTTTGTTCGCTGCCCGTATTTTTGTAGCACTACGCGACACATAGACACACCATTGAGTCATCACCCGAACTCAGGTACTATTTTCTGGATTTGGGTTAAGCAGATAGATTTAAATTTATGATTTTCTTGTTACATAAGTATTCCATGAATATTTACTGCTTACTATTCATTGTTTTCTCCTGAAAAAAATGCTATTATCTTTAATTAAAGAAACCTAGGGCGTCAAGTGGTCGCATACTAGAGCCGGTCGCGTTACCGACGCAGTGACTGTGCTACGCTGACTTAGACAAAGGTATCGTATAAGACAACAAATAGAGTGTGACGATACTGCATTAATTAATGTTAGTACACAATTACTGCTAAGGGTGTTTCAAGTTTTGTGTGATATAACAACGAATTAGTGAGGTTTCCGGCGACTGGGACCGCATTAACTGGAACCGCGGTCCCAGTTGCCGGATTGATTTAATTTTAATATTTTTCTTCCGGCGACTCGGACCACGCATAAATTAATAAAATAATCCATTATTCAAGTTCATACAGTACACTCAATCAAAAATATATCTAAAGTAAAAATGAAAGAAAAACCTTTTTAATTCAAAAATATTTATTTAATAAAAAATATAGGTACCGAAATATCTATACATATAATAAAATCGTAGGAAAGTCAAAACTGTACATTGAATATTTTTTTAAAAAGAATACTTGGGACGTGATCTACAATCGATATCGAAGCCAAAATTATTGTTTTCAGAATTTTTGTCTGTTTGTCTGTATGTATGTCCGTGGTAAACTCAAAAAGTACTGGATGGATTTACTTCAAATTTTGCATGAATATTACTAACAGGTCGGGTCAACATATAGGCTACATATTATCACGCTATCACCTACGGGGGAGGAGCAGTGCAGAGTAAACGAAGTCTGCGCGGACAAAGTCGCTGGAAACAGCTAGTATATAATAAACACCCAAACTCTGAAATACAAACATCTATGCTCATCACACAAATGTTCGTCCCTGTCAGGAATCGCACCCGAGATCCGTCGATTGCGTAGTCAGGATCACTAACTACTCGACCAAGGGGCAGTCAAATTTTTTAGTTATTGTTAATTATTTGAAATTGTTAAATATTTTTAGCATGATTTACTTGTTTAATACAAAATAACAAAAATTGTGCTTTTATTGGAGTTATATAAACAAATGATATTTATGAATCAAAGAGTTTTTATTTTTTTATTTTACGTTAAATATTTTTTCGTATGACTGTACTCGTTTTGGATTGAACAATAGATTTTTAAATTAATTTATGCATGGTCCGAGTCGCCAGAAGAAAAATGTAAAAATTAAATCAATCCGGCAACTGGGACCGCGGTTCCAGTTAATGCGGTCCCAGTCAAAGGAATCCTCGAATTAGTTTGTTTGAAATTTGTTTTTTTTTTGTTTTAATTAAAACTAATCATTTCTTTATTACAATGTATTAATATTGACTAGTGTAAGTCGTGTATTAAATAGACAGTGACAATTATGGCTTTTGGTATATCACTATATTGTTTTATTTTTACCGTGTATTTTTGAGAAACGTGTTGGTCCGAGCAGTCTGAGCCCCTTTTGAAGAATAGACCATATACCACCGCCATACCTAATTCTGTTTAATAGCGTCAGTGCTTGTCACTGTAGTGTTCCGGTTTGGAGGGTGAAGTAGGCGGTAATCTTATACATATGGTATTAAGACTCCGCCACAAGGATAACAACGCGCTATTAAGAGCGTGTATTCGGATTGCAAAGAAAACGTCATGTTTTCAAGTTTTTCCAGAGCAATATTGTAATAATGTGAGCAGATCACACGAAGGATATTACAGTTTTTGTAAGATTAAGTCTTGATTATTCGATTTACCGGGGGTTTAAAATCTGATTGGCAAACGATTGCGCGAAAGGGTTTATAGTGTTTTTAAAATAATTTGACTGAATAAATGAATTCATATAACGGACTGAAAAAAATCAGTATTACATTAACTTACAGCATTACTTTAATTTATATATAATAAATACTTTAGGTTTAATATATTAGGGTAGGTAATATATGTATATCCTCAATATACTGATTTTTTTCAGTCCATTAAATAAACTCATTTATTCAGACGAATTATTTTAGAAACACTGTAAACCCTGGCAATTGCTTGCCGATCATATTTTGAACCTGCGGTAAATCGAATAATCAAGACATAATCTTTGTAAAAACTGTAGTATCCTTCAAATAATTTGCTCACGTTATTACGATATTGCTTTGGGAAAAACTTGAAACATGAAGTTTTCGTTGCGAATCGAATACACGCTCTTAATATCTTCGGTAATTATAGGCGATGGTTCTCTCTTTCCATCAGTAAAGCTATCTGCTTGTTTAGTATCTTATCATGTTAAAAAATATGCCTACAGATGGTTCTCCTGCTTAATCGGGTAATACAGTAACTTATGTTAGTCTAATAATATAGCTTTATATAGGTCAAAGAATATATCAAAACTATTCATATTATTCACGTTTTGGGAAACACGAAAAATGCCGAGATCGCCAGCTCCACGTTTCTAGGTGAAACCATGTTCAAAATGACGGAGGGTATGTAGGCGTTTTAGAAGGATGTATTCTATAAATTAAAAGCATTTACTCACGTTTTGTTATTTTATATATAAGGATGGATTTCACTTCGTTTTCACATTCGGTTCAGGGTTTCCCTAACCACAATGTTGCGACATTGACGAAGAAGAACCTTGCGGTAAGTTAAGTCATTGTTAATTATGGTTCGTATAAAGTAATGTAGAATATAAATAAATAATCATTGCTAGACAGATTACACTAATTGATCTAATCCCAATGTAAGCAAATGATTTGCTTGTATTATTATTATAGAAATACACATATCTAAAAATACTGTTATATATTTACAAACTTAAACACGGAAATACAAACACATATGCTCATCATACAAATGATTTTCCCTGTCGGGAAACGAACCCGCGTCACATCGAATGTTTAGCCAAGTGTGAATGTCGAGGCATTATCATCTCGCCATACGAATAACGACGCACCATCAACATTTTTAGTGTCTATAGGCGATGGTTGCCTCTTTCCATCAGGAGACCCATATGCTTGTTTGCTAACTTATAAAAAGTATCTTCACGCCCATATCCCCGAAGGGGTAGGCAGAGGTGCAACAAGTGCACCCACGATTAGCTGAAGATACTTGGTCCCACAAATGTGATAGGTGGCAAGCCTATCGCCAACCGGGCACTTTCCAATCCCGGGCAACTTTGTGTTTCTCAGAAAACTGAAAAAACACTTTTTTTTTATCTGCCCGACCCGGGAATCGAACCCGGGACCTCATGTGGTAAACACCAACGCTGGACCGCTAGACCACAGAGATATAAAAAAATGTAATCTGCGTTCCTTCTTAGGCAATAAGCGTTGTGGTTGACTTCAACATATAACGATGAGTGCGCGCCAAATAGTTAACTCATCTTCTGACAGAAATACACCAAGTGTGAATGATCTCACCTTCGGTGCAGAAGACTCGATATGTCGGTCGCGAGTGGCTGGTCGTGTGGTAGCCTGGGTCGCACTGGCAATATGCGTTGTGATTGATCTGGGCACATGACGCATGAGGGTCAAATGCTCGACACGTCTGCTGGTAGAAGCACTGTTCACCCAGTTTCTTTGCTGAAAATTGAGAAGTATGCTAGTTACTATGGAATCTAAGCACGTTTCTGCCACAGAAACACCTGTTTACTGTTTGCGTAAGCAAAAATCCCTAATAGTCATTGTAATTCTGTTAAATTATTTAATTCACCTTCAGATACGGTTCTTTAAGATATTTAGCATTAAGAAGTCGTGGCATGTTGGGTTTTGTCGAAGAAATATTTTTTAACACTTTGCATAGGTTTAGCAGATCCTATGCAATATCTATCGTAAAATCTATCAAATTATACTTTTTAGTATCTAAAGGTGCTGTAGGTTTATTAAGATTTTTGGCTAAACATTGAGAAATCCTGGCATGTTTTTCTTTTATAATCGATAGAGAAGCGCTTGACCACGATCTCGCCTGATGGTAAGTTAAGATGCGGCCTAAGATGGAACGCGCTTCCCTAGGAGGTACCTGTTTACTCTTCTCTTGAAGATCCCTAGATATTGTACTCGTCGGGGAACACAGAATCAGCAAGCATGTTCCAGTCCTTTGCGGTTCGAATGAAAAATGTGGAGTCGAACTTCTTTTTCCGGGTACGTGGAACGTCCACCATATGGCGATGCCTAGAATCTGTGCGCCTCGACGATCGATAGAAAAATGGCGATGGCGGAATCAAGTCGTACAATTTCGCAGCGCAGTTTCCAAAGTGTATCCGATAAAAAACCGATAAACTCGATAAAGGTTGAGCAGCTGTCCCGGGCTGAAATACTGTTTCACCTTCGCCCGAATACCAAGCTTTTTCGAGGCAACTTTGGCTTTAGATTCGATGTACGAACCAAAGTTAAGAGAAGGCGTTAACGTGATACCAAGGATATCGAGGTGGTGTGTTATCGGCACGGACACACCCTGGAGAGACGGAGATAGATGGAATGGAGTCCGTTTAGTAGAGAATAGAAACGCCTGGGTCTTAGTCGCATTAAACTTGACCAGATTGGTATTGCCACAATCGGAGACTGCATGTAAGGACAGGTTCAAACGATCGACCATCGCCTTCCTGAGAGACCGGATCTGTCCCGTAGTAGCTCGCGCGCTGGATACGTAACTCTCCATAACAGTGCTATCGTCTGCGTACCCATAGATACCGGACTTCAGCAGGTTGTTAATATGTAGCAGGAATAGAGTTGCGGAGAGAACTGATCCCTGAGGGACTCCGGCATTTGTTGTCATTTGGTCCGACGAGCAACCGCCGACCTGTCGTCTGTGTTTGGTCTAAACAGAGAATATCTCCTTATATAAGCATAACCCCTAAAAGACTAAAAACCTATTAAATTATAATTCTTGCCCTCTAAAACTAATACAAACTAATAATATAAACTAGCGCTAATTTCTTAGGGCTTGGAAATACACGCGTATCTAGAAATTAAGACATGTTTGGGTTTTATTCAGTGGCGTAGTTAGTATGGGCACAAAATTAATCTCTATATTCTGTGGTATGGGTGTCACACGATGCAGTCAATAGATATGATGTCACCCCTACTCAAAAATCTGTACTATTCGTTCCAACTAAGAATAGGATCGCGCTTGTTATCAACTTCATATCACAAGTGTGAAATTAGTAATGTCAGCATAAAAATATTTGTTCAAAAGATATTGCTGATTTATTGAAGAACAAATAACGTTTTAATAATGTTATTTTCATCAATAAATAATATTAAAAATTATTAGTCTAGCTGTGCATCTATATAAATATAAAAAAGTCGTGCTAGTTACACCACTTGTAAGTCAAAAACGACGGGGGCAATTTTGTTGCGATTATTGTGGGTTTGGGTTGTATTTGTCCAGAATAGGCTAAAAAATAGTAAAATATATCAGTCTAGCCGTTCATCTATATATATATATGTATATATAAAAGTCGTGTTAGTTATTTTATACCTTATTTTAATACAATATGGTAACATGATCTGATGGGAATCTAAATAAAAAATATACCAATTGGAATGAAAATGTTTTTTAAATATTTCTTTATTTGAACGTTTTTGCACACCTTACTCCTCTCTTATGAAGTTTTTGTAAAATGCGGAGCAATATGTCATCTTGACAGTCCTATACTCAGTTGGAACCAAAAAGTAAATTAATACATACGGAGAGTTTGAACGCATAGTATATACTATATGGTAGTAATTAACGCATAGTATATACTATATGGTAGTAAGACGCGTTAAAGAAGCGACAGTGGCCGATTGGTAAAAGCACCCAAGGATCAAATTCGTATTTGCTCATGTGTTTATTAATGTAATAATCGCCGCTTGCTTCAAAATTATAGATATATAATTTGGAAACCACATTAAGTAGTTCTTCCGGCGCACCATTTTTAAAATTAGGTTTTAAGTTAATTTTTTAAAGTCGGGTGTCACTCGAATGGAATACACCTGGGGTGTACCGCCCCCGCCCCCCTAGCTACGCCACTCGTCCTATCGAAGAAATATTTCTTAATGTCTCCGTATGTATCACAATGTAAAATTTGTCCAATCTATCCTACTAATATTATAAACGCGAAAATATGTTTGGATGGATGATGGATCTTCGGTGGCATACGACTTGTGCGGCATTCTTTGATAATAGAATTTACTTATTTGTAGGTGTTGTCGTACTTAATGTATAAAAATACCATTTAAGATTACTTTTTTGTTGGGAAAAGTAATTAATTAATATAATTTATACTTTCCATCGTCGGCACTTGGTGAAACTGCATCATATTGATTATATAATATATGCACTTGTACTGTTTCACAAATGTTATTTGAATTTTAATTAGGTGTATATTTATTACTTAAGTTTTACAATAGTATAATGAAAAATGTTAATGTTAAAGCCCTGATGATGCTTTAATAGGCGAAACCGGTTGGCTGTTAGTTTAAAAGTGTTTGTGTAATAAATAAAATTCAAATAACATTTGTGAAACAGTACAAGTGCATATATTATATAATTAATTAATATCCATAAAATAATTACACATATGTAACCGTATTACGGTACCAAATAACACATTTAATTATCCGACAGTGTTTTCTTTACATACCGTATATCTGCCATACGAATAGTGACAGTCCATTAACAGTTAGGTATCTTTAAGCTATGGTTATCTTTTCCAATCAGCCAATTAACTTGTTTGTTATCCTACATAATTTTTAAACGTTGTAAACTGCAGCAAGTGACTACCTGTTTCTCATATCTCCGGAACCCTGCATCAGGTTTTCAACAAATTAAAATGGGACTATACAGGAAGTTCTACTCTCTCTAAAAAAAATAATTTTCGAAATCGGCTCATAAATAACCGAGTTCTGACGTAACAAGTATTAAAAAAAACACACAAAAGTCTCTTTACGCTCGTATCCCCGAAGAGGTACGTAGATGTACAATAAGTGCACTCACGATTAGTCGAAGATACTTGGACCCACAATGTGATAGGTGGCAAGCCTATCGCCAACCGGGCACTTTCCAATCCCAGGCAACGTGTTTTTATCAGAAAACGGAAAAAACACCTTTTTTAAATTGCCTGACCAAGGGATCAGTGACCCGGAACCCCATGTGGTCAACACCGATTCCGGACCACAAGACCACAGCGGCGATCAAGAAAAAATGAATTAATAGCCTTCCCCTTTTGGGAAATCGGTTAAAATAAATAATATTGCTGTACTTAATTTCAGAGAAAATTAAGTAAATACCTATAAAAATTGCTGCGTTTAAGGGTATCGTATTTCATGGTCGAATCACAAAGCGAAAACTTGGCGTCAGCAGTCTCATATTACACGGCTAACGAACACCGTCTCTTTTACTTGAGATAAAAAAGACAGAAATAGACTCTCTTCTCTACGCAAATACTGTATTTTTTTATATTATAGCAAACAAGCAGATGGGTCTCCTGATGGAAAGAGTCAACTATCGCCTATAGACACCAAAGATGTTAATGGAGCGTTGCTATCTTGTGGCGAGGTCTAATGCCACATGCATAAGTTACCGGCTACCTTACCCTCCAAAACGGAACACGACAGCAACAAGCACTGGCGCTATTGCGGCAGGAATAGATAAGGCGGTGGTACCAGACCCGGGCGAGACAATGCAGAACTCTACCACCTAGTAGCCACGATGTTAGTGACTCGTTAGCCAATCGGTCGCCTTTTACGACCTGCCTGGCAGAACGGCAGTTAGCCTATTCTTCAAAGGAGGCCGGGACCAACACGGCGAAAACTGTATACATATAAATAGGTTGAAATAAACACAGCGGCTCGATAAATCGCGTCCCTTCATTCTCTCACTATTATCTTTATTATTACTTACTATAAAGAGGTTTGTATGTTTGAAAAATTGGAGGAACTATCTGTAATACCTTTTTAAAAATTCATTCTCCAGGGGATAGTTCATTTTTCTGTGTGACATAGGGTAATTACCCTTAGTTTCTGTAACAGTGGTCTAGGTTTGGTACTTCAAGGCACACTAGTAAAAAGTAGCCAAATAATCAAGCATTGCGCGAAGGCTAACACTTTTTTTACTCATGATTTCGCGATACACTAGGAAACAGGCACACTAATTCACCACGGTACACTGGTTGACAACCGGTAGTCTCAATAGATAAAAACATACCTTTTAATTGAAATACCACCTTATTCATCCACCTCATACCATCAGCCTACCTACTTACTAGTGATTTCCTGGGCGGCAATTTGTTGACGACGGCGGTAAATGTCATGCATATTATATAATGACGACATTTTACATTACGCGGAAGTTATTTTCTAGATCGTGTTTATCTTTGTAATCTGACGACGACGCCATTTGTATGTACAGACAAATCATAGAATTTGCCTGCGATTTATATAAGAAGCTGATAACGGAATATATAACATTGGCTACAAGTTTTTACTTCGTGTTGGTTCCGGCGCCGTTCATCAGGAGAGTCATCTGCTTATTTGCTGTTTTATGATATTAAAACATGTAGGACCACTAATCAAGATATTATCTATACATGTTATAAAATCGTAGGAAAGTCGAAACTGTATATTGAATATTTTTTTAAAAGAATACTTGGAGCGTGATCTACAATCGATATCGAAGCCAAAAATATAGTTTTTAGAATTTTTGTCTGTTTGTCTGTAGGTATATCTGTTTGTCTGTTTGTCTGTATGTCCGGGGTAAACTCAAAAAATACTGCATGAATTTACTTCAAATTTTGCATGAATATTACTTACAGGTCGGGTCAACGTATAGGCTACATATTATCACGCTATTATCTACGGGGGAGGAGCAGTGCGTAGTAAACGAAGTCCGCGCGGACGAAATCGCTGGCAACAGCTAGTTGAATATAATTTTGGTTTTACGATAAATAAATACCGCGACTCTTGTACTTGATAACGCAACACACCTATGATTAGCCAATGTTATTATGTCCCATGATCAGAGAGTTGGCCAACGTATTGACAAATCGGCCACATATTTAATCACAGGTCAATCTTGTTTTCCAGAAAATCTGTCAAAATCGGTTTCTGTAACCAAGGGTTCAATCCCAGGACGGGGAAAAATTTCTCCCGTGTTGGGCTAGGCTCCTTTGAAGAATAGGCCAACTGCCGTTCTGCCAGGCAGTCTATTAAAAATTCCTCTGATTCCCAGTCCATTAAGGCTTAAAGAATGTCCCTGATGATGATTTTATTTCATTGGTAAAGGCAAATTCTAACGATACTGATAATTTGACAAATTAATACAGGAAAATAGATTAGTTATAGCCGTTTAAAAAATCGAGTGTACTCGGTACGAAGGGATAAAGTTTTGAGGTCCTAGCTTTTTGTTCCTATCTTTTAGATATGCTTTACAAAAATACTATACTTACGTTTAGCACATCCCTTGGCAACTCCGAGGGCCACGGGGTGCTTGGGGTCGCACTGGCACGAGCTGGTGCGCGGCTCGCAAAACACGTGGAGCAGCTGAGGGTTGCAGGTGAACTCGCATGGCGACCCCAGGTACATGCCCTTTTCTGGAAACAAATATACCATTAAAGATAATTGAAATACCTAATGGTTTAGATTTGATGTAAGAATTTTTGAACATCATCTATTAACTATTTATTTCTTTTCATATCATAGGATAGCAAAAAAGGGGATGTTTCTCCTGATAGAAAGAGATAGATAACCATTGCCTACAAAAACAATATATATGGTACGTAACTAACATTGAGTAATGGTGAGTTGCTACCCAAGTGCCGGGGTTGGAATACCACAAGCTTAACTTCACCGATTACCTCACCGTCCACCGTCCAAACCCGAAACATGGCAGTGACAAACACTGACGGCAGCAGGCCGTTTACTGTTGCGGCAGGAATAGGTGAGGCGGTGATACCATAACCGGTCGATACGTTACAGAACTCTACCTCCCAGTTAGTAATCATAATGTTAGTGACAGGTACGAGCCTTCTCTTGCCTTTTACGAGATGACAGTACGGTATATATCCTTTCAAAAGAGGCCCGCATCAACACATCCCTAGTTAGATTATAATCTAACGGCTATTGACAATTTCAGTGCGACATATATACAAATTACGTGTCACGTTTGTCTGCTATGGATCCCTAAACTACTGAACCGATTTCAGTGAAAATTTGTAAATATTTACTGTTTGGTCCAACTTAAAAAATAGGATAGTTTTTATCTCCATTAACATCTCCCCTCTCTGGTACTACAAGTGACAATGTACACGCATTATGTATACTATTTTCTTTACGGCTGAAGTCTAGTGTCAAACTAGAGATTTTACTGTTCAGCCTTTAGTCGAATTTCGACCAAAGGGTAATCAGTAGGTTAATTGTTATGAAAACAAATGAGTACAAGTGTTGATATAATTACTAGCTTAAGTTTATAAAGCCTGCGGGTGTTGCGTATAAATGTCTTGAAATAAAAGCCTTGATGATACGTTAATACGCGAAAACGATGGGCTCAATATAATCAAAATAGTAAAAACCAGTACAAGTTTTCAGTGTGTGGCCGCGTTTCCGGTAGTAGTTTTTAAAAAAATATGTTGACGTGTCAAAATAACTTGTAAAAAGTTTTATTGAATAAAGTACTTCTGATTTCTAATTTTTGAAAATAATAGCAGTGGTTCATAATTCGATCGACTGAATATTAGACTATTATTGCGATCGTATTTTATTTCCATATAAAATACGCCATTTCATATGTAAGGATCTAATAAAACGCCATTAACACGCACATGGTAGCTGAGAGTATTGACCTATTTTCGTGTTCTCTGAGCCCTTTTTAACGGGTTCCGTGACTTGCCAATCTATATTTGACTTTTTTAAATTATTTCGCTACTACCGAATTTATTTTTAATAATAATTTCGTTTAATTTTTAGTTATTTTAAAAATTCATTTTTGACAGTTTAGACGTGAATACGTCTTTAAATTTGGTTTCATAGTGAAGGATAGTTCAAAAATCTGATGATAACAAAATCGGAGGATACAATTAGGTGTTATAGATATATAACTATTATCAACATACGAAATCTAATTATACCGCTGAATAGCTAAAAAATCAAAGATTTGTTAAGCTGAGTGCGGACTACGATGCTTCACGGGTGATGGTGAAGTCCCACCATTTTTAGGTAAAACTACCTAGTAGGTATCTTTTAACTCAGAGCAGCTATGACATTTGATTAAGTTTTATTTGACAAGTTTCCTAAAGATTTGTCGATAGTGTAAGTAAAAAAAATAATTTTAAGTGCTTGTTGTTAATATAAATAGCGTTTAGGTGGAAAAATTCGAAAAAAATGTTATCGGCCAAAATAAAACAAATCAAAATACAAGGAACGTATATCGTCTGAAAAGGATTTTAAATCTAATGATATCCATGAACCCTCATATAAAAGAGTGAAGAAGTGCCGAGAATGCAATAAGATGAAGGCGTCCGAACCTATTACCAACAGCATATGTACCTACTACGAATGAAAAATTTTGCCATTGCAAAATATTACCCGTTACGTAGACGTATTCACGTAAAATATGCACGGCTGTGTCCGTTACACAGCCACAACCCCTATTTTTAAATGTTTTATATTTATTCATAAGTATTTTTTTATTTCAGTATCGTAATCTAGTTTGGAGGGTAAGGTAGTTGGCCACTTGAATAGCAACACACTATTAACATCTTTTTTGTATATAGGCGATAGTCATCTTTTCCTTCAGGAGAATCAACTGCCTGTTTGCTATTCCATGACATAAAAATGAGGCCGCTCCTCATATCATGGAATACCGTCGGCTAAATATGGATATACGTAGAAGTTGCTCCTCTGTCTTTTTTTTATAACATAAGATAGCAAACAAGCAGATGGGTCTCCTAATGGAAAGAGTCAACCATCACCTATATACACAAAAGGTGTTAATGGTGCGTTGCTATCTTGTCGCGAGGTCTAATGTCAAATGCATAAGTTTACCGGCTACCTTACAAGCAGACCGGAGACAATGCAGAATTCTACCACCTGGTAGCCACGATGTTAATGACTATAAACACCAAAGGTATTATATTACGGTGCGTTGATATCCTTGGGCAAGATGGTAATGCATAAGTTACCAGCTACAAACCGGAACGCGACAGTGACCATCATTGACGATAATAAAAATCACACAAAAAGTTATTTTCACAAAATGTGGTGCGAATGTAATACAGTAAATTATATACATATGTTTCAGTGCTTTAATTACTGTCCCGGTAAAACTGTTGAAAGTTAGCATTGCTCGTCCAAACGTGAGCTTGAAGTTTTAACTGCTAAAAAGTGAAAAACAAACACATTGAGGGTCGAACTGATCCGAGGTCGGGATTTTCATTTCATAAAATAAAATCTTTCATTTTTAGGGTTAGGTACGTAATAGAAGGGGTTTATTTTTTATAAGAGGATAGCAAACAATAAGATATATTTTTTGATGGAAAGAGACAACCATCGCCTGTAGACACCAGAGATGTTAATGGTGCGTCGCTGTCCAAATAGCGAGATATTAATGCCACTTGCATAAATATACCGGTTACGTAACCTTCCAAACTGGAACATAACAGTGACAATCACTGACGCTATTGCGGCAAGAATAGGTAAGGCGGTAGGTACCAGACCCGGGCGAGACAATGCAGAACTCTACCACCTAGTAGTCACAATACAACAAACACACCCCAAAAAAAATTGCTTATAGTATGCATATATGCAATACTTTTATCTTATTTCTCACGTCTATATACGTTTTAAAGTTCCGCATTCGAACGGTGACAAACAAAACCCTTTTAATATGCATCCGCAGACTCTATCCGTCTATTTCTTAAACAACAACAAAGGGTCTATTTCTTAAACAGAATGCATGTTACCGTGGCCGCTATGACACCAAATAAATTAAAAATTGTACAAAAGTCTAAAATATATAGACTTTTTAAAAAAATACAGTATATATATATATATATATATATATATATATATATATATATATATATATATATATATATATATATATATATATATATATATATATATATATATATATATATATATATATATGAGAGTATATTTCTTGATAGATGAGAGCAAAATTCTGTACCTGTGCTGTTCGTTAGTCTCGCTAAAACTCGAGAACGGCTGAAACGATTTGACTAATTGTGGTTTTGATTTAATTGTGCAAGTCAAGGGAAGGTTTAAAAGGTGAGAAAATATGGAAAACAGAGTAGTTAAAAACGCAGAACAACGTTCGCCGGGTCAGCTAGTAATATATATTAATCGTCGTAATTAAGCGATCGTTACGCCCTGTGACCGACCATAAACAATAAAATCTGTTTTAAGCTAAACAACTGCCTTTAGTTATGAAAAAAATGTGTAAGCGGTTGACCCTACAGGCCATCCCTGAAACTTCCCGCTAAATTAAGGTATTTTAAGCTCGAAATAGTAAAAACTATAAACAGATTTTTTTAGTTCAAACATCTATTTTGTTAAAATGGCAGTACATTGATTTTTGAAAAGTTTTTTTTTTGTTTTCGAATGACATTCAACTCAATTTTTGCGATCTAAAATATTGCTTTAGCTAAATAATTGATAGGTTGAAAAATTTCGTAGCAATGTCAAAAAAACATTTTTTCAAATATTTTCATCATTATAAATTCTAAATAAATTAACCGATTTTGATCCAATTAACGGTATTTGACGCAGTTTTTAAAGTAGAAAAGCTGATAAGATTTTTCTAAGATTTTTCTAAGGTGATAAGTTTTTTAAGAAGTCCATCGGTGTATTAGCCAGAAAATTATTTTAAAAATATAAAGTAAATTTGCTAAAAATGACGTAATTTTAATATTTGAAAAGCTGTAACTTTTGAAAATTAGATCCGATTTTGATTCTTGAAATGCCATCTGACGTAATTTTTAAGCTATTGCATAGCTTCTATCGTGGGCCTTGAGCGTGGAGACCGAATCCAGAAATTCCGTAACGAAAAAAACCTAACACCCCCCACTCCGACCGGCACACAGTTGAAACTTTTTAGTTTTTCATCTATCGATAAATACCAGTTAATGACTTTTTGAAATATCACGCTTGTCTCTTTAGTTCAGCAACCCGCCTTTACATGGCATTGGTTGTATTGGAAAACTACCGTAATCAGTTGTTTGTGAGAAAGTATATAGGTGTATAGGTATTTATTATCTACGTACAACAGTGAATATCTGTACTTGTATAATTTGTGTACAAAGTGTTTTAAATATGAATAAACAAAGTGCATTTATTAAATATTCCTGGAGAACCGACATGTATTGAAAGATAACAAAAATATTTTGAACAATATTAACATCTCATTTATTTAATAAAAGAAAAAAATGTTTTTTATCGGTCACCACGCTCAAAGTGTAACTTGAATTAATATCAAAGAAAAAAAAAACAAATACAAAAAGACTGCATAAATAAAATAAATATATAATTGTCATTGCATAAGTTGATGAAAAATGCTATGCAATAGATTTACCGTGGCAGTCCGTAGGCAGTAGGCAGGCTCCAAGTGCCACACGACTTTTTTTTAGTACTAAAATATCGTAGAATACTAAAAAAATGATTGGATGAAAAATTTCAAAGCTATGTCGAAAAAACACTTTTTTTTAATTTTTCGTCAACGATTTCTTCCAAACGGATAAACCAATTTTGATGCAATTTATGTATTTGATGTAGTTTTTTGAGGAATAGAGCTGATTAGTTTTTGTACTCAATCGTACATTAATTTCGAAGTTATGTTAAAAAAATACTGTTTTGCCGTAAATTTTTTTTGGGTTTTTTCAAAATTTCTCAAAATTCTTGTTTCAAATTTTGCCACCAACCGCGTTTCGATCGGTCCAGCCGTTCAAAACTTGTGCGATGTTTACACATACACACACACACACATACACACACACACACACATACACACACACATACACACACACACACACACACACACACATACACACACACACACACACATACATACAGACATACTGACGGTATTGCGAAAATACTCGAAAAAGATTCCTAGGACCTCAAAACGTGGAGATCCGGTGAAAAAGCGATTTTCTAAAATCGGGGCAAATTCAGTAACTTCCTATCTATTTACAGTATGTAGTGTACGTAGCGGGAATTTAAAACAGTAAGCATACAATATGTATGTATAATATCTTATCACGTATGTCCACTGAATGTAGCGTGTGTAATGTTTAATTTTATAAATTTAATGTTTATTTTTAATGCATGTTATTTAAAAATATTAGGTTTTTACAGCCATCTGCAATGTAATCCCATTGCCGAGATATAGGGGTTGTATCCCAAATTCACAGTTCTTAACTCTACAAAATGTGAATGTAGCCTAAAGGTAAGCCTATTCGGCGTTCAATATGAGGTCCCAGTTTCAATTGCCGGTTCACGCAAAAGTTTTAAGTTTTTTCGGATTCCCCCCGTGTGGGTCTGTCCCCCCTGAAGAATAGGTCAATTGCCATCCTGCCAGGCTGGTCGTAAAAGGTGACCGATTAGCTATACGTGTCACTATGTTGTCTCCCCGGGTCTGGTACCACCGCCTTACATATCCTTATATAGGCGATGGTTGACTCTTTCCATCAGGAAACCCATCTGCTTGTTCGCATGAAATAAAATTGATCTAAACAAATGAAAACTTTTGTAAGAGCTTGGAGTCTAGTGATCTTTGGCTATCACCTTCATGTTTTGGATAAACGCATAAAGTTGTTGGTCCTGATTGCAAAATATGAGCGATAATTGTAGTCAGGTCGGTAAAATGCGGCGACGGTGAATACCCTTCTCATCAACCCATTGATAGTGAATCGTGGTGAACCGGAGGGTCTTTTGACATTGGTTCACTTCACCACTCCGAAAGGGAACCGCTGATATAATTTTGAAGTGAAACTTTTTTGAATTGTTGTGATCATAAACTCGATCAAACGGGAATATGATAGTATACGATGATGCGAGAATATATTGTCACGATAGAGAAACCAATACATAGATTAAAAGGATTAAGCCGGCGAGAGAATGAGATAAAATAGGTTACACAGTATTTTATAGTTAAAATAATTTTAAAATCGTAGAATAAACTCGGTTGTTGCAGTTTACTGCGATAAAAATTATAACCGAGAAGTTAAGAAAACGATATGTGGCAAAACTCTACCACCTAGGGATGTATTTGATGTACTATGCGTTCCAACTAAGAATAGGATTACGCTTGTTATCAATTTCATACCACAAGTGTGAAATTAGTAATGTCAGCGTAAAATTTTTGTTTCAAAAAATATTGCTGATTTATTGAAGAACAAATAAAGTTTTAATAATATTATTTTCATCAATAAAAAATTGGTAAAAGTCAATATCAATATAAATCAATCAATATAATATAAATATAAAAAAGTCGTGCTAGTTACACCACTTGTAAGTCAAAAACGACGAGGGCAATTTTGTTGCGATTTTTGTGGGTTTGCGTTGTCTCTGTCCAGTATAGGCTAAAAAGTATTAAAATATAATATTCATCGATAAAAAAACAGTAAAATATATCAGTCTAGCCGTTCATCTATATATATATATATATGTACCTATATATAAAGGTCGTGTTAGTTATTTTACACCTTATTTTATTTCATGGTAATATGATCTGATAGGAATCTAAATAAAAAATATACCAATTAGAATGAAAATGATTTTTTTGAAGTATTTCTTTGTCAGAATTTTTTTCCACACCTTACTCATCACTTATGAAGTTTTTACAAAATGCGGAACAATATGTCATCCTGACAGTCCTATTGTCAGTTGGAACGAATAGTAACAAGTCTTCTCATTTGATACGAAGTACTAAAGTAGAAGTAATTCGCTTTTGGTATAGTAACTTACGGGAGTTAATTTCGAGGTCAGTATTTTCGGTTGACCTGTGACCTTTTGTAGAATTATTGGCGCCCCAAGAAGATAAATATGTTTCTTGTTGTTTATAAACTCTTCCCTTTATTACCGTGTACATATTGTACGCGTTACCGCATAATAAGTGCAGTCACATTTATCTAGGTTACTAAAGAAACAATATTATTAGGTAGTAGGTTTTCGCAGTGTTGGTCCCGGCCTCCTTTGAAGAATAGGCCAACTGTCGTTCTGCCAGGCAGATCGTAAAAGGCGACCGATTGGCTATCGAGTCACTACCATCGTGGCTACTAGGTGGTAGAGTTCTGCATTGTCTCGCCCGGGTCCGGTACCACCGCCTTACCTATTCCTGCCGCAATAGCGTCAGTGCTTGTCGCTGTCGTGTTCTTGTTTGGAGGGTAAGGTAGCCGGTAAACTTATGCATGTGGCATTAGACCTCGCCACAAGATAGCAACGCACCATTAACATCTTTGGTGTCTATAGGCGATGGTTGACTCTTCCCATCAGGAGATCCATCTGCTTGTTTGCTATCTTATGATATAAAAAAAAATCGCGTACACCATGTTACTGTTGCACTTGTACTATTATATATTCTGTGCTTATACAGACTGACTGGTGAGTTACCTTCGATTCTTCTGGAGAGTACTCGGTACTTGATTCTCGTTAAAATGAAATAATAAAATTAGGGGTTTAATTTTTGACCAATATTTCTCAAAGATAAGTGAAATGTGGATATTATACTCTCTAAGCACCCCGCGCTGTTTGTTTTGTACCTACCTATATATTCTGTGCGTCCGCGCGGTATCCAAGTATGACGAGGTAAATATAGGATTCTCGGTTTATTGTTTGTTAAGTTTACTCAAAAGTATTTTAATATTTATTTTTAATGTTATTTTTTCTCATCATATATGATCGCCAACTATCACGTCTTAAATATTAAAGGTAACTCACCAGTCATTCTGTATATTTTATTAATTATTATTTGCAGTTACCGTCCGGTAGTCCCGGGTTCGATTATCGGGTCGGGCAGAAGTTTTACTGAGGTTTTTTCGAAAATGCTAAATCTCAGTAACAGCTCGGAGTCAGGCGTGTAATTTGTTACTAATCCCGTGCCTCGGATAAGCATGTAAAGCTGTCAGTCATTTCCGGTTATCGCTAGAAGTAGTCGATAATCGTTGTTAGGTCGATAAAATGCGCCGATTGGGAGCACCACTCATTTCGCCAACAGATAAATCGGTGAATCGTGGTGAACTGGAAAGTTTAAAGACGTTCGGTTCACTCTGTCTGCCCGGCAAGGGAACCGGGCGTGATGATGCTTTTTTTATATTTGTATTTTTTCTTGCTACTAATTTTGTTGACATCACATCGGAAGACTAATTATTACCGTTCGCTAATAATGGGTGTACCAGTTGCACCCGGCACGCCTGTCAACCTTTTGGTGTAAGTACGAGTATATTATGAAAGTGACAGAGTTTATTTTTTTTAACCGACAAAAATCGGAGGTTATCAGTTTGACATGTATGCATGTAATATTTGTGAATTGAATAATATTTGAGTATGATGATCTACTTAGACTTCCAAGAACGTGTACTAAATTCGGTAAATATATGTTTGTTTATATATGTGTATGTTTAAA
This sequence comes from Apodemia mormo, assembly GCA_036924255.1. NCBI lineage: Eukaryota > Metazoa > Arthropoda > Insecta > Lepidoptera > Riodinidae > Apodemia > Apodemia mormo. The sequence goes on along the minus strand of JAUPFN010000009.1, from coordinate 41,044,994 downwards.
AGATTATAAGATATATGGTATATCGAGATATTTCGTTTTGATTTAAATCAAGTGTATTCCAACTTAGGGAATAGTCTAAATTTCATCCAGATAGGTTTAATAGTTTTGAGATATAAGTATAGTTGATATTTGTTATAACAATATACTATTATAATAATAATCATCAGTTATTTATTTGTTTTATAATGTCCGCCCTGGCGAGAAATTGGATGTCGGGGAAACGTTTAATATCCGCAGGATATTCAATTTTGAACCTAAATAAAATATCGCAGTAAATTTTGTCTATTTCCTTGCTTATTAAGGCAGGATTCTTTTAAATTCATTACCTATAACTTTCAAACTACATTAAACTGTTTAATGAATAACAGTTAATATTAAAACAAGAAACTTGATTGCGTTTAAATTATTCACTTAAAATAATAATAATATTTTTTATTTTTTTCACCACATAAGCGCAGAATATATTTTACATATTAAATTAAGTTACAAACAGTAGTATGCTCTTAAATTTTTTTTGGGAGGCTTATTCCTTAGCTATATTTATACATAAATTGCCTGTATGTCAGAACATCAGACCTTCATCCCTTGTACGCACACAACTTGGCAGTGCCTTATTAGCATGACTTTTAGGTCCTTTATAAGTAAGTAATAAACTACACTTTTGAAGTAAAATTAAAATAGTAAATGTTTATATAAAATAATATTAAAGTAATAAATAATATGTAGTAATTTAAATATTTTTATCGCATTAAAATTGTAGCAACCGACTTCTCAGTTCCTTTTTCTCTGAAACCTTGCATCAGATCCTTACCAAATTAAAATGTGAGTGAGGTCCCTCACGGGAAGTATACCCTCTCACAAAAATGAATTTTTAAATTAGTTTCATAAATGACCGAGTTCTACGTACAAACGTATGTACAAACGTACAAGCGTCAAGACGTATAACAAACGTGTAAACGTACAAAATTACAAACATACAAACGTACGAACGTACGATCAATAAAAAATAGATCATCATACTCAAATATGATCCAATTCCAACAATATTACATAATATGTAAGTACATACACGTTAAACTGATGACCTCTGTCAACTGATAGTACCTACTGTAGGTATATTTTTGCTTCTGGGTTTGGGTGTTGTGTGTGTGTGTGTATTTAGATGGAAAGAGTCAACCATTGCCTTTAGACACCAAAGATGTAAAGATGTTAATGGTGCGTTGCTATCTTGTGGTGAAACTGAAGTCTAATGCCACATGCGTAAGTTTACCGGCTACCTTACCCTACAAACCGGAACATGATTGCTATTTTTATCAAACGACGATAAAACGGAAGGGTATCAGTTTGAAATGTACCTACGAGTATGTTTTATTGTTGGAATCGGATAATATTTGAGTATTATTATATGTATTGATGATATATGCGTCCAAATACGTGTATTGTGTAGGCTTGCCACCTATCACATTGTGTGCTAGTGTCTTCGTCTAATCGTGGGTGTACTTGTTGTAACTCTGCCTAGCTCTTCCGGGATAGGGGCGTGAAGATACAAACACGTGTACTAATTTTCGTATGCGTATGTATGTTTGTATATATGTGTCTTTGTATGTTTGACAAAAATTTTTTGGGATATAAAAGCCAAATTTAAATAATTATTTTAGATTTAAATTAGGTATATTCCGACCTAGGGAACACTCCCAGTGTTATCAAAATTGGTTCTGTAGTTTTTCAGATATAAGTATAATTGAAGTTTAGAGGCGGTTTATTTTTTTTTCAATCACTAGAGTTTGTATCCCTCTCTGGTCTAGTGGTCCGGTCCCGGTGTTGGTGTTGACCGCATGAGTTCTCGAGTTCAATTCCTAGGAATTAAACCCGGGAACTATCCAATCCAATCATCCAATCCAAACATCCAAACAGCCAAACATCCTATCCAATCCAAACACATTTTTGAAATCTAATCTAGACAAGATTTCAAAAATGTGTTTTTTTTTGTTTTCTGATAAAGCAAAGTTGCTCGGGATTGGATAAGTGCTCGGTTGGCGATAGGTTTGCCACCTATCATATTGTGGGACTAACGGCCGGTTTCTGAAATGCAAATCAACTTTAACAAGCAATTAATCTGTGTTTAACATAATTTTTACAAGCGAATGATTTATTAAACACACAGTAATGGGCTGTTAAAATTAATTTGCGTTTCATAAACCGGCCGTAAGTATCTTCGGTTAATTATAGGTGCACTTGTGTACCTCTGCCAACCTCTTCAGGGATACGGACGTGAAGATGTTTTTTTTTACTGTTATTGATGTGAAATATCTATTTGCGCGGCTTGGCCGTAAATTACGTGTATGATTGGTGAATACAGTTACAATTTAAGTTCTAAAATAAAATTTCGTCTAAATACTCTTTTTAAATTTAGAATCTTGACTTAAAAAAAAATTTAAATTGAGAAGACTTGAATCGATACAAGAGATTGAAAGTCGATTGTTGCAGATTTGCAGATTATCTACTGATAACCAACGTCACCAGTTTCCAAGCCGATTATCTTAACAGTGTAAGCAACGTCACAATGGACTGGTGTTGGTTAATTTATCGGTTGTGACGTAAGTTTACAGAAATAGAAGCGATTGACGACATTTTCTTAGAAAGACAAAGGGATGCCTTTTACCATGTAATTTTATGGTATTATAAAAATTTTACAGTTTTATATATCATGGTTTCACTAAGGTTATTTTTATTTTTTTATTATAGAATAGCAAACAGGTGGTTCTCTTAATGGAAAGAGATAACCTCTGTTTATAAGGTATTATAATGGTGCATTGTTATCCGTGTGACAGTTTTTATAGTATCTGCGGGTATATGAGCAAATGAGCCATCTGATGAATCACCACCACCAATCACCACTGCCAATGGACATTTGCAAACACAAAGGGTTAGCTGCCAATGTTATGCTGATTTCTGAGAATTTTATTAACCCTCCTATTAAAAATGCCAATATCAAAGCCACACTAATAGTAATAAACGCGATGTTAGGCGGGATACGTGTAGATACGTTCGCGTTCGTTTTTTTACGTTTCTTCCACGTTCCATCTTAGGCCAAATCTTAGCTTATCATCATGCGAGATCGTGGTCAAGTGCTTCTATTGATAATAAAAAAAACAGCTCACATGAGATATTGCTTGTATATGTCAAACGATCGTAGACACCTACCACTAGTGCGAAATCGAAAGTTCGTGAAGATGGAGAGATGGATGGATGTTTGTTATTTTTTCACGCAAATACGGCTAAACCGATCCAGATGAAATTTTATAAACATGTAAATGATGATTTGGAATAGCACTAGGATACTTTTTATTCCGGAATATTTTTTTCTGAGAGAATCACCAAAAACTTATGATGCAGCGGGCGGACGGGTATTATAGCATGAAAAAGTAGAAATAACCAATGTTATGCTATTTTATCATACTAAATAAGTAGCCAAGGGATAAAGAATACGCCTGCAATGATTTTATTTGATCGGGAAGTATTGTAACTCTGTATATCTGGGTGTAAATGCAAGCTACACTGACACCTAAAAATGGCCTTGAAAGGCGTATCCATTTAATCCCTGTTTACAACGTTCAACTTGTATTATATATATGTATCTGTACATAAAAAATAATCTTTGAAGAGCTAAATACCTCGCAAATTGTTATAAATAAGGTAAACGTTCCTCTCGCATGTACTACGCCATATTGGAGTTGCCGTAGAGACAAAGGAAGTCGTGGGGTGAGCGGAAGTGACGACGGCGCCGGAAGCCAACGACTCTCCTTGAAACTTTTATGCCATGAAATGGAACAACGTGGATACACGAGGCAGTGCTTTTTAAATAAATAATAGCCAGGGGCTTTATAATTATAATAAAATATGTTTCAAGGTATTCATAACAATAAGTATTATTTTTATTTTATAGCACAGCAGCAACGTCTGGACCGAGTTTGGTGTCATCGCCTTGCCTATTTCTGCCACAATAACATTAATGCCTGTCACTACCGTTTTCTGGTATTATAAGACAGCAAACAAGCAGATGACCCTCCTGATAGAAAGAGAAAACAATCGCCTATAGACAATAAAGATGTTAATGCAGCGTTGCCATCCTTGTGACAGGGTCCTATTGCGACATGCATAAGTTTGCCGCATACCTTACCCTCCAAACCGAAACACGACAGTGTCGAATATTGTGTCTGGAATAGGTAAAGCGGTGGTACTAGACCCGGGCGAGACAATGCAGAACTCTACCACTTAGTAGCTACGATGGTAGTGACTCGCATAGCCAATCCTTCGCTTCTTAGCAGGCAGACAGTTTGCCTGGCAGAAAGGCGGATGGTCTATTCCTATTCTTCAGAAGGAGCCCAGACCAACATGAGGGAAAATACCTTGGAGTAAAATTAAATTAGTTGCTGTTATATTTTACCTTGGTGAGGTAAAATATAAGAGCATATATTGAATTACTTTTGGTTTGGTTAAACATCTTAACAGATTTTTTGTTTATTATACCAGTAAATATGCCTTTTTCCGTGCTTGTCGCTGTCATGTTTCATTTTGAAGTGTAAGAGAGCTGGTGTACTTATGCATATGGCATTCCAACCCTGCTACACGAATTGTAATGTAGCATTAACATCTTAAGTGTATTTTTTTAAAGGGCAATGGGCCCACTTCTCGTTCCCACCACTGTAACTTCTGTAAACCAGAATCAACAGCGGCAACCTTCCTGATAACCTCTGAGTTGTGAGCTCAGGATGCTCTGGGAGAAATGCTAAGCTGTCTTGGAACCCTCATCGAATTTAATCAGAAGAGTATAGGAGGAGTAGGAAAATACATTCAGTTTCGCTCCCTTTACAGCAGGAGACAGCGTAAAGATAAAGCAAAAAACTGCTAAGAAGTGAGACGTTCACAATCAGGTTAAGCCTGATTGCTATTGCTCCACGGTAATTTAGGTATTTGAGGAACTACGAAAATGGCCTACTTAATTTTGCTTCCAGTAGTGTGTATGACAAAATCGCTTGAAGGCACGGAAATTCCCACATGTTGCTACAAGGTCGGAATAGTAGATTACCCCGGATATACATCGTATACTATCAAGCATTTGGCTACGTTCATTTTGCCAGAGATTACGCTCCCAAAGAATATGATGTGCAGTTTGTTCATATTTACAGTTTATGGTGGAACATGTGGAACAAGTGGAACATTCGCAAAATGGAAAATGAACTAATTTGAACGAGAATACTTTAGCTTTAAAATTACCATGACTAGTAAGGAACTGTGCAACACAATGATCTATTTCTATCCACGTTTTACTTAATTGTTCCCGGACGCAGGGGAAAAAGTTATATAAATGCCGTCCTTTAGGTGAGCAGCACCAACGTGACTGCCATTCATTAATTAATTCATTAGTGACATCCATCACGGGATTAAAGTGGCGACGTATTTTTGTTTGAGCTTGTGGATTGATAAATTCTGGGCTAGTAAAGTTCTTAGGATTATAGTACATTGAGGCCCGACGCTAATTTTTTAAATCTAATGGAAAGACACCTGATAAAGCGGATAAAGCTTCAGAGTTTACAGTGCGATGTGCTTTACACAGAAATATTAAAGCCAAACGTTGATTTTGAAGTAATTTACACCGGCTCCCGCCGCTTGTAACTTTATCAGCCCATGCTGAACATGCATAAGTAATACAACCTAAATAAGTTACGTTATAAATTATGTTTAAAGTGTTAAAGGTTAAACCCCACGTTGACGTAGATATGCCGGCAAAGGACAAGTAATTCCGTTAAAAAATCTCAAGTAGAAAATTTCAAGTGTATATAGGTGATGGTTATTTTTCTCCATTAGTAGAGTCTTCTATTTGTTTGCTATTCTTTGGTATAAAAGAGCTGAAAATTTTGTTCAACCAGGCTTTAGAACCCGGCACTCATAATCTAAATCAAGCAAGCTGGATGTTAGTTTGGGAGATACCAATAACTGATTAAGGTTCTGATTAAAATCAAGGCCCCGCCAAATCTAGAACAATTTGATGATTACCTTGATAACAATAATAATAAAGCCTACCCTCTGCTCAATCAAGCCCCTTCCAAAGAAAAATTCACTGAATCAAATCCGCCCTAAACTAAAATTCTGGATCCGCCACTGTGTACCACCGTTTTACATATTCTTGCCGCGATAGTATCAAAACTTGACCCTGTCTTATTCCGGTTTGGAGGGCAAGGTAGCCGATAAACTTATGCAAATATCAAAAATGTTAATGGTGCGTTGCGATCCTCGTCAGAGGATAGCAACGCACCATGAACATCTTTGTGTATATAGGCGATGATCGTCTGTTTCTATCAGAAGGGCCATCTGCTTGCTTGCTATTTATTTTATTTATTTATTTTATTTAAAATTTATGCACAACATGTACAGAGGTGGACTTAATGCTACATGACATTCTCTACCAGTCAACCTTAAACAAATATAAACAGTGTTTACGATGGGGTGCACAGAGAAACTTATTACAATCGTTTACTATATTGACATATCTTCTTAATTATTATTAAAATAAATTAAAATTAAAGAAAACAATAAGATAATACGATATTACAATATACTTAGATACAAGAATATATTACATATATAATACATTATACATATACCTACATAAATACCTATATATATACAAGTACATATTTATATATAGTTATATAAATACATATATACATACATATTATACTGCCATAGCGCGTAACACCATTATTCTGCCAAATGCTTACAGAGAGAACGTTTAAAAGACAATTTGGAGGGACTATTCCTAATATCAATGGGAAGAGTATTCCAAAGCCTCACAGCTTCAGAAGAAAAAGATTTGGATAAGAAATCGGTACGACAAAAAGGTACTTGAAGAGTTGGGATATTTTCTGAACGAAGTTGGCGTGAATGTGTGGCATGCTGAAATATGAATTTTGACTTAAGATATTGAGGTGCATTAGGATTATAAAGAATTGTGAATAATGTGCAAAGCAATCTCAACTGTCTTCGTTGGCGGATCGGAAGCCATTTCAGTTTAGACCGATATAATGAGACGTGATCAAACTTACGCAGACCAAAGATGAGCCGTATACAATTGTTGAGCATGCGTTCTAATCTGTCTAAAAGGGTTTGACTTAAATCTACGAAATACACGTCGGCATAATCAAGTATTGTTATAACTAGGGTCTGCACAAGTAGGAGTTTTGATTGGAATGGCAAAAAGTTTTTGTACCGATAAAGGGATCGTAAAGCCATATTAACCTTACGACAAAGCTCAGTAGTATGTGGTAACCAAGATAGAGTTTGGTCTATTATGAGTCCTAGATCTTTGACGTAAGGGAGAAAGGGGATAGTAATGTTATCAAAAACTACCGCATAAATAGAGCTCCAATCTAAACTTTGAACCCGACGCGAGCTGCCAACAATGATAGCCTGACATTTATTAGGATTGACTGTTATACCAAACTTTTTCGTACAGTCAAGAACGTTGTGTAAATCCTGATTGATACGACTTACAGCTTCGTTGATGCCTCCTAAGCTTGATTGGGCATAAATTTGCAAATCATCTGCATACAAATGGTGAGAACAGCTTAAATGGTTAGTAATTAGGTTTATGACTACGGAAAAAAAGAGGAGAGATAGGATCCCACCCTGAGGAACGCCTGTCAATACGTCACACCAGTCAGATAAATTATCATTAACACGAACTGCTTGCTGAGGGCCTCTAACGTAGGATGAAAACCAATTTAAGACAGACGGGGATAGGCCAAGGTGTGCAAGGACCGCTATTAAAATGTCATGGTTGACTGTATTGAAAGCATTGGAAAAATCGATTTAAACTAGGACTGACAACCATGACTCTTCCATAGCGGACCTTATATCTTCAGTAACTTTCAGGAGAGCAGTAGTCGTGCTATGCCCCATACGAAAGCCAGATGGACAGGGACTCAGATAATTTATCTCATTCAGGTACTTAGTGATCTGATTATGATCAACTGCCTCGAGAATTTTAGAGAGAAAAGGAAGTATAGATATGGGTCTGAAGTCGTTAGTAGCACTACGATTTGAGATTTTGGGAAGCGGCAGAATGAGTGCTTTACGCCAGAGAGTGGGAAATTCACTGGAAAGGGAAAAATTAATTAAATGTGTTATAACAGGCACAATAAATTCTTTGATTCTAAAAATCATGTCTCTACTCACCTGATTACAGCCAACAGCTTTTGATGTAATGGCAAGCATTGCCTTTATCGTGTCTTCATTAGTGACAGGTGAAAAAGTAAATAGATTATTGTGAAAGGGGTTAATTGAGCGTATATAAGATATTGTACGAGATTTGATTGTGTCATCCATGATGTGTGTGGCTGAGAAAAAGATGTTAAATTCATTAGCAGATATATTTAGAGAGCAGTTATTTACGGAAGTGGAAACACCAAGAGAATTTAAGAATTTCCAAACATGTGGTGGAGACGAATTGGATATATCATGAATATATCTACGTTTAGCTATCCTCACCATCTGATTGCAGCGATTTCTAATTTTTTTAAAGTAACACCAGTTCTCTGAACATTTGTCCCTCTTGAAATGACTAAATGCTCGATCCCGTCTTTTCATCATCTGTCGGATTTCAGGTGTAATCCAAGGAGCAGGAGCTCTCTCATCCGGACCATTATCAGGTATCGGTGGACGTCCCACTTGGTTCGTCAGACCACTGCCTGATCCGGAGTAAAGTGCCGGTTTCGCGCCTATCACGGCCTCCTTTAGCAGGCTGTCGTCGCGTTTGGCACTTTAGGTCAGCAGATTGGGACGGGATGCGGTCTTTTTTTGCGTCCTACCCATGGGGGCGGTTGTGCTTCTCGCTGGATGATCCAAATGTCGTCGCTGACTCTATTGCCGATGTGGTGCTGCAGGGCATGGAACTTTTCATTCCATTTTCTGCGGTACCAATTGGTGGTAAGTCTCAGCCTTGGTTTGGTTGCTCCTGTAAAACGGCTTCGCGCCGCAAGCAGGAGTGCTACCGGGCTTGGGCTGCAGCGTCCGCATCTTGTGATGAAAAAACCAGCACATTATTACCTCGAGGTACTTCAAAAGAGCTATCGCCAAGGCAAAATCGGAACACATTGGCAGAATTGGTGAGAAATTAGTTCGCCTTCCTTCGGGTACTCGTGCGTTCTGGTCTCTCGCCAAGGCTGTCTTAGGGAATTTCTCACAGCCCTCTCTTCCATCCTTGCACGGAGACGATGACTCTCTGGCCCATACCGCAAAGGAGAAGGCCGATCTCCTGGGCTCCTTCTTTGCGGCCAACTCGACTCTGGATGACCAAGGGAACGCACCGCATACCATCCCGCAGTGTGATAGTTGTATGCCAGAACTACAATTTCGGCAATCATCTGTGCGTAAAGCACTACTTTCCTTGGACATCCACAAGTCGAGTGGGCCGGATGGCATCCCTCCGATTGTGCTAAAAATGTGTGCTCCAGAGTTGGCACCAGTATTAACACGCTTATTCCGGCTCTCCTATTCACTCGGCGTGGTACCGAATTCGTGGAAGACAGCTTTGGTGCATCCCATCCCTAAAAAAGGAGATCGCTCTAACCCGTCTAACTATCGACCCATAGCCATAACCTCCTTGTTCTCCAAAATTATGGAGACAATCATCAACTCTCAGCTCCTCAAATATTTAGAATAGCACCAGCTGATTAGCGACCGTCAGTACGGTTTCCGTCGCGGCCGCTCAGCTGGTGACCTTCTAGTATACCTAACTCATCGATGGGCGGAAGCAGTTGAGCCCAAGGGGGAGGCATTGGCAGTTAGTTTGGACATAGCGAAGGCCTTTGATCGGGTATGGCACAAAGCGCTTCTCGTGAAGCTGCCTTCCTATGGGCTCCCTGAGAAATTATGCGAGTGGATCACCAGTTTTTTGGCTGACCGGAGCATCAAAGTCGTTGTCGACGGTGCGTGCTCCGACCTTAAATCTGTCAATGCTGGTGTTCCCCAAGGCTGCGTGCTATCACCGACACTGTTCCTTCTGCATATCAATGATATGATGCGAATTAGCAACATACATTGCTATGCGGATGACAGTACTGGTGATGCTACATACTCCGGCCGAAGCAGTATTTCTCGGGAACACGTCGAAGAGTGCCGAAACAAGCTTGTGTCTGAAGTCGAGAATCGACTTACCGATGTCTCGGAATGGGGTCGCCAAAACCTGGTTACTTTTAACCCCAAGAAGACACAGCTTTGCGTGTTCACCGCAAAAAAGACGCCCTTTGTCGTATCACCTCGATTTGAGGATACTCTCCTGACAGCTTCAGCTAGTGTCGGAATCCTGGGAGTTGACATATCGAATTACGTTCAGTTTCGCGGTCATTTGGAAGGCAAGGTTAAACTAACCTTCAAAAAGCTCGGTGTGCTCAGCAGAGCGAAACAGTACTTTTTGCCGGTCCATCGCCTTCAACTTTATAAGGCACAGGTTCGGCCTCACATAGAGTACTGTTCGCATCTCTGGGCCGGAGCTCCTCAGTACCAGCTTCTTCCTCTTGATCGCATTCAGCGTAGAGCGGTTCGAATCGTTGACGACCAGGCCATTTCGAAACAGCTTGACTCTTTGGCATTGCGCAGATATGTAGGTTCTCTCTGTGTCTTTTATCGTATATATCATGGAGAGTGTTCCGACGAGTTGTTTGGATTAATTCCTGCCGCCGAATTCCACCATCGGACATCGCGTCAAAACTTGAAGTTCCATCCTCACCATCTCGATGTCTGGAAATCCACAACTGTGCGTTTCTCCCGACACTTTTTACCTCACATTACTCTGTTGTGGAACCAGTTACCGGCAGGGGTATTTCCGAAAGAATACGACATAGGGACCTTCAAGAAAAGAGCTTACTCATTCTTAAAAGGCCGGCAACGCAACTGCAAGGCCTCTGGTATTGCAGATTTCCATGGGCGGCGGTGATCACTTACCATCAGGTGCACCTCTTCTCGTTTGCCCCCTCTTCTATATATATAAAAAAAAAGAAAAAAAAAAGGTGGGCGCTTTATTTTCACACGATGAATAGGAGCGTGTCTGTCATACAAATCAATAATTTTCTTGGTAAAACGATTGACCTTGGCATCTATAGTTAAGCTGTCAAAGACATCCGACCAATCAATAGAAGAAACATCCTGTTCTAAATCTGCTTGATTAATTCTTGCAAAATTACGCAATTTCAAGATTTTCATTCGAGGCTTTGGAGGTCTCAATTTATAAGACAAGTGTATCAAATCAGGACGGGACGGGATCAATTTGAAAAAAAATATAGCGATTTTTGAAAAAATGTAGTTTATGTTTGATCCAGGAGTTTTCATCCCAATCTGTTCAGTTGTTAAGCCAGATTAGTGGCTTAGTTTTGGTTGGAAAGCGTAAAAAAAAGACAGGGATCTTTCACATTTATAAATTAAGTATGGTATAGAAAACGTTTATTTAAATGTGTGTTTTAAATACATCGTTTTTCTCTTACGCTTATTAAAAAAAATAAAACATGTACATCTGAGAAAGTTTTCCGCAGCCGCGGACGTTACGAGTTGCCCCAATTAAGTTAATACATTACGCGACGATGTCATTTAATTATACTGACTTCTATAAATTACAATTTTATAGATACGAAAGCCATTTCATTTCCGACCATTTTATTTCTTCGCCCTTATATATTAGATCTATCTCTTATTATGTATATATTTCTAAAATCTTTCAAAAGAAATCTAATATTTAAACTAAAATCATTTGATCCAGATTTTTCAATTGATGAAAAAACGGAGAAGGTTCTCAATTCGACGCATATTCAGGGTGGGCAAAAAATCGTGGATCAAACATAGTTGCGATTATTTGCAATAAAAATATCTCTACGACAGAGTTTAATCTTGATCTTCTTAGAAGTCACGACTATTTATTGTTTTTGACGACAACAATAAATGGTGTTAAGTTGCTTCTAGGGATTGTATTAACAATACCAACGTGTTTTTATGGTAGTGGGTACCATGATTTATGAGTACTGGCGCCTTTTTCAATTACTTTTAAGTCTCATTAAAAATTATTTGTAACTATAGAACCTTACTGTAAAAAATGTACTAACAAAAAGTGAACTTGTATTAAAAAAATTGCCTATAATAATCCCAACTATCACCCTGTTTCGTTTGATTCACGATTTTTTGCCCCCTCTGTATATATTTTTCTATGTTAGACGATGTATACGGCCGGTTTCTGAAACGGAAATTAATTTTAACAAGCAATTAATCTGTGTTTAACAGATCATTTGCTTGGAAAAATTATGTTAACCACAGATTAATTGCTTATTAAAATTAATTTGTGTTTCGGAAATCGACCGATAACTTTTTATTAAGTAGTCCCATTTAGATAATTATTTTTTGTTGGAAAGAATATATTATATACCTCGAGGCTAGTTTTTTTTTTATATCATAAGATGGCAAACAAGCAGATGGGTCTCCTAATGGAAAGAGTCAACAATCGCCTAAAGACACCAAAGGTGTTAATGGTACGTTGCTGTCTTGTGGCGAGGTTTAATGCCACATGCATAAGTTTACCAGCTATCTTAACCTCCAAACCGGAACACAATAGTGACAAGCACTGACGCTATTGCGGCAGGAATAGGTAAGGCGGTGGTGCCAGACCCGGGCGAGACAATGCAGAACTCTACCACCTAGTAGCTACGATGGTAGTGACTCGCTTAGCCAATTAGTAGCCTTTTACGACCTGCCTGGCAGAACAGTTGGTCTTTAATTTTTCTTCAAAGGAGGCCTTCTTTTTTTATTCTTCAAAGGAGCCTGGGACTAACACGGGGAAAAAGGTAGGGTAAACAAGGGGTGATTGGTTGTTCGCTCACTGATTTTAATGTATGACCACGCGTAGCATTTCTTCGGTTTAATTTATAATTTTCATTAGAAATATGCTCGTATACATATATAAAATCTCGGAAACGGGCTCAAAGAATTTTATTAAATTAAGATGCAGGGGGTTGGGGTGGGGCGAGGGGGGGGGGGGTAAAGCTCGGCCAGAGTAATCGTCACTTGTTATGTTTGATATTTGCAACTTACCTACTCTTACCGCAATAGCATCTGTGCTTGTCAGTGTCGTGTTTCGTTTAGGGCAAAGTAGCCGGTAAACTTATGCTTGTGGCATCAAATTTCCACCAAATGTATGGTAATGTACCATTAACATCTTTGTCGACTATGGGTATATGGTTAACTCTTTGCATCAGCTTGTTTGCTATCTTATAAAATAAAAAAAAATGAAATAAAGCTTCATTTTTCCAGTTAAGAATTCCATACGTTGTTGTCCAGAAGCGAGAATGTGAAGTGTCTCCTTTTAAAAGTCTTTGTTGTGTTAAAAGGCGCTTCTTGTATAACAAAACCACGATTCCAAAGTGAGTGACACAATGGGGGCAGTGTGATAATATTATATTATGTATATGAAAGCCGAAGTATTTCCGGCACTTACGAGTGTTTACTCAAACTAGATAATTCAGGTGACCGGATTAATAGGTTTCCGCTAAGAATGAATCGGATGTAGTGTAGTTTTTAATGGTTAATTAGGGTAATATGGAGATAACGAAAAAAAAGGAAAATATTTTTTTATAAAAGACTAGCTGTTACCAGCGACTTCGTCCACGCGGACTTCGATTACTCCGCACTGCTCCTTTCCCGTAGGTGATAGCGTAATAATATGTAGCCTATATGTTGACCCGACCTGTTAGTAATATTCATGCAAAATTTGAAATAAATCCATGCAGTACTTTTTGAGTTTACCCCAGACATACATACAGACAGACAAAAATTCTAAAAACTATATTTTTGGCTACGATATCGATTGTAGATCACGCCCTTAGTATTCTTTTAAAAAAATATTCAACGTATAGTTTTGATATTTCTGCGATTTTATTATATGTGTAGATAAGGATGGATGGGAAAGGATAGATAGATAATATTTTTGGGATATAATTTCGGAAAAATAGGTATTAAGTCACGTGACATGAGCGCAAATCCGAAAGCGTTATGTCACACAGTGGTAAAAGTCATGTTGATTTTGTTTGGAACCTAATGCCTCGGCCACACTCGCGTCTATTGCCCCGAAGATAGTAGCGCGTTAAGACATACGCAGTCCGGAATGTTTGCGACAATAGACGATAATAGCCGGTCACATCTGCATATATCGTGTCATTGCATGAAGCTTTGTGACGTTAGACGCAAGTGCGGTCGAAGCATAAAAGAGACATTTTATAAATGTAATCTTTCAATACAAATTGCCGAAGGCAAATTGTTGATGATATTGAAAGTGCGTCAATTTGAACTATAAGTCCCGATGTCGCCGACGGTCGACAGAGCCCCGCTTGCACTGAGGCGGCGTAATCGATCGGTCGGTCCGATCGATTACGCCGCCGACACGAGGTCACGACCGCCCGGTCGTGTTAAAATTTTTATTTTTTAAGTTTTTAAGGTCCGCAAGCACAGGTTTTAAAGGTCCCAGTAGGGAATACGTGCTAAAATATTTATTATACAATTGATGTTAGCTGATAGTCTGTTTCAAAACAGTCCTTTGGCACAATTGATGAAAAAGATACCTACATAACGCCAAAAGTGTCTAAGCGCGCGTGCGAAGGTACGTGGTGCGAAGGTAGGTACATCGTATTGTTTATACGTGTAAAGCTGGGGCCGTATTTGCATCTATCTTTCCAAAGTAAAATGTGCCAAAGCTTTGCACGATTTGACACTAAAAAATATCGCGATAGAAGCTGTGGTCATATTAGCAGCAACGATATTTTGCACGAAAATCCAAGATGGTTGAAATCTTAGTTCCTACATGTGTGCTGACCATTAATTACTAAAATGTTTTTTTTTGTGATTCTATTTTTTTGGATCCAGTATAATGGGCTCAGCTTACCATTTCATCGTTTCATTACATTTTACCAACAACCCGCATACGTCTGAACTGATCGAAAACAACGGCTGACAAAGGCGGCTGAAATGAACAATGCTAGTCTAACCACGGGCGCGATATGTTAGCGCGCTAAAAAAACCCTTTGACGTATCACCAACCGCGCGACAAGGCACACGCAGTCCGAATGTTTACGACGATAGCCGGATAAAGCCAGTCATATCTACCGTCTCATTGCACGAATCCGGCCGCAGTATAAGAACTCAAACGCCTCGATTCGATTGAAGTTTTGTTACGTGAATGTTGGTTCCGGGCTCCTTTGAAGAATAGGCCAACTGCCATTCTGCCAGGCAGGTCGTAAAAGGCGACCGAACGGCTATGCGCGTCACTACCATCGTGGCTACTATGTGGTAGAGTTCTGCATCGGCTCGACCGGGTCTGGTACCACCGCCTTACTTATTCCTGCCGCAATAGCGTCAGTGCTGATCAATGTCGTATTCCGGTTTGGAGAGTAAGGTAGCCACTAAACTTATGCATGTGGCATTAGACCTCGCCACAAGATAGCAACGCACCATTAACATCTTTGGTGTCTATAGGCGATGGTTATCTCTTTCCATCAGGAGACCCATCTGCTTGTTTGCTATCTTATGATATAAAAAAATAGGAACATTGGTGCAAAAGGACTGTACTCCTGTGAGTGGTCGCAAAGATTGGCAGGCTTCAAGTAGAAATGTAGATACAAGAATTTCACGTGATCGATATGAAAATGTTGAGATACACGTGTTTAGTTTCCACACTTAATTCCAGCAGTGACGAGTATCCGTCCGTGCAGCCTAGATATACGTGACGTAGCGTAAAGCTGCATAAAGCCAGATTCCGCTGGCTTGGGCACGTTACTCATAAATCAAAGGAAATAAGTGCTTTGATTTAAAATGCTAGCAGTAAGATTTTCTAAAAGGCTGTGAAAGCGCTCACTTTACGTCGTGAAATGGAATGCGAGCCAATGATTTTATATTGAAGGATGTTTGTGATCATTCAAAGTGGAAAAGTAAAGTCAGGATACTCTCTGGCTCTCGCCGTAGTTAATGATAAGTTTATATAAGCACGACCTGGTCTAGTGGTTAGTTTATATAAGCACGACCTGGTCTAGTGGTTAGTTTATATAAGCACGACCTGGTCTAGTGGTTAGCTTATATAAGCACGACCTGGTCTAGTGGTAAGCTTATTCGATAGGTTATGAGATCCCAGGTTCAATCTGCAGTTTAGGCCAAATTGTTATAATGGTTTTTTCGAATTTGTCCTCTAAATTGAAATATTGAAACACAACTGTTTTTGTGGCTATGTTGAGCACGAAAACTACCAGTGCTCGTTATCACTAAAAACAAGCGATATCTAAACGTTTCTAAGATCATCAAGATTTGACCGGCCCGTTGATCGAGTGGTTAGCGACCCTGACTACGCAATCGACGGAGCTCGGGTTCGATCCCCGACGGGGACAAGCATTTGTGTGATGAGCATAAGCTTTTGTGTTTCCAGGTGTGGGTATTCATTAAACATATTGCAGTATTTATATATGTATTCTATGTATTAGTATCGTTGACTGACACCTATACTACAAACAAATAATTTGCTTACTTTGGGGTTAGGTCATTACGTGTAATTTGTCCTGTGAATATTTATTTATTTATATTTATCTCATCTATTTTGCCAACGGGCATTTATGAAATTTTAAATCGATAAAAAATCTTAACATTAAATCTTTTGTGGGATAGGCTGAGTAAACAGAACTTTATTTTAATTTTATAAAATAGCAAACAAGAAGATGTTTTTCTCCATCTCATCTATAAACAACAAAGATTTTAGTGATGCATTGCTATGTGTAGCGGGATTGGAAAGCTACATGCATAAGTTTACCGGTTACCTAATATCATTTAAACAAGAATACGACAGTGACAAGAACTGACTCTATTGGCAAGGGCGGATCCTGAGGAGGGGGGGGGGGGTGGGGGGTTGGGGGCATGGGGGTTATGACTCCACCATGGGCAGGGGTCTAGGTATGGATTTATTAGGATTAGAGCCTATCATCATGATGACTGAACCTCAAATATGTGACCCCCTGGACCAAAGACTGGATCGGCCGTTGTATATATGAACCGAACCGAAGGCTGGAACCGCCCTTACAATTACGGCAGGAATAAATAAGGCGGTGGTACTCGGAACTCTACCATCTAATTATATACTCGTTTTGTGATTGGCGATCCTCAGGATTCCATAATCCAAGTGACTGTTGCTTGTTGATAGTTATAACTGGAACCGAGAGTTCAATGAGCGTTCGACGAACAGAGTGCTAAGTGTGATGATTTGTACAGCGCCACCTAGCGGTAAACGTGAGAAACCAGTTTACCACTAGGTGGCGCTGTACAAATCACATACAAATTCCTAGTAAACTCCAAACGCGCTCACTATCGAATGCGAAAAGAAAAACACTTAGCACTCTGTTTCGTTTTGACGAGACACCCATCTTTTCTATCATAGAAAAATCTCGAATCGGGTAATTATTAAAGATAGATAAAAAAGAAAACTTTAGAGTGTCGGATTAAGAAAAGTTTCCACTTTATGTGTAGGATAAAGTGACCCTTGAATTATAATAATAATTAACAAGCTATTGTGAGAAAATTAGGTTGTTTTAAATTGATTGATATCAATTTCAAATTTTCATAATTCCGTCTTTCGAGTCGAGGACTCGTCAGAAAAACGATGGAATGTGTAGCACAAAAGTTTTTTTGTGTTTTCATTGATATAAAAACCCGTGTTTTACATAAAATAATCAAGCCATTAAATAATAAATAAATCAATAAAGCAAGCCAACATATAGCAACGCACTATTAATTGGTGTCCACAGGCGATGGTTGACTCAATCAGGAGACCCATCTGCTTGTTGGCTATTTTATAAAAAAAAAGTGTGTGTGTGTGTGCATGTGTGTGTGTGCATGTGTATGTGTGTGGGTGTGTGTATGTGTGTATGTAAACATCTCATAACTTTCGAACGTATTCGATTAGATTCCGCTCAGCTTAGACTTGCTAAAAATTTGAACCAAGTTGGCTCAGAATATTTTAAGAAATTTTGAAGAAATCCTCAATTTTTTTTAGCGAAACAGTATTTTTTTAATATAATTTCCAGATTAATGTACCGATTAGATACAAAATCTAATCAGCTCTATTTCTCAAAAAACTACGTCTAATGCACAAATTTCGTCAGAATCGATTTATCCGTTCGGGAGTAATCGTTGTGAAAAATTTAGAAAAAAATGATTTTTCGACAAAACTTCGAAATTTTTCAACCAATCATTTTTTGGTTTTCTAC
This sequence comes from Apodemia mormo, assembly GCA_036924255.1. Taxonomy (NCBI): domain Eukaryota; kingdom Metazoa; phylum Arthropoda; class Insecta; order Lepidoptera; family Riodinidae; genus Apodemia; species Apodemia mormo. The sequence goes on along the minus strand of JAUPFN010000009.1, from coordinate 41,026,662 downwards.
AATATTTTAGAACTTACAAAACTACGTCAAATGACGTTTCAAAAATCAAAATCGAATCTAATTTTCAAAAGTAACAGCTTTTCAAATATTAAAATTACGTTGTTTTTAGCAAACTTACTTGATATTTTTGAAATAAATCTCAGGCCAATACACCGATTGACTTAAAAATCTTATCAGCTTTTTTCCTTAAAAACTGCGTCAAATACCGTTAATTGGACCAAAATCGGTCAATTTGTTTGGGATTTATCAAAGACGAAAATTTAAAAAAAATGTTTTTTAAGAGTTGAATGCCATTCTAAGGATCAAATTTAATCATCGTTTCCACTATATACAGCTTTTCAAAAATCAATATACAGTTATTTTTAACAAAATAGATGTCAAACATCTGAAACTGAAAAATCTATGCTTATAGTTTTTACTCCTTTGAGCTTAAAATACCTTAATTTAGCGGGAAGTTTCAGGGATAGGCTATCCCAGCAGAGCCAACCGTTTATAGATTTTTTTAACGCAGTAAAACTGCAGCATCCGTCTTCTCATTTCCTATGTCTCCGGAACTCTGCAGCAGATCTTCACCAAATTAAAATGAGACCACACGGAAGTATACCCCATAGACTTAGTATATAATATTATGGTATACCCTCTCAAACATAACAAGAATTTTCAAATTCGGTTCATAAATGATGAGTCTGAGGTAGCATATATTGAAAACACATACATTGAATTGAAAACCTCCTTCTTTTGGGAAATCGGTTGAAAATGGTATTTATCAATCTTTATATACCAAGGTAAACAACCGTGTTTACGTCATATCAAATTGATAGATATGGCAAGTATCTAAGTAGGCACGAAAGTTAGGTTTTAGGTCATGGCGTACCTGTAGCCTTGACTGGCACAAACTTATTACCGGTTGCAGGGTCGTTGCAATGAAGCGTCGGGGCTTGGAGCATTTATGAATATAGAGTGCATAATTATGTTTTAGCAGAGAACAGCAAACAACATATATTTTTGATGGTAATTGTTGTTTAAATATGTCAGAAATGTTACGTTGGTATGCTTAAGGCTTGTGCGCAAGTTTATCTACTACCGTACCCACTAAGACAAAGGAACAGCTACGATGGTGATATGTACCCAGGCAAGTTTTCTTAGAGACAGCGGTCACAATAATAGTAGTTTATTTAACAATAGTTTGTCTCTCCCAAGCAATGATGGTCTACGATCGAATTTTTCAAAACAACAACTAACAGAGGTGAAACTAAAAAGTTATTCTATATATACTTTGCTAGAACGAGGTTGAACTTCAATTCAGCTTTTATTCGTTTTCTCACTTCCATTCTTATGTCAGTTTATTTATTTTTATTTGCTAATCAATACATAAAGTATTAGGTAAAGGTGGAGCTAGCAATCGTATTAAACAAATATTTTCGGTATATCTGTCAACGAGGTCTCGCCATCTTTTTTTATACACCTGTGTTAGAAAAAGAGGTTAAGACTCCAGAAGATGACAGCAGTATTTAAAATTTGGTTTCAAGTAGGTATTAGAAGTGTTGCCTCCAGATATAATACAGCTTCATGAATCAATACTTGTAAACATGACATACTCGATTTTACGAGTTCACTCGTGTTCTTTTTAAAAATTGACCAGCTGTCTTCTTATCAGACAGCTCGTACTTGGCGTCCCGGGGTTGAGCGTTTACTACCGTTTGGATTTAAATATCTAATTATTTTTATTTACATTGAAATATTGAGATACATTTTATTAACCAATCTAAAAATATTTTATTTTTTACATGCACTTTTGACTATTGGATATTTTTATAATTACTTACTACATGCATGTCCCTGCAGTATAATGTTGGAAATTTAAATGTGTGCACTCTATTTGAAATGATCTAAGAACTTGGTAATAAATATTCTGTTTCTTAAACGATGCTAGATTAATAGGTACACATAGAGTTTGGTCTATTTATATCAGGCCGTCCATCGATCATTGCCATACTTAATTTATAGCTTGGCCTTTTGACATGTAGGCAATATTTTACTTGCGCGTTTCAAGAAAATCAACAATTTTGTGTTAATTTCGGAATATCATTGAACTGCTCATGCAATCTCAGCTAACTAGGTGTCTTTATTTTATTTATTGTATTAGCTGACATACGCAGCGTCGCCTGCGAGGAGTTTAACTTGTTGTCGATACAGTTTCTCATACATATTTTCATCCTCTGTTTCAGTCCTTTATGGGTTGACTTTTTAAAAACGTTAGCGTATGTTTGACCTCAGGTCTTCAACTATCGCCATGCAAAATTTCATCAGAATCGGTTCTGTGGTTTAGCTGAGCGTAACAGAGAGACATAAAAATTACGCATTTATAATTTTAATGATGTATAAATATTAGCTGCCCGCCCCAGTTCCGCTTAGGTGGTGTGACTAATGAAAATAATTAGACAAAATCTTTCAAATTTTGTGGTTTGCTCCCACTACCTTTAGTCTTACCTACTCATTAGCTTATCATATTATATTATTGCAACGAAGTTCCTTACGGCAGGCTTGGAGGGGATAGGGAACTGAAAAAAATGTGATAGTAAAACCGTAAGAAAAATGCGTGGAATAAAATAATAATAATAATAATAATTTATTTAGTTATAAACAGATTTTAAAATTACACAATAAATCACTTCAATTTCGGTCAATCTTGGATATCATTTACATTATGTTATATCATGTTATGTTATATCATTCTAATTATTAATGTATTTAATTTAATGTATTTCTAATGCACATTTGTTAGTAACAATATTTATTTATTGTAAGAATATATCAGAGGTTCCCAAACTAGGCGTTGCCTGTATCTTGGGATAACCATATGGAATAATATGTATAGTATAGATTTTTATTCATAGCGCATAAGTTTGATTTAAATATAACTATTGATTAACTGAATTAAACTAATGGAATTAAATTAAATTAATTGAATTAAATACTATGCAGTTTTTCCATATGTCTCAAGGTAGAAAATAAAAATTTAAATTAAAACAAATTAAATTATATAAGAAAATTGACAAGATAATAGAATTCAGATAAGTTGATATGAATTAGAATAAGTCTTTATAATACAATAAATTACATTACGATCTAAATATACTATTTTATCACATGTCGAATGTTCGTCACACAAATATATTCTACTTTCATTAAATTTAGTGTAAGTATTAACTTTAATTTTGATAATAAGTAAGAGGTGTACATGCAATGAAATCTATCATGTGTAATTCGTACAATCAACTAAAGCTTCTGTTTGCTCATAATCCAGCTCCGATAGCCAGCACTTCAGAATGCGCTTTACCTCGGTAGTTGTACAGCTTTTAATATTGCATTTAGATACAACACGGTTGTAGATAGCTATCGATGAAAATTTGCCTAATTTTTTTGCAAAACGAGTTCGATGTGTTGGTAAAGGTATTTTATATCTTCTTTTTCTAAATATTAGTTCATATTCCGAGCTTTCTATTACTGTATTATGAATTTCTATAACAATCCTTAGTATATATAGCTGACGAACACGTAGGACCTTTGCTATTTTGTACAGAGCATTAGTCGGATACTGTGAGTTCTTTCGTAACATGACCTTCAGGACTGCCCGTTGAGCTCTTTCAACTTCGATCATTATGGTTTTAGAAGCAGAACCCCAGACCTCGATACCATAGGTTATTATGGATTGACAAACAGCATAGTACACATGTTTTAGCCTCTCAACATCGGCAACATGACGTAATGATTTCATGACAACAATGGTTTTGCGAATCCTTGACGAAACACGTTGCAGGTGTTTATCAAATCGTAGGTTTTCATCGAGAGTTAGACCCAGATATTTTATCTCTGACTCTCTCTGGATTCCTTCGCAGCTACAACTTTTAACCTGATCACTGGATGAGCCGTTGCAGCTATGAATTTTTATATAATACTTGGACTGTGGTTTAGTAGCAGCTGTTTTATGAAAACATAAAAATTTTGTTTTTTTAATATTTAAAGTCAGCAGGTTGCTTTGCAACCACTTGTGTATCACAGATACCCCGTATTCAGCGTCAAGGATTGCGCTGTCCCAATCATTACCATTAAATATGATAGCCGTGTCGTCAGCGTAACATATCATGTCAGAGCTGGGTAATACCTTTAGGAGATCATTTATATATATAATAAATAAAGTTGGGCCAAGTATGCTTCCTTGTGGGACGCCAAATTTAACAAATTGAGATTTACTTTTATGAGAGTCAATTTTTACGATTTGTTGCCTGTTTGATAAATAACTTTTAAACCAGTTCAGGGTTACACCGCGAACTCCATATGATTCTAACTTCCGTAATAGAATCGGAATAGAGACCGTGTCAAAGGCCTTAGCGAGATCAAGAAACACACCGACACAGCAAAGCCCTCTATCGATGTGAGTTATAATTGAGTTAACTAAGTGCTTAATAGCATCACCTGTTGATTTATTCCGTCTAAATCCGAATTGCCTATGAGATAATAAGCAATTGTTTTCCAGAAATTGTACTAAGCGCCTATTAACAATCTTTTCTAGTATTTTGGACAATGCGCTAAGGAGAGATATGGGACGGTAATTAGAAGGCACATCCCTAGGACCATCTTTATGTATTGGTGTTACTGATGAGATTTTCCATTTATCAGGGAAACAACCTAAGCTCATGCTTAGATTATATAAAATAGTTAGTGGTTCTGCTATTTCAACTTTTACTGATTTTAGCATCCTGTTTGTTATTCCGTCCAGGCCTGGAGCACTGTCGCTTTTGAGACTAGTTATTATACTTTGAACCTCTTTAGGATCTGTTGGTGTTAGAAAGCAAGAGTTTAAGGGTCCTCTAGTAGTGGAAATATTTGCAGTCAAGTCATCTTCTGTTTTACCCAATGTGTGTAAAATACTATTAGCTAGAGAGTGACCTGTTGTTGCAAAGTGTGTGCTAACTATTTCAAGTGATTGTGTATGGTTCTCTGCTATAGTAAGTAGATCACTGTTACTATTACTTTTTTGTTTCATGTGGCAAATCTTTTTAATGGTTTCCCACAGTTTCTTAGGGTTTTGCTTATTAGTCTCTAGTTCTCTGCTTTCATGCTCTCTTTTCAATTTCCTTAGGAGATTGTTGCAGAAGTTTCTATATCTACGATAAGAGATTTGGAGAACTTCATTGTTTGGTTGACGTTTAACTTGGGAATGAAGATAGTCGCGATGTCTTATACATCTTAGGAGACCAGGGGTCATCCATGGCTGCAATAAAGTTTTCGACCTGCTAATGGTAATGCTTTTAGAGTTGTTTTTAATTATTTGTTCCAAAAGATTGGTAAAAGTTTGTACATCTTCATTCAAATCATACCCATTTAGAAGTTGACTCCAATCATAAGAGCCTAGGTCTCTCCTAACCTGGATAAAGTCTGTAAAAAACTTCTTACGTTTAGGGTTTGGTCTTTTGATTTTATTGGCTAAGCCCAATAACACCATTTTGTGATCAGTTATATCAGTTTCACAAATAACTCCCAGTGCAGGCCGCTTTGTTTTCACAAACATGTGATCCAAACAAGCCTCTAGCCTCGTGGGCTTTGTAATAGCTGGGACGAGTCCATGTTCAGCAGTGATACATAAGTACTCTGTGAGGCTTTGTCGATTTCTATCAGTTGAAAGTAGGTCTATGTTTAAGTCACCTCCTAGAATAACGGTAGAATTTTGTTCAATTGTCTCTAATATTTTTGTTAAAGAGGCCAGAAAAACATTTAAATTCTTAAAAGAAGGGGAGCGATATATACCAAGAATAGTCAATTGGTTGGGAATGACTATTTGTAGTCCACACGCCTCGTTAAAATTTGGTTCATTGACTGTAGCATTCCAGCCTTCCTTGATATATACAACAACACCTCCATTTTGGTTAATGTTGTTTATTGTGTAGTAGCGGTTGTAACCCGGAATTATACCAATGCTTGTGGTATTTCTTAGATGACATTCAGTAAGAATAATAATATCTATCGCTATTTTAAGGCGATTTAAAGCTACAAGAAAGTTTGAAAAGTTTTTTTGGATGCTTCTGATGTTGAAAGTAAGTATTTTTATCTTGTAGTCATTGTTAAGATGATAAGAACAGTGTTCTAGGGCTGCTACTTCGTAGCACTTTATATCAAAATTTTTATCTAGATCATAATTTATACTATCCATATTCCAGCCCTAGACTGTATGGAGAAGTGATAAAATAATGATTATAAGGCGATTTAGAGGTTACATCACACCACAAAGACATCGTAAGTTTTTTTGTGAGCTGTATACTTGTTTTTTTATGGCAACTACTATTTTGAAACAATGTATGTGTAATATTTGTATTAATGAAAAGGATAAAACTAAATGATGAGTAGAGATGTATTATTATGTAAGGAAGTAAGTTATCATAGTGCATCATATTATTGTAAGTAAAAAAATATAAACATAATATAATATACATGTCAACGGTAGATTGAAGCAGATTACATTGTATTATTTGTGTAACGAAACTTACGGAAAGATCAAAAAATATAATTATACGAATTATAGCAATAGTTGGTTTGTGTTGCATCTTGAGTGTAGGTATATGGTTACATTTGTTAGGAACATATATTATCATCTATTCTATTCGTATTCAGTATATTAGGTTTCTGATTGTTGTTAATCAGACGGTCCAATACAGACGCAGAGGTGACATGAAGGACCGAGCTTGTTTCGGTTCTTCGCATCAAGATGTTGCCATTAGAAGTCCACACATATCTGTATTTTAGTTCCAAACCAACTGAGCGGGCCTTACTGAAAAGTATTCTATTTTCCTTAGTTAGATGTTCATTAATATACACTTTGCGTGAGTTACCAGGGACTTTGATCATGTCCGTTGTGATACCACGACGAACCCTGGCTGCCTTCAAGAGCTGATCCCGTGGAGCACGACGTGTAAAAGTGACAATAACTGGACGAGGCTTGTTCAGGTTGCCTTGTCCCCCGCTCTTCCCTCCCACACGCTTCACTTCGTCCACATCCCGAGCGTCAAGGTCAACCCCCAAGGTTGCTGACAGAGTGGATACTATTTGAGAGACATTTTCACCTTTATGTTCAGTAATTCCATTTATTTCAATGTCCTTTAGGAAATTACGCTGTTCCCTGGACGCTAATTCGTGTCGTAGACCATTTATTTCGGCTCGAAGACTTGTTACCTCAGATTTATATTTATCTAATTCCTTTAATTGTGCCTTAACTTCGTATATATCTTGACGAAATTGATTTATGTCTTCACTAGTAGCGTTTAATGCCGCTGTAAAAGCACCCATTTCCTTTTTCATCCCTTCAAACGCATCCTGAAGTTGCAGCAAGGTTTGCGAAAGGGACGTAAACATATCTGACGACAACGTAGTCGCACCCGAAGGAGATGAGAAAACAGCCAGATCCACTACATCCTGCTTTTGTGACATGGAACGAACTGGTGTGGTATCGGTTACCTTTTCCCTATTTTTGGTCTTGCAGACTGGGCATCGGAAGTTCTTGGGATTAGTACGCAATTGTTTAAGGTTATCTCGTGTAAGATTTAAGCAAGATTGGTGGTAGTTTGTAGAACAGCTTGGGCATAATACTGTTGGTGTGTTTTGCTTATCATCGCTGCTAAGACTCTCGTTACAGGAGCCGCACTTCATTTTGTTATGATTTTGTAAAATAATTATGTCAATAGAAACATACAGCGACACCTAGTTATCAGGATAACACTTTCTATGGATCTGTAGTCTATTGTAGTTTGAAACTATAAGCATCCACAATTTAGTTAAGCCTTTTTTCAATAGATGGTGCTAGTTGGCTGCAGTGACTGAGGTTAGTAGCACGTCGTTAATAGTTTAAGAGACCGTTTGTATTCAAATCTTAAATTCTTTTTCAACGATATAGATGAGAATCACTGTAAGTTATTTTTGCAGCATTTTATGTGTGTAAATAGTTAATACATACTTTAGGTGGATGTTTTTCTTTCGTAGCACTAGTTATATATTGTTTTTGGTCGAAGGAACTTAAATTATTATTTCACGTAAAACATGGTAATTTGATCAAACACCTGTCCAGTTTATTGCTAGATATTATTTGTTCTCTGAGACACCGATAGTTTTAACACAATTCACTTATAAATATTTACTTTTGTTCACAAAATTCGCGATTATAATAATTAAATACGGAGCACTAAAATTTCATTGTTTATGTTAAATGCGCCCTCTCGCGGAAAAGAGCGCTAAATGAGACGTGTGAATAAAAGCGTTAAATGAGACGTGCGCAGGCGCGACAGTCGTGTACACAAGCGAGTAGTGCCGTTTAGCCGAAGGAAGTTCGTTCCTACCTGGTTTAAAAAAAAACTATGATTTTTAAACATTTTTTTGAAATAAACCTTCTTTTGATAACAACGAACACAACAAAAAAGAATTATCCAATGTGGTGTATGTATTCCAAAATTATGCGCGTATAAACATTTTAGTTTTTTTGGAACGAAGTTCCTTACGGCAGGCTTGGAAGGGATAGGGATTTTGTTGCGCGATCGAACTGAAAAAAATGTGATAGTAAAACCGTAAGAAAAATGCGTGGAATAAAAGCGTTAAATGAGACGTGCGCAGGCGCGACAGTCGCGTACACAAGCGAGTAGTGCCGTTTAGCCGAAGGAAGTTCGTTCCTACCTGGTGTCCCGCGACACCACATCATTTTTTTTTTATTTATACAGGTTGACTGGTAAAAGATTGGACACGATAGTTAATGGTCATATGTAACCAATTTAAATATAAGAAAAAGACAATATTGCTTAAGTTTTACTTAATAAACCTCAACGAAACATAACATATTATTCATTACTATGCGTTCCAACTGAGAATAGGATCTCGCTTGTTATCAACCTCATACCAGTGTGAAATTTGTAATGTCAGCAAAAAAATATTTGTTCATAAAATGCTGCTGATGTGTTGAAGAATAAATAACGTTTTAATAATATGATTTATGAAGTCTAGCTGTTCATCTACATATGTATATAAAAAGTCGTGTCAGTTACACCACTTATAAGTGAAAAATGACGGGGCCAATTTTGTTGCGATTTTTATGCGTTTGGGTTGTATTTGTCTAGAATAGGCTAAAACGTATTAAAATATAATATTCATCAATAAAAAAAGTAAAATATATCAGTCTAGTCATATATAAAAATCATGTTAGTTATTTTACAGCTTATTTCAATACATAGTAACATGATCTGATGGGAATCTAAATAAAAAATATACCAATTAGAATGAAAATATTTTTTTAAAGTATTTCTTTGTTAGAACTTTTTTGCACACCTTACTCATCACTTATGAAGTTTTTGCAAAATGCGGAGCAATAATATGTCATCCTGATAGTCCTATCCTTAGTTGGAACGAATTGTAATTAGTTTCGCCTCGTCACTGGATATAGTTCAAAGAAAAAAACTATAAATGACAGTTTTTATATTATGTTGAATATTATTATTTCAATACGAAAAATCTAATAAACTGAAATGATACAAAAAATTTCGTTTTAGATCATGTTTAAAAGTGGTCAGTAGCATTTCTATTATACACAAAAATAGATTAAGTTTCTTGTTCTTTTATCTAAACAATTAAATGTTTTTTAAATAAAATTATAAAATAAAGTATTTTCACGTACTTTATAGTCTTCAAGAAGTATAAAGTAGGTACGTTTCTCCAAAATACTCAATTATGAAGTACGGGTGGCAACCCTATACTTGTTTGACATTAAAAAAAATATACGACAAAAATAACAAGCAAGCAATAACTTTATGAGCAATATTTGATTAGAAAATCTTGTAGGCGCTATATTATTTCTCGGTTGTATTTATTTCAAAGTAAATCTTCCGTTTGAATTGTACTGAAAATCTCTTATTATTATTTACGTCAAATATATGTTACATGAAGATGTCGTATATATTAAATTTCATCCAAATGTTTTTTATTAGCGACAATCTTCACAGAAAATTGTTAGAGATTTGATGTTATGGGAAAATGAGGCCCGTTATGTGATTTACATGTAGAGAGAAAGAGTACCCGTTAAAAATAAATTAAATGGCTCTTGTTGAGTAAAGTAGTGTTCGTTTCTCCTGGAGGATGCTTCGATTTCGAAGTGAAACATGCGTTGAGTGCGTATATTATGTGTTTTGTGCTTGCTGCTGACCTTGATGTTCAGAGTCGTTTGGTTACAAAATCACTAGCTACTCGACTAAAATATTAGCTTAATCAGAACGATACCTAAATGAGTGGGCTCGACTAAATTTTGCACGAATCTTCTCAACTAAATTTTTGGTGTTCAGACTCGTTTAGTTATTAGATTACTCGCTACTCGACTATAATACGAGTAAGAAGTCAGAACCAGGCTTTAGGTATCTATTGTTGGTAATTTACAATAGTCGGAATCTATAGTACGTACTTGATTTCTGAGGTATTTTAGGACACCAGGGCTCGGGCTGCTTTCAAGATTTTTCTCGATGCAAATACCAATCCCGGGACCTCATGTTCTAAGTCAATCAGTCTAATCTCAAATTTCAAGGTGAGTAAGCGAGACAACTAAAAAAGTGAATTTAATATTATGGTTTAAATAAAAAAAAAACTAAGTTTGGCACTATAATGAATAAGTTTAATACTCAATTTTTATACAAACTTAAGATTTAAAATATTTTTCAACTAAATTAAAAATAATGATGTTATCTACTATTGATTACTGTATTATTGTATTATTAGCTGCGCCCTGAAACCTGCTGTATTAAAAGTTTTGGGTGAATCAAACGGGATCACCTTATTTTTTAAATAGTATCCTGTGTGCTATTCATGGTCATCATCTATACGTGTACTTAATTTTATCCAAATCGTTTCAGCTAGTTAACTAGCGATCGCCTGTTGCCAAAATTCAATTATAGAATAAACAATAAAGTCCCTTATTAACTTTAACAAAAGACTTAACTATTATGAAAATAGTGTACGTGTGTATATATTATCATGTATGTCACATAAATGTGGTGTAGGTATGTAACATTTATTTTTATCAATTTAATGTATTTCTAATGAATTTTATTTAAGGTTTCTGCATTCCTCCGCCATATAAACTTTAATTGTGCTAACTTTCATATTCCATCGTTCGCGCAATTGTCTTACAAAGGGGTCCAAAACTTTTCCTTCACGTATTAATATACAGGTATATTATACTGAAAAACCACTTTATGCGAACATAGCAGTAAGAATAATTTGATTTTTAGTCATATAGAATAGTTACGAAGTTGAAATACTACTCATGAAAAATAACTCAATTTCGCTGCCAAATAAAAGTGTCACAATCGCAATGAATGTAGCGCGAAATGCAGTTCGCTCTGCAATCGATATCGAGTTTATAGAAGCCTTAGTGATGCCAATAAATTGACTTTTATATGGTAATAAAAGGGGAAAGAATAAAGGCAATGTGTGATGTACGATATGTTAACTTATATAACTTATTTACCTACTCGTTATTTTTTTTTTGGAAATGTAATCTTACATATTACGTACGACGTCCCCCCTAACATTTCTCTACGCCTCTCTAGGGGGGCGTGTCCCCCCTGGTTGGGAAGTCCTGTTCTAAACCAATCAAATGGTACTACTCATCGAAATGATTGCTACTGTCAATAAATTTTCATAGGATGAAATGAAACAAAAAAAAATACAGTGATTTCACATTCTAAATTTGAGTCGCAATGATTTTCTCTCATAAAATTACCCAAAAGCCAAATAACCGTATCTACTAAAATTAAAGTATGAATTATAAATACTGTCGCTCCTATACAAATAGGAAGATTTTAATGAATGTGAAATATTACAAACCAAATAGAGAGACGTAGTAAATGCGATGTATGAAAATACATTTCATATGATATTTCACATGCTACTTGTGAAATGTGCTATACCTAAGTGATACTGCCTGGAGACCAAAGCGTATTTGAGAAGCGTTGAAACTTGTATATAGTATTTAAAAGACAAATAATTATAATATCGCGATTTAAAATTTTATTTTATTTTACTTTTTTCTTGTAGCGTTTGAAAGAAAGAAAGAAAGAAAATATTTATTTGCAAGAATATGGGTGTTACAAGTTGTTAAAAATAAATTAAGTTACCAACATATTCTACCATTATATGGTGTGCAAATATTTAAAAAAAATATCATTATAAAATATTACATATAAAGATTCTATCGAATATTTAGAATTACTACCGGATCGGAACGCGGCCACACACTTTTTTTATAATTACAAGTTGATTTTTTTATAATTGCAATTAAATTTTTTATAATTTACAAAATGTTCACTATTTACAAAATTTTACTAGGTACATTGAAATTTTTTAAGGACAATTCAACAAACTTATATTTCTATCCATTAATATTTAATGTTATCGGCTAAAAATTCTTTAATATCATAATAAGTTTTATCTAACAGCAAATCAAACAACTTTTTGCGAAATTTATTTATAGGTAATGATTTAAGACTATCAGGAATATGATTGTATATAATGATAGACATACAATACACATTTTTTGTAAATATATTTAATTTTTGATTAGGCACATATAATTTTTTACTATTCCTAAAATATGAGTTACCAGTGACTTCAGCATTTGTTTTAAATAACTTTTGGTGCTTTTTTACAAATACGCATACCTCTAAAATATACAAACATGGTAAGGGAAGTACCTTAAGAGACTTGAAAAGTGGTTTACAGGAATGTAACTGATTAACACCACATATTGCTCGAATACATTTCTTTTGGACTCTAAAAATTCGTATCAATTCAACAGAATTTCCCCAAATAGGAATTCCATATTGTAAATTAGAAGAGACATATCCATGATATGCTAATAGGGAGGCTTTTACGTCTCCTACTTCTTTTAGTCTTCTTAAGACATAGACAAATCTATCAATCTTATTACATAGATATTCAATGTGTGCTTTCCAATTACAATATTTGTCAATAATTATTCCTAAAAAGTTTGTATAAGTTTGTAGATTACTTGAACCGATACAGTATTAAAGCTTGTTGCTGTCGTGTTCCGGTTTGGAGGGTAAGGTAGCCGGTAAAATTACGCATGTGGGATTTAGACCTGCCGCATGGATGGCAACGCACCATTGACTTCTTTGGTGTCTATAGACGATAGTCATATTTTCCACCAGGAGACCCATTGACTAACAAGTCTCATCGAGTAACAAGATCAGTAAACATGAGCAAAAATGTTATCTTATAGTGTAATAATTTTTTACACCCAGTAAAACTATAGCAACCGACTTTCCATTTTCTGTATCTCCGGAACCCTGTACATGGGGCACACTAAAAGTTTTGCACTTCTAGCTAATCGGAACTATTTGAATTTCGAATGTTATATTTTTAAAACGTTGCAACCTTCTTAGTAATAAAAAAAATGATGTGGCGTCGCGGGACACCAGGTAGGAACGAACTTCCTTCGGCTAAACGGCACTACTCGCTTGTGTACGCGACTGTCGCGCCTGCGCACGTCTCATTTAACGCTTTTATTCCACGCATTTTTCTTACGGTTTTACTATCACATTTTTTTCAGTTCGGTCGCGCAGCAAAATCCCTATCCCCTCCAAGCCTGCCGTAAGGAACTTCGTTCCAAAAACAATTGGCGGGAAATGATTTGTAAATTGTTTTTTTTTTTATCACACATCAAAGTTCTACGTACGCAACGAAAATGGAATTAAGTCGAAAAGATTTTAGAGCGATGATTTTTTATGATTTTAAAAGTTCTCTTTGTTAATTGAAGAAAACCCCCGGATTACCTATGAGACAATTCGAGAACTATTGGGGATTGGTATGAGCCAAATTCAGAAAATTTTACACGAAAAATTGTAAGTTCGGAAACTTTGTTGTCCTTGGATCCCTCATGAACTGACAGCGGAGCAGAAGCAGGCTCGCGTGGATTGGTGCTCACAGATGCTACTGAAGTACGACCACGGAAATTCTAATGCTGTTTATGACATTGTCACAGGAGACGAAACGTGGATTTATTGTTTTGAACCCGAAAAAAACAGCAATCTTGTGAATGGGTGTTTGAAAATGAGAACAGGCCAACAAATGTGAGACAGGCGAGAAACGTTGGTAAAAAAATGATCGTTTTTTTTTCTCAGCTACAGGTCCCATTTGAACAATTCCACCTGAAGATCAAAAGAGTGTTAATGCCGAGTGGTATTCTACTATTTGTTTACCCAGGGTGTTAGAAAAAGTTCGCGAAAGACGACCCAAAAGCCCCATTCTCCTACACCATGATAACGCTTCTTCACTCACGGCCAACAAAACAAAATCATTTTTTTTAGCTTCCGAAAAAGCACATAAAAATCAAAGATTTGATGAGAGGTTTTACTTTTACCAACTCCGAAGAGGCAGTGATAGCGTTCAATCAGCACGTAGAAAATATGCCTTCAGATCTGTGGTCCTCCTGTTTTAAAAGATGGTTCGATCGCATGAAAAAATGTTTAAAATGTAAAGGAGATTATTTTGAAAAGCAATAAACATAATATTTTGGTTATAACATGTTGTTTTTTTAAGTTTAGATAAGATAGTATAGATAACATATGTAGATTAGCTTGTAAAATGTTGGGCTTCTTATTCAGAAATAAAAAATCAAAACGAAAAAACTTTATTTTCTACATTCGTCCGCAGTAAACTAGAGTATGGTACAGTGATATGGAGTCCTTATTACAAAATATACCAAGACCGCTGAGAAAGCATACAGAAGCGTTTCACTTATGTTCACTCCACTGGGCCAAATAAAAAACTGTCGTATAATTCCCGGCTGAAAATTTTCAATCTTCTTCCTCTTTCTGACAGACGCATAATACACGACATGGTTTTTTTGCAAAAACTCATAAACGATAAAATAGATAACTCGGAATTACTAAACCAAATATCTTTAAAAATTCCATCTCGGCTACCGCGCAATCCGGTATCCATTTTCACTCACCGAATTTATAAAACAAATCTCGGTCATGTGTCCCTCATACCAAGGCTAAGTAGGCTATATGGGCAGTTTACAGATAAGGACGGTTCCATCGATATATTTAATGACAAATTAAGAAAATTTAAAGATAAACTCACTAAGTCACTTGACTCTTCACTAGATGTCAAGTAAACGTATGTTTAACAAAATTGCGCTTTTACATATTACCAGTGACATTTTAATGAGTTAATTACCAATACCACTTTTTACATCTATAACGCATGCTGTAACTACCTATAAGTGAAATTATATGTTAACTTAGTACCTAATGTTCAAATATGTAATTACTATAATTCACATATAATTTTGTTGGTGGTTCATAATAAATAAATAAGTTACGCAAAACTTATAGTGTGACCTACGTATCATATCTTCACCAAATTAAAATGCGACCGCATGGAAAATTGACCCTCCCAAATTAAAATGTGACCACACGGAAAATAGACCCACTCAAATTAAAATGGGACTACACGGAAAATTGACACTCGCAAATTAAAATGGGACCACAGGGAAAATAGACCCTCCCAAAAAAACCGGGTTCTGAGGTAACAAACATTAACAAACAATATAGGTACAGTTGAATTGATGACCTCCTCCTTTACGGAAGTCAGTTGAAAAAGGTCAATTTTTTTTATTTATTAATTATTTATAAATGCGAAAGTCTGGATATATCTTTGGATGTACGTATGGATGTTTATTAATCAATCACGCAACATCGGCGAAACTGATTTTAATGAAATTTGGCAAAGAGGGAGATGATGTTAGGATATTTTGTATCCCGGAAAAATAAGTTCTTCCCGTGGGATTCTTCAAAAACTTTTATTTTTATATTTTTATGTTTATTTTTTTTTAATTTTTAGCATTAATTTTAAGTATCACTTTTGTATTTTATTATTTTATTTTTTCGAATATAAATGCAGTATGTTATTAAGTCAAGAATTTTGGTCATTCTGAAATGCCTGTTTATCATCTTTTAAAATATATGCAGTAAAATACTGTTAAGTTATAATAATTAAGAGAATGCTGTTATTGCAACTGTTATTACAACTGAGGCAATAACAGCATTCCTAGACCATACTAATAATTGTAATTTGTCGTTTTGCGCGTATTTAGTGTATGTCTTGTTGGCAGTACTCAATAAATAAATAAAAAAATAATGCAGCTGGCTGCAGGGGCAGCTAGTATTATAAATAGGTTTTTTGTTTGTTTGTAATGAATAAGCTTAAAAACTGCTGGGCTGAATTAAAAAAATACCATTATGAAGCTACATGATAATGTAGCTGATGATATCAGTTACTCAGGAAACGTCAGCAACTTTTTTACCCGACTGAGTAAAAGAAACAAGTCGCGGAAAACAACTAGTTTAAAAATATTTTAAAGTATCCCTAGTAAGAGAATAGTACTTTAATATAATAATTTAATGATACAAATATCCAGCTATGAGCAATATTTTAGTGAACTAGTCTGCGGACACCAAGTTCTGACTATCAGCAGTTCAAAACACGCTGCGTAACAACAAGCCTGGGAATTAGAGCGCGGTAATTGGGCCAACTATGTCTTATCATGGCTAGCTGCCGCATCCTCGGACAAGACCATTTGATATCAGTTTTGTATGCTAATTTTTTTTTTTTATTTGCTATTTTTTTACTGCATAAAATTGTCAATAAGCAGACGGCTTTCATGATTGTATAAAGATGGTTGTCTAAATATTCCTTAATGATTGATACAAAAAACCCAAGATACACAATCAGTGTCTCAATAACGTCCTCTAAAAATGAGCGGACAATTTAAAATCGTGCGCTCATTTTAAATAGAATCCGCGTCAGTCGCGACACTGTCAATTTTATTAATTTTTTAAATTGCTTTTTAAAAACAACCATAAAACTTGCGCTTAAGGTTAGATATGCAAAGACATATGTTTTTGCCATATCTATAACTACTTACGTAAATTTGGGACAGTTTTAAGTGTCAGTTTTGTTCGAGATTATGCATATTGGGTTTTTATATCAATGCCTTAATAAAAAAAAAATATATTTTTTTATTATTCGCAAACTTTTCTGTTCTGTGTGAAAAGAAAAACATTGGTTTAAAATAGATAAAACTCACAAAATTGTTCCACTGGGGTCTCCTGTTTGTCCACCACCGTTGACCATCGCTGAGTTTTATGCATTTTAAACTTAAAAAATTTCTTTTCAATTCCATCGCATAGGTCGCATAAATCAGTTCGTGAATATTAGCAAATGAAATAATTTAATTTTTTTAAATTATGTATTACAAATAAACTCACTTGTACTTCCAGTTCACGTATATTTTTAATTTTTTACTGTTCACATCCAACCGGTTTCGCTTATTGAAGCATCATCAGGGATGTTTTACACATATTTTATGATATCTTTAACATATTTTTTGCAATTCAAGTTATATTATTAGCTACTCTTTATAGGTACATACATAATTTAAAATGTAGTTTCACCAAGTGCTGACGATGGAAACTATCCAATTTAAATTATAGATTTCCGCAAAGTAACGCCTGAATCAATAAAATACTAAGTACCTACTTAATTATATTTTAAACCAATCCCCATGTTGGCAGGGCTCGCTTTGAAGAATAGATCGGCCATTCTGTCAGGCAGATCGTAAAAGGCAAACGATTGGCTATGCGAGTCACTACCATCGTGACTACCAGGTGGTAGAGTTCTTCATTATCTCGCCCGGGTCTGGTACCACCGTCTTATCTATTCCTGCCGCAAATTCATCAGTGATTGTCACTTGACGTTTTCCGGTTTTTAAGTGTAAGATGCTTCAGTAATGCATGTGGCATTAAGGTCCCGGCACTCGGACTACAACGCACCATCTACATGTTTGTTGTCTATAGGTGATAGTTGTCTCTGTCCATCAGGAAAGTCATATGATTGTTTGCTATCATTATAATATAAAAAACCTATTCTGGCAGGAATAGCCAATCGTTTATATTTTACGAACTGCTTAGCAGAATGGTAGAGGTCTATTCTTCAAAGTAGGTTGGACGAATCCGCTTGTGTTAAGGTATGATGTAACCTTGTCTTCCAATTTTAAGAAAAAAATATTTTCACGTCCGTATCCCTGAGTCGGTAGGTAGAGATAAAACCAGTACACCCACGATTAGCCGAAAGCATTGTTCCACAATGTGATAGGTGGCAAACCTATCGCCAACCGGACACGTATCCCGGGAAATGTTGCTTTTATGAGAAAACTAAAAAAACACATTTGGATTGTCTGACCCGAGAATCGAATACGGGACTTCACGTGGTCAACAACGATACTATAGAGGCGATTATACTGGACCACGGATCACAGAGGCGAAGAAATAAATAAATGTGACACATAAGTTCTGAACAAAGGAGGCCAAAGTATTTTTATTCTAAACTTATTCCATATAAGTTCTAGCTTGTCTCCGCCTTCATATTGCACTAGACCGGGTTATGTCTAACTAGGACACAGCTTTCTATAAAATCTTAGCCGCAATCGCTTTAAGACAAAGCATCAGTCCGGCATGAGAGGCCACTTGACTCGACCTTTGAATTGGTATATCATTCACTTTACTATAAAATTTATTTTTAAACTCTTTTATTTTTCACTTGACTGAAATAAGCTAAGAGTTGTTTTTGTCATTGGATAGCAAATAAAAAAATATATCTCCTCAAAGAGTTTCTCGTTCCCCGTGTTGCAGACTAGGCGAGACGTTACAGAACTCTACCACCTAGTAGTCAAAACCGTATTGACTCGCATAGTCAATCGTTCGCCTCTTACGAACTGCCTGGCAGAACGGCAGTTGGTCTATTCTTCTAACGGCGCCAGGACCTACACGGGCAAGAATGAACGAACTAATTTTTGATGTGAAACATCTATTGGCGCAGGTGTACACTAGATCGTTGGCGTGGTGACGCGGCATCCGTGGCGACGGGTCGCCACGCTATAATATTATGTACCAAGGTAGGGTATACAGCGAAGTATACAGTCCATATTTAGTAGCGTGTATGGTGTGGCGATGTGTCGCCATGGCAACCAACTACGCGACCCCGATGTTTCACATCTGTCAGGAGTCCCGTGACGGCTCAGTTTTTTTTGTAGCATATAAGATAGCAAACAAGCAGATGGGTCTCATGATGGAAAGAGTCAACCATTGCCTATAGACACCAGAGATGTTAATGGCGCATTACTATCTTGTGGTAAGGTCTAATGCCACATGCATAAGCTTACCGGTTACCTCACCCTCCAAACCGGAACACGATAGTCACAAGCACTGACGCTATTGCGACAGGAATAGGTAAAACGGTGGCACCAGAGAGCGAGATAATGCAGAACTCTTAGAGAAAAGAGAAAACTCTTTTATAATGTAATCCAAAGCCTTTCTTTAAATTTATTCGTTGTTAAACGGGTTTTGGTTGGTCGCCAACACATTTCACAGGCGACTAGATATTCTGTGGACGCTGCGACATTATCTCATGTATAATAATCTCGTTATAGTTTGTACGGTCAGAGATATGCCGCATAATTTAGTTTCATATGCTATCTTTAATTGGAGTTTGTTTTGAGGATATCCTAATTACATAAACCACGTCATATATTATGTACGTATATTTTTGTCATCCTTCCGTTTGTGTGTGTGTGGAGAAGTTATTATCTTGCAGAATACTCTATTCTTCTGTACACCTTCTTCATTTTTTTCATATTTGTCTCATCCTTCCAATTCCATTCAATTGTGTCCAGTTATAATTCAAGAATGTTTTAAAAATCTTGATGAAAATAGATTTGTATTATTGATCGTAAGAACACAGGATTGCCTACATGTAAGGTCAATTTTTTAAAGTTATACTTCTTTTGGCGCGTTACGGAAAAATGATGCGCGCGCACACCGTCACGAAAAACCGACATCATGGAATTAGCTAGTCAACATTTTACTTTTACAAAAAAAGTTTATCCATTTTTTTAATAAGCTACAAATAATTATTTTATGATATTTAAATAAAATTTATTCAACTTGATAATGCGTTAAATATAAAACTTTCTTTAATGTATTAAATACCTTTTTTCTATTATTAGTGTCGTTTTATCTACAATCGTAATACGTAAACGTAACGTAAACGCGAAGGATAACATTTTTAGAAATATTTTTATCTTGTTACGCCAAAGAAGTTTAACTTCTTAGGTGCGTATACACGCGCGTTTTTTTATTATTAATGAATTTATTAATAATTTACTTGAGCGAGCATTTTTTTATATCATAAGATAGCAAACAAGCAGATGGATCTCCTGATGGAAAGAGTCAACCATCGCCTATAGACACCAAAGATGTTAATGGTGAGTTTCTATCTTGTGGCGAGGTTTAATGCCACATGCATAAGTTTATCGGCTACTTTACCCTCCAAACAGGAACACGACATTGACAAGCACTGTAAGGCGGTGGTACCAAACCCGGGAGAGACAATGCACGATGCCTAGTAGCCACGACGGCAGTGACTCATATAGCCAATCGGTCGCTTTTTACGACCTGCCTGGCAGAACAGCAGTTGGCCTATTCTTCAAAGGAGCCCGGGACGAGGGAAATCTATCTTCCTATCCTAGGATTGGAGGGTATTGTGGTTGCTAACATCTCTGTTGCAGCGGATGGCAACGTTCTAACCACCAGAAGAGCTGTCCGCTTTAAATATTCTACAAGTCCTTAGCCAAAATTTCATTCAGGGATTTAGTTTAATCTTGACATTTTCATGTGAGGATATCTATTTCTCTGACGTTCTATTTATTTTGCTCGAAGCTAATTTCTATTTATATGTGAAAATCAAATTAAAATTGGCTAAGAAATTTCAGAGATACAAAAGAAGAAATAAAAAGACGGACAAAAGAATAACAATCGTTTTTTTGTATTTCACTATTTTCAGCTAATCATTTTCGATATACATCCGTTCACGCCAGTTTACGCAACACGCAGTACGCAGAGATAACTCTAAACGACTGGAACGATCTTTAACTCTTTTACCATTATAAAGCAACATTCTCCAGCAGGCTTAGGATAAGCAACGCAATAAAATTCTATCGACCAGATTTCTCGATATTTATGTCACTTTCTCGATTCGCTAACGCATTTGACACTTGATTTGACATGATACTTCAAAGGAGGAGAAAATGATCAATTTACTCGACGGTAGTTGTTTTCTCTATCGATCGAAACGTCTTGCTGTCATTTTATCGATTTGACACTTCGTTAAGATGTTGTTGAACTTACTACTAGTAATTACAATAGTCTTTGATTTGTATTTTTGAGTTTCTATTAGGAGTGACACGGCTATTGTTTTACTCGACTAACCAAAGGAAGTATCGATTTTGGGTCACGCGAACAAGGTCGTAAGTCACAACTAGTCTCAAAATCACACTATATATAGCATGTATAGTGTGAATGCTATCATGGGCGTACCCAAGTTCTGGGCCAGGGGGGGCAACCATAACATTTAAAACTATATTTTTATTGTATTTTTATCTACAATAGTAGATAGTTTGTAGAGAGGTAAACAAATTCCGGGGGGGGGGGCTGTCCCCTCCGTGCCCCCCCTTCGGTACGTCCATGAATACTATATATAGTATATAGTAGTAAATTAACACCATATTATAGTATGGTATAATATATCGGTACAGTACATTATAATAGGTATGTTATATCTTGAAACACCTATATTCTTGCAAATAAACGTACTTTTTTCTTATTTTTCAATGACAATTTTATGCGAAACATGTTTCCGTTTATACGAAATGGATTTGAATCAGTAGTTTTCATTAGGTATTATTGGTAGATTGTTTGTTGTCGTGCGGCCAGATGGCGAAATGCCAAGACCTTTGATTGCATTATTTCGCAGCTGAAGGCTTTGTTTGTCGTTCGAAAAGAATAAATCCAATGAATATACAAGCGGTCGTTTGAATAGCTTAGATTTTAGATTTTTTTTAGAATGTTATAAGGTCGACATTGATAGAAGAGCCAGCTTTCAGAAATAATGAGGTTTTCAAAGAATCTTAGTTTTTGCACACCTTCACGCACGTGAGGTAGTACTCTACTCTCGCCTTACCGTATTCAAGCAACATTCTGAAGTAAAAATATCTTCTTGATAATATTTACATTGCGCTTATAATATAATGTAACAAAATTGCGAGATTAATATAAATACCCACATGTATGGGGCCGTTCAAGTTTTGTTTTTTTACAATTATTGACTCCCTCCTCCTCCCCCATGTCAGCAAAAGTAAGCAAATCACTTACCCCATCCCCCTTGCTTACGTAAACATTTGTAAAATTTAAAAATCTGTTCCGTAGTTTTATGATTGAGTCATGAGTAGCAATTTTTAAGTTTAAATTAAGTAATAGGGTAAGGTAGTTGAGATAAGAGTTTTACGCAAACATTTAATGTAGCCAGAGGAAACTTGAAAAGTAAAAAAAAAAGTTTATTTTACTAGACCCCCCACCCCTCTTGTCATCAAAAATAAGTACTTACTTTACTTACGTAATACTTGAATGGCCCCTGTGTCAAAAAAACGTTTTTTACCGCATATTATTTTTAAAAGACAATTATTTTATCAAGTATAAAAAAACCAATTGAAAAAAATCCGAAACTGCCCGGATGATATATTATGTCCTTGGGGTCTTAGACAAAGTAACAATATAAAAACGATAACGAAGTTAGAAGAGAATATAATGTATGGGTGTGACATAAGTCTCGCTAAATCACGTGGTCAATCGTCGTCGTAACTTGATAGACAATGTTATAATTGGTAACACAATTATATCATTAGACAATGTTATAATTGGTAACATAAGTCTCGCTAAATCACGTGGTCAATCGTCGCCGTAACTTGATAGACAATGTTATAATTGGTAAAACAATTATATCATTAGATAATGTTATAATTGGTAACACAATTATATCATTGTCTAGGTCTTGGTTGGCAGTTGCATTAGCTTTATTTCTTTTAAAGAAACGATCGCGACAATAGTGTCACATAACAATTTCGCAGCTGCTATGAAATTGTTTTCGTTATCTTAAGAGACGATGACGAAGTTAGATATCGTTTCGATACGAAGCGATGTTATTTTTTGCCCCCTAGCACGATTACGCCCGCAAAACTTAAAATATCGAAATAATTATTTTAAAATTAATTTTAGCATTACCTACAGTACCTAGTTTGCTATTGCAAATGGCTGTGTGATCATAATTAATCAATAATAAAACTACAAATCGACTAAATTTTGTTATATCTATCTAAATTTAAATATATAGATGTACCGAAGACTAGTCGATTTGTTGTTTTCCAGGACTATACGACCCTTTCTTACTTAAAAAAATTGTCCTACGTTTAAAGATAACTGTTAATATAAAGATAATTATTAATTTTTGGGCGTGTACTTTTGGATTTTCCAAACTATTTATGGTATGGGATAGCAAACAAGTCACGAGTGGTCTCTTGACGGTAAAAGTTGGCTCTAAAAATAGGCATTAAATATATGTTGCCGAATGGTTGTTACATTATAAATAAATATATTCTCGCCCGTATCCCCGAATTGTTTAAATGTATGAGTAACCTCCCTATCTAGAGCACATCAGTGAAAATCATTGAGGCTATTGTGGCAGGAGTTAGGTAAAGCGGTGGTACAGATCCCCTACCCAATAGCTACGTTGGCAGTGACATATTTGGTCATTCATTTGTTTTCCTTCAAAATCTGGAGCGTGTCACTGACTAGCACTGAGACCATTGGAACCATTGGAGACCATTGGACCTGAGCAGTGGAAGGAATAGATAAGAAGGTGGTAATAGAACTGGAAGCAGCCTTGCAGAATTCTCTAACCTAATAGTTACGATGTTAGTGACATATTTATCTATTCGTTAAACGTTCTTTCCAAACTTATGCATGAAAATGATAAGCACTGAGGCTGTTGCGGCAGGAATGGCGGTGGAAACAATTGCTGGACGTGAATTTGCAGAATTCTCCAACTAGACGTTACGATGTTGGTGACATATTTGGCCATTCGTCTCGCACCTCCGCTCAAATAGTGTCACAAGTCAAAAAACGATTCTCGAGTAAAAGGGGTTTAAAGATGCTGCTGCCTATTTTTTTCGCTTTTCCGGCCAACGCCACTAACGCCATATATTATCAAAACATTGAAAACAGTAGTAGATCACCATTCGAGGTAAAACGATGGCATAATACGATATGAATGGTACAATAAGTGATTTTTACGATTTTTTGAATTGTTACACTATTTGAGCGGAGGTGTAGTTTGTTTTTCCCTCCAAAACTGAAGCACGATGCTGAGTAGCTCTGAGGCTAATGCGAAAGGAATAAGTAAGAGGGTGATAACAAATCCGAGATGAGACTTTGCAAGACTTTCATATTTAATAGTCACAATATTTGGCTATTCGTTAAATTTTCCCTCCAAACTGAAGCATGAAAATGACAAACACTGCGGCTATTGCGGCAGGATAAGTAAGGCAGTGGTAACAAATCCAGGAAGAGGTTTTGCAGAACTTAAGAACCTAGTAATATATTCGGCACATTCGTTCGTTTTTACCAACTGCCTGGTAGAAAGGCGGATTTCCTAAACTTCAAAAGTTTCGTAATATTCTAAACTAATATTTTAAATGTGAAATGCTGTTGTCTGTTACGCTTTCGTGGCTTAAGCGTTTAACCGATTTTTTGGAAATTTAGCAAGGATCTAGGTAGGTGAAGAACCGAAGTCATAGACTATTTTTTTTTCAAAAATAAATTCTTAAAGGATTGAAATAGAGGATGAACGTTTGTATGAAAGATTATATATACATTTTAATAATACAAAGATTACATATATATTACTTTACTCGCGGGAAAAGTTGCGCGTAGTTAGTGGCGAATATTTGAATCGATTTTTTTCGATCGATTAAAATACTCGTCACTAAAATCGAATTCTAGTTAGCCACTAAAATCTAGAATCGATAATTAATTTTTAAAACTACGCAGAACATTCATTTATATTAAACAAAGTAATTGTGTTATAATTCTGTTCCATATCTGGAACAGTCCCGCAGAACCATTAATGTAATAACGTCACAAGTAAGATGTTTGTTCCGCCTTGAATAGATTACGCAAGCTTCCTGGGCTCCATTATCTCCTATTAATGTATTGATTGTTTTAAACCCGTGTACTATTTCACAATTATAACTTATTTACTTTAAAGCCAAACGGTTTCGCCTATTAGAGAATCAACAGGGCTTTAAGTTTATATATATTTTAACATTACTGTACTCACGCAAGGACAACAACTAACCACTAATATTATTTAGTTATATAATTAACAAAATTAACATAGTGCAGTTTCACCAAGTGCCGACGATGAAAAGTTTAAATGATCTCATTGAGGCTAATATTAATATTGTTTATATAATATTAATATTGTTTATATAATATTAATATTGATTATATAATATTAATATTGTTTATATAATATTAATATTAATATTGTTCTGATTTCTGGTACCATATCTTTTTTCATAATTACATATTTCCGTACTTTCCCGTATTTATCTGGGCTTTTTTTCGACGAAAAGATCAACTGCTTTACTATTAGCCATCTCGTATAACTCAAAAAAATAAAAACTTACTAAGCCCTTGACGGAATCCTCTATCACAAGACCACTTTTCTTTTTCAATTTTTTTTGCAAAGCAAACCATTAATCATTAAAAGAGCTGAATAAGGATTTTGCAGCATAAGATCAAATTGCCATTTCATTGATTTTCCATACCGGTCGGATCTGTTTAAGTTGCTTAATTCTATTCATCAAGTAGAAAAGAGATGACCTTAAACGAATGAACCGATATAAAAAAACATATACCTACTTATTAAAATAGCACCGCTAGAAAACAAGCTTCCAAATAAAAAAGCGCACCAAATCGGTTCACCCGTTCAAGAGTTTCGGTGCCACAGACAGACAGACAACAGTTAAACTTATAATCCCCCTTTTTTGCGTCAGGGTTTAAAAATTGAGTTAAAAAGACAAGATTTACTCAGTGTGTGGCAGAACTTCCGAGTCACTTTATTAATTCTAGGAGATTAGATTACTTAATCCACTAACCACTTTAAAAGAAACAGATTATTAAACTGAACAAAAATCATTACAAACAGATTAAAACAGATATTTTTTTTATATCATAAGATAGCAAACAAGCAGATGGGTCTCCTGATAGAAAGAGTCAACTATCGCCTGTACAAAGAGGTCTAAAACCACATGCATAAGTTTACCGGCTACCTTACTCTCCAAACCGGAACACGACAGTGACAAGCACTTATGCTATTGCGGCAGGAATAGGTAAGGCGGTGATATCACACCCGGGCGAGATAATGCAGAACTCTACCACCTAGTAGTCACGATGGTAGCGACTCGCATAGCCAATCGGTCGCCTTTTACGACCTGCCTGGTAGAACGGCAGTTGGTCTATTCTTCAAAGGAGCCCGGAACTAACACGGGGAAATATTTACCATACGTTATTTTACTTTAAATAATTATCGGTGAAAGTTAAAGTTAATTAAAGAAAGGTAAGATACAGATTATTAAACTCAAAAAATTCATAACAAATAGATAAAACCAGATAAAAATCATTAACATACATTATTTTAATTTAACCACTTGAGCGTCCAGGGTACTGTGGTACCCAATAATTTTATATCTTCTCACATCCCGGGCACTACTGTACCCAGTAGAGGAACATTCGAAAAATGCCATAATCTTT
Source organism: Apodemia mormo (assembly GCA_036924255.1). NCBI lineage: Eukaryota > Metazoa > Arthropoda > Insecta > Lepidoptera > Riodinidae > Apodemia > Apodemia mormo. The sequence continues at coordinate 40,999,792 of JAUPFN010000009.1, read as the reverse complement.
GGTTTGTCAGCTTATTTTTTCTATTTTGTACACTTCTGTACATTGGTATTATAACAATTTCGTTTATATTTTAAAAGCGGGTCCAATCAATCAAAGGAAAATGATATAAATAATGATTTAGTCAATTCAATCCGCGGACCCAATCACGCGCGGGTCTAATCGACTAGAGTCAATCTCCAGGGATATACGAGTATATGGTGATAAGGTAATTAGGGAAACCTGTTATAAGGGTGGTAATATCTATAATATTACTCGTAGTTTAGATATTAGTAATATCTAAACTACGAGTAATATTATAGATAATCGCCATATGGTGGACTTTCCACGTACCCGAACAAAGCGGTTCGACTCGATATTCATGATCCGAACCTCAAAGGACTGGAATATGCTTCCTGACTCTGTGTTCCCCGAAGGGTACAACCGGGTATCTTCAAGAGAAGAGTGAACAGCTACCTTCTAGGGAAGCGCGTCCCATCTTAGTCTACATCTTAGCTTACCATCAGGCGAGATCGTGGTCAAGCGCTTCCCTATCGACAGTAAAAAAATCTACACTAAGTACGAGTAATATTATAAAGAGGAAGGATTTGATTTTTTGTTTGTTACGATTTAACTTTAAAATTATTCGACCGATTTAAAAAACATCTTTCACATTTGGCAAGTTACTTTTTACCCGACTCATCAAAAGATTGTTGTGATCATAGGTCCCATGAACAAAGTCGCGAGTAACGTCTAGTAAGTGTAAAAGGAAATGAACTAGTAGTATTTTTTTATATCATAAGATAGCAAACAAGCTGATGGCTTTACTGAAGAAAAGGGAATATAGGGAATACATCGCATATAGACACCAAAAATATTAATGGTGCATTCGTTAGCTATCCGTGTGGTGGGATAGCAATGCCGCATGCATAATTCTACCTGTTACCTTACCCTCCAAACCGGAACACGACAGTGACAAGCATTGACGCTATTGCGGCAGGTAAGGCGGTGGTACCAAATATTCGGACGAGACATTGCAGTGGTAGTGGTGGTGGTCTAATACGTGGTAATGACACGGATAGCCAATAAGTCACCTTTTACGTCCTGCCTGGCAGAACGGCAATTGGTCTATTCTTTAAAGTAGCCCGGATTAACACGGGAGAAATATGTAAGTACTTATAAGTGTAGTTTTAGTAAGTTAGTTTAAGTGATTTTATTTGTATAATTTTAAAATTTATTAGCATTTTGGATGGTGCGATCAGCGATATCTATATCGGAACTCATGACTGCTTCACTTATTCCTGCCACGGCAGCGTCAGTGGTAAGGTACCTCAAGTACTTAAGGTATATATTTAGGTTGACTCGTAATACTGTACGTACAGTATACCTATTCAGTCATCATACTCGATTTTGATACCAAATGTATAAAAAATAGGTACTTAACATTTGAATTCCCTGTGTTGGTCCCGGACTCCTTTAAAGAAAAGGCTAACTGCTATTCTGCTAGGCGGGTCGTAAAAGGTGACCGATTAGCTATATGATTCACTACCATCGTAGCCACTAGGCAGTAGATTTCTGCATTGTTTCGCCCGGGTCTGGTACCATTTATTCCTGCCGTAATAGCGTCAGTGCTTGTGTTCCGGTTTGGAGGGTAAGGTAGCCGGTAAACTTATACACGTGGCATTAGATCTCGCCACAGGATAGCAATGCACCATTAATATCTATGGTGTCTAAAGGCGATGATTGACTCTCTCCATCATGACACCCATCTGCTTGTTTGCTATCTTTTTTTTATATGTTTATGATATAAAAAAAAAAACTTAAAATTTGTGCTAATTGTCCAATAAAACGTTTATATATGCGCTTAGATATTTTTTTTACAAAAAGCGATTTTCCGAATTCATGACAACTACAATCACACGATAATCATACTTTTTGAATATTACTACATTACTTTCGTCGAGGTTTACTATGCAGTTAGGTAATATTCTCTTATCATTACACATATTTTATCATGTCCTTCAATATGTGCAGTCTTTTACCGGTCAGCCTCTATATCAAAGCCTTAGTTCACATTGTACTAACTGCAAAATTTTCAATTTTTACTTTTTTAGTGACAAATACAATAAATGTTGTCTCTTTCGTTTGCGCGTAACGAAATATCGATACTAATTTTTTGAATAGATGCATAATTTTTTTATTATTTTACTGTGTTTTCGTACTGTTCACGTCTAAACTTAAAAAAACGTTAAAATGCTTTCCTCATAATTACCATTTTTCTAGTTAATGCAATTGTGAACTAAGGTATCGATATAATGTATAACAGATAGAATGTTGTTTGATGTACAAAGATGTAATCAAAATCTTTACAGTTACAAAATGTTATTAATTTGACGTAGTTAAAGCAAACCTTAAAAACTGTAATGTTGGGAATTTTGCTTAGTTTTGATTTTTTAAGTTTTACATTTTTTTAAATTTTAAGGATTCAGTACTCAAAGGGAACAAACGGAACCCTATTACTAAGACTCCGCTGTTCATCCATCTGCTTGTCTGTCGGTCACCAGGTTGTATGTTATAAATCATGATAATTAGACATTTGAAATTTTCACAGTTGATGTATTTTTGTTGCCGCTACACCAAAAAATACTAAAAACAGAATAAAATAAATTTAATTGGAGCTCCCATACAAAAATCGTGATTTTTTTTGCTGTATTTTACAGATACTGGGATGGAACCTTCCGTGCGCGAGTTCGCCTCACATTTAGCCGGTTTTTTGAATTACTAAATTACTTATATTCAACCACATATGTATCTAAGACGTACTTGTAGCTCATTAAAATCTATTGTGTGCTGAAGATAATTAGTTTAAATATGTTGAAGAACTTTGCGTAATATTTGGAATGCTAATTAGCTTTTAAACAATCTCCTTAAATTACGTCAAAGCGGCTTTCATTCGCTCACAATGTGTTTAAGTGCTCCCATAAAAATGACATTTATTGTACGCTTAAAATAACAAATAATTAGATTCCACTTCCTAGTAACTATGTTATACAATTTATTATGATGCCAGAGAACACTTAATATACTCGTAAAATTTGAAAGCGCTTGCTAAAATACAGGTCGTTGTAAGTTAGCATCAAGTAGTTTGCAATATATGTATAATTTTTATTATATTATAATATATAGTAAATATATTATAATAAAGGAAATTGATGATCAGTCAGATTGATCAGTCTCAAACTATCAAATTAATTTAATTCGTCCGTCGAATTCTAAAATGGTGATATTGTACATATCGCCATGTCAGAATTCAACGGACAATTTTTAATAGCAAGTAAATTTTAAAAATAAACATAGTAATTGGAAGACATTAAACTAGTCAAATTTGTAAGATTTTTCTTATTCGTAAATCAAGCAAAGAGTTATTTTTTTCTGCCACACTTAACACTTTTTAACTTCCCGCCACGTATGTAGATAAGGAATTTACTGATTTTGCCCCGGTTTTATGAAAATCGTGCTTTCACCAGATCTCCACGTTTTGAGGTCCTAGGAACCTTTTCCGATTATTTTTGCGATGACGTCAGTATGTCTGTGTGTATGTATGTATGTGCGTGTATGTGTGTATGCAAACATCTCATATCTTTTGAATGGCTAGACCGATCAAAACACAGATGATGGTATTCGATTGGATTATTTGGCGATAGGCTTCCTACCTATCATATTGTGGGACCTTCTAAGTGTCTTCATTTGAAGAATCTTCGGTTTATCGTAAAAAATAAATCTCTTCGGAGATATGAACGTGAAGATACTTTTTAAGTTTTAAAATCGCAAATAGTTTAAAGTGAAATATTCTGCAAAGTTTACGTGAGACTTGAGAATAATACTATATTGTGTTGATTAAACTGGTTACGCCTTTCAATGCCATTTCTTAGGTACACTGACAACTTACACTCAGAAAATCAGATTTATAGTACTCACCGATGAAATAAAATAATTGTCAGAGTATTTTTAAAAAGTTGGCTTCTTATTCAGCACGATATAATAGCACAACTAAGCATATTACTATTTTTTACGATATCATATATCTTCTTACAAGCGTTTGACAAAAAACATAAAACGCTCACGTGAGCGGATATACGTTCCCCGCCTAACACCGTATCTATTAGTATTTGTGTGATTTGTGGTTGGAATGTAATAGAAAAAACCCACAGTTTTAGAAAAGTTCCTTCAATAAATACTTTTCTGTCACTCTAAAAAACAGACGAGAAGAAATTTTCAACTTTGTGACCAAATTTTTCGTTAAGTTTGAAAATGCCGGGTAAAAGTGCCGTTTTGAAATTATAAAAATTTTGCGTTTTGAAAAATAAGTAGACTCTTTACTTTACTGCCAGGCAGTTCGTAAAAAGCCAACTAGTGACTAGTAAGTGGAAGAATTCTGCAATGTTTTGCTCAGACTTAGTTCCATCATCATACTTTATTTTTAATCAATACCTGTCACTGTCGTGTGTAAGTTTGGTGACTCTGGTAGCCGGTTATCTTGAGCATGTGGAATTATATCACTGCCACACTGATAACAACGAACCATTAACATCTTTTTTGTTTATAGGCGAGGAAATCACCTTAAATAAATAAATTGAAATATTTGTTCAGCAAATTTTTAAAATTTTTCCGAAGTACGGGAACGTGTTACTTGTAAATATGGGTTTAAGTTTCTAGCCAGATATGTAATATTATTCGCGTCAAAGACTTTAAATCGAAACATCTTGCGTACGTGAGGAGAGTATATTATGTGCATTATGTTACAATAAAATAGAGGAAATGTTTCATTGTTTTAGAAGGTTTGGAAGCGTTCTATTTTTCTCGAAATAATTTTAACGCAGTAAAACCGCAATAAACGATTTCCAATCTCTTGTATATCATTTATATGGGACCAAATGGCAATAATACCCTATATATAATAAATGACTGAGTTCTGTGGTATCAAACATAAAAATACAATAAAAATAAGAACCTTTTTCTTTCTGGTAAGTCGGTTGATGACTATTTTACACTAAGCCCTACGGGCTGCAACTGTGACACTATAGTTTTGAGCAAGAAAAGTGGTAAACAAAGTTTAGTTAAAGTTTAAGCTACCAAAGCATGTGCTTTCTCCTTTAATACCAAAACAAAGAGTGAAGCGAAGCTTAATACGCCAAATTGACTTTTATGGAGGCAGGAGTAGGATAGCGCTCAATGTTAAGTGTGAGAGCCAAGGAGAGGTCTTTGTTGCTGGTACCGTTGACGTATTGTGTACTTGTATCAGTAATCACTATTAGAATTCTGTGTTAATACCAAAGTGGTGTTAGCAGAAGTTATTTATTTATTTTATTTCGGGGAATAACAATCAAGCAGATTATTCACCTGATGGAAAGAGGTAACCGTCGCATATGCCAAGGAATTGTATTTCAATTAATATGGTTTTTAGCTATTCTAGCGGCCGGGCTAAAATGCCTCATGCATACCGACTACAACATCCTCCAAACCAGAGCACGACGGCGACACGCACCAACAAGTAGAGCGGTGGTTACGAACCCGAGTGAGACGTTGCAGGACTCTAGCACATATACTTTGTAGTTTGTCCATTTTATTAATGGTGTTGTAACAGCTCATGTTTCGTATTGCTTAAGTTAAAATTTTATACAAATAATATTACACTTCATGGACATTAAATGGAATGATTACAAATAATCGGCAGAAGTAAATGCTAATATGTAAATGTAGAGTAATATATTATTAAAATGTAACGCCCATACACAATTTCGAGCTTTCAAAAAACCATTAATAAAATGAACAAAGTACAGTGGTCACGATAATAATATTGTATTAGCCTTCCGTTTTATTACTTTTACGAGACTCATAACGGTAAAGCAGTTGATCTATTTATATAAAAGGGACCCGAGTCAAAATGAGGAAAACTCTCAAGTTTATTAAGGCTCTCCAACGATTGGAAATTGTTTGCCGTTACAAAAGTTTAGGTTAAGAAAAATACGAAAATACGCAAGGAAACCTATCCATAGTGTCTAGGTAAGTAGGCTTTAATTACTTAAAAACACGTTAAACTACGTTGGGCGTTGCCTAATTTTATTACGTTAAGTAATAAAATTTTATTGCCAGTACAGTTTAAAGTCTTGCGGTGCGGTCCTCGGTATAGACACATGAGATACTAGGTTCGGTTTCCCGGTTCATCATTAAATCTCAAATTTTAAATATGTTGCATATATGTGGCTGGTTATGAAGTCATAGTGTTTTAATCACAATCAAGTGTGAAATCCATGCAGAATTTGTGTGTAAACTGCAATTTTTGTCAATACTCTATTTTCGAAGTAAGTACTGAAATTGTCATATTGCTTACTGTCGTCACATAATAAAATACCTTTAAGATATCTACACCTATATATAAAAATCAATTGCTGTTCGTCAGTCTCGCTAAAACTCGAGAACGGCTGAACCGATTTGTCTAATTTTGGTTTTGAATTAATTGTTGAAGTCTAGGGAAGGTTTAAAAGGTGAGAAAATATAGAAAAGAAATAAGAATATTTCAAAAGGCAGAACAATGTTTGCCGGGTCAGCTAGTTTAAAATAAAAATTCGGCTAAACTTTGCTGTGGCTCACCCGAAAATGCTTAGATATTTTTGTTACCGTTGGAACTTTGGAATAAAAAGTATACAAAAATATTCTTCCGTTAATAGCTATGTTGCGAACAAATATCAAGCGGACTATTGAGTTTTGTGAACACAAACAAACGGGATTTTTTTAATATGTATAAAAATCCCCGTCCAATTATCAAAGGCATAGTTTAATAACCTGATACAATCATATTATATAAGCTATAACTTTTGCGAATATACAAATTGCTGATCGAAATCTTAAATGATATTTTGAATATTAAGAATGGCCACACAAAATGCCGGACAAAAAATGGCGACCAATACTGATGCGTTAATGAGGCCGCGCCTATTTACTTGTTGTACAGTTTGGAATATTCGCTAAATTTTAGCAAAAGTGAAGGTTAAATGCAAGGATTTCAAAATCCCACAATATTTTTGTTTTTATAAACAGAATCATTTCATTATTTTTGATAATGTCATCGATATACCCCTTTCGAGTCAGACTGGTTGGACGCAAAAACTAAAGACAGAGATGGCATTATATGCACTGTCTGTCGCAACTCGCAACAATACTGTCAATTACCGGTACTCGGCACACGCCAATATAGTAAGTCGATTGTACTATCCTCATAACCTTTCCGCAAGTGCAAGCAATAAATTAGGCAAGTTGCAACTTAATCAGAAGAAAAGTATGGCAGTGCACTAATTACGAACATACAAATATGTAGTATTTTCACACCCGTATCCACGAAGGGGTAGGCAGAGGTACAACAAGTGCACCCACGATTAGCCGAAGATACTTGGTCCCACAAATGTGATATGTGGCAAGTCTTTCGCCGACCGGGCATTTTCTAACCCCAGACAACTTTGAGTTTATCAGAAAAGTTAAAAAACCCTTTTTTTTGATGTGCCGGGAATCGAACCCAGGACCTCATGTTGTCAACGCCAACGCTGTACCACTAGACCACAGAGGCGATAAATATGTAGTTAGATTTATATATAACTTTTTATATATGAAACAAATTTCGATGAAATGCTGATTTAAGCAAAATAAAAATTTCATAAGTTACATAATTAAAATGTAGATATTAACCAAAATAATCATTTAGTTGCCAAATAGTTACCCACGTCTCTACTACTTACTGATTATCGATAAATTAACGTAAAAAACTCGTCTTAGACAACCCTATACAGCTCTAAAAGAGTGCCTGCAAAATTCCAACATTATATTAACTTCCACCCTCATGTGTCTATGGCACCGTGGCACCCGAAGCAGATCTTGGACAAATCCGTACTTCCAATTCCTGCCGATAGAAGGAATAATGAAATTCGTTTAACGCCTTAAAGTCCTTCTAAATTCCTTTTAGATAGAGTAAAAATTTATAGAAATTCAAAAACAAATTTCATCGTTCAAATATTCTACTCAATTTTAAGTTATATAAAGTTGGAAATCCTCATCACTGATAAAGTGCGTTAGCGTGACACTATTGAGTTTTGAAGTCCGTCGTATTCGTGAGCGAAGTTCACCCTATTTCCTTGTTAACACCAACGTTGATATTCTAAACTCCAAGCCGAGACAAATGTGAGAACTTTGGACTAAGTTAGTCAATTTCAAGTCCGGATTTCATCGTTTCAATTGTGTTTATTTTTATCACGTGTTTTTTTTATATCATAAGATAACAAACAAGCAGGGTCTCTTGATGGAAAGTGTCAACCATTGCCCATAGACACCAAATATGTAAATGGTGCGTTGCTATCTTGTGGCGAGGTCTAATGCCACATGCATAAGTTGACCGGCTACCTTACCCTCTAAACCGCAGGCAGGGATAGGTAAGGCGGTGGTACCAGAAACGGTCGAGCCGATGCAGAACTCCACCACCTAGTGTTAAAATGCTTGTGTACTAGTTAGAGAGCAAATTACTATTTTATATATTTTTTTAAATAAATTTTTCTTGGTGTTATTAAAATATTTTATAGATTTTATTTGTGGTTACAGTTTGAACGATGTCTACGCTACGTGTAGTCCACTAAGTACTCATAATAATAGTACGCGAGCCAGCAACAGAATTTCATGACCAAGTTCCTCTAAACCGCAGCAATAACTTCCAGAACGCTTCAGATAGTTGTAACGCGAAGTTCTGTGAACGTCAGCTGCGGCTCGGGCGGTGGGTTCAGCAGCAGTGGCCTATCATCCACGTTAAAAAAAAATAATTTAGATATTTCCTTCCGATTGAAAATTTGTCAAATTATAGTATATCTTGAAGAAAACAAAAAGTCAGCTGACTATATCGTGGTGAAAAATCTATATCGTGGTTGTTGTTTTTTTTTCGAATTTTAAGGATTTAAAATCTTAGTAGCAGCTCGGAGTCTGGTAGGTGATGTGTCACCTCCCCGTGTCTCAGATGAGTACGTAAAGCCGTTGACCCCGGTTAACCGACGATACGGTGAATCGTTGTAAAAATCTATAGACATTCGACAGCCTACTGGTGATACTACTAAAAGCATTGCCTTGTGGTCTTATGGTTGTATTCTTGTTGTCTTATACTTACGACAGATAGATTTGTCGCAAGCCATGAGTTATCACGTTCGATCCCGGGACGAACAAGTGTTATTAAGTTTTTTTCAGGGTTATCAGAATTCTAAATCTGGGTAGCGTTATGGCGCCTACTTTAATGTCGTGACCCCCTTATCATGTAAAATAAATTGCGAACTCTTAACTACCACCGCTTTGCTTGTATTACAAATACCATTGTAAATACTTGCAGCCTTTTTATTTATTAGGATTTTTTTTTCTTTGTTTTATTTGCTTTATGACCCTTTGAAAAATATTGGTCTTAAGCAGATTTTCCTAAAGTTTGTTTTGCTTTGACGTGCATGTCACACTTTCTAGCCCATACAAGAGCTTTTAAGCACCTGGTACTTAAAGTTAAATTATGAACCTTATAGAATTATAAGTTAGGTAAAATATTGAACATATTGGACATATAATAAAATCGTAGGAAAGTCCGTATAAAATCGTATGTCCGGGGTAAACTCAAAAAGTACTGCATGGATTTACTTCAAATTTTCTATGAATATTACTAACAGGTCAGGTCAACATATAAGTTACATATTATCACGCTATCACGGGAATTCGCGGGAAGAACTGAACTCAATTCAAGAAAAAGTTTAAAAAAAATATTTTGATGATTAGATCATTCGTTGGTGTAATTGTATCGTTTCTGAAGGAGCATACTTTGATGGCAATATAATAAATTTGGATGGATGAATAACATTTTATGAATTACCGATCGCCCGCTAATTTCATAACAGAGTAGTATATTAGACTCACCTGATATGTTGATCCTGTTCTCATCGTAGTAGTCGAGCAGGTGTTCGTCGTCGTCGTCGGCGGCGACGGGCTCGTGGTCGAGGCGGCGGTGCGTCGCGTTTGGCGCGGCGCTCACCACCAGCGCGCACACAACCAGCGCCACCACCTCCATGCCGACATCACCGCGCCAACACACTCTCCCACTGCACACAAAATGAAAAACACATTAAAACACACTCACACTGTACTGTAATGTACATAAAATACCAGACATCAAAATAGAGTCGTCCGGTATCAGTGTTTTGACAAATGAGGCCCCGGATTCGATTCCCGGACTGTATTATTCAAAAGGGTCGTTTGATGAAAGCAACGTTGCCCGGGATTGGACAAGTGCCCGGTTAGCGACATTCTTGTCACCTATCACAATGTTGGACTAAGTATCTTCGGCTAATAGTGGATGCACTGGTTATACCTCTGCCTACCCCATCGGGGAGACGGGCGTGAAGATACTTATATTCTGGAACGCAATTTCCAGAGCATTCTATTAGCTATATTTATTACTTTTCGGTCTTTCTTTGACGATCTACCTTTTAAACCACGGCAATGAGGAGTAACTTAGGTTATTTTTATTTTAGAAACTTTTCCACGCGGACGAAGCCGCGGGCACAGCTAGTTTGATATAAGATCCTTTTACCCATTAAACAGAAGGATGAAGGGTGAAGTCGTTTCCAACACAGATAATAATAACTCCGTAGCACACGTGCACAATCCGTAGCCTATCATTCTGAAACGTATACCCTGTTACAATCGTAGCGTCACTTTCGAATAGAAGAGTTCGTAGCTCAGTATGTAGCATAGTAATATAATAACAAAAAAACAGTAGCAGTCGTGGGACTGCCGATAGAAGTGAAAACGGAACTATTAAGTTGAGAGTAATTAAAACTATATGCAAAACATAGCTATAGATATACTATTATCATTAGCATGTCGGTGACGCGAACCGAGGATTTTACCCTCTACCAAAACGCTCAACGCGCCTAAAGAAGTTTTCACTTCAAAAATAGTTGCGTGTACTTATGTGCGCGCGTGAGAAGTTATACTTCTTAGGCGTCATTAAAAATAGATTTTTAATTGCATGCAAATAAGTAAATACAATAAAAGGACTGGTCAAAGATAGTCAAGGATTTCGAGACGTAATGAGCAAGCGGACAAATTCAACCTATAACTTTTGCATTACGGTGATAAAATAAGAAATAATAAGATAAAATTTCACTGAAGCTATTGCGGCCGGAATAGGTAAAGTGGTGGTACCAGACCCGGGAGAGATAATGCAGAACTCTACCACCTAGTAGCAACGATGTTAGTGATTCGTATAGCTAATCGGTCGCCTTTTATGACCTGCCTGGCAGAACAGCAGTTGCCCTATTCTTCAAAGTAGCCCCGCGGGGTTATCACCCAACTGGCAATGCGAAATTATCGTAATTGTTTAGTTATTGCAAGACACATAACAGCCTTGTATATTAGTGGCAGTCGTTGACGCTTGATTAGTATTAGTGCTGTGACTTTGCAAAAAGTGCATCCAGTGACCAGCAAGCAATGGCGACGTTTTTGATGGTTTTTTTGTTACGTTTAAAAGTCATCTCTGAGTGCTAAGTGTGAGTTTTTCTTTTCGCATTCGATCGTGAGCGCGTTTCGAGTTTACTAGGAATTTGTATGTGATTTGTACAGCGCCACCTAGTGGTAAACTGGTTTCTCACGTTTACCACTAGGTGGCGCTGTACAAATCACATACAAATTCCTAGTAAACTCCAAACGCGCTCACGATCGAATGCTAAAAGAAAAACTCACACTTAGCACTCTGGTCACTGGCGGATTGCAAACGTTAGGTGATACGCCTGCCGATCCGACACGGTGAAATAACTTTACACCATGTTAGATGTAAAGTTATTTGTAAAATAATCATTACATTTATACATGCATGAAGCAGAAGCTGAATGCTAAAGTACTAGGGATCCTAAGGTTAATCTATACATACATACCATACATACATACATTTAAATAAATTGAAGTGAAGAGTGAAAAATAAGTAGAATTGTAATATTAAAATAACCGGTTTTAACTAAATGCATATGGATGTATACACGGTACACATATCAAAATGACACTTTTTACGATTTTTGTCTGTCTGTCTGTCCGTCCGTCTGTCTGTCTGTCTGTTTGTTCTGGCTAATCAATGGAACGGCTGGACTGATTTTGACGGGACTTTCACTGGCAGATAGCTGGTGTAATAAGGAGTAACTTAGACTACTTTTTTAAAAAAGATCCCAAGCGGTCGAAGTTGCGGGCACAGCTAGTACGAAACAAAGAATATTTGAATTAAAATTTGTACTCACATTCAACTATAGTAGTCACGAAGTAATAGAGAAATAATGAAAATTTGATTTTGCCTTATCAAAGAATTAATATTTAGACAGAAAGGTTGATTATCCTTTTGTCTTTTAGATTGACCTACTTCTGTAGGATAATCTAAATATTTATCTATATTCTTGAAAGTCAAAAGTACGTAGACTATATCTTCTAGTCTTAAAACAATACCAAGTAAAAACAATAAAATACTTAAATTGCTTTTCCATAAAACTTATTTTAATATGACTTCATATTAATATAACTGTAAGAAAACTAGCGGATCCGCGTAGCTTTGCCCGCGCGTAGATCAACATGTCGTCGATATAATCTGTTATAAAAAACATCCCCTATTTCAAACCCTTAGGGTTTCTTTGAAAAGAAATTGAAATATAATATCGATGAATTAATGAATATTTTATTGTAATGATTTTAGTCATTGATATAAAAAAACCAAGATGCACAGTTCCGAACAAAACTGACACTCAAAAGTGTCCCTAATTTCATTTAAGGAGTTATAGATATTTCAAAAATATATATCTTTGCATATCCAACCTTAAGCGCAATATTTATAGTTGTTTTTACAAAGCAATGTAGAAAATGAAATAAAACTGGCAGCGTCGCGAATGACGCCATTCTATTTGAAATGAGCGCACAATTTGAAATTGTGCGCTCATTTTTGGAGGACGTTTTTTAAAACACTGATTGTGTATCTTGGTTTTTATATTAGTGATTTTAGTCATATTATCTAGTTGAATAATCTATTTCATTATTTAAAACAATCTTTTTATCGTAATGTGGCTAAAATTAATTATTCAAATTTACAGCAATAAATAAACTAACATAGAAAATGGCATCACCTTTTTAAAATTAAGTTTCAAATAAAAAAAATGTTTAATTTCAATACAAAATAATATAAATGTAATCTAATGAATTTGCACGCTAATGTGTAGTGGAATAGGCAGGTAACTGACGTAAGAATTTTGTAACCCTATTTCTATCAAATAACATATTAATATTATTAAAAAAAGTCAGTCTAGGTTTAATTCCCCGAGTCTTTAACTGCCTCCGTGACAAATTTCATCAAAAACGGTTCAGCAATTCAGTCGTAAAAGCAACAGAGATAGACAAAACGACTTTCGCATTTTATAATATTAGTAAGTATGGATGCAAAAATCTGTATGTCTGTTACGTTTTACGTTTTTAGGCCGCTTAATCGATTTTGATGAAGGAGATAAATTAAGATCAGGGGTTCATTTTCGAAAATCAACCCCTAAGGTGTTATGACATAGAGATGGAAGTTTTAATGAAAGATTACATTGATGACATTTTACGAGTATTTACAAGGTCGCTGGTAGCATAACTGCTGTCTGGTCTAGACGTTGGAGAATTCTTCTTCTAGTCACTATGGTAGTGGTAAACTAGTCGCTTCTAGTCACATATTTGTTAATAATTTGCTTTTTATAAGCTGCTTAAAGACAGACAGAAAAAAAGACAGACATCTTCAAAAAGGGCCGGGCCAACATTTGTTTTATTGTTCTATTTTGGTTTTCTCCACACATAAAGATCATTATTCTCGTATTCTATTAAAATGTTTAATAATTAAGAATACTTTTTTGTACTGGTAAGGGGCAACAAGCTGTTTGAAAATATATAAACCGCGATTCTGTTATACAAGTTGTAAATATATACGCCGCATTCCTGTATACAAATCGTAAATATGTACGCCGCGTTCCTTTTATACAAATCGTAAATATATACGCCGCGTTTCTGTTATACAAATTGTAAATGTATACGCCGCGTTCCTTTTATACAAATCGTAAATATATACGCCGCGTTTCTGTTATACAAATCGTAAATATATAATACGCGTTTCTGTTATGTAAAACGTAAATATATACTTTTTAATATATCATTAGAGATTATATTAAATCAGGAATTTTATTAAAATAAAATGAAAATTGTACTTTCGGATGGTATGAAATATCTCCATTTTTAATCATCTGTATTCTACTATCATTTCAGCATTCAAGGATGGCACAATACGGCATAATTCAGTATAATAGATTTTCGCACGACGACTATCTCCTAAAGATATGGTAAGTATCACTAAGGCAATTTAGAGTAACAGCGCATAATAGTGATGCTCGCGGCACGCCCACTTTTCACTTCCACTTGTTTTCTTTGTTTCATGGATTTATCCATATGGAACATTCCTGCCACATCGATATTTCTATTGACTTTCCTCACCAATAGTATCTTTGGGATCTATGGGCGATAGTTTTCTTTCTCCATCAGGGCAGTCATCTGCTTATTTGTTATCTTATGATATTAGAGACAAAATTTTGTCATTATATTTCTATCATCATGGAATAATTTTTCTCAGTTATAAAATACAAGGTAATTCATTTCATAACATACAAAGCTTTATTAAGATTTACGACTGTATTATATTTGCTCTCATTTGCTTTGGTACTTAATTTTTTAACGGACTGTTTTGATAGATTGTTTGTTTTTTATTGTTTTACGAAATTTATGCTATATTATTTTAAAATTTATGCTGTACTAGCTATTGCCTGCGACTTTGCGTGATTCAAGAACCTTACATTTGCTTAGACTGGTAAAAAAGTAGCCATTCTTGGTCTAAAACTATCTTCGCATTATTCTCTTTAACTGAAACCGATCGTCTGTAAACACCAAAGTTGTTAATGGTTGTTATCCGTGCTGCGGGAAGTTAATGCCACATGCTTGACTCTAACGGCTTAACGCCTACCTACCTGCGAGGGGTCAGTTTACCTAAAAGCACAAAATCCTTTACATAATGCAGATAGTTTTTTTTTAATATACAACCTGTCACAAAATTATATGTAAGAGCGAAAAGTAGTTGGTCAGAAAACAACTACTTAATCCATTGTAACTATTTTTAACATAAGTATGTTATATTTTTTATAAAAAAATAATAAAAAAATAATAGACAGCTTTCATAAAGAGTTGACATAAATAAAAAATAAACTTAAGTCAAGGTAATAGGGCATAAAATATTTAAATTTACTAACACCTAATCAAAAATATATCTAATAAAACATACTTTCGCCCACACTAAGGATAAATTAATTCATAAAAAGAACAATATTTAAAATCTTGAAAAAAGATTTTTAGTGCCGAATTTACGGTTTTATTTAAAAATATTAAATGATGTGTTTCATAGTGGGCACTCTTTCAGGTTGTATATTCATATCATATAGTATAACAAACAAGCAGATGGCTGTCTTAATAGAAAGCGAAACCATCTGACTGTAGACACCAAAGATGTTAATGGTATGTTGCTAAGGGGGCGTCCATAAATTGCGTGAGGTGTTTTTTTAATTTTCTGTCCCTCCCTCCCCCCTTGGTGAGATGTCGTGAGATTTTATTCAACCCCTCCCCCATCCCCCAATCTCACGGGAGATTTTTCAAAATTTGGGTTTCTGCAATATGTAAACGCGTTGGATTTTTATTATAAAAAGAAAAAATAATTGCTTCGTGATTTTATTTACGACTAGTTAAGACTAGTAATCAATATTGCTGAGTTATGTCATAACAATTTAACTACAGAATACTTAAATCGTAATTACTGCGATTAAAAAAAGAATGTCTACTCCTCTGATAGTGGCGCGAAATCAAAGGACGGGCTACACTGTACCGTAAATTCAGATTAAATTGAACTATTTGGTACTAGCTGTTGCCAGCGACTTTGTCCGCGCGGACTTCGTTTACTCCGCACCGCCCCTCACCATCATCATCATCATCGCCCATCACCTGAAGGGGGGGTGATAGCGTGATATGTAGCCTATATGTTGACCCGACCTATTAGTAATATTCATGCAAAATTTGAAGTAAATCTATACAGTACTTTTTGAGTTTACCCCGGACATACATACAGACAAACAGACAAAAATTCTAAAAACTATATCTTTAGCTTCGATATCGATTGTAGATCACGCCCCAAGTATTCTTTTAAAAAAATATTCAATGTACAGTTTTGACTTTCCTACGATTTTATTATATGTATAGATAAAACAAATATGATGATTTGGCAGTCAGTAGTAATGTATAGCGTCGAAGTATGAATGAAATTATTTTCTTTCGAACGAATTAGTGAATAATCTTAATCGTGTTACGATTAGGGCTTAAGATTAAATCTTAAGCATGTACAATCTGGATAATGAACCAAAATAGTATATTTTTTTCTGTTTCAATCAGAAAAAAGATTGCGTGATATTTAGCGAGACCCCCCCCCCCTCTCCCCAACGTAAGATTAGATGAGATTTGACTCGACCCCCTCTCCCCCTTAAACATCTCACGTAATTTGTGGACGCCCCCTAACCATGTGGCGGGATAGTAATGCCAAAATCATAAGTTTACCAGTTACCTCACTGAAACTTGGCAATGATAAGCATCAAGGTACTGTAACGGCGCCCGACGACTATTCAGCCGGACGTGTTACTTTGGGGACGATATCCCTTTTTTATTCAGGGAATCTTTCTTTACACTCGCTTGGCAGCTTGAGGTACTAATGAGAAGCAGGATTTTCCAGGATTCTCTAATAAATAGACTTTCGTAATGTATCTTCTTTTATTTTCGTGGGACGTCTGTCCCTTGTCACATTACAAAACTAGACTTACATTCTATTGTATAACTTTTTCTAAACAATTCCATTCTACTTTCGAAAACAGACAAAGCTGCCAGTTTTTACGTAACACCATAAAGGTGTTACATCAGCTACCCCCCAAGGTGGGAGCAGCTGAAACTGGTGGGGCATTTGTCTCCCTTCATATGGCCTACCTATCCCTAACCTGATTGCCCTACCTACGAGGGGAAGGTACATTTTGGTGGGACTGTCTTTTCCTAAAAGATAGTTTGCCCCATGTGTGGTTCTGTTCATCATCACCACACCATGGCACAAACTTTGGTCTCCCAAAACCCCTGTAAAAGACAGACCACAGTCCCCTCACCTAACCTATCCTACCGCAAACATTTTTTATTTTATTACATTTTAGCCTGAAGGGCTCTAGCTGTATAAGAGATAATAAGAGATGGAAAGGCATAACAATTCAAACTTCTTTTCTTTGGTGGACCAAAAGAAAAAAGATTGAAGTATTACTTCCTCTCAACATCGAGCTCGCCCCAATATATAGACCACGATCATAAATATTCCTTACTCTGAACCATATTAATACCATCATTATATTGTCTCCCATGACTATCTGAGTTCGTGTATATCCTATACAGATATCCTTTGTGTCGACTATGTCGTACTACAAAGTTGAACTCCCCTTCAAAAGACTTTCAACTCCTTAACCTATACCAACTCTTTCGACCTCATACTAAGGCGGCTCAGTCCCTAATATACATTATACCCCATAAGACTTTATTATTGAACGGAAGAACTTGAGAGGAATACATTGCTATTGGAAATAGGACATTTCTTCATTTAATATTCTTTTGGTCATCTTTTTTCTTTTTGGCTTCGGTCCATCATCACAGCATTGGTTGAGCCCCATCATATTACATGAAACAAATACAAGTATTAGTATTCTCATATATAAGCCCAAACAAAAGTAATGGTCTAACATGTAACAATTATTTATTACAATGAATGACTATAAGTACACTATACATTTTTTTTTTACATACGTACATGAAATGCTTTCAACCTATTTATATGTACAATATCTCTATATCTCCTATTGCTTAACTTCGTAATTACATAATTTACATTAGATATTCTTTCCACTATTCTGAACGGCCCTTTATATAACCTACATAATTTCAAACTCCTATTGTCCACCCGTCTTGGTGTATAAACTAATACTAATTGTCCCGGTGAAAAGTCCTTTACTTTAGCCCTTTTGTCAAAATATCTCTTTTGCCTAACCTGTGCCCTTCTAATATTTTGTATTGCCTTCCGGACTAACGTACTTTGTAAATTATGTCTCTCGGCAAAATTTACTTCTCGGTTTTGACTATCCCTATTTACCCCCATGTCGCTCTGGAATATCGGTTCCCTAGCGTACATCATCATATATGGTGAAACTTTAGTGGTTGATTGTCTGCTAGTGTTATATGAATGACAAACTAATGGCACAAATCTACACCCTTCATCACATTTTACAACAACATTTTCACTCTTTCGCGTGTCCGCGCACCCCTTTTTCATATCATTTTTACCTCTATATAATTCGTATGAATTATTGCGATCACTCTTATTTTCTCTGAAATTAAACATATTAGTCTTTATATTTTCCTTCGTATTCATTTTTGACGTCGCAGTCAATGAATACGAAGACTTTATGTCAGCTCGTTTTATAATATTACATATATTGCGCATGTTGTTATGGCAACTATCTCTATTATTTGCAAACTGTCTAAAGCTATTTAAATTAAAATTTACAAAAAACTTTTTATCTATACACAAATAACCCTTTTTACAGTAAATAACTACATCATATTTATTAAGGAAATCCTGCCCCAGGATCATTTCGTACCCAATATTATTTACAATCACCATGTCGTTGGGGAAGACCCTTGCATTAATGAGGAGATTTACTCTCGCCTCACCAACGACTTTTAGTGTAGACCCTGTAACAGATTGAATTTTATCTCTGCTATATGGAACACTGGCTCCATACGGCAGATTTAATTTTTTCGCTAAACTCGCGGATATACATGAGACACTTGCCCCCGTGTCTATTAAAGCGAGACATTCCTGTCCCCTAACACATAAACAAATACATGGATTTTTTACACCTGATATTTTATCCTCTTGTTTGGCTTGAAGTGGTGCGGGCGTAACTGCTTCGCACATATTGACGCGATGGCCCACGCCATCCGTGTGTTGTCGTGACTTCGGACTGCTTCTGAAAGAACTTTGTGTACATAAGGCTGTCTTTTTATATTGAGGTGTACGAAAAACTTCCGTCGGTTTTTGGTGATCTTGTTGTGAACACACGGGCGCACCAGGAAGGACGTTTGTTTCCTTCCCATACAAATATTTCTGTGGCAACCCAACTGGTGGCTGCAATGGAAGGTCAACCGTGGAATGCGGTTTTCCTCCAAATAATTCGTTATACTGCCTTATCGTGTCACGCAGCTCCTCTCGTGACTTATATAATTGCAATCCCAACTTTTCCTTGAACGAGGGCAATATCGTTTTAAGGAATTGTTTTATGAAAATTACTTCTGAAATTTCAGCTTTGGTTGCGGTGTCGCTGAGCCTGTAAAAATAGGTTAATAGTTCCTCATCACGGCCTTGCTTAGATACATAAAATCGTTCCACATAATTTATTGAAACGGGGAATTCGTTTTCAATTTTTCTACATAATTCATCGAAATTGGCCGTGTCGGTATATATCATTTTATAAAATGCTAATGCCGGACCGTCGAGATATAGTCCCAGCAGTAACGGTAGGCTCTCCATATCCCATTTGTTTATCGCCGCGACCGTTCTGAAATCTTTAATAAACTCAGCGAACGCCAAGTTTTGCGTTCCGTTGAAGCGCTTGATGGCCTCCATCACACCTCTTACCCTCTGACACCAATACTTAGCCCTCCTGGTTTTTCTAGCGTGGTGATTGCGCGTAGCGCCTGAACGTGGTGACTTCCGTAGCCACTTCACACAGCGACTTCCCGCAGCGACTTCCCGCAGCGACTTCACACAGCAACTGCACACAGCAACTGCACACCGCGACTACACGGCGCCTCCGCCAACTTGTAACGGCACCCGACGACTATTCAGCCGGACGTGTTACTTTGGGGACGATATCCCTTTTTTATTCAGGGAATCTTTCTTTACACTCGCTTGGCAGCTTGAGGTACTAATGAGAAGCAGGATTTTCCAGGATTCTCTAATAAATAGACTTTCGTAATGTATCTTCTTTTATTTTCGTGGGACGTCTGTCCCTTGTCACATTACAAAACTGGACTTACATTCTATTGTATAACTTTTTCTAAACAATTCCATTCTACTTTCGAAAACAGACAAAGCTGCCAGTTTTTACGTAACACCATAAAGGTGTTACAGTACCACCAATAGCATCTATTGGTAGAAATAGGTAAGGTGGTGGAACCAGATACCCGAGCGGGACGTTGCGGAATTCTACCACCTAGAAATTCCTATATTAGAAATCAATGTATAATTGTTCGCCTTATACTGTGTCTGACAGATGGCAGGTTATTCTTCAAAGGTGGCCCGAATCAACACGAGGTGTTAATAACCGAACTGAACAAACAATGCAAACTACTAATTCACATTTAGTGTTACGTAATAGTTATTAAGCTGTTGACATCTCATGTAATTACATGTATTAGCTTCAATTAAGCACATTAGCCGCTGTCGCAGTGTTTCGTCTTAAATTTAATGCATTGAGGGGATTTGAAAGCCGTTTCAGAAAGCCTGATGCCGAAATGAGGTTCTGAATTGAATTTGGAGTGCAGCTTTATTTTAAACTAGCATTTACTCGCAACTTCGTTCGCGTGACCAAAAATCATTACTTTTCTTGAGTCAGGAAAAAGTAGCCTGTGTCACTTCTGGATAAGGATTTATAACGGTATAATATTGATATGTTTGCATCGTCGTGATTGGTTATGGTATATGATATTATGACTATGTCTTCTAGCGCTAGTTGGCGAACCAATCACGAAACAGCATGAAATGCGGGCGAACCAATCACGAAACAGCAAACATATCGATATTATAACTCGATGTTTTAGCTCTCTAAAGATGAAAGAATTTTTAAAATCGTACTTTTTTGAGTTAAATCGTAACAAACAAACAAAAAATCAAATCATTTCTCTTTAAAATATTTTTACGATATTCGATTACACGACTAGCTGGTCCACGCAACTTCGCCCGTGAGTAGATTAATCTGTCATCATGTATATAATGGGTGTGTTCAGGATAACTTCGATCGTCAGAAATCTGACTTAGTGAGATTTCTGAGCTAAGATTTTACCAGGATATTTTATTGATACTTAGAAACATTTCAATGCCATCATTTTACTTTTATTTGTAAGTCAAGCCGTTATTGTATAATTCTGACACTTCTTCCATACATTTTAAAAGTTAAATATAGAAAGTGTATCCAGGCCAAAACCAGCTGAATTAAAATGCAAAGAATAAAATTTTGTTTACTCTATCTGAGTCAGATTTCTGAGGTTACAAGTTGTGCTGAACACACGTAATGTTGTACAAAGACTTTCGCAGTTATAATATAAAATATGGATGTGAATTGCATAGTTGGTGATTAAATAAATATAGCACGCCAATTCTCTGGCGTATAAAGATTCTACTTTGATACTTTATATGCCAGAGAGATGAGGGCTGAATGTCCAATGTTACTTCTGGTCCATTATGATTCAACGATGTATCTTGTTTCGACATATGTGGTGATACTCTACATATTTTGTTCATTTTGAAAAATGCTCGTTTATTGTGATACCCGCGACAGAGAGTATTCATACTTACGAACTTTAACCGCGACAGGGTCAGCCCTCCGTAGATACTGGACAGATTCGCAGCTGGACAAATTCTCAGATAGACAGATTAGCAACTGGACAGATTAGCAGCTGGACAGAGTATAGTCAGGCCTCTGACACTCGCCTATAGCTACCTATATATAAGCACCTACAGCGCACGACAACACGGCGTTGCAAATCAGTCGGGGCCGCCCCATGCTTATGAGTACACGCGTACTTGTATGACGGCCTGTCGATCATCAACGCAACGTAAAGTTTATTACTGAAGGTACTCTTATAAAATGTAGAATCGTAATACAAATAATTACTGTGTGGGTGGCTGTCGCAATAAACAGAAAGATTCAAAGTTTTCGTTTTTTACTTAACCGAAAGATTCTGAAAGGTAATAAATTTTTATAAGTAGGTTTTAAGTAGGTACTATAGGTAAAGATTCCGTAGATTTGTCACGCCCCAGTATTGCAACTTGAAATGCGTAACAAATTATATTTTAACATTAACTAATTATTAACAAAATTCATTTTCCCGTGTTGGTCAGAGTTTCTTTGAAGTATAGATCAACTGCCGCTATGCCAGGTAAGTTGTAAAAGGCGACCGATTGGCTATACGTGTCCTTATCACTGTGACTAAGTTCCTGCCGCAATAGCGTCAATGCTTGTCATTAACGTTCCGTTCCGTTTTGGGGGTTAAAGTTGGGCGGTAGACTTATATATATATATATATATATATATATATATATATATATATATATATATATATATATATATATATATATATATATATATATATATATATATATATATATACATATGTTTATGTTTTTTGCACTCATGAAAATAATAATTTTACAAGTACCTACCACCTGCTGACGACAGAACATTCCTACAGAATGTCTATAATAAAGAGGTAAATGGGCAGTACAAAAGAAGTGGATCAATGAAAATTCATGAATCTTAGTACCTGTCCTGTGTACCTGTCCCACTGTCCCCACATGAGAATACAGAAATCATTAATTAAATATGTCATGGACTGTACACTTTCTGTCCAGCTGCTAATCTGTCCAGCTGGGAATCTGTCCAGCTGCGAATCTGTCCAGTAGCTACGGAGGGAGGGTCAGCACAGACCAAGAGCATAGCAGAGCATTTTCTAAAATCACTAAAATAGTAGCTTTATGATTATTGGTGAATTGTGAAAAATTAAATGTAATTCAAAACTCGACGCTCGGTCATTTTGTTACGTCATTCCATTTTGCACTGCATATTAATAGATATACAATTAATATTTCAGTGTTTTTAACAAATGCTATGCTGCGCTATGGACTGTTTTGTCTTCACGTCATGTCGCATCCGCTACGGAGATTCTTAGCATTATCTCTAGGTGGTAGAGTTCTGCATTGTCTCTCCCGGGTCTGGTACCACCGCCTTGCATATTCATAGGGCATAGGGTAAGGTAGCCGGTAAACTTATGCTTGTGGCACTAGACCTCGCCACAAGATAGCAACACCTTTGGTGTCTATAGATTATGGTTGAATTTTTCTATTAGGAGATCCATCTGCTTGTTTGCTGTCTTATGATATAAAAAAATCTACTACATTTCTCATATATCTATCTGTTCTATTAATCTTTCATCTGAAATCCTTTTCAACTGACTTTCTAAAAAGGAGATTCCCAATTCGACCGTATTTTCATATGTTTGTTACCAAAGAACTCGTTTATTTTTGAATGGAATTTGGATTTGACTGTAATTGAATTACATACAAAATGTTGGAAGCCGGTTCTTATAGTTCCAGTTTGTTTCATTTAGTACATTCCAAAGTAATGGAGTATGTGTTTTCTCATTTAGATATTTTCTTTTAATCCCAATTGCCTTCTGATTTTATATATACGAACACGTCATACGAGTGTTACACTACAGATTTTTCTTCACCATCGCTGATCGATGACGTTTATCCTACTTTTATATATCCAATATGATATATCCAACGTCAACTTTCACATCAGCTTTGGGATAAGATCAGAATTATTCATGGTTCGAGGTGCACCCTGACCTAAATAAATTTAAATACATTAGCATCTGCGCAATAATGCGTCTTAAATTTAATGCATTAAGAGAATTAAAAACCCATTTCAGAAAGCCTGCTGTAGGAATTAGAAACTAAACCGTATTTGGACTGCAGCGCGGAGTTTAATATACGCTTACGTAACGGATATTAAACTGTGACCATATTTTCTCTGCGGTTATCTTAACATTTGTACAGTCTGTTTTTAATAATTCTCTATGTACTACTTCTCTTTTAATTGTGTACAATAAAGTATTAAATAAATAAATAAATAAATTTCTAGGTGCAAGTAAAAATTTCATAAGAATTAACATCTATTCCTGTAGTCGTGATAAAAGTAAAATGTCATGTAACGATCGTCGTTAGATCATATTATATGCAGTACAGTATGCAGTACTATTAAAATTAATGAGATTGAGTTACAATTTATACGGTATTTGTTTAAGCTACTATTTCATGGTATATACCTAGTTCAGCTATATCTTATACTGTAATTAAAAATATTGTTGTTTATTTTATACGTATTCACACTTTTATGGGAAAAAGTAATTTTGTATATTCATGACAATATTTGTGTCGCTTGAATTATTTAATATGTTCACAATCAATTATTTAATATTATTTAATAATAATCAATTATTTAATATGTGAAATATTTGTTGTTTTTCTCTTGACTATTCGTCTAGGAACCAGGGGCTTTAGTGTGAGTTTTTCTTTTCGCATTCGATCGTGAGCGCGTTTCGAGTTTACTAGGAATTTGTATGTGATTTGTACAGCGCCACCTAGTGGTAAACTGGTTTCTCACGTTTTCTCGCGTTTACCACTAGTTGGCGCTGTACAAATCACATACAAATTCCTAGTAAACTCCAAACGCGCTCACGATCGAATGCGAAAAGAAAAACTCACACTTAGCACTCTGATATGGGCGGCGAGATTTTACGAATAAATAGAGACCTTCAAGAAAAGAGCTTATCCACTATGAATCTGTCAATTACTACATGAATCTATCACTATCAATTAAACTTATTTACACTTTTGTCAGAAAAATAACTTTGTACCTACATTTTTCTATATCCATGTCAATATTTGTATATGCCTATTGCTTCAATTATTTAGATACAATACGAAATATTTGTTCGTCATTCTTTTTATAGTCAAATTTTTATTTAGTTACCACTTCGGACTAAAGTGTTATAAAGATCTTTTTAAAAGGTTGTTCTTGAAAATTTAAATCTCAGTTGACGCTCAAAACATGCTTGTGATGCGTTAATAGATATGTCTCAAATGAGCACGCATATTGTATTAACTCAAACAGAAGTCGTTACCAGGCCAGTAAAATGCAGTGATGGGATCCACCACCCATTTTGGTGAATTGTGATGAATCATAGCGTCTTCTACTTTTCAGCTTACTCTGCCGTCATCGGAAGTGAAAAGGCGTGATGATATAAATAGTGACTAAAATAGTAGAAGTTTGTGAGAAGATTTCAAGTAATCATTAAATTCGTTATTTTAAGTAATAATTAAATCACTTTCTGACTTCTGTTGAGAAAGCAGACATTAACTGAAATTCGTATATTCGCAACGAGAGCAGTATTCACGGAACACTCGTCACGTGACGCTTAATTAAATGAACATTAAAGTCTGTCTATATTTTATTCCCAATAATTTTTAAAATTCTTAGTTTAAGCTGAAATTAATTTAAAGCAATTTTAAGTGTGATTCTTTTATTGCAATAAAAGTATATATATATATATATATATATATATATATATATATATATATATATATATATATATATATATATATATATATATATATATATATATATATATATATATGGTATTCTTTGATTATAATCAAAGCAGTAGATATTCCCATCCAGTATTAAATATAAAAAATGATAAATCGTCAAGAGAACCATTTTTATATCATATCATTTTTTAATACTTATATAAAAATATATTTTACGTTAGCAAAAGAATCTATGAAAAGAGATAACCATCATTTTAACCACCACGTAAAATCATCGATACGTAACTCAATTGGTCAGAGCATTGCCCGTTACTCAAAGTCACTCGTTCAAATCCAGACGTGTCAACAATTTTATTTATTTTTTCCTAGCATAGAATGAGTGCTTAAACATTGATACAGCTGTTACTCTACCACCTACCCCGAGCTGATCCGGGCTCTCTTTGAACCATAGACCATCTACCGTTCTACTAGGCAGTTTGTAAGAAGTGAACGATTGACTAAACGTATCACTACCATCGTGACTACTAGATGGTAGAGTTCTACCACGTCTCACCCGGGTTTTGGTGCCACTGCCTTACCTATTCCTGCCGCAATAGCGTCGGCGATTGCCGATGTCGTGTTCCGATTTGGAGGGTAAGGTATCTGCTAAACTGATGCATGTGGCATTGAGATCTAAGAATAGAAACCTTTAACATGTTTGGTGTTTATAAGCGATACATGTACATACTTATATACAGAGGTGTCGGTTATGGTAACATGTCGCAAATTCAATGGTTTTTCCCATCTCAAAAAATGCCCAAGGCGTCTAAATAATGTAAGTTTTCACTTCGAAAATATACCAGATACTAGTCCACACAATTATATAAATTTAAAAGTGATTTTATAGTACACTAGCGACCTGCCCGTGGTTTCACCCGCGTCGTTTTTATTCCCGTGGGAATATCGGAAAGGTTTATATACTAAAACCTTCCTCAAGAATCAATTTATCTATTAAAAAACCGCATCAAAATCCGTTGTGTAGTTTTAAAGATTTAAGCATACATAGGGATAGACAGACAAAGTGACTTTGTTTTATACTATGTAGTGAAGATAGCAAACAAGCCGATGTATCTCCTGATGGAAGACAACCATCGCCTATAGATACCAAATGTGCTAATGGTGCGTTGCTAACCGTGTGGTGTTACCACAGTATACTGGAGACTAACAGTAGTCAATCTACATACATGTAATATTCGAGCAACGCAAACATAAGACACCTTTCACGGACGCGATATCTTGGAATGGTTCGGGACAGTTTGTACCGCACCAGTCCGAGATACACGTCCGTGAGAGGTGTCTATGTGTGCTATGCTCGAATAATACTTGTATGTAACATTCACTTCCTCCTTCCTTCCTCCAAAGCGGAACACAATAATAATAAGCATTGACGCTATGGCAGCAGGAATTCATAAGACTGTGGTACCGAATACCCGGGCGAGACGTTGCGGCAACTCTACTACTCCGTAGTCATGATGATAGGAGTCGTACAGTGAATCGTTCGAATTTTGTTGTTGTTCAAAGATTGGTCCGGACCGGACCAAAATGGGGGGATCATTTATTGTTCCATTACGTTTTATCCTAAAATATAAGTAAATCAGCTTAATTATAACAAAGCCTGAAATAAAATATATTCAGTACAAATTTTATCATTTGTAAACGTATATTTAAAACCACTTCTCACGAATGAATAATGGTAACTGCAACATTTATGCGAGTCGCCGATTTATGAGTAAAATGGTCTGAATTAAAAGTGGCGCGGTGGATAATAGGTATTTGGTGCTGTAAAGCCAGTTCGCAAGCCCAATGTATATTTTACTACTAAATCTGCATAAATCGGAGCAAATTATTTCACAATGTTAATAAATATGCTGTCTGTTTCAAATAAATATAAAACCCGTATCCTTTTTTTAGTATCGATAGGGAAGCGCTTGACCACGATCTCGCCTGATGGTAAGCTAAGATGCGGCCTAAGATGGAACGCGCTTCCCTAGAAGGTACCTGTTTATACTTCTCTTGAAGATCTACAGGTTGTATCCGTCGGGGAACACAGACTCAGGAAGCATATTTCAGCCCTTGCGGTTTAGATGCGACTCGACAAGAATGTCGAGTCGAATCGCTTTGTTCAGATACGTGGAACGTCCACCATTTGGCGATGCCTAGAATCTGTGCGTCTGGACCATCGATGGAAAAACGGGGATGGCGGATTAAGTCATGCAATTCCGCAGCGCACTCTTCAAAATGTATCCGATAAAAGACCGATAAACTAGCCACTCTGCGGCGATGAGCGAGGCTCTGGAGTTTTTTTGCCTACCAGATCAGCGTCGTTTATGAGCCTCTTGGCACGCCTCTCTATATCGCCTCGCCTCAAGCGTCTCCAGCTGGTATTCGGTAGATCCATCCCAGAGGTGAGAGCAGGATTCCATGCTCGAACGGACTTGTGCTTGATAATTGGCCAATACCAAACTTTTTTGAGGCAAATTGGGCTTTCGATTCGATGTACGAACCAAAGTTAAGAGTAGGCGTTAAGGTGATATATATATATATATGTATATATATATATATATATATATATATATATATATATATATATATATATATATATATATATATATATATATATATATATATATATATATATATATATATATATATATATATATATATATATATATATATATATATATATATATATATATATATATATATATATATATATATATATATATATATATATATATATATATATATATATATATACTAGCTAACCCGGCAAACGTTGTTCTGCCTTTTTAACTACTCTTATTTCTTTTCTATATTTTCTCACCTTTTAAACCTTCCCTGAACTATTTATTTTATTTATGCAGTATTTTTTTTCTTTGTTTATTCATATTTAAAACACTTTGTACACAAATTATACGAGTACAGATAGATATTCACTGTTGTACGTAGATGATAAATACCTATACATTATGTACTTTTTCACAAACAGCTGATTACGGTAGTTTTCCAATACAACCAATGCCACCTAAAGGCGGGTTGCTGTACTAAAGAGACAAGCGTGATATTTCAAAAAGTCATTAAAAATTCTGGTATTTATCGATAGATGGAAAAACTAAAAAGTATCACCGCTGTGTCGGTCGGAGTGGGGGGTGATAGGTTTTTTCGTTACGGAAATTCTGGATTCGGTCTCCACGCTCAAGGCCCGCGATAGAAGCTATGCAATAGCTTAAAAGAATGTGCTAAATTTTAGTTTTCAGCTGATGTCTTATATTTATTTATCCGAAAATTAACACGTTTCCCGGTGCTTTCAGAACATACCGCGCCACCTATTTTCTGTAGAATTGACGCGCGTCGAAATACCTCGCCTTAAAGGGTCCGGACCAGCACGGAGGGTATTGACATATCATAATAAATTATAATTAGATATAATAAGTCAAAGTTACCTTAAATAAGAATTACAAGAAATACGCTTTGTAACAAAATTAATATTACAAGCGTTATCGTGATAATTAATTAACACTCGTACATTAATAGCGTCGTAATTAAAGTAGCGCTGAAATAAGGCTCAATAATTAATCACTTCGGCCAATGCTTCTTTTCGAAGGTTAAAATCATATTTGTGTCGCAATAATCATTAATTTGAAACGACGTTTGGTTCAAACGTTTTATGCTGCATGGGAAAGACGAACAGTTATAGACCATGGTCCCAGGAACATGACGTTTATTTTTGATTATTTAATCATAACATGTTGAATTTTTGCATACATAACATACATACATACAAATAAATAATATTGGAGTGTCTGTTTGTAATGTTAAAGTGACCGCTTTTTACTAAATGCAAACGGATGTATATACGGTACATAAACCAAAACCATATATCTTACAATTTTTGTCTGTCTTTATGTCTGTTTGTTCCAGCTAATTTCTGAAACGGCTGGACAGATTTTGACGGGTCTATCACTGGCGGATAGCTGATGTAATAAGGAGTAACTTAGGCATCTTTTATTTCAGATATTTTTCCATGTGGAATAAGTCGCGGACACAGCTAGTCGTGTAATAATTTACAAGTATTATGTTTCAACTTTAAATACTTGTTGCTTAAAACTAATACAATGTGTTAACAGCGGGTAATAAATCTACAATATTAGTGTTGCTCGTTAGTCTGAAAAGCTATAACAATTATGTCTTTTCGGTCCTAACAAAAGCACTCTCCAAAATTTTCAAGCCGGGTGAGTCGTTGGGGAGCTCTATAACCTAGCTACGTTATAGAGCTCCCCAACGACTCACCCGGAACCGTTATATGTTTAGTTATTCTTGTCGAAATAATGTCAATGCTTGTCACTGTTGTGTTGTAGTTTAAAGCTGTTAAATAGCCTGTTTGTAATATGAATAATATTGTAAATAATGACTGAATGTAATGCTAATATTCGTTTATCTCGCATAATAGATATTAGAATTTGTTGTTATCAAAATACTACTGTGGCGCCACTTCCGCAACATCGTGGAATCGTTTCTATCAAATTATAAACTTGGAAGTGGTGCCATCTGAACTGATCTGTTTGAAGTTGACATTTTTCAATCTACCATACTTTTAATTATTGTAAAACTGTGTGATACTATAAAATACCTTGTACCGGCCTACTCAGGACATTCTGCTGTAAGTCATGAAAGAATAAACATCTATGTACGTCAAACTGTCTATTATTAAAAATGAACTTGTGAATATATTTACTTTAGGAATAACTTGTTTTACGACAGTTCAAATACTTTTCAGTGGAATACTTTCGCTTGTAAAGTTCTACTGTTTACTATACGGTCATTGTTTGATAATTATACGTCGTAACAAAAAGTATTCTAGGGCTTTTCTCTTTAAAATTAGTGTTAATTATAAGATAATACTTCACTATTAACATGGTAGTAATAACTCACAACTGAAATATGTTGAGATTGGTTTAGAAATACTTAGAATACAACTCGTTGTTCATGATTTTAGTGTAAAGGACTGCAGTTCCCATTGGACAGGAATACTTAATTCCTAAATAAGGGTTCTGACACACGGGACGTTTGGTTTGTGGTGTTGTATTAGTGTTAAGTGCTGGTGTAGGTTTGATTGAATGTTTTCGTGAATGTTTTAAATGAATTGTTTTTTTTTTATTATTAATATTATTTTATTCTTTCTATATTAATGAAATCTATACATACAAATAAATAAAATTGGAGTGTCTGTTTGTAATATTAAAATAAACGTTTTTTTACCAAATGCATATGGATGTATACACGGTACCATGTATACACGGTACCAAAACAACATTTTTTTACACATTTTGTCTGTCTGTCTGTTTGTTCTGGCTAATCTCTGGATCTGCTGGGCTGATTTTGACCAGACTTTCACTGGCAGATATCTAATATGATAGGGAGTAATTTAGGCTACTTTTTTTCGTCTACACAAATAAATAAAATTGGAGTGTCTGTTTGTAATATTAAAATAACCGCTTTTGACCAAATGCATATGTATGTGTACACGGTACATACACCAAAATAACATTTTTTACAATTTTGTGTTTGTGTGTCTGTTTGTTCGTTTGTCTGTCTGACTGTTTGTTCCGGATAATCTCTGAAACGGCTGAACCAATTTTGACGAGACTTTCACTGATAGATACCTGATGCGATACGAAGTAACTTAGGCCACTTTCTTTCATCTACACAAATAAATATATTTGGGGCGTCTGTTTGTAATCTATACAAATAAATAAAGTTGAAGTGTCTGTTATTTTAAAAGAACCGCTTTTTACCAAATGCACATGGATGTATACACGATACATATACCAAAATAACATTTTTTTATATTTTTTGCATTTCTCTTTCTGTTTATTCCGGCTAATATATGAAACGGCTGGACCGACTTTGACGGACTTTCAATAAGTAATATTATGGTAAATGATTATAGAAATAATTAAAGAAAATAAATATTAATGATTCAAAACCTCTTAAATTATTTTGTGTTTCATTGAAATAAACTCCGTGCATGTGGACGGCCTTAGCCGTGCGGCCATCTTGTCACATCAATACCGTCGCTAGATATCTGAGGGCCTCTTAGCGAGTACTTGATTTTGTTTAACTTTTGTTGATAGAAAACTAAATATTTGTAATAAGATATTGGTGTCGCTTGAAAGGATATATTGTGTACTATAATAATATAAATATTTTTTGACAAGTAACTATAACTTTGTGTTGTAAAACTCGATATAAACAAAAAAATAAGACTTTTTTTCCATGTGTCCAATTTTCATCTTTTTTTTAGATCTTTTATAATTAATTTGAGCCTTTTATTTTTGA
This sequence comes from Apodemia mormo, assembly GCA_036924255.1. Lineage (NCBI taxonomy): Eukaryota > Metazoa > Arthropoda > Insecta > Lepidoptera > Riodinidae > Apodemia > Apodemia mormo. The sequence goes on along the minus strand of JAUPFN010000009.1, from coordinate 40,967,754 downwards.
TTATTTAAAAGTATACATTCTTTAACCTTTCCGTAAATATTTTTTATTCGAACTTATCTCCTGTAGTTTTTTAGTAGTAATGGTTTTTGTTAAGAGAGTCGCGCGCAGTTGAAAAGTTAAAATGCGCGGACACGTGACGTGATAGTCGCGTACGGGGCTTGGACGGTTGAGTGGTTATGACATACATAAACACACATGTATACTATTTTCTTTATGGATAAAGTCGGTTGTCAAACACAAAAGAGATTTTAATGTTTAGTCTATGGTTGAATTCCGGCCACAGGCCGATTGCTAGTTTTTTAATTGCCCGACCCGGGAATTGACCCCGGGGCCTGATGTGGTCAACGCCAACGATCGACCAATAGAGCACAGAGGAATCATAAATATACAAATCTTATATATTTAAAATTTAACAATGTACGTATATAAATGTGGGATTGTTCGTTCCTAAATTTATCCCGATTGATTAAAAATGAATAAGCAAGAAGTTTTCCTGAAATTACCTATGAAAATGTTTTATTCAATGTTGATAAAATAATATATTTGTTACTATTATTAGTACGTTGGATATTTACATATTCACAATTGATTTCGCGTGTGATTTAGTATTGTTCATGTCGTGTAAAATTATAGTATTTATAAACACGCGTTATAAACCAGAACAACTGTGAAATTAATTTTTCTGTTATTAGAAAGCGTTAATTCAGCACGCGACATTGTTTTTCATTATTGTAGCGATTAACACTCGTTGTATTCAACAAGTTTCACTTATTTTTTAAGATTAATGTCTCATTAATTAGGATTTAAGGGTGTTTTTGCGAAATGAATTTAAGCAGTTGGTCTAAGTGACCGCTACCACGAAACCGGGCGTCCTCCGTCCGTCCGAAAGCGTCCTCAGTCAGAGTTTAAGATATGTGAGCCAAGAGCCCGCCCTAAGGGTGTCTTCTGTGAGACTGAACCTCTGCTTAGAGCAGTATCTTGACGATTAGTGGGAGAATAAGTGGCATCAGGTTTTCGACTCGTTAATGGCTTTTGACCGGAGTCTCGAGTGTTGGCGGGCCAAAATAGTGGGTCGAGTCGCCGTCTGCGGCGACTTTCGAGTGTGCGTGTGAATTACGAAGTGTAGGTGATGAGGTCACTTGGGATCGTATAGGACGTGACGTGACCTAAGTTTGCTATCGGTGACCACGTCCGCGTTGTAGTCAGCCGCGGCTCTCACTCGAGGGCTTGGGAGTCTCATTGCTTTTTCAAACTGGCGTACTGACGTCTCTTTGAAGTGTTTTTAAAATGTCGGTAAGGATTGACAGTGATTATACGTTGCTAGAAGTATTTTTACTGTCTACTTTTTAGGCTTTCGAAGTAAACAAGGAACCCTTATAGTCCTATACTACTATGTCCGTCCGTTCGTCCGCAGTATAGTTCTTCGTGTCTTCAAACTTCAAAAAAATCGTGTCTTTCCAAACCAGTTTTAAAATGTACGTAGCGTTTAGGTCAAGTAGTTACAATAGAATTAAATCTTACTAATGTTATATTTTCTTTTAAATATTTGGGTCAAATAATTGATTTACCACGTAACGGTCTAAAGATCAGACTTGAAATCAAATTTGTTGCGAGTAAAACGCAGAATCGTAGATAGAGGGCCTTGTAGTTGCGGTGAGAAATTTTGTTTTACTTTATTATTCTTATTCAACTGCTTGAAAATCTGTTTAATGCAAATAAATTGAACTAAAGAAGTCTTCTATTTACTTAGGTTAAAGTTCGCTATAAAATCACAAGCTTTATATTCTGAAATTAACATGCCAGTTCTATTAAAAGATTTGTTATCTTTATAATTTGTTCTACGCATTTTTTCGATATTATACAGTAACAAAAGCAAAAAATACACAGTAGGCTGGTGTTTAAAGGAAGAAGTTCTAAATAACAAGAATAACTTATTTTTGGAAAGGCTCCAAAAACTTAAATTAATCAATAAGAAAAAACCGTATCATTGATTGCGGTATTAAACATTTTCGCTTGTTAGTTTATTATTGCAGTTTGACACAAGCAGTTTGACACAAGCAGTTTGACACAAGTTTGCGTGTTTTACATTAAAAAGCTCCCCTTAATCGCATCTCCTCGTTTCGGAAATACTTCCCTAATAGTCACAACCTGTCTTGAAATCCTTGGAGTTGACATATCGAGCAACGTTCAATTCCGAGGTCACTTGGAATGTAAGGCCAAATTAGCCTCTTAAAAGCTGGGTGTTATCAGTAGGGCCAGGCCCATTGCTTACAACTTTATAAGGCATAAATTCGGCCTCATATGGAGTAATGCTATCACTTATGGGTGGGACTCCTCAATACCAGCTCGAACGTAGAGCGGCTCGAATCGTCTGTGACAGGACTATTTCTGATCGGCTTGATTGTTTGACATTGCGTAGAGATGTGGCTTCGCTCTGAATCTTCTGTCGGATTTATGATGTAGAGTGTTCCGAAGAACTGTTTAGATTAATTCCTGCCGCAGAATTTCACCGCCGGACTTCGCGACAAAATTCAAAATTACATCCTCACCATCTCCGTATCTAGAAATCCACAACTGTGCGATCTCGATGCCCTTTTTTCCCCGCACTACTCCTTTTTGGAATTAAATACCGGCAGGGGTTTTTCCGAATGGATACGAGTTAGGGACCTTCAAGAAAAGAGTTTCTTGAAGGTTCTACTTAAAAGACCGGCAACATACCTGCAAGTGTTCTGATAGGGTAGTTGTCTATGGACGGCAGCGATCGTAAGTGATCACCGCCGCTCATGAACGTCTACATCCAGTGAGCTTCCTGTCTGTTTGCCCCTTTTTTCTATAAATAAAACATGACACTTTCATTTTCTCTTATTAATAATATGGGGTAAACATCTCATAACATCCTAAACATCTATATAAACATATACTATTTTGAATTTTTAGGCCATTATTAAGATTATAAACTAGTTTGAAAAACCCGAACCACATTTATTTCACTACTAGCTGTGCCCACGACTTCGTTCGCGTGGAAAAAATTCTAAAATAAAAACCCGCATAGTTCATGTTCCCGTGGGATTTCCGGGATAAAAACTATCCTATGTCCTTTCTTGGGTCTCAAACTATATTTGTACCAAATTTTATCCAAATCGGTTCAGTGGTTTGGCCGTGAAAGCGTAACAGACAGACAGACAGACAGACAGACAGAGTTACTTTCGCATTTATAATATTAGTATGGATTGTTCGTATGTGATCCTCATATGGGATGTAGCGTGAAGATATCCATGTATGAATGTATATTGATAAACCCGTTGATCTCTATAGGTACGTTGGAATAAAACCCGTTGATCTGTATACATACAAGGCAGTCCCACTTAATGAAAATGGATGAATATCGTACACTTTTATTAAGTATAAATACTGTGTCAATTTTATACATCGAAATAATTAATTTTTGGCGACTGAACTCGGGAATATTCCCCTCTGTGCGTTGCTCGGGTACTAACAGGTATTTAAGGCCTTATTCAAGTGGATATTTACTGCAGTGCAGCGGGGTCAAACATGACGCAGTGCTTCAGATTTACCGACAATTTATATTAAATAATTTGAGAGCTTAATTGATTTTTAACTGACTAAAACCAGAAAGGAATGGCTATGATTTAAATATTTTGTGTGCTGTGTTTAAATGATAAACGAAGCAGTCTCGGTTCAGTTTCAAGGGAATATGATTTATGTATTTTCAAGCGCAATAGTTATAGTTAGGATTCATATGATTGTGTATGCAAATATATTTTTATGACATAATGATAACAAAAGCGCAGCACATTACACAAAACATATAGTACAGAAGTCAATCTACATACAAAAGGAATTCGAGAAATGCACAGACACCTCTCACGGATGCGATATTTCGAAATACATAGTTGCAACTTGGAAATAAGCCTTGTTTTCACTTTGATCAGTACGAGTGCGAGTATTTAATGCAGGTACTTAGTATTAAACAAAAAATATGTAAAGACAGCCGCTGATCGGTGCGAGTGATTAGTAATCAGCATCTATTCACTTTTACTACGCTGATTACTAATCACTCGCACTGATCAGTAGCTGTCTTCACTTATTTTTTGCTTAATACTATGTACCTGTATTGAACACTCGCACGCGCACTAATCAAAGTGAAAACGGTGCTATAGTGTAAGCGCGAGCGCTACCCGCTTGAGACACGAGACAATGAATTATTTGTGCAGAAAATTTGTAATAGGTATAATAATAACATTAATACATCTTAGTTATTATTGGTTTACGCCAGTTTTTGTGCATAAAGCCCCGGCAAAACTTTGATTAGTGCGCATGTGAGTGCTTAACGTAGGTGCTTAGTATTAAGCAAAAAATACGCGAATGCAGCCATTGATTAGTGCGAATGGATTAATTATTAGCGTCTATTCACTTTACTACGCTAATTACTCGCACTAATCAACGGCTGTCTTTACATATTTTTTGTTTAATACTAAGCACCTGCATTAAACACTCGCACTCGCAATAATCAAAGTGTAATCTGAAAGCCCCGTTTTCACTTTGATTAGTACGAGTGTGAGTTTTTAATGCAGGTGCTTAGTATTAAGATAAAAATACGTGAAGACAGCCGTTGATCAGTGCGAGTGATAAGTAATCAGCATCTATTCACTTTTACTAAGCTGATTACGAATCACTCGCAGTGATCAGCGGCTATCTTCACGTGTTTTTGGCTTAATACTAAGCACCTGCATTAAACACTCAAACTCGCATTAATCAAAGTGAAAACGGGGCTTAAGGCAAAGGTGATAACCAAAGGTAGGTATGAAAAGTGAAGTACATACATGAGATTCACTTCTGTTCTGTGGTTTTATTGCGTCCAATACGAAACCGGTTTGCTATTTAATTAAAAACAAATATATAGTTTGTGAATTGTGACACAGTGTGAAGCCCCGTTTTCACTTTGTGCAGTGCGAGTGCGAGTGTTAAATGCAGGTGCTTAGTATTAAATAAAAAATATGTGAAGACAGCCGTTGATCCCTGCGAGTGATTAGTAATCAGCGTCTATTCACTTTTACTACGCTGAATACTAATCACTCGCACATCAACGGCTGTCTTCACGTATTTTTTGCTTAATACTAGGCACCTGCATTAAACACTCGTACTCGTACTGATCAAAGTGAAAACGGGACTTAAGTGTTTAAATTAAAATAATCACTATCACGGAGTTTCATCAAGTGCCGACGATGGAGAGTATAAATTGTACATGAGGTTGAATTCTGTACCTGTTTATTTTGTGACATTAATTTGATAGATTCCAGTAATTGGCGTGGTTATTGAAGATCACATAAGGAGATAATGTGACCAAACCAGGGTTCGGCAACCTGCGGCTCACATCGGCTCTTTGGATGTGAAGGTGCGGCTCTTTTGTTATATACACAAATATTATTTATATTGCAAAAACATTTAATTTTTTTACTTGAATAACCATGCAAAGCCATCGCTCTCATGCAGTCATTCCAACAGCTTTTTTGTTTGCTCAATTGTTTGTTACTGAAGTACAACTTAGGGTGGTAAGTAAATATTTGTTTTTTTTTAATTTAAATAATAAGTACCTGTGATTATCTAAATATTATTATATAATCACTTATTAGAGAATTTTCGTGGCTCTGTAAAAACTTTGAAATCTTGTAAATTGTAATTTTTTTACACTTCCGACACAAAAGGTTGCCGACCCCTGCACTAAACAAATTACACGATTTGACCTAATGCCAAAGTAAGCTAATTATTTCTTCTGTTTATGTTATGGGTGCAAGTCAATAATACTAATTCCCTCGTGCTGGTCCCGGGCTCCTTTGAAGAATAGACCAACTGCCTTTCTGCCAGGCAGGTCGTAAAAGGCGACCGATTGGCTATACAAGTCAATAAATAAAATAGTAGGGTCTGTTTGTGATATTACAAATAATAAACCAAAATATAATTTTTTACAATTTCTGTGTGTCTGTCTGTTTGTTTGTTCCGGCTTATGTCTGAAATGACTAGACCGATTTTGACAGGACATATTACTGGCTAGCTTATGTAATAAGGAGTAATTTAGGCTACTTTTTTTTTAAATCTCACAGACGAAGTCGCGGGCACAGCTAGTTGTTAAATATTAGTCATGCGATAGGCATTAAATGTTTTTTACTTCGTAAAATTTAATTTACTATATAATACTACGCAATAGCTAGAGCGAAAACATCGTATCTTTTAAGAAAATTGCGCGTACATAGGAGTCTAAGATTTGTCATACTTGACGTTAATATGAAGAAGAAATGATGAAAGCTGAAACTTATACATCACGGTTTAAATTAATACGCCTTTCTAGACAATTTCTTATAAAAATAAATAAGAAATACATAGTTATACCACTTACGCATGAAATAAAATAATTTCAAGGCTAGTTTTTAAACCTTGTCAGCTCATTCGGTACAATAAAACAGTACAATATGGTTTATTTCTATTTTCACAATAAAATATATACTACAAATGTGTGATATTTTTGACAGTAATAGGAGCGTTTGGTCATATGCCCGGCGATACGTTTTCTTCCCAATAGCATGTCTATTAGTATTTATGTGGTTTGTCTTTATTTATTTTATTTATTTATTTCTTTATTTTGTACACACAGAAATACAAAACAATACTTATTTAAAAAGAAAATATACCTACGTACAATGGCGTGCTTTTTTCTGTTTTCGAAAGTGCTGAGAATCAGAAATCTAGTGGTATCGTCATAACCTATCAAGTATCAGTCTGAAACAACGCAGCAAGAAAATCGGACACTATGACCATTTGATACGATTGCGAGTATTATAATTAAGCAATTCAGAAAAATGAATTATGTGTGTATTGATGTTTGCCTGTGTGGTCTAGTGGTAGTGGTCTGACCACACGAGGTCCCGGGTTCGATTCTGGGAATCATGAAAAAAATGTGTTTTTCCAGTTTTTTGATAAAAACAACTTAGTCCGAGACTGGATAAGTGCCTGGTTAGCGATAGGCTTGCCACCTATCACGTTCAGGGATCACTGGGTCCTCATTCGGGGAATCAAATTCAAGATCGCGGCTTTAAAAATGGTAAATAAATAAATGAAATAAGAGCACAAATAAACGTGTGGTCTTATTTCGTCTAATCACAGCTAATGTATGGGCGCGTCACGTCACGAAAACATTTTATGAGTAGTAGGTATGTGACTTGAAATTTTAAACGTTAAAGCTACTAAGGGCCTAATAAAATTTTACGAGATCGCGTCGGATAAGCGGAGTAATAGTCGATGCTAAATCATACCATACAAAAATAAGATTGATTATACTAGCGCTTCGTACTCGAGATTAATATCTGTAATAAATATTTTTTATTTCAATTATTAACACGTACCGCGTAAGTGTCACCACTCTGGTCTGTAGTTGAGTTTTCTTTGTTTTTTTTTTTCATTATCTGTTGTTTATATTATTTATTTATTTATTTAAAATTTATGCACAACATGTACAGAGGTGGACTTAATGCTACATGACATTCTCTACCAGTCAACCTTAAACAAATATAAACAGTGTTTACGATGGGGTGCACTGAGAAAGTTATTACAATCGTTTACTATTGACATACCTTCTTGATTATTATTAAGATAAATTAAAATTAATGAAAACAATAAGATAATACGATATTACAATATACTTAGATACAAGAATATATTACATATATAATACATTATACATATACCTACATAAATACCTATATATATACAAGTACATATTTATATATAGTTATATAAATACATATATACATACATATTATACTACCATAGCGCGTAACACCATTATTCTGCCAAATGCTTACAGAGAGAACGTTTAAAAGACAATTTGGAGGGACTATTCCTAATATCAATGGGAAGAGTATTCCAAAGCCTCACAGCTTCAGAAGAGAGATTATCTGTATACTATCTGTTATTATATTTGCCTTATGATAGCTCAACTTCCGTTTCCAGTTTTTTATTGTTGTTAAAAAGAAAACAAGGCACGTTGTTGTTGTCCTCTTTTAGTTGCCAGTTGGGTGTGTATGCGGTACTAATCTTTTCATACGAAGCGCATTTGTATTATTATATTTTTTTTATCAAAATATTAATAATTATTTTTGATAAAAACTTATATTATTTATATTATATAAATTAATTATTTTTGACACAAAATATTAATAATTATTTTTGATAAAAAAAAATAATTATTATATTATTATATTTAATCATTAATTCATGTTAAGATACTTTTGTTTGTGACACTGCGATTTTTTTGTGTTTCCATTTTCTATATCTATCGACCGACTTCTCCAAAGTAGGAGGTTATCACTCGACAGTATGTTTCTTAACGTTTGTTACTTCAGGAGACGGTCATTTTTAAAACGAAATTAAAAATTCTTTTTCTTGAAGTGAAACTTCTTTAGAATCGTTGTGATTTCAAACCTGATGCAACGGAAAAAACGACAGGTAAGAATCACAAATACAAAAATGTGTAGAATGAAGCCGGTAAAGAATGAGACAGAAATATACATACTATTTTATATTATCGGCTGTTCACGAAAATTCAGCCTGTTATTAATCAAAAAAATAGTTTGGTTCTGGGACCAGGGTCTGGAAGCTACTCACGAAGGACACAAATCTTGAATACATTGATCCTTTGATGTTTCTATCCTGTCCGTGAAGGACATAAATCTTAAATACATTAATCCTTTGATGTTCTTTGGCGCATCGGAATTGATTGAGCTGAATCTTCCATTCAAAACAGGTCGTGTGGTCACTTTATAATTGCGGTTATTTTATTTACCAGATTGCGGATACTAGAAGGCCGCGAAATATTATTACGAATGTAAACGTATGCATTTATTCACATGAGCGTCGTAGCTGCCCTCATGTGAATAAATCTGTCAGGGTCAACTGGATAAAATATTAGCAGGTTTTTTTGTGCGTAAACTTCATTCGCTCGCTATTTTATTTTAAAAATTGCAAATAATTAAGATGTATAAAAATCATTATTTAAAAAAATCAAAGTTCAAAGTATCTCTCCCGTATTGCCCGGCCCCTTTCGAAGAGTAAACTGTCTGCCATTCTACCAGGCAGATGAACGATTAGCCGAATGTATCACTATCATCGTGACTAGATGGTAGAGTTCTGCATTGTCTATTTAACAATGATTAGTTCCACAACATGTCGTCCGGGCTTGGTACCACTGGTTTGCCTATTCCTGCCAGAACAGCATAACTGATTGTCACTGTCATATCCTGGTTTGAAGGGTAAGGTAGCCAGTAAACTTATACATGTGTCACTATCATCTCACCGCATGTATAGCAACAGACTTTAGCATCGTAGGTGACATGGGCGATGGTGTTTGTTTCTTTATTTTTTAAGAATAGGTAAACGTTTTTTACCTTTTTGCTAGGAAATTCGTAAAAGATGAGAGATGGCCTGGTATCACTAGTTAACTAGGTGGCGTTACTTATTCCTGCCGCAACAGCGTTGGTGTTTTCAATCTACGAAAATACGGTAGTCCAAATAGTATTATTCTTAATTCGACGCGTATATTTTTTAGGTTAGACCAATAGCATAACTTTTCACAGAGTACTCCGATTTTGATAATTCCTTTTTTATTGGAATGGGTATATCCCGAGCGTAGTCCAATTTATTAAAAAAATCCAACCATAAGAGTCCGTATAAAAGGGATGTTTTAATGTACCACGAATATCTTTTTACAGAATGATCCGATTTTGATAATTGTTCTTTAATTGGGTAGAATATACCGCGAGGATTGTCTCATATGATTCCTGAAAAAAAAATCGCTCAAATGTGTACGAAAATACATAATTGTGCCGCTGGGTATCTTCTTCTTTTTATCCGGACCATCGGTGAGTCTTATCCGTTTATTAAACCGACGTCTCTCTTTTCGATACCGTCACGAAGGATACATAGAACAGTTCGTGGATAATAGCAAATTTAATTAAATTCACCTTTTTAATAGTGGATTTCCGCAAAGTAACGTCTGAATCAATAAAATAGAGGATGAATGATTATTCATTTAGCGATTAATGTCATAACTTTTCGTCCGTTTTTTGTTAAAAATATATTATCACTGCCGTGTTCCAGTTTGAACGTAAGATAACCGGTGAACTTTTGAATAAGGCACTTGATACACCGATATCAGCTCATCATTAAGCCACCAAGAATATATTCGTTGGTTGGTTGGATGGTTTTTACCATGGAAATATATTTATTCCATGGTGTTTACTTTGCATCAGGAGAGAAAAAAGTTTTTTTTTATATCATAAGATAGCAAACAAGCAGGTGGGTCTCCTGATGGAAAGAGTCAACCATTGCGTATAGACACCAAAGGTATTAATGGTGCGTTGCTATCTTGTGGCGAGGTCTAATGCCACATGCATAAGTTTACCGGCTACCTTACCCTCCAAACCGAAACACGACAGTGACAAGCACTGACGCTATTGCGGCAGGAATAGGCAAGCCGGTGGTACCAGACCCGGGTGAGATAATGCAGAAATCTACCACCTAGTAGCCACGATGGTAGTGAATCGCGTAGCCAATCGGTAGCTTTTTACGACCTGCCTAGCAGAACGGTAGTTGGTCTATTCTTCAACGGAGCTCGGAACTAACACGAGGAAGAAAAGAGATAGGCAGAGGTAGGTACAGCAAATGGACCCATGATTAGCCTAAGATACTTCCCACAATGTGATATATAGCAATCTCATCGCCAACCGGACCCTTTCCTAATCCCAGGCAACGATGTTTTTATCAGAGAACTAAAAAAAAACACGTTTGTATTGCCTGACTTGGTAATCGAATCCGGGATCTCATGTAGTCAACACCGACACCGGGCCACTGGACTACAGAGACAATGAGTTTAAGAAGTTATAAAAAAAATAATTAAAAGAAATAGAAATAATTTGTTCCCGCGAATTGATTATCCATTTCAAGCGAGTGAAACCACGGGTATCAGCTTGTTTTATGTGGCATATTTTCATCGCTGTGATATAATTTCATAATAGATTTCTTACAGAGGAATTTAATTATGTGAAGAGTTTTCTTATGTTTACCCTAGCCTACTTGAATGTATTATTATATTTTTAGTACAGGAGAAGATATTCTAGAGGCTGTTCATTATAAAGAAAAATGAAAAACTTTTATACAAAACAACGCATTTATTTACAGGTTAGCTGGTAAAATACTGTACATATTGAAGGATACGACGGTTAATGGTCATATCTAACCAATAAAAATATAATAAGAATATTAATTAACTACTCCAAAAAATACGGTCAACGACCGTTGCGCGCTAACGAGTCTAGTCACGAGTTCGACGAGTCGCCATTTGTAAACAAAGAACTTCAAATTGGATAATTAGGTCAAAATTGAAGTATCTATTATTATACATATTATTTGGTATCAGAGTCGAGTAATGAACACCTTCCTTAAGTATAAAAAATCTTTTATCAGAAAACCTAAGTCTATACCTACATATTTGATCAAATGTCTGCCTCATGGTCTAGGAGTTAGACTGTTCGGTTCAGAGCATGAAGTCGCTGATTCGATAAACGGGCCGGCCTAGTGTTGAGGTTTTTAAGATTTTTTTTGGTAAATCCACAATCTTAATAGCTGTTTAGAGTCTGATGGGTGGTCCTCTCGTCCTTCGGATGAGTACGAAAGGCAGTCGGTCCCAGTTAACGATAAAAATAAGCGAAAATTGTTATGCGGCGATCGGGAATTATTGTGCCAACCGGTAAATCGGTAAATTGTGGCATCTCCTCAATCGCCTCAATCGCCTCTGTGGTCTAGTGGTCTAGCGTTGGCGTTGACCACATGAGGTCCCGGGTTCGATTCCCGGGTCGGACACTTTAAAAAAAGTGTTTTTTCAGTTTTCTGAGAAACACAAAGTTGCCCGGGATTGGAAAGTGCCCGGTTGGCGATAGGCTTGCCACCTATCACATTTGTGGGACCAAGTATCTTCGGCTAATCGTGGGTGCACTTGTTGTACCTTTGCCTACCCCTTCGGGGATATGGGCGTGAAGATACTTTTTTTTTACTTTTTGTGGCAAATCGAAAAATCTACAGATATTCGGTTTACTTAGCCTACCTTGTAAAGTATTTGATCCCCTAAAGCCCCTGTATTTTTTTATGTCTTATGACATACACCTTATGCAAACCTACCTAGTAGTCATGATGGTAATGACACGTATAGCGGATTGGTTGCCTTTTACGACCTGCCTGGCAAAACGGCAGTCGGTCTATTCTTTAAAGGAGCCCAAACCAAGATGAGTTGACCATTAGGTGGTAGAGTTCTAATATTTCTCACTATTATTGATATATTGATATTGGTACTGCCACATTCCTTACTCCTGGTGCAATACCATGTATGATTTTCACTGTCGCATTTCAGTTTGGCTTGGCAAGCTTTGACGCCATTGCAGCAGGAATAGGTATGCCAGTGACATCAAACCAGGACGAGACATTAGTGGATTCTCCCATCTTGTATTCACGATGGTTGAGTTACGTTTGCGTACTCGATCACTTTTATAAACTGCCTGACAAAATGACAGATAGTCCATTCTTCAAAGGATGCTTAGCCTGACACGGTTGTTAATGCGGCTTTTGTACACGGTAAATTCCAGGCAAAACTAAAAAAAAAATTAAAAATATACTTATGAAAAGATAAAATAGATGAACGGAATATTTTTTTATTGTATACATCATTATCTCCTAATTGTGTAAAAGATTTTTGTATTCACGCTTAAAAAATTCTTATAAAATAATGTAAATTATTGCTGATAACGAAACGCTTTTCAAGAAAATAAATCAACAACACTTGCAATACATTCCCTTGTGAACCGTGTCGCTGAATATATTAATAAAAGGATTCCATTGGTTTTGTTTTAGCAATTCACTTGTAATAAATGCAATTTTGCATTAAAAATATTTTAATGAGCCATGCTAGTAATTTCATTCAGGTCATCTCGTATTTGTGGTATATGTTCGCCGTGTTGGTCCCGGCCTCCTTTGCAGAATAGGCCAACTGCCGTTCAGCCAGGCAGGTCGTAAAAGGCGACCGATTGGCTATGCGAGTCACTACCCTCGTGGCTACTAGGTGGTAGAGGTCTGCATTGTCTCGCCAGGGTCTGGTACCACCGCCTTACCTATTCCTGCCGCAATAGCGTCAGTGCTTGTCGCAGTCGTGTTCCGATTTGGAGGGTAAGGTAGCCGGTAAACTTATGCATGTGGCATTAGACCTCGCCACAAGATAGCAACGCACCATTAACATCTTTGGTGTCTATAGGCGATGGTTGACTCTTTCCTCCAGGAGACCCATCTGCTTGTTTGCTATCTTATGATATAAATATATATATATATATATATATATATATATATATATATATATATATATATATATATATATATATATATATATATATATATATATATATATATATTTATTGTTACCGATCAATTATTTATATTATTAAATTGCGAATGTTTGGATGTATGGATGGATGGATGGATGGATGTTAGTTAATTAATCACGCAAAAACTACTGAATGGATTTGGGTGAAATTTGGCTCATAGGTAGATAATATTCTGGAATAGTACATAGCTTACATTAATCCCGGAAAAAATGTTGATCCCGCGGGATTCCCCAAAAACTTTTATAATACAGTGGGCTGCACTATGCAGCTAGTAGATCATAAAATCTCAAAAATTATTACCTCAAAAGATTGCAAGATAAGAAATATGACATATTGATATATAATCAGTAGGTATGATATTCGTAAATATAAATAATATGCTAATCAAGTAAGGTTTACATACTGAAAGAAGAAACCCGATTTAAAAAATTATCAAGTATATTAAGTAGATTATGCGCAATTTAATCGGTGCTGTAGTATTTTCCTCGTTAATGTGGTTTGAGCTGTTTGAGCTATATCACTCACTCATGCCAATTTTATTCACTTCAAAACTGGACATAAAAGATTTGTCGAGTCACGTTTTCGATAAAAGCTGTCAAATGTAAAAAGTACGATGTCGTTTGGTGTCATATGCCTGGTGTAATTTATTTATAGTTGGTAGTTTCAATGGCATGTTTGATGGATATTAATGCTTGCAGAATGAAAAGTTTGATATCGACAATAAAATATGGAGTCTAGTTTTCCAATGTATGAGAACGTAAAGTTTAATTCACCAGTTCAAATTAGTGTTAATTATTTTTCAAAAGGAAGTAAGAAAATGATTTTCCAGCTCTTAAAAATTGTGTTTGTTATTAACAAAAAACAAATGTATAAAAATTATTTAAGTAAATAATACGTGCTGTGACATGTTTACCTCGTAAATGAAACAAGTACGCCCGCCAAGAGAATTTTTATTTATTACTAGCTGTTTCCACGACTTCGTCCGCGTGAAAAAATTCTAAAATAAAAATCCCGGGGTTTTACCCGCATAGATCACGTTTCCGTGAAATTTTCGGGATAAAAACTTCCTTTGCCTTGTCTCGGATCCCAAGCTACCTTTGTACCAAATTTTATCCAAATCGGTTCAGAGGTTTAAGCCTGAAGAAGAGACAGACAGACAGATAGAGTTACTTTCACATTTATAATATTAGTATGGATAATACGTGAAGCAAAACTTTGTATCTTTGTAACACACATGCGAACGGTGGAGTATAAAATTTGGTACAAAGTTCACATTTCGGGGAACTGCAGGAACATAATATTTTAAATAATACATTAGAAATACATTAAATTAATAAAAATAAACATTACACATAATTTTCATGTGATATACATGATAATATTATATAAACTTAAAAGAGATTTTATTGTATAGTCTATGGTCTAATTTCGACCACAGAGCGATCGGTTATAAACAGATAATAGGTGCCGTGACTCGATTACCTCGCTAATGGAACAAATACGTACGCCCAATGATAATATGTATATGTACTAGTAAAATGTCATAGCGCTCGCGCTTTTGCAGATCGTCACGGTTATGTTAAACATTACCGTAACATACTTGTGGCTCTACAATGAGGCAGGTCGTGAGCTATCAGCCGCGAAATATGTAACTACTAGGTCACTAGACTACAAAATTGGCTCCGTGTATTCGGTTCAATTATTCTTCTAACTAGCAAAAAGCAGAGCTTTGTAAGGGCTCGCAAAGTTATAATCAAAAATCAGAAGTACTTTATTCGATAAAACTTTTTACAAGTTATTTTGACACGTCAACATATTTTTATAAAAAAACTACTACGGAAACGCGGCCACTACCTAGTAATATTGTTAGGAAAGTATTTTTATGAGAATTACGTCTTTTAATGTATGGACTTTATTGATAATTATCTAACCTAAAAAAGATCCAGCGTATTTTCACCCAAACATTATACTCGTATCAAAGGCGTCGTCCAGCGTATTTTCACCCAAACATTATATTCGTATCAAAGGCGTCGTCAGGCTTTGGTCCAGGGGAGCGCAGCAAAATAAAACCAAAATAAAGAAAAACATGTTTCTAAGACTAAATTTTTTTTGTACTTTACAAGAAAAATTCTTAAAAATTTCTTAATTTATTAAAAACACGATTTCTATAATTATCAATCTTATCTACACAGAACAAATATAAAGGTTATTTACATATTTTATACCATATATTCTGATCTACCTATAATATAGTACAGTCTACCTATAATATGTAGCAACTCAAGATCCATCTCGCGGCACCACTTCGCCCTTAAGTCTAATATTGATAGAAATCAATTTTTATTTATGGTAACTTTCTTGTAAAAGAGTTTTCAAAGAAAAATGGGTATTAAAAATGAAAGTTGATCTTATAAAGAAAAAAAAAATTTTTAGCTTTTTACCCTCGGGCTAAGATTGGAAATTGATCTCAGTACAATATTAATCAATTAATACACTTGTACTGTTTCACAGTAATCATACTGTAAAAAATCTGTAAACGGTTGACCTTGCAGGCCATTCCTTCCCGCTAAATTATGGTATTTTAGGCTCAAAAGAATAAAAACTATTAGCATAGATTTTTTCAGTTCTAAGAAATATTGAAATGTCTCAATTGCTAAGTCACAAAAAACAGCAAGAAAACACTTACTTACTTTACTTACTTACTAAATCAGTAACTTCCTTATCTACATACGTAGCAGGAAGTTAAAATGTACAAGTGTATTAATAGATTAATATTGTATTAAAATGGAGTGAATAAAAATGAATTAAAACTACCAAGCCACAGCTCAAACCTAAAAGTGCAATATTTTTTCTAAAATGTACCACAAAAGGCATAGATCGTCGCCTAGTGTAGCTTTGTAGCATTTTAATTCGTTAGTTTTGTTAGTAGTAGTAATAAAATGTAGTTAGATGGCGTTAGTAGTAATAAAATTCTAATACAACATGTATCTTCTATTTTTTTTAATGTTTATAAAATGGTATTTTAATTTTAGAACATATCTCGACATGAATTTAAACTACCACGTCAAAGCTCAAACTTAAAAGTGCGATATTTTTCCAGTAAAATGTACCACAAAAGTGCATAGAAAGTCGCCTAGTGTAGGGCTCGCTACGCTCGCCTTGATTAACTAGATTCTAAAAAGCTTGATATATTCAGCAGAGCGAAACACTTTTGGTATCACACCACTTACGATGCGTAGATAATAAAATAATTACAAGCATTTGTTTTCTGTCTTGTGTTATTTTTTTAACCTTAATGTGCATACAATGTGTAATCAACGGTCTAACAAAAATTGAAACTATACATTTGGACCATTATTTTGAGATTTTTCATCTCAAAATAATGGTCCAAATCTATAGTTTGATTGGTTGGATGAGTTGGAAATTCGTGTCAGCAATTTTTGATTTTATTGGCAAATTTTTAAACTCAACTTTGTACAATTAGATTCATTGTAATACTGTACAGTGTTTTTTTCTAAACAAATAGTAAAATGTAAGGAAATACACAAAATAATCAATATGTGTAGTATGTATGGTAAAAAGAACAATTCTTATTCTTATTATGTGCCACATTCTGGGCAATATAAACGGCTGGTTCGAGAGTTTCGCGGGCACAACGAATCAGTGCAATGTACGCTTTACATTGCGTATAATATATGCAAATTTTGCATTTCCCACAAAAAAACTGCCATTATGACTAGAACATTATGACTAGAACTGGTGACATGTTTTCTTAATGTTTCGGTAGACGTCCGTTACATGTTTTTTTCGGAATGTCTGAATTACTGATGGCCTCAAGGGCCTTCACAGCTTCACCGATCACTGGGGCGAGCAGAGTGTGTAGTATATCTAAATTGCATTAAGTTGTGTTTTCATAAGTTTTAAGTGAATTACTTCCATTTGTTCAATAGTAAAGTAAGTTGATGTGATATCAAGTAAATTAAAAAAACAGTACTTTTTGCCAGTCCGTCGCCTGTAGCTTTATAAGGCACATATCCGGCCTTACATGATGGAGTATTGTTCTTTTTTCGGGACTGTATTTCATTATTACCAGATTTTTCCTCTTCATTATATTTAACGTAGGGCGATTAGAATCGTAAACGACCAGGATATCGCAAATGGGCTTGATTTCCTGACATTGCGCAAGGATGTAGGTTTATTCTGTACTTTTATCGTTTCTATCATTGGTAGTGTTCTGACAGATCGTTCAGATTTGATTCCTGACTTTGAATTTAATTATCGGACACCGCGTCAAAACTCTAAAGTCCAAAAAACCGAATTGCTGCTTATTCTTAACTCTAACTTCCTATTCTTAAATTCCTATTCTTCAAGAAAAAAGCATAGTCATTTGTAAAAGGCCGGCAATGCAATTTCAGAGCCTCTAGTATTGCGGATGTCCATAAGCTGATGGTAATGATCATTTAATATCAGTGTTTTTAGTCGTTTGACCCCTTTTTAATAAATATTAGCAACAAGACCAAAAGCACACACTGTATACACTCATCGCACACACTCATCGCATCCTTCACTTCGTAACTGAAGCGTCCTCGGGAGAAAGGAATACCTTTTCACTCAATCAGAGTTGAAGTAATAATTTCTACTAAGTATTAGGCTAATGTTATACCAAGGCTAGTATCAAGGCTAATACCAATTTAAAATATCAATTTTTGTTACCCAGGAATGTGATACGTATTAACGCTATTGTGGCAGGAATGTTTTTCCCCGTGTTGGTCCCGGGCTCCTTTGAAGAATAGACCAACTGCCGTTTTGCCAGGCAGGTCGTAAATGGCGACCGATTGACTATACAAGTCACTACCATCGTGGCTACTAGGTGGTAGAGTTCTACATTGTCTCGCCCGGGTCTGATAACACCGCCTTACTTATTTCATCCGCAATAGCGTCAGTGCTTGTCACTGTCTTGTTCCGTTTTGGAGGGTAAGGTAGTCGGTAAACTTATGCATGTGGCATTAGACCTCGCCACAAGATAGCAACGCACCATTAACACCTTTGGTGTCTATAGGTGATGGTTGACTCTTTCCATCATCAACCATCTGCTTGTTTGCTATCTTATGATATAAAGAAATATATAATATTCAAAACAGAAATTTATTTACTAACCTTTTTCAGTTTGGTTGTAATCTAGAACAAATAATTAATGACAAAGATTATTTAGTGCAGATAGCCCCATGTAGCCTTGACCAGGCCACACTGTCAAAGTTACGGCTAGAGTCAAATACGATATAAACCAAGATGGTGGCCATGATTGCCAAGCTGTTAAAGCTTGTAGATTAGAATCATAGCGGCTTATTGTGAAGGCCAGTCTAAGCGTTCTGTCATGCTAATATATTTCTTTTGTAGATACACTGTCAGTAAGTTAAAATTTTATTACATTTAATGTAACTATTGTATATTTAAGAAATTGTACTACATACCGAGGGTTCCATTTAAACTTATAGGCAATCTTAGCTACGGATTTGATTCTTTACGGTTTTGATTCCTTTTTAAAATTTGAATGAGTGCGACGGCCAGAACCAAAAACGCAATTTTGAATCCTGTCGTATCGAAGTTTTTCATTGTAACGTTTTTAAAAAAATTCCAAGTACGAGATAAGTGCTAAAACACATACACAGAAAGAAAGATTTGTATTTTTGTATGCTTGTATGTAATAACATGAACCCCCAAAACTACAGGAAAGATTTAAAAAAATAATTCACCATTAGAAATCTCCAGTAAGGAACAGTTATATAGTGTAACTTTTTACAGAAAGTAATGTTTTTGGGCCACACGAACGAGTGCGTACGAACGGAACACGAACGTACGGTCGTAGGTAATTGCTACTTGTTTATAGTAAGTAGGTAAACCTTATACGGCTGTCAAGACCCCTTTTCTCAGGAACGCGTAGAGGTATCAAATTTATATCAAACTAGCTGACCTGCGCAGCTTCACCCGCGAGTATATTAATAAGCGGTCCAAATAGCTTTTAATAAAAATTTCATCTCCTATTTCAGTTCTCCAGGGACTGATTTTTGAAAAAAAAATAGCCTATGTTTGACCCCGGATTTTCAACTATATCCATGCCAAATTTCATGAAAATCAGTCCAGTGGTTTAGCCGTGAAAGCGTAACAGACAGACAGATAGACAGACAGACAGACAGTACAAAAAGCAGTAACACTGTAGTGACGTTTTCTTTCAACTATTACGTTGGTTTAATAAAAACAACACTATAGTGTTGCTACTTTTTAATTTCTACTCTTTTATGAACAAAGAGAAAATAAGTTTCATGATAGTCTGCGCTTCCTTCTACGATACTTTAATAAATGCTCATGCCATCTACAATACATATTTGTAACCTTTAAAGTAATATGGCCGATTTGCCAAGCAGCACGTTAGAATTTTTAATCACTATTTTAACAAAATACTCGACAATTCGAATTTTGCGGATATATGTTGTCGACTCAAAATTATTATTTTTTTACGCTTTATAATTTAGGTAAGGTTCCGATTGAGTCTACCGTAACCCTTGTCGAAATTATTAATATAGAAGATTAGCAGTTACTCGCGGCTTCGCACGCGTGACAAAATTATTATTTTTCTTTTATAGTCGAGTCAAAAATTAGCCCGTGTCACTCCTGGATAAAGTATCTTTTGAAAATGAAAGAATTTTTAAAATCGGTCAAGTAGACTTTTATATTAATCGTAATAAAAAACAAACAAAACATCGAATTTTTCCTCTTTATAATGTTAGTTTACATTTTATAAGTAAGTAAGAATATTTTGTTCTATTGAGTCGATAATAAGAAAATATTGTGCTCATGACTAAAAGAAGAAAGAAAACTTTATTCCCGTGTTGGTTTCGACCCCCTTTGAAGAACAAAGCATCTAAAATTTCGTTTCCTGCTTACAATAGTTCCAATAGTTTCTTGATGGGCGAATCACCCAAATTATTCAGTCAATTCAGTACCTACAATATGAAGGCATATTTACACATAACAAATGTAAGAGAGCTAATTATAAATAATGTAGACACACTACAATTACCATTAAGTAATATTGGGTTGGCGTCTGATGATCTTGTGAATCTGTGACCTTTAATATAAGCTTTTTAAAACGTTTATTTCGTATAACATCTCCATATCAAAAATTTGAATGTATGTACGTATAATTCGTTAAACATAATATTTTAACGGCTTGTCGGGTTTTAATGCAATTTTGTGTACAGATAGTGTACATCGAAAATACAAATGTTACTTTGTATCTCTGTTAAATAAGTTGTATCAATAGGATTCGTTTAAAATTTAATGAAGTCACTGTGAGACAGACTAGTGAGAATCTAGTATATAATATTATTACATAAAAGTAAGTTAGTAAATACTCCACGCCACAGTGAAAAATTTCATCCACACCAGTTTGAAGCTTAGTCGAATACCACTGTTCGCTTTTCCCCCGTATTGGTCCGGGCTCTTTTGAAGAATATATCAACTGCCGAACTGCCCGGCAGATCTTAAAATGCGACCGATGGGCTATATTTGCCACTGCCATCGTGACTACTAGGTGGGAGAGATCCGTAATGTCTTGTCCGTAATTCGGGCAATTGGTACCACAGCCTTACCTATTCCTTCAGCGTTAATGCTTGTCATTATCGAGTTCCGTTTTGGAGGATAAGATAGCCGGTAGACTTATGCATGTAGCATTGCCATCTCGCCACACGGATAGCAACGCAGCATTAACATCTTTGGTGTCTATAGGCGATTATTTTTTATCTTTCCATCAGAAGAGAAATTTGCTTGTTTGCTATCTTATGATATAAACAAAACAAACTGGTCCGACCAGTAAAACTAAGGCAACGATCTCCCTCACACGGTTTTTTTTTATATTATAAGATAGCAAACAAGCAGCTCGTTCTCTTGATGGAAAGAGTCAACCATTGCCTACAGACACCAAAGATGTTAATGGTGCGTTGCTATCTTGTGGCGATGTCTAATGCTACATGCATAAGTTTACTGGCTACCTTACCCTCCAAACCGGAACACGATAGCGACAAGCACTGACGCTATTGCGGCAGGAATAGGTAAGGCGGTGGTACCTGACCCGGGCAAGACAATGCAGAATTCTACCACCTAGTAGCCACGATGGCAGTGACTCGCATAGCCAATCGGTCGCCTTTTACGACCTGCCTGGCAGAACGGCAGTTGGTCTATTCTTCAAAAGAGCCCGGAACCAACGCGGTGTTTCCAAAGAGCTTTGACATGGGTATTTTTAAGAGCAGGATTAACAGTTTCTTTAAAGATCGACATTCTGTTAAATTTCCTTTCCTTCGTAATGTCCATGTGTAGTAATGACTACTTTGTATCAAGAGGCTCATTGCTCGTGTGTCGTCAATTTGTATTAAAAAAAACTGTAATATTTCTGATATTATACCAGCTTTTCACTCAACACTTTGAAGAACATAATTGCTTCTCAGAGCCCATTGTGAAATCTAAGTTACTTGTGACCTTCATGAGAACAATTTAGTTACATGAAAATCAGTCTATATTTTTAAATTTGGCATATACTATTCGCATACTAGATGTCATATATACACACATATACCACACACACACACACACACACACACACACACACACAAATGTTCCATGTCAAAGAAATTTCTACATGTGTAATTTTCACGTAGATAGCCGTCACATGAATACATATTACAGCCCTTATATTTTTAATTTGTATCGATGATATCGAATTTTCGTTTAAAATACTTAAATAAAGGCTGAATATTTAAAAAAAATATTTGTATTCATGCGAAATGAAGCATTCGTATCTGTTTAAATAACAACAGCTCTTTATCACCAAAGAGAAAATAAACTTTATGTATTTGAAATGGAAATGAAGTTATTTTAAATTTCAATCATTCAAAAGGTAATAGTCAAACGCGTAAGAGGATTATAAAATCAGGGTTCCGTAAGAAATGGTATAAATATTCAGACTTTTTTTAAATCACAAGATAATAAACAAGCAGAAGTCTCTCCTGATAGAAACAGACAAACATCGTCTATAAACACTAAATGAGTTATAAGTATTAATTAATTTCGTAAAACTATTATTTTACCATACATGTCTCTACCATCGTGACTACTAGGTAATAGAGTTCAATAATGTCTCGCGAGCGTGCCCGAGGCGCTTACGTTGCGATTGCGACGACAATGAAGTTAGTATTTTGCATTTTAAGAAGAAGAAAACGTATATTAATAAAAAAATGATGTGGTGTCGCGGGACACCAGGTAGGAACGAACTTCCTTCGGCTAAACGGCACTACTCGCTTGTGTACGCGACTGTCGCGCCTGCGTACGTCTCATTTAACGCTTTTATTCCATGCATTTTTCTTACGGTTTTACTATCACATTTTTTTCAGTTCGGTCGCGCAGCAAAATCCCTATCCCCTCCAAGCCTGCCGTAAGGAACTTCGTTCCAAAAATTAAACAGTATTAAAAAACAAAATAAAGTAAAAGTTTTAACAATACGATTAGCAACCCTAGAAAAATGTATTGTTCCAGCGGGATTCTTAAAAAAGTTTTGATCGTGCAATAAACTTTGGGGCATAGCTAATACAAAGTTAATCTGCTATAGTAATGCTGGCAAACTGCTATAAAAAAATGAGAAAGGCAAAAATTATAAAAAGTGAGTGCGTTTGAACTTTAAATTAAGGTCTTTATTACAACTCTCAATATTTAAATTATTTACACTGAATATTTTATCGATTGTAAATTACAATTGATAAAATATTGAATGTAAACTTTTTTTCCAAATTTAAATTTTTTAACGTCAGTGAGTCATAAAATATAACGTTTAAAAAAATATAATGTATAAACACGGTAAAAATAGGTTCGTCACCTTAAGATCTAGTTTCGCTTACACTAGTGTACGAATCAATCATGCCAACATACCAAAACAAGTAAAAAAAACAGTTCTGTGACGTTTTCTATCAAATAAAGTTTATATCAATTGAATAGATTTAACTTTTACTGCTAATTTGAAAATTATTCGAGGCTCATGATGGCGTATGAATTATTATAATAGGTATAATGCACAATTGAAATGAAACTAAAGAGGAAGAATAACTCAAAAAATCATACATTGAATTGAAAACTAGCCAAATAAAAAAGCAAATTTCTATAAAAGCTACAAACAAAGGAATATAATATATTAATAACGGATATAACCACAATTAGCGTCAATGGCACATTGTTATCTATTTCTCATGGAACCTACGAGACGTGAGCATAGATCTGACCCTCTTGTATCTTCCCAATAGTTCGGCAGTGGTTTTCTATGGCTTCTTTTGTCCTTTCATTCTCGTTTTCCCATCGCTAAACTATTAAACCCCATAAATTTTCTATAGATTTTCTATGGGGCTTATATCTGCAGATTTTGGTGGTCAGGGAATCACCACTATATCACCATGCCGGATGAACCACTCATTTTCAATACGAGCTGTGTGCGTGCGAGCATTATCATGAACATAGGCACCTCATTGGCTGGATACACAGTGCGAACACTCGGTAGCATACTATCTTCCAATACAGATAGATAATGTGTTGCGTTTGCTCTTGAAGGAAGAAGAACGAGCTCACCCACTCCATCCGCTGACATGCACCCCCACATATTGGCCGAGATTCGCCCAGAATTGAAATTCGGCACTACATGGTCTTTGGTATATTTCGTACCATGAGATATAATTAAATTGAATGAAGCTTTCCATGTTGGCTTGATATAAAGCTTTTTTCATCTGTAAATATAGTGGTGTACCAATCAAACTTCAAATAAGTCTCAGCAAACCTTAAGCGTGCCTGCTTAAGTGCGCCTAAAGAAGAGAGAGAAGAGAAGTATCGCCTATAATGTAATCCCATTGAGTGTAATGCATTTCTTATCACTCTTTGACTAACACCATACAATTGGGCATAATGATTAGTTGATGTAAAGCCGTTTGCTTCATATTGCCTTCTCATGTCAGCTTTTGTGCAGCATTGAGAATAGGACGGCGGCCAGGATTATTGTTACGGTGATCACCGAGTGCACCTTCTTCACCGTGTCTCCTTATCCAGAATCGCACACTATCCCTGGTAACATTGAGACGACGCGATATCTCACTGATGTTGTAGCCACCTTCATGTTCGGCAATTATTGCTGCTCGTTCTTCAATTCTTAAAGGTCTCGGCATTATTATGGCATTATGAAAATAAAGGATATTATATTTATGGCAAATATATTTTGCAATAAAATATAGAAGGATATTTTATATCAATGTGAATAATACTAGAAATCTAGTAGTAATAACAACAGTGACATTAACCATGACAATATTAATGGCAGGTCAAATAAATAAAAAGGTTTTAATTAAAAAAACATTAGCCTCTCTTTGGATAAAAATCATTTACACAAGATACAATAAAGAAATAGTATTAATGCAAGCAAGTCTGAACCATATTCTCGAACAGAAGCATAATTTTCTATGCAACAGTCTATTATGTGACAAATTTTTTAAAAGATCATATGTGCTCGCAACTTGTTAAATAAATCAATTTGAAAATTGACGAACCTATTCGTACCGCTACTGTACAGACATACACTACAGATTTATATAGTAGTACCTATAGAAAAATATGTAGTTAAATAGAAATTTAAAAGTAAGAAATTATGTCCTCATGTTGAGTCGGCGGCGACGCTTAACGAGCTTAAAGTTTCATCAGCGACTACTCGTTAGAGCGACACTTTGAAGCGCGAAAAGGCGAGTTTTTATAATTAGTGAGAAACACTCTATTATAGAGATTATATCGTGGGCGCCTTTTTGAATGAATGTACAAACTGAATGGTATCAGAATAGTATAGACGCTTATTTTTTCAAGCAAACATACAGATGATTTGGTTTGGTCCTAATGAGATAAGACAACCGTCGGCTGTAGATTAAGAACTAACGCCAAATTTATTAGTTTACTTATGTTTTATTATTTCTGATAACCAGTTGGGTATCAGGAATTCAGACCCACTTTTTAAGAAGAACTATCTTAAAGTATATTCACGCTCGTATCCTTGAAGGAGGTGGAGTCAGTGCGCACACGATTAGCCGAAGATACTTAGTTCCGATGTGTGATAGTTGGTACGCCTATCGCCAATCGAGCGATTTGTCGATCCCAGACAAAGTTGTTTATTTAACAGAAAAATAAAAAAAATTTAATTACCTGATCCGGGAATTTAACCCGGGACGTAATGTGGTCAACACCGATACCGGACCACTAGACCACAGATGCGGTAAGAAACTATGCGAGAAATGTCCCTAAGCGAGAGAAGGCTAACATGCATCACCAGCATTATGACTACTAGGTAGTAGAGTTCTGCAACAGCTGGACCAGGTTTAGTACCATCGCCTTACTTATTCCTGCTGTAATGGCGTCGATATTTTTCGCAATCGTGTTCCATTTCGGAGAGTAAGGTAGCCGCTAAATTTGTGAATATGATTCCGCTACACCTTAGCCTCGGGCTTCTTTGAAGAGTAGGCCAACTGCCGTTCTGCCGGGCAGGTCTTAAAAGGCGACTGAGTGGCTATGCGAGTCACTACCATCGTGACTACTAGGTGGTATAGTTCTGCATCGGCTCGACCGGGTCTGGTATCACCGCCTTACCCATTTCTGCCGCAATAGCGTCAGTGCTGATTGCTGCCGTGATACTCGCTCGCTACAAGGTAGCAACGCACCGTTAACATCTTTGTTGTCTATAGGCGATGGTTGACTCTTTCCATCAGGAAACCCAGCTGCTTGTTTGCTATCTTATGATATAAAAAAAATATAGGCGGTAGTTATTTATTTCCGCCAGAACAACCATCTACTTCTTCGTGCTGTATAAAAAAGCTGTTAACCGCTTGACTCTGCTGGCCAATCTTGAAATTTCCCATTATGACTAGAGCAAAATCTATAACTAAGCATAGATTTTTCAAAGTGTTCTATAATCTAAAATTTTTAAAAATGCCAGTATTTTTATTTTTGTAAGCTGTTTATTAGGGTTGCGTGCCTAAAATGTAAAACGGAACCCTATTACTAAGCCTTCTCTGTCTGTCTGTCTGTCACCAGGCTGAA
Organism: Apodemia mormo; assembly: GCA_036924255.1. Lineage (NCBI taxonomy): Eukaryota > Metazoa > Arthropoda > Insecta > Lepidoptera > Riodinidae > Apodemia > Apodemia mormo. Next base: position 40,941,100 of record JAUPFN010000009.1, on the reverse strand, counting down.
TATCATAAACCGTAATAGCTAGAAAGTTGAAATTTTCACAAATTATGTATTATTTCGTTGCCGCCATAACAACAAATACTATAAATAAAAAAAGTAAAAATTTTAAGGCCCCCCCATACAATAAACGTATCTTTTTCGCTTTTTTTTTGCTATGATGGTACGGAACCCTTATGCGCGAGTCCTCTTGCATTCGCACTTGGCCGGCTCTTTAAAAAATAATTATCGATTTTGAATTTTCGAATGGCATTCAACGCAATTATTAAGCTCTAAAATGTTTTATTAGCTACAAAATAAACGGTCTTAAAAACGTCAATTTTTGTCAAAAAAAATGTCAATTTTTTTTCAAAATTTTCGTTATTGATGTATCCCGAATGAATCGCCCGATTATATAACATAATCGGGCGGAATTTTCGATATTTGACGCAAATTCTTAAGTAAAAAAATAACAATTAGTATATGAGTCTGAAAGATATTAAGATACAGTAAGTTTGCAGTAAACAACATTGCCTATTTTGGTAATTGGAAAGCTGTAATTTTTGAAACTTTGATTAGATTTTCATTTTGAAACGGCGAAGATTCGACGTAATTTTTTAAGTATGAAAAATTATTTAAGTGCTTAAAAATTACGTTGAATGTCTAAGACGATCTAAAAATTATTAGTTATAAAATCTCAACATTATATCGAAAAAAAAAACTTTTATTCAAAATTTTTCGTCAACGATAACGAAACCTGGACGGATAAATCGATTTTGATGCAATTCGTGACAGCTCTTTTTCTTGAAAAGATGCGTCGAAACGCAGCTTTTCAAGAAAAAGAGCTGATTTGATGTTGTATTAGTATATTAAACTTGAGGTAATTTTAATAACAACTGTTTCGTCAAATTGGTCTAGATTATCAAAATTTAACGGAATCGAATCGCCGTTTCGCTCTATCAAGCCGTTCAAAAGTTATGAGACGTTTACATACATACATACACGCATACGCAAATTCACATATACACACATACACACATATTTGTGTATTTATTGCGTTGAATAAAAATTGCGTTGAATGCTATGCGAAAGATCAAAATCGATTATCGCTTTCAAAATATATAGTTTTTAAAAAATTTAAATATGTACACTAATTTTTAACCAATTTTAGATTATTGAAATCTGAAAAATAATTCGTTGTAGTTTTTCCTCCAGTTAACCTAAAATACCTAACGGGAAATTTTAGTAATGGCCTGCAGGGTCAACCGGCAGATTTTGTGAGAGACGCAATTACAGTGACAAGATAACTAATTGATTCGGCCTCTGATGAATAGAGCATCAGCATTCTGCTTGGCAACACGCGAAATGCGGACGAAAGCCAGATAAAAAATACTCACGGACATACTAATTATGTGGTACTTGTATGTTTAGTCTGATTTTGAATGGTATGTTTGTTACGGAGATTGAGCAAACTACCATAATTTATTCTTTGGTAATTTTTATAGTAAATAACTGAGAAACGGAGCTTTGTAAGTTGTTCAACAGATGGCATTGTAATAACAGTCATATTCTTCTAGTCTCAGAAAATAACTTCAGAGCCGGAAAATTAATATTCAGGGCCGGATTTAAACTCAATGCCGCTCCTGGGCACCGGAAAAAAGTCCGCCATATTACTAGAATTTTACTTAAGGGGAGAAATACGTGTAGAAAGACGTTTTCACGCTGATTTTTTATTAATTTTTTTAAGGTATGAAAACTAATGTTATATATTGAAACTATCAGGTTATTTCATACATATATTATCATTTTGATAATATCTTAAAAAGCACCCTACGCTTTTTTTTAAATAAAATATTTTTTTTATTCACATTATTATTAATTTATATTTATTGAAATTTTTAACACTATTCTTAATTTAAATTTATTAAAATTTATTTTCTATTTTATAGTTTGATTTTCTATAAAAAGCGTGTTTTGAGTTTTTTTAAACTATTATTTATTTTTTACTTTTTAGTTTGGTTTATTTATAAAAGCGTGATTTTTTAGTTTTTTTTAAATTATTATTTGTTTTGTAGAATTAAAATTTTTCCTTAGTATTCGAAAATTTGTCAATATATATTTTTTTAAATATCCTTCATGTATATTATCGTAAGGAAAAACAAACAGACAAATAGACACAAAAATGCACACACACAAGTTTTTAATACAACCCCGGCAGATACCAATCGTGTAACTATTTTGCTTTTAACTCACAAATAGTATTATTGTTGAAGACATATATATTATTATTATCTCTTTATTTACATTAAATTCTTATTTGATTACATTTATAATTATAACATTATTAAAAAAATACGATATTATAAAAATAAATATAACAAAATAGGTTATCCGCCAGCGGGAACGTTATAGTTAAGCCACCGGTGGTCAAGGTGACAGAGAGAGGAACCTCCACACAATACGTGCCGTTCCCAATACTGCTGCCTTTTGTATCCGGCCCTTGATCCAGAAATGTAGCGAAAGACTTCTAAGATGCTGCTCAAGACTCTTCGCTACAAGACCGTTTACGGAAACGACTATCGGAACAATCGTTGCTGAGTCCACACCCCACATGTCGGTAATCTCATGAGCTAGGTCTAAATATTTAGTTAGTTTCTCTTTTTCTGCTTTCACGAGGTTATCGTCATGCGGGACTGTAATATCAACAATAAATGCCCGGCGCTCTAATCGATCAACCAACACAATATCAGGTTTATTGTTGGTGATAGTCCTGTCTGTGATGACAGATCGGTCCCAGTAGAGCTTAGCACGACCATTTTCGAGAACTGCCTCCGGTGCGTTTCATCGGCAATTTCATCGGCAATTGCACAGGCAAATCCCTCAGTTTCCCCAAAGAGGTCACCGAAACGTAGCCAAGCTAAAGACGCTGGTAAATCAATATCAGGTCCGTAAAGAGCCCGATAGAACTGTCCATGTAACTCCTTACTCTTCCATACGTTCAAGCGGTCCTGAGTGTTAAATACCACTGGTTTATGCCAGTTCTTTCTCGCTAAGGAGAGCGGCCAAAGAAACGCTCAGCCACCAACCGCTTAATGTCCCTATCCTGTATACCTAAACCCTCCGACATACCAAGGTATTTATAAGTTTCTGTTTCAGAGAGAGATCTGAAGTACACTGTCTCCGAAAGTTGTAAATTTTCGCTATTTACAACTCTGCCTCTCTGTACATGTATGACCGCGCATTTATCTAGGCCAAATTCCATTCTGATATCATTACTAAACTTTTGCGTAAGGTTGAGTAATGATATCAAGTCTGGTTTGTTGGACGCAAATAGTTTAAGATCATCCATGTACAAGAGATGAGAAATGATTTCATCCTCTCTACGAAACCGATAACCTAGCTTTGAATCTCTAAGTAGAGCACTTAAGGGATTTAAAGCCAAGCAAAACCATAAAGGACTCAAACTGTCACCCTGGAAAATTCCACGCTCTATCCTTATAGGTTCAGAAATACAAAAACTCTCACCACCCCTAGGAAGGCAGAGAGTCGTGGTCCATTGCCTCATACATGATTGCAAGAAATTGCATAAAACTGTATCAACTTTGTACAGTTCTATCACTCGTGACAACCATGAATGAGGCACTGAATCATAGGCTTTCTTGTAATCAATCCAAGCGGCGGAGAGATTTTTTCTATTTCTATGAACCTGTCGATTAATGGTCATATCAATGAGGAGTTGCTCTTTAGTACCACGTGACTCAGCCCTACATCCATTTTGAGCAGAATCTAAAATGTTATTTCTATATAAATGTGTGTTTAATTTTGATCTCAAAATGGAAGTAAGGAGCTTGTAAATTGTAGGTAAGCACGTGATGGGTCTAAAGTTCTTAGGATCTGTGGTACTACCAGATTTGTAGAGCAGAAAGTTTAGCCCAGTAGTCATAAAAGGTGGAAGAGACCCAGATTCAATGGCTTCCTGGAATTTTTTAGCCAGGAGCTGCAACCATTTTAACCAGAAATTATGCAAAAGCTTGTGTCACATAACGCATGAGTCTCGGACGGATGTAAACCGATCTAAAGCAGATGAGCTTGCCAATGATGGATCTAGTGGCACTGATATGCCGTTCGATTCGTTTTTGCCATGCAGGTGCTTCATCAACGGATCGTATAACCCTGTCAGATTTTGGAAACTTGATATGTGCGATACGGCACGCTGCGACACCCGCACAGTAAAGAATCAAATGTGTGTCAGCTAGATCTTGGCTAGACTGTAAATAAGAATCTAGCATGCCATCTAAAGCTATCATTAGTGCCATATTGCGTTTGTGTGTGGGAAAACGGGGCAATCGCGGCCTGTCACAAATTGAAATGGTTTTAAATTCAAAAATCGCATCTTCCAAAGCCCTCCTCAATTGCTCAAATTCATGGGTACTTACGTTTGTAGTCTCAGTGTCCACCATATTGCAGTTGGTATCCGCCAATCCTGAATCTAGAACACCACTGGGTAAATGGATTTGCGGTTGAACTATTTCGGTGGTGGGCGCTGAGACAACTACTTCAGAGCGAAGCCGGTCAAGTGTAGCTGCATCCAACGCACAGTTGCGTTGAATGAACCGCACTTGATCCGATAGCCGTTGCGCCGAAACGGTCAATTCTGGTTCAAGGACCTGAAACAGAGACAGCAAACGGGATCGCCATGCAGTGAGGTTAGTTCCTCCCTCTGTCGCCTCATAGTACGCTCGCATGACATTTTCGTTAATTGCTTGCGCCCATCTCATGCGGCGCACTGCACCACCGGCGGCGGGGACCGGATGCGGGGCGGGTCGTCCTGCTGGTCCCAAGCACGGCGGTGGTGGCCTCCCTCGACGCCGCGCAGGTGGTCGGCGCGGCGCTGGAGACGGCAGCCCGTTGTCACTACTCGACGCACTGTGTTCTGGAAGGGTCGCATACTCCTCCTCAGACGATGCGAAGCTACTCGGTGCAACGGGTTGCGATGGTGGGTGTGCGTTCTGTGTTTTCAGTCTCCTTGATCGCGTTATCATTATGTCATTGTCCTCTATTAATGTTGATTACTAATTCTAATATAAATATTTGGTTTTGTCTCTTCACTTATGACATGTCTATTGAGGTACACTTTTTTGGATATGGAGGACATTGTGGATGTTTCAATTATTTTTTCGGATATTCTATTGTATTTTTGTTCACTTTTTATATTAATTTGGGTTAAATTTCTAACAAAATGGATTTAATTGCATATAAAATATTTTTGACAAACAAAAACATGACAACACGCGTCAAGGACCATAGAGTATTCTAGCAGTATACTGCAAGAAGTTAGCCTTATGATTTAAATCTACTGCTAATAAGTGCTACTTACCTTTGAATTGTTGATAATGTTCACTTACAAGTTTTTGATGAACAACACCTTTATTGTGTGTTTTAACAACAGACGGTGTCGAGACCATCGTTTTATCACAATATTCACAATATTATCTTTTACCCATTTTAATTTTTTTTAAATATGCTAATTTAAGATAATTATCGACCAGATATCAAAGTATTTTTATTGGAATTGTTATGTTTAAGGTTAATTACAATTTATTTTATTTTGCTTTTTGCTACTAGAATTAACACCGGAGTGATTAATGCAAAAAGCGTTTGTCAATATTAGAGAAATCGGCTAAAGATAATTATTGGAAATTAAAATTAACATCAAGTCCTGTCTTATCGACTGTAGAGAAAAATTATAAAAAAATAAAATTAAGTTTCTTACTTATCGACTATAGATGAATATTATATAAATTAACAAAAATCATATTTTGCAAATTGAAAAATGGAATAATATTTTATCAAATTAGTGTATTGTCATCGGTCCTCGATAAATCTACAAAGTTTGAACGAAATCTGACCATTTAAAGTGGGTCAAAATCGCGCCCAAAGAAGTCGGTTACAAACATACAAACATACAAGTGAAGCTAATAAAAAGCGTGTAAAAAATATACGATTTTTCGTTTAAATTAAAATTAATTGGTGAAATCATGACCTCGCCGCAATGTCCGATGATGAAATTCAATTTCTATTCAAATTAAATTCAAAAATAAGTCAAATGATGAAATTCAAACATTGAGAATTCAAAAATTCACATATACATATTGTAAGTATAAACAAAAACTGTTTGTTTGTTAAATAAATGTTAAATCTTAGCATTACAAAAGTATATTTCCCAGCCCACGTGTCCTGATTGTATTGATTTCTTCAAGATCTGGTAGAGACAGAGTCCTTTATGTAAACAACACCACTTTTACGTATACAATGCATATTAAGATGGATGAATTTATTCCGTAAGGAGTGAGGGAGATGGCGGAGAGGGGAGTGTAGTTTCTGCTCTCTTTTAGCAACTCCTCAAAGGTATTCGTCATTTCTTACCGAAAGTGATGATTTTTTACAATATTACCTTGAGAAAGGATTGGACAGCTATTATTTCCGTGGTTATACCAACCATACAGTAAAAACTTACTTTATAAATAAAAAAAAATACTGTTGTTAATACATTATTTAATTTAATAATTAGTAAATCTGTCGGTTAAAAAGATTTTTTTTCAAATATTTTAACAAAGAAAGCTTGTTTTTATTTAAAAAAAAATATCTCTGGGACTACGGTCTATAATCTCTGTCCGCACTGTCATCTTGATGCGAATGCAGTGAATTTGCTTTAGATATGTAAAAGTGTATCAATTAATTTGTTTGCAAAAGCGGGTCATTATTGCTCTCATTCGGGATCACGGGACAGACAGCCGAAGAGCGGAACAATCCCTCTCAAAGCGGGATATTCAAGTTATTCATATCTCGTAATGAATAATGTGAACATCCCGCGAGCGAACAACGATATATAAATAACGTGAATACGCAATACCGGCAGACTTTATACGGTTAAAAAATATTACCTAGTAGTGTTTTAAAAAAACACGCTTTTATAAAATCTAAACTAAAAAATAAAAATAAATTTTAATTTGGAATGATGTAAATAATACAAAAATTTATTGCATTTAAAAAAACGTGGGGTGCATTTTAAGTTATTTATGGAGACCGTGCATTTGTATGAACATGAGGCAAATCGGTCAAGGCGTCGCGTTGCCGAGATACAGGAGTTTATAATACGGGGACCTAAAAGGATAATTTAAAAATCTTTACAATCGACAGTTCACAGTTTGTGTGTTTGTATGTATGTGTGGATGTTTGTCCGACGTTACTCTAATAGCGTTGATCGGATCGTCGTGGGTAGACGAATTAATTGGACGATGATGTTTTTTTAGTTTAAACATGAGCCAAATCGGTCAATGGGTTGCCGAAATATTGGGGTTATAACTAATAATAGATCCCCTGTTCCCCAAAATAAAATTTATGCCATCGCGAGTTCACAGTTTGTGTGTATATTATATATACGACTAGGTAAGAATGTTTATTCAACAATAATAATAATTCATAATAATTCACGGGACAAATTACACTTACTGATCTAACCTCAAAGTAAGCAAATTATTTGCTTGTGGTATGGATGTTAGTCAACGATACTAATACATAGAAATACATATATAAATACTAGAATATATATAATAAACACCCAAACCCGGAAATACAAACATTTATGCTCATCACACAAATGCTTGTCCCCGTCGGGGATCGAACCCGAGCCTCGTTGATTGCGTAGTCAGGGTCTCTAACCACTCGACCAACGGGGCGGATCTTGAGCACCGTCGATAGAACTTTTTTTTTATTTGAACTTGAGCCAAATCGGTCAAGGGGTTGCCGAGATATGCGAGTTGAAGAGGGGGTCCGAAATCTAATGTTAAAAATATACCATCTCTATATCAGAGTTCGGTCGAGTGACTAGTACTAAAAAATAGAGCAGCTGACTCGCTCGTGACACTCACCTTATTCTATGGATATCAAATACAGTCCATCATTTAACACGTTATCAAGAAAATATTTTAATATTTATTAACTGACTTAAAAAAAGGTTATCAATTTGACTTGTATGTGTGTGATGTGACTAGTACTGAAAAATAGAGCAGCTGACTCGCTCGTGACACTCACCTTATTCTATGGATATCAAATACAGTCCATCATTTAACACGTTATCAAGAAAATATTTTAATATTTATTAACTGACTTAAAAAAAGGTTATCAATTTGACTTGTATGTGTGTGATATTGTTGGCATTGGATATTGGCATATGATGATTTATTTGACTGACGATTAGATGACTTGCAAGCACGTGTGATAAATTTTGTAAGTTTATGTATGTTTATATATTTGTCTACGAAGTTGTCGGAAATATAAAAGTCAAATTCTTTTTGATTTAAATCAAGTATATTTCAACTTCGGGAACAGTCCAAGTTTCATCAATAACGATTTAGCAGTTTTTGAGATATAGTTTTTTAATAAATAATAATAAATATTCACGGGACAAACTACACCTACTGATTTAACCCCAAAGTAAGCAAATTATTTGCTTGTGTTATGGGTGTTAGTCAACGATCCTAATACATAGAAATACATATATATAAATACTGGAATATATTTAATAAATACCCAAACCCGGAAATACAAACATTTATGCTCATCACTTAAACGCTTATACCCGTCGGGGATCGAACCCCAGCCCCGTCGATTGCGTAGTCAGGATCTCTAACCACTCAACCAACTGGGCGGTCAGATAAATACTTTTATTAATATCAAATATCTGTTATTCCGTAAAAGGCGGGAAAAAGCTAGTACATGTTACTATTTTTTTTTTTATATCATAAGATAGCAAACAAGCAGATGGGTCTCCTGATGGAAAGAGTCAACCATCGCCTATAGACACTAAAGATGTTAATGGTGCGTTGCTATCTTGTGGCGAGGTCTAACGCCACATGCATAAGTTTACCGGCTACCTTACCCTCCAAACCGGAACACGACAGCGACAAGCACTGACGCTATTGCGGCAGGAATAGGTAAGACGGTGGTACCAGACCCGGGCGAGACAATGCAGAACTCTACCACCTAGTAGCCACGAAGGTAGTGACTCGATAGCCAATCGGTCGCCTTTTACGACCTGCCTGGCAGAACAGCAGTTGGCCTATTCTACAAAGGAGGCCGGGACCAGCACGGCGGGAAACTACATCCCGGCGGGTTACTAACATCGAGCCTACTAACTAGAGGTGGTGGAGTTCTGCAACGACTCTAACATTTATAACTACTATTGACTTATCTATTCCTTCCGCAATAGCGTCAAATGTCAATGCTTCTGGTCGTCGTGATCCGGTTAGAAGGGCAACTTAGCTGGTAAACTATGTTAACATATTTCAATTTTAACCCTGTCATACGGATAGCAACGAACCATTAACATCTTGGGTGTCTATAGACGAAATATAAAACTTTTTCCATTAGAAAACCCATCTGCTTGTTTGATTTAGGTACTACAAATATAGTACCGAAGTTTTATTAAATTTTCTGTTGACCGTCTCATACATGTGTATGAATGATTCCATACATATGTTAGAAATGTTGAAAATAGAAGCCAATATAATATGATTGAGGCAGCCAAAATGTACGTGTTAAAAGAGCGATAGGTGGGACTTATTGCCAGGATGACCGACAGCAAATGGATTGAGAGGGTACTCCACTGATCCGTGTGACACACCATGACCCCAATGCTGATTGCTTCGACGCGACAGGACGCCGCCGTCGCCGCCGCGACATGTATATAGTATATAGTAACATCGTATGTTCACTAGCGCCACGTGGACTCACCAGACTTAGGATTAGGGTTCCCAACTTTCTCGCGTGTGGTGGGAAGTCCCGTTGCCATGGCCTAAATAATGGAAACCATCTACAATAAAAAAAAATACGGTATGAAGCTTCTGTTAAACGGTCTTAATACTAAAACTTAATTTATTGAATAAAAATTAGAATAAGAATTGCTTTATTTAAATAACACTATACAAATACAGTAAATAACAAAAACAAACTATAAATACAACAAAAAAAAACACAACGCCAACAAATACAATAATCAAACAAAAAAAAAAACATAAAAACACATTGAAAGACAAATAATTACAAATTATACGTTACATTACAGAATAATTACATGCATAAAAAAGAAAGAGAAAAAATGACATGAGATTGAGTAATGTTTCTGTATAGCATTATGATGGTAAAACGGTAAGCCACTCAGCAAACGCGTAGGGTGATAGGTATTATCAACACTACAGCTGATTTTCTGGGCTTTATATGTTAGAATTACTACATTTGGTGTTACAATAATTAAAAAGTGTTGAACATGTACAGGAATTACAAATTATACGTTACATTACAGAATAATTACATGCATAAAAAAGAAAGAGAAAAAATAACATGAGATTGAGTAATGTTTCTGTATAGCATTTTGATGGTAAAACGGTAAGCCACTCATACACAAACACGTAGGGTGATAGGTATTATCAACCCTACAGCTGATTTTCTGGGCTTTATATGTTAGAATTACTACATTTGGTGTTCTTTCTCGCGTGTGGTGGGAAGTCCCGTTGCCATGGCCTAAATAATGGAAACCATCTACAATAAAAAAATACGGTATGAAGCTTCTGTTAAACGGTCGTAATACTTAATAATTTATTGAATAAGAATAAGAATAAGAATTGCTTTATTTACCATATAACACTATACAAATACAGTAAATAACAAAAGCAAACTATAAATACAACAAAAAAAAACACAACGCCAACAAATACAATAATCAAACAAAAAAAAACATAAAAACACATTGAAAGACAAATAATTACAAATTATGCGTTACATTACAGAATAATTACATGCATAAAAAAGAAAGAGAAAAAATAACATGAGATTGAGTAATGTTTCTGTATAGCATTATGATGGTAAAACGGTAAGCCACTCAGCAAACACGTAGGGTGATAGGTATTATCAATCCTACAGCTGATTTTTCTGGGCTTTATATGTTAGAATTACTACATTTGGTGTTACAATAATTAAAAAGTGTTGAACATGTACAGGATGAACATAATATAAGGGTATTGCAATTTAGGACTGGAGCGAACCATTTTATGATTGATTGATACGGTTGTCATAAAGAATCGTTTATGATGTAATAACATTTTTCTACCAATAGACTTTTTACAAGTTTTAAAAATGTACGATCATTTTCTTCTGATAAAATTTTATCAGGTAGTTTATTATATATTTTTATATACACAGTTAACATTAACTGTTAACATATTTAACAATTAACATATTTTTATATACACATTTTTATATACACAGTTATTATACATGAATTATATTAAGTTTGGAACTGTGCTATTGGTTTTGGCAATTCTAATTTATATTTAAATCTACTTGCGTAGTGTCGTGGAATATCGGAATGAATGAATGAAATTCACGCACCAAAAAAATTTAACAAATTATAATAACAATAGTATAACTTATACACAAAGGTACACAAAGGCGGTCTTATCGCTAAAGAGCGATCTCTGCCAGACAACCTTAGGGTAGAGGAGATATAATTATTAATTTATTTAGGTATCTAGTGGTGCCATGAAATACAGTAGACTAAGTTCCGGAAACTAATTATATATAACTAGCTGTCGCCCGCGACTTCGTCTGCGCGGACTTCGTTTTCTCCGCACAGCTCCTTGCCGTAGATGATAGCGTGATAATATGTAGCCTATATGTTGACCCGACCTGTTAGTAATATTCATACAAAATTTGAAGTAAATCCATGCAGTACTTTTTGAGTTTACCCCGGACATACATTGACTTTCCTACGATTTTATTATATGTATATAGATTACATAGCAGTCACATTAGTCAGATAATTACATATCGGTTTAATTAAAAAAAAATGAATATTTTCTTACTTTAATTGCTTCCAATACGTATATTGATGTCAAAGTTAATATTTTGTGGTTTTTAAAATATGGCCTGCAGCTTTTGTTTTCATTAATATTTTTGAGGAGCGTATACACTTCTTATGGGAAATAAATACACCTGTATATTGACACTATTACCCAACAGTAGGCATCTTCATTACTGAAGGTCGCGTCTATTTTGAAGCGGTCGCTTAAAACACTATGCTCATATACGAGTTTCTGCGGCGGTCATCCTCAGCGATCTTCATGGCTTTGGTTACTAGCAGGCCTGTGAGCACCTTTATTGTGTCTGATCACACGGGTAGGTTACCGATCCCGTGATCTGTTCCCTTTTCTCTTTCTTAAATTTCGTGATTTCTTAAAGATTACGTTTTTTGTCTTGATACGAACGAGACTATCTTACGTTCTCTAATAAGAGATTTTTCAAAATAGGTTGTTGTTGTTCAAAATTGTCGTAAATATTCGTTACAAATAAAATTCTAAAATGCACTAACCGACATCCTATCTTCTGTTTCTGGAAGCCCAAATCAGATCTTCACTAAATTTATATAAAACTAAACAAGAAAAATTTACTTGAAAATAGTAAAAAATATTTTGACTTGAGAAAGGCAATACAGAAAAATACAATTAAATTGTGACCCTCACATTTTTGGAACTTGCATAAATCTCTATATTTGAGGCGAGCGAGGTTTGGCATATTTTGGCAGTACTTAAAATACCTGGATGATCAAGCTGTGCTCGGTATTTATTTTGTGCAAACGACTTTTCCTAAAAATGAAACCTAGCTAGATCGATTTATAGCCCTCGAAACCCCCTGCATACTAAATTCCGTAAAAATCGTTGCAACCGTTCCAAGATTTAGATTATACATATTATTATAACGTGTTCAAACAAGTACGGGGTGAGGTTTCATAATTATTTTTTTTTGTGTGCAGTGTAGATACAGTTAAGAATTTCAACTCAGACTCAGAATTAATAGTGGTTACATTGAAAAGTAGTAGATATAAATGTACCTATCCAAAATTGTCTGACTTCAATATGGAGGCCAGTTTTATAAAGTAATAGTGACGTATAAGAAAAGTGAGTAATGGCATATACAGATTATAATAAAAATTAGAATTGAAAATCAGCTTTATATATCTATGGAAATCAGATTAATTGGGGTCCGATTTCAAGATTTTGTAGTGTTTGGAATTCATAATATGGTATAAAAAATACTCTACAATCTACATGATAAAAAATAATTTAATTTTTTCCTTTACTTACATTCCTTTTTACCTTATTTTTTTTGACTCATACTCAGTTAACTTTAATTTGGGTTTCAGTTTTAAGATTTGATAGTAACTGGAATAAACATTATCAATATGGTAAAAATATTGTTGTACGCATTCACAAAATTAAAATTTATCATTATATTCGTTACAATCTTGTTTTTTTTTGTTTGCCTCATTTTCAGTTAAATTTAATTAGGGGTTCAGTCTTAAGATGAATAGTGATGGGAATGAACAGTATTAATGTGGTAAAAATAATGGTGTATACGGTAAAAAAATTAAAATTCATAACTAAATTTCTTATAATCTTGTTTGTTTGTTTGACTCACTTTCAGCTGGCTTTAATTTGGAGTTCGGTCTTAAGATTTAACAGTGATGGGAAAATACGGAAAAAATAATAATATACACGGCAAGTTATAAAACATTATTATAACATTCCCTTTTACCTTGTTTGTTTGTTTGACTCACCTGTCACAGCCTAAGTTACGCAAGCAAATCGCGTACGGCACCCATCACAGTCGCACACAGATAAAAAACTACAATTTTGTAAAATAATTTTAAGCTAACACTGTATAGGCCATATGTAGATAGCACTTGGTATTTATCACCATTTATTTATATTTTAAAATTTCTAAATCTACTCGCGGTAAAAAATGTGTTAAAAACGTTTTTTTTTATGAGTACGCTAAACGTGAGTCCCGGCCACGGGCGGTGGCGTATTGATGAATCGCGCCTGCGCAAACCTTGCCACCCTTTCACACAGGGCCGAACTTAATTTTTATGTAAGATAGTCGAGTATTATTTTCAAGACAATAAAATTCCTTAGCCGAATGGTTCATCGATCGACACCGAACGCCGATCAAGATGAGGTTCAGGCTTAATTAATTATCATTTGTATGATAAGCATATTCTTTTCGGAATAATTGCATTACTGCTGGCCTTATGGGATTGATAACTACATCAGGCGCTTGGACAAGAATGCTCAGCCAAAGTTTAAAGTTGGGGACTGTATGCCCTCAGTCCTAAGGATGTATCTTGTAAGACCGAACCTCGGGTAGAGTGGGGTCGAGATTAGCGATGGAACGATTTTGGCCTTCAGCCTAACTACTCTTAATCTTTTTTCTAACTTTTCTCACATTTTAAACTTTCTCTGAACTTCAATAATTAATTCAAAACCAAAATTAGCCAAATCGGTTTAGCCCTTCTCTAACGAACAGCAATTGATTTTTATATATATATAAATTACAGTCCCATTATTGTGGCTAAGATATTTTTGCTTGCGATTAAAGGACTACCTCTTATTTATCCTCCTAACGTATCAATAATATTTGTCACCATATATATTATTATTCTTTTTCCCTATTTTTCTAACAAACACGTCTCTGTGATTATAAATGGGTAGGATTCTACAACTTCACGCATTTCTGTCGCCATGACGTGAATGCATCTTTTACTTATTTCTACTTCAAGTTAGAGGATGCTGGGAAGGTGAACTTGTCCCATATTTTGTCCGCTCGCTGGTACGACACTACATTGACAATGCCCAAGATTTGCATACTAAATCCTAAAGCATTTCTTCAAATCCGTTCCCTTTCTACTAAGGCTCTACTTGTGTCGAGTGAAACCGACATTAGTCGATGTTTACCGAACATTTTCGGGATCGTCCAACATAGTCTGACCCTTGTTCCCCACAAAATCGAGTTTTTCATTAGGCAAAGCGAGGTGTTAATATAGTAATTGGGGTTTCAGGATATTTTGGCAATTTTTTGAGGGCATGCGCCAAAAAGACATCGGGTTTAAGAGATGATTTAAAAGGTGGGTGAACCAAATTATATGTGCATTAATGCTTTGGTAAACTTAACTGACTTTTGAATGGAGTTGTTTGTAGAAAAATGTCTTTGATAACTGACACCAAAGGTTCTGGCTTTGTATTTGAGAGATATCTGATACTTTCGTTATGAAAATTTTGTGTTTGACTAAAAGTTTTAAGAATAGCTATTATAAACAGCTTGTTTTGATCATAAATTTAAATAGTTAAAAATGTGAATGCTTGTCATTGCCGTGTTCCGGTTTAGAGGGTAAGATAGCCGGTAAACTTAGCATTTGGCATTAAGATCTGGTCGCAAGAATAGCAACGCACCATATATATTTTTGGTGTTTATAGGCGATGGTTTCCTTTTCCATAGGGAAACCTATCTGCTTGTTTACTATCTTATGATATAGAAAAAACACTTCTTTTAAATTTTTTTTTTATTTAATTTATTTCATAGGATAATAAACAAGCAACTGGTTTTCGTGGTGAAAAGAAATAGCCATCGTCTATAGACACCTCTGTGGTCTAGTGGTCCGGTATTAGTATTAACCACATGAGGTCTCGGGTTCGATTCCCATGTCGAGCATTTCAAAAATTTTTTTTTTTTCAATTTTTTGATAATAACAACGTTGCCTGGGATTGAATAAATGTCCGGTTGGCGATATCTTTGCTACTTATCACATTGTGGGACTAAGCTAAGCCATGTACGAAAGACAGTATTTACTGGAATTTAACTTACTTACTATAAAATAATCAATATGGATTTAGAAATGGTAGGTCTACAACTTTAGCTTGCTTTGAGTTGTTAAAAAATATAACAGAATGCCTGAACACAAAAAAGTATCCACTTTGTGTATTTTTAGAAATGGGTAAGGCATTCGATGTTGTTTCACAGAATTCTGTTGGCAAAACTTGAAAAGTACGGCATCAGAGGAAAATCATTAGAGTGGATACAAAGTTATTTAGATAAAAGGAAAAAATGTCTTGAAATTATTAAAGTGTGTGTACATCGTTTTATCGTGGATGCACTGGTTGTACTTCTGACTACCTCTTCGAGGATATGCACCTGCAGATACTTTTATTTTTTTAATTGACCTTACCATTTCAAACCGAAGCTCGACAGCGGCAAGCACCGAGCTTAACATCAGGCGAGATCACGAACACGATCTCGCCTGATGGTAAGCTAAGATGTAGCCTAAGATGGAACGGGCTTCCCTAGAAGGTACCTGTTCACTCTTCTTTTGAAGATCCCCAGATTGTACTCAGGAAGCATGTTCCAGTTCCTTGCGGTTTGAATGAAGAATGATGACTCATCATTCTTTGTGCTTTGTCCGGGTACATTTAATGTCTATCATATGGCGATGCCTAGAATCTCTGCGCCTCGACAATCGATAGAAAAATGTGAATGAATAGAAAAATCGGAATTAAGTCGTGCAATTCCGCAGCGCACTCTCCAAAATGTATCCGATAAAAGACCGATAAACTAGCCACTCTGCGTCGATGAGCGAGGCTCTGAAGTTTTCAGCCAACCAGATCATCGTCGTTTATGAGTCTCTTGGCACGCCTCTCTATCGCCTTAAGCGTCTCCAGCTGGTATTTGGCGGATCCATCCCAAAGGTGAGGGCAGTATTCCATGCACGACCGATGCTTGACAGAGTTTGAGCAACTATCCAAAAAGTTTGTTACCGAACCCGAAGGAGATATTGCAGAACGTCTCGTAGCCATGACGCGGACGTTAGTGATAAATCTTTGAAGAGATGCCCAGCAGTGAAGTAGTTGATCTATTTTTCAAAAACTAGCCTGAACCAAAACGGAAAAATGGAATTTAAAAAATTAAAGGAATTTTAAAGTTGTAGTGTATTATTTTTTTGTTTAATTTACCCCGATAAGACTTACGGCATAGTGATTATTACCAATAAGCTATTCAACTTGTATTATTAGTGTCCCGTGTTCGGTTACTGAGTCGGGAAGTCGGTTACTGCAGTTTTTTCATGGTTATTGTTGAAAATAAATATCTAAGTAGAAATAGCTCAGTGTGTGGGGGTGGTGTTATAATATTTTCGTGCTAAAGATTGATTTTTTATTTACTTACTAGCTTATTGACTCCGGCTTAGCATAGGTGCTGTATCTAATGAATAAACCACCATAACGGTTTCAACTTTATCATATTTATTTTATATTTATTAACATTCATTTAAATATGAATTTACATGTGAATGAAAATAAACATAAATAATAAAAATACATTAAATTAATTATTATTAGCTTATTAAATCTGCTTCGCTTTTATTATCCAATATCTGTAAAATAAAAACATAAAGAAATTAGTAAAATGTTAATTAATTTAGAATTGTGTTTTGTATTCAAGTTATTTATTAAAATGGATAAAGCCAAACAAATCAATTTGAAAAACTTTTGTGAATGAATCAGTTAAGTTTATTTTCGACTAGCTGACCCGGCAAACGTTATAACGAAATAGCCTGGTCGTCAACGATTCGAACCGCTCTACGCTAAATGCGATCAAGAGGAAGAAGCTGGTATTAGGGAGCTCCGGCCCAGAGATGCGAACAATACTCGTGAGAGATGTGAGGCCGAACCTGTGCCTTATAAAGTTGAAGGCGATGGACCGGCAAAAGATACTGTTTCGCTCTGCTGAGCACACCGAGCTTTTTGGAGGCTAGTTTAGCTTTGCCTTCCAAATGACCGCGAAACTGAACGTAATTCGATATGTCGACTCCCAGGATTCCGACACTAGCTGAGGCTGTCGGGAGAGTATCCCCAAATCGAGGTGATACGACAAAGGGTGTCTTTTTTGCGGTGAACACGCAAAGCTGTGTCTTCTTGGTTAAAAGTGACCAGGTTTTGACGACCCCATTCAGAGACATCGGTAAGTCGATTCTCGACTTCAGACACAAGCTTGTTTCGGCACTCTTCGACGTGTTCCCGAGAAATACCGCTTCAGCCGGAGTATGTAGCATCACCAGTACTGTCATCCGCATAGCAATGTATATTGCGAATTCGCATCATGTCATTGATATGCAGAAGAAACAGAGTCGGTTATAGCACGCAGCCTTGGGGAACACCAGCATTGACAGATTTAAGGTCGGAGCCCGCACCGTCGACAACGACCTTGATGCTCCGGTCAGCCAAAAAACTGGTTTTCCACTTACATAATTTCTCGGGAAGCCCATCGAAAGGCAGCTTCGCCAGAAGCGCTTTATGCCATACCCGATCAAAGGCCTTCGCTATGTCTAAACTAACTGCCAACGCCTCCCCCTTGGACTCAACTGCTTCCACCCACCGATGAGTTAGGTATACTAGAAGGTCACCAGCTGAACGGCCGCGACGGAAACTGTACTACGGTCGCTAATCAGCTGGTGCTCTTCTAAATACTTGAGGAGCTGAGAGTTGATTGTCTCTATACTTTTGGAGAACAAGGAGGTTATGGCTATGGGCTGATAGACGAATTAGAGCGATCTCCTTTTTTAAGGATGGGATGAACCAAAGCTGTCTTCCATGAATTCGGTACCACGCCGAGTGGGTAGGAGAGCCGGAATAGGCCTGTTAATACTGGCGCCAACTCTGGAGCACACACTTTTAGCACAATCGGAGGGATGCTATCCGGCCCACTCGACTTGTGGATGTCCAAGGAAAGTAGTGCTTTACGCACAAATGACTGCCGAAATTGTAGTTCTGGCATGGAACTATCACACTGCGGGATGGTAGGCGGTGTATTCCTTTGGTCATCCAGAGTCGAGTGGGCTGCAAAGAAGGAGCCCAGGAGATCGGCCTTCTCCCTTGTGGTATGGGCCAAAGAGTCATCGCCTCCGTGCAAAGATGGAAGAGAGGGCTGTGAGAAATTCCCTAAGACAGCCTTGGCGAGAGACCAGAACGCACGGGTCCCTGAAGGAAGGCGAACTAATTTCTCGCCAATTCTGCCTATGTGTTAAGATTTTGCCTTGGCGATAGCTCTTTTGAAGTACCTCGAGGCGGAATTGTACTTCTTACGTAATATGCTGGTTTTTTTCATCACAAGATGCAGACGCTGCAGCCCAAGCCCGGTAGCACTCCTGCTTTCGGCGTGAAGCCGTTTTACAAGAGCGACCAAACCAAGGCTGAGACTTACCACCAATTGGTACCGCAGAAAATGGAATGAAAAGTGCAGCACCACATCGGCAATCAGCGACTACACTCGAATCATCCAGCGGGAAGCACAACCGTCCCCATGGGTAGGACGCAAAAAAAGACCGCATCCCGTCCCAATCTGCTGACCTATAGTGCCAAATGCGACGACAGCCTGCTAAAGGAGGCCGTGATAGGCGCGAAACCGGCACTTTACTCCGGATCAGGCAGTGGTCTGACGAACCAAGTGGGATGTACATAGAAGGTCCAACAGTGAAGGCATATGGTCATCCACATCGGGAACTCGCGTAGGCGAAGTTACCAAATGTGTAAGACCATACGCCAAGGCAAAATCGTGAACAGACCTCCCCGCATGATCGGTGGTGCGCGAACAAAGCCATTCGGCGTGGTGGGCATTAAAATCGCCCAAGATCACGATCTCTGCGGAGGGGGTCTGCTCTAACACGGAATCTACAGCCGTTTGTAAATGCGAAACGTTTGTAAATACGGCTTTTACATGAAATTACCTAAACATATGCATGTGGATAAATTATAGTTATTAGAAACGACTGCTTTAAATAGTCTAACGGGTTACTTATTCGACTTAGATGATGAGGTATCGGGTTCAATCCCCGGAAAGGGCCAAAGTGTTATTAAGATTTTTTGTCCACGAAAATCAAAATATCAGTAATAGTTTGGATTATGGTGATAGTATTATATTTCTTCTGTACTTTTGGTTAGCACGTTAAACATGAGGTAATCAAGGTAATAGGTCATAAAACAAGTGTAAATTCTGCTGATGAGCTATACACCGTGCCTACTAGGTGATAGAATTCTGCATTGTCTCGCTCATATCTGGTACCACCACCTTTACCTATTCCTGCCGCAATAGCGTCAATGCTTGTCACTGTCATTTTCCGATTTGGAGGGTAAGGTAAGCGATAAACTTATGCATGTAGCATTAAGACCTCGCCACAAGGATAACAACGCACCATTAACATCTTTGTAGTCTATAGGCGATGGTAGTTTCTTTCCATCAAGCACTGTCTGCAGTAGCGTAGCTACAGTGAGGTGACGGTTGCGACCCACCCCAGGTGTCACCCATTCGAGGGCGCCATCTGACAGTGAAAACATGCAACTTGTAAACATTAAAAAAAAACAGGGCACATAAAGAACAGATTAATGTGCTTTTATAGCACGGATAGTGAGCAGTGATTAGTAACATTAATCAACAGTTGAGAAAATACGAGTCTGAACCTTACACACTCTTAACACGCGGCCACCGTCAACACAATATGTACAAATTTCATCAAAATCGGTTTATCCGTTCGGAAGTAATCGTTGGCGGAAAATTTAGAAAAAGTGTTTTTTCAACCTAACTTCGAAATTTTTTAAACAATATTTTTTTGGTATTCTTGGTATTTTACTACTAAAAAAACTACGTCGAATGCTGTTTCAAAAATCGAAATCAATTTTTGAAACAGCATTTGACAAATTTACGTTGTTTTTAGCAAACATACTTAATATTTTTGCGATAACTTTTAGACTAATACAACGACTTTTAGACTAATACAAAGAACTTAAGAAAATATCAGCTTTTCTTCAAAATCGGTCAATTATTTTGGGATTTATTAACGACGAAAATTTTTGTAAAAAATGTTTGTCATTAATGAATCCCAAACAATTTCATTTTGTGGTTCGAATTTTTTAAGCTATCGATTAGCTAAATCAATATTTTAGATCGCAAAGATTAAGTTGAATGTCATTCAAAAGATCAAAATCGATCATCGTTTCCAAACAATACAGTTTTTCAAAAATTAATATACTGCCATTTTTATAAAATAGATGTTTGAACTGAAAAAAATCTATGCTTATAGTTTTTACTCCTTAGAGCTTAAAACACCTTTATTTAGCAGGAAGTTTGAGGGATGGCTTGCAGAGCTAACCGTTTACATATTTTTTATTGGCAAAACTTATAAATTAATATCCATAAAATAATGACACATACATTAACTGTTTTGCGGTACCAAATAACACTCTAAAACTCAAAATAAAACTCACACACACAATAAAACTCAAAAAAATATTAAGAATAAGAATGGATACTTTTTTCTTCATTTGAAAGCACCAATGCTGTTAAGTTTTTCCACAAGAGAGAGGTGCGGAGCTATATAAGTGCCTTGAAAATCGTATGGATGTGGATTTTATACTTCGAGACGATGTGTGTGGAAATTTGAATTGTGTGTGGAAAGCTTTAGCTTTTAAATTTCATTAATTTGAACAATTATTCATGCATTGTTAAATGCAAAATAATCAAGCCGGTCAGAAACAGCTTGGTCTTCGACGATTCAAACCTCTCGGCGCTGAATATGATCGGGGAAAGAAGCCATGTAAGGAAGAATTTTTGTCTCATAACATTGCAAGGGATGGACCAGCACAAAATACCGTTAGAAATGTGTAGTGAAAATTTGTACAGGTATACCGTATTTACATATTTTTTATGTTATTATTGTATATTCTTTTACAGATTTTTTACCCTTAACCAGGAAAAACTGTAAAGTTAATGATGATGATATCATACTGAAATTTAGCATCATTCGTGAAAATACTTACAGTAATTGCCTGATTGAAGAAAGGATTTCACAAAATTGAAGATGACATATCCCACACCAACGGAAGCAGCTGCTCCAAACACAGTAGATACCACAATAATAGGTATTTTCTTGTTTATTTCGTCTTTTTTGACAGCAGCATTATTCATATCTTCTGTAAAAGTTATTTAAAAAATTAATTTAGTGCTCGCCCTATATATGCATATACCACAGATGGAATTCGTTCGCAGGTAAACATTGCTTGTGCTCTATTTTCAACCGAGGAAAAACAGAGGAGGTCCCAAATTGAGAACCTCTTCCGTTTTCCGGGTTGAAAATTTAGATATGTATATCTTTTTTTATGTTAGTCCACGCATAATTTTTTACAGAGTATTTTGATTTTTTTTGTTGGAATGGGTTTATCCCGAGGGTGGTCCCATTTTTTTAAATTCTAACCATAAGGGTCCGTAAACACGGGATGATTGATTATTTACTCACTGATTTAATGTGTGGCCCCATGCATAATTTTCGTTGGTTTAATATTTTGTTAAAAGGTATTATTTAAATCATAAATTAAGTACTTAGTTTTTTCCCCTTTCTCGTTTCTATATTCACCTCATATGATATTTTTGTTCACCTCCCAATAATTTCCATCCCATTTCCAATTCCTAAATTGAAAAAAAATTATAGGATACTAAATTTTTGTTTATAAAACAATAAATATCGAATTAATCAAATAAACTTTCCTTTTCGATTAGGAAAGGGTCGCTTAACTGTTTAATGAATATTTTTTTCATCAAAAACACTGTTCAAATTTTGAGAACTTGGGAGTGATAATCACATTCAAAAAACCGTCGTACTTTCAAGTCACTTCTTTTACTTTAATTGCTAACTTCAGACTATCCAAATGTTAGATTAAAGAAAAAGACGTGTGGCACTCGGAGACTGCCGCGGTAAAGCTATTGCATAGCATTTTTTATCAACTTATGCAATTACAATTATATATATGATTACGGTAGTTTTCCAATACAACCAGTGCCACCTAAAGGCGGGTTGCTGAACTAAAGAGACAAGTGTGATATTTCAAAAAGTCATTAAAAGTTCTGGTATTTATCGATAGATGGAATGGATGCCGGTCGGAGTGGCGGGGTATTAGGTTTTTTCGTTACGGAACTTCTGGATTCGGTCTCCACGCTCAAGGCCCGCGATAGAAGTTATGCAATAGCTAAAAATGTTACAAATATTACAAAATCTGTACTAGTAGCTGACAATAAGATTTTAGACTTCTTTCCAAGAATATTTCAATTCACCCCGTTTTGCGGTACCATCGTGGCTTGTAGGTTGTAGAGTTCTGCGTTGTCTCACCCGGGTGTGGTACCACCGTCTTACCTATTTCTGCCGCAATAGTGTTAATGTTTATCACTGTCATGTTCCGGTTCGTAGAGTAACGTAGCCGGTCAACATATGCATGTAACATTAAAACCCACTTTTTTATATCATAAGATAGCAAACAAGTAGATGGGTCTCCTGATGGAAAGAGTCAACCATCGCCTATAGACACCAAAGATGTTAATGGTGCGTTGCTATCTTGTGGCGAGGTCTAATGCCACATGCATAAGTTTACCGGCTACCTTACCCTCCAAACCGGAACACGACAGTGACAAGCACTGACGCTATTGTGGCAGGAATAGATAATTCGGTGGTACCAGATCCAGACAATATCCTGATGGAAAGAGATAAACATCGCTTATGAACACCAGCGATGTAAATGGTGCGTTGCTATCCGTCTGGCGGGGTCGAAATATCACATGCATAACTTTACCGGCTAATTAACTTTTACTTCTTGTAGGTGACTGCTAGGTGTTAGAGGACAGCAAGGTCTCGCCTGGATTTGGTACCACCACCTCCTGTTATAATAGTGTTAGTGTTATGCCACTGTCATGTTACAGCCTGAAGGGTAAGGTATCTTCAGTGTGATATTAACATCCCACCACTTTACAGGTTGTAATGCACCATTAACATCTTTGGAGTTTATAGGCGATGGCTGGTTTTTCCATTAGGAGAGCCATCTGCTTATATTTCTATGTTATCATATCAATATTAATATTATAAATATAAAAGTTTGTCTGGCTGTCTATGCTTGGCTGAATTGATATTGATGAAATTTGGCAAAGAGATAGATAAGTCAAAATGGTCTCCTTTTTGAAAAATTGTCATATTGAAAAATTGTCATCAAGTCCAACTTAAGGGTTAAATGGACTCCTTTTTTTTAAAAATCTGACCCTAAGGGGATGAAAGTTTGGTAACTTATTACTCTACCGACGCGCGAAGCCGCGTTGTCAGTTTATAAAAATACTTGTAAATTAATAATGTAACTTTCAATGTATTGTACAAAGATAATTATATTATTACTGGCTATTAAAAACAATACAACCATTTTTGTTCACCTCCAGAGTTACCTCCGCCTCTTCGCAGAGATTTTTTTAATGTCATGAAATAGCACTCAAGCAAATCTCTTGATAAAAAGTAACAAATTATAGCCTATAGACACCAAAGATGTTAATGGTGCGCAGCTATTATTGTGATCTTAATGCCACATGCATAATTTATCCTAGGCTACCTTACCCTCCAAACCGGAACACGACTAAGCTATTGCGGTAGGAGTAAGTAAGGCGGTGGTATCAGACCCAGGTGAGACAATGCAGAAATCTACCACGATATTAGTGACAAATATAGCACAACGTTTGCCAGTTATGAACTGCCTGACAGAACGCAGTAGTTTATTCTTCAAAGGGGCATGAACCAACACGGATGAAATTGTAATGGCCGTTTTAATATCTGTCGTTTGGTTAGGAGTTTGTGTTTGTAATGTGTAATGTGTTTTAAATTAAGTAATTCGTTTGTTTTCACGCCATTTGTCTTTTTAGCATCTTCTATTTTAATCTAAGGCCTCTCGCACACGGCGACTTTTTGTAGCGATGCCGTTTAGTAAACGCGCAACAGTATCCTTACTAACGCTTGTTAGTCGAATTTGCAACGCGCTACAATAGCGATGCCAACGCACTTCTGCATCGCGACTGTATCGATGCAAACTCGCGACCGTGTCGGACGACATCGGGGAGAGAACGGAGGAAGGGTGGTGCGTGAGTGCAGTTAGGGCCGCTTGCGCGTTCCAGAGTTAAATTATTTAACTTTGAGTTAGCTGCTAACGCAGGGTTATATTTTTATTTTTTCTTGCACTGACAAGAGTTAACACCAAACCATACCGCTTCGCGACTGTATGGATGCGGACGCGCAACAGTCGCCGTGGGCGATGGCCCATAGGTAAAAGAAAATAAAGATGAAGCAATGCTATATTTCATAGTGAAGTCATTATTTGATACAGGTCTGAGTTTACAACATGTCATCTGGATATGCGCAGAAACGGATCAGCTTGGTTTGTTGTGTAAGGTTGTGCGAAAGCGCTTTATTTACTGACATGGCTCAGCTTGGTTTTGAGACTTCAATAAAATATTGAAGTAGTGATACATTCCGAACCCACTGGTGGTAGCCGCGGCTGACTACATCCCAGACCCTAATCCCGATCCCAAACTACGTAGGCCCCGCCACGTTCTTACCGATCCCGATGACCCGATAACTCTGGCCAACGGTTTACACGATAACACTACACACCTACATTCGCGACACCGACGCCGCCGGCGGCGACGAGGACCCCTGTTTCGCCCTTCGGCGAACCGAGCCCAAGGGCAAGGTTCGGCGGACGGACAAAACAATGCCACTAGCCCTCTCATCGCAAATCACGACCCCACCCTAAGCCGAGGCTCGGTCTCACAGGAAAGACCCTTAGGGCGGAGGGCGTACAGCCCTACACCTTTAAATTCTGGCTGAGCACTCTGCTCGCCCCCGCGACCGGTGAAGTTGTATCAGCCCATAAGGCTAACAGTAATTGAGACATTCCGAAAAAAAAAAAATTTAAGGCGCTCTGTCTATATACTTTTTGGTCTGTGTTCACAATATGGAAAATAGTGTTCAGACATTTTGGTATAATCTAGATAACCGGTAGGTAAATAGGCCAGGTTGGTTTTTCAGATTTATTTATTAACTAGCTGTTGCCCGCAACTTTGTCAGCGCGGACTTCGTTTACTCCGCACAGCTCCTCCGCCGTAGTTGATAGCGTGATAATGTGTAGCCTATATGTTGACCCCGACCTATTAATAATCAAAATTTGAAGTACATCCATGCAGTACCCTTTGAGTTTACTTCGGACACACATACAGACAAACAGACAAAAATTCTAAAAACTATATTTTTGGATTCGATATCGACTGTAGATCACGCCCCAAGTATTCTTTAAAAAAATATTCAATGTACAGTTTTGACTTTCCTACGATTTTATTATATGTATATAGATTTTATTCATTTAAGAATGTTACCTTTATATTCAGTTTCATTGTTACTTTCATTATAATTAGTTTTAATATTACTTTCATTATATTTAGTTTCAATATTATCTTTATTATATTTAGTTTCAATATTACTTTCATTATATTCAGTTTCTTTATTACAAGATTTGCTTTTGAGTGGCATCGTTATATTAACACAGCGTGATTGCATATTAAGAAGAATATTCAAGTTTTCACATTGGTTAGTCGTTCCAAGCCGGAAATCAAATTTAGAAACATCCAATTCTCTGCAACAGAAAAGATGGAATAAGCGACCATATTTTACTATCAATTTATATGTATGGTGAAGGTTGGATAGTGATCGGTTAGTTTGCCCCAGAGTTGGTTCGTCTTTCATCGACTGTTGTAGGGCTGGCTCTTCTGTGTTGGTTTAAAAGTGATCAGTTAGTTTTCCTTAGAGATCGTTAGTTTTTATCAGCTGTTTTGTAAGGCTAGCTCTTCTGTGATGGTTCGAAAGTGATCAGTTCGATTTTCATCATATCTTATCAGAAAATATGTTTAGATTTTAGTTGGTGACTTTTTCTAGATCAAGATAGGGTTTAAATTGTTGTTATTGATAAATAAATCAACATTACTCAAAACTGTACTTTTTACCTGTCAATGAACGATATGGAACTGGAGATCTATATTATTAATATTTAATATTATAAATGCGAAAGTTTTGATGGATGAATGTTTGCGTGGATGTTTCTTACTCAATCACGCAAAAATTACTTAACGAATTTGAATGAAATTTGGCACACAGGTAGATGATGACCTGGGCTTTTTATCCCGGAAAATTTAAATGATCCCGCGGGATTCGCATAAGTTTTTTATAATGCAGTGGGCTGCACGCTACAGCTAGTAGTATATATCCTTGAAAAAGTAAGTATTTAGACCAATGGCTCTACAATTGTTGCCACTGTGGTAGATGTCGCTGTAATAAATAAATTATATCGAGCAGCCTCGGATGTCACAAAATAAATCTTCACGGTATATAAAAGCCAGCAAAAAAGCACAGAACGTAGAGTACATGTCAGTGCAGACCTAATTTTTGGATAGCTCTAAAATAATACATAGACAGGAGGTCTAATATAGACTGTGGTTCCACGAAAAATTTTTTTTTGATTAATAACAAGCTGAATTTTTGTGAATAGCTTCGTTTTGATGAGACAACCATCTTTTCTAGCTTGAAAAATCCCGAATCGGGTAACTAATAAAGTTATGGGGCTTTGAAAATTTTGATTTGGTGAAGGAAAAATATTTATTAATAACAATAATTATTTTTCGACTTTAATCGCTTGATTATATTACGAAAAACACGATGAAACTTTTGGCCTACACATTCAATGGATTTTCTGACAAGTCCTCTACTCTAAAGTTTCAGAATTATGAGATTTTTATATTGATATTAATCAATTTAATAACAACCTAATTTTCTCACAACGGCTTGTTAATTATTATTGTAATTCAAGGGTAACATGGTCCTACATGTAAAGTGCAAATTTTCTTAATCCGACACTCTAAATTTTTCTTTTTTATTTATCTTTATTAGTTACCTAATTTGAGAATTTTCGAAGATAAAAAAATGGTTGTCTCGTCAAAACGAAGCTGTTTAGAAAAAATCAGCTTGGCGGATATAAATCTACTCTAACTTTGTAAGTTTCATGCTTCAACAAGATATGAGGATTACGAAGGCCCAAGTGTTAGCACTGTACATTCTACAACTACACTGCCAACACCTGGGCATCAATAGTTGTTAGAGAGCTGCACCACGATTAAGGCGAGGTAGTTCTGAAGTACTAGAGATAGGTTTTGAAACCGCTGGGAAACGTGTTAACTTTTGGATTAATAAATATTTCGGAATAATAATAGGACATCAGTTGAAAACTAAAATTTAGCACATTCTTTTTTGTATTTACAACTAAATATCATCATATAAAAATCATGTGGAAGATTAGAAATATTATTAATAAATTATTTGTTTTAGAGATTTTTTTAGCCTGTTTTCGGAATTTTATATGATCGAGTAAAGTACATTCTATCATGTAATGAGTGAGCACATTCTTTAGATAATATCTTCAGGTATATCGTGTAATTTTTGTAAAATAGTTATTTAATAAACAATACAAAACACGTGATTTAACAAACCAGTTTTTTCCCGTTTGTCGCGATGCCTCGCCTTAATAGTAGCACATTTAGCCTTGGTGCGCTTGTGACATGCTGCCATACAGAAGGTCTGATGAGAAACGGAGTAACTCTAAAGAAAGAATCAGATCACCATTCAACTATCTAGACAGGTTTGTTTTGATTGGTATTTTATATCCTATAACTATAATATATGCTACTCAAAACAAAATAAGGCCCCGCCCTAATTGTTTCACAAAAAATGATTGTAAATTTTATTTTTTAATTTTTATGTGTATAATTTTTTTGTTGTTTAATTTGTTTGAATAATTAATAAAACTTTACTGTCTAACTATACCTATCTATAAAAAAACTACAAACAAATATGCATTTTCATTTTTAAGGCGGAAATCAAAGTGGGCCAGCCCTATTTTGTTTTGAGTAGCATATTAGGTATATGGTGAATTAATGATTATTTTAAATTTAACACTTGTACTATTTCAAAATAAAATTCACAATCTTTAGGATTCTGTACACAAAGGATAAAACGGGAACCTATTACTAAGACTTCGCTGTTCGTCCGTTTGTCTGTCTGTCCGTGTGTCTGTCACCAGGCTATATCTCATGATATAGCCTGGTTCCGCGACAGACAGTTGAAATTTTTACACATAATGTATTTCTCTTGCTACTGTAACAAAAAATACTAAAAATAGAATGAAATAAATATTTAGGGGGGTTCCATACAACAAGCGTTTTTTTTGCAATATTTTTAATGACAACTGGTAGACGCTGAAATATTAACACAATATTTAGTTATATATTCACATTAAAAATGAATAATTATACAAATAATGTATTTTTTTGCCGTTTTTTATAGATGATGGTACGGACCCTTCGTGCGTGAGTCCGACTCAAACTTGGGTGGTTATTTACATTAAATTTAAGGTTGTCAATTCTGAAATAGCACATGTGTTAAATTAAAAATAATCATTATGACGGAGTGTTACCAAGTGTCGACGATGGAAAGTATAAAATATATGGTGTACTTACATCATATTTGGGACTATAAATTCAGGCACGTAAGCCATATTTGATGGCTTCACACTCAAGAGAACCTGTAATTAATCACAACATTTGAAGTGAATAAAATAGCCTATTCTTTCTTAAAAGGCCGGCAACACAACTGCAAGTCTTCTGATAGTGTGTTTGTCCATGGGCGGCGGTGTTCATGATCATGGCAAACGGACAGGAGGCTCACCTGGTGGTAAGTGCACTTACCACCAGGTGAGCCTCCTGTCCGTTTGCCCCCTTTTTTCTATAAAAAAATAGCCTTGTTGGTTCGTCCGTTGTTAACTAATGCACGGTTCATATATCTGTAAACCGACTCGTTTTAGTTACGAGTAGTAACATTTTCTATGAGCCGTAAGTTAAAACTGTTCCTATAAAACAGATATACAATGCGAATGTGGAAGGATGTAGGTACCGAGGCAGACCAAGACTGACATACCATGATAAGATTGATCGAGAACTATCCAAAGGTGGCAAAAGTCTTCGCAACCGGCGCGTGTGTATGAAGAGAGTGATGAATGTGGAAGAAGCGAGACAAGCCTGTCAGGATCGTGATGTATGACACTCGGTTCTCTCTGCCTATTAAATAAATAAATCTCAAATTATCAAATGTCCAAACAACTTGTAGAACGCCTCGATATTATTAAATTGGTTGCTAATGGTTACTGTTATGAACGACAGTTCGTTGATTAAAGGAACTCGACATAAATTGTCAGAGTTATATAGTCAATGGATGTAGTGACGGAGTTCGCCCGTAACTGGTTTTAGTGTCACGCTGACCACACGCTGACGGTCGGCGCTGATGGGTCAATATGTATCTAGTCGTAGGTAGCATTTTTGAGTCGCGCTGATCGCTCAGCACTGACGGCCGTAGGCTACATATATCAGCGCCGACCGTCAGCGTGACAGTAAAACCAGCCTTATCTGGTGACAAACTGCTGTATCCCAGAGACTATAAGGACTTATTTTAGATTTGATTTATTTGTTATTTGAATACATATATTCAATGACTTCGCACGACTTCATAAGGAGTAGAAAACCAAATTATAACAATATAAATTTGCTAACACCAAAACAATATATTTTCTGTAGACCTGTGTTTTCAATGATATGCGATTGCTCGGTGAGGTCGTCGGTTAACTTCGGCACGTGGTATCTTATCTTTACATTACATTAATGCCCTTTCATCTTTGGCGATGGTTATCTTTTTCATTAGGAAATTAGACCGTTTGTTTGCTATCCTATGATGTAAACATAATATATTATCCGCAGTGAAAACAACAATCGACTAGACTTCCAACCTGCATCTCTTGAACCCTGAATCTTTTCCAATTTTACCTGGGACCAAACGGGAGTATACCTAGGAGGTTACCTAGAGATACAAAAGAAAAGATTTTCAAATCAGTCGATAAATGTGTCTATTTATTAACTGATTTAGTTAATATTTTAAGTAACCGAGTTCTGAAGTAATAAACATTAAAACCGAATTAAGAACCTCATTCTTTTGGGAAATCGGTTGAAAAAAAACACACACACACACATAAGTCAATGATAAAATAATAATATTAAAAATACTCACAATATAAAATAGTAGGTAATAATGAAACATTTTAAATGTCATGCTCAGGAAATCACTCTACTGAAACTAAAGAGTTTTGATTGGTTTTCCTGTACAGAAAATAAACCAGAGTGATATAATTTTATTGTTAGTATTATATTTTCTGAGCATTAATAGAATTTGCCAGCAGACTGGACTGCCTGTATATGAGTCATAGTTGTTCATGGCTTTACTCGTCTTGCATTCCATTTTTAGCCATCTTCAAAGAAGCAGGTTATCTGTATGACCTGTATGTATTATTGTTGGAATTAGTAATACATGGGGCACTCTAAAAGTTTTGCACTTTTAGCTAATCGGAACTATTTGAATTTGGAATGTTATATTTTTAAAACGTTGCAACCTTCTTAGTAATAAAAAAAAACAATTGGCGGGGAATTATTTGTCAATTGTTTTTTTATCACACATCAAAGTTCTACGTACGCAACGAATATGGAATTAAGTCGAAACACACACATGACCAACCAAAATGTCGGATAGGTAAGACCATGAAGCTATAATCCATCTTAGTACTTCATGGGTAAGACGCAAAATTTTAAATAAAGTATTGTATAAAATTCAGCAAAAAGGAAAGCATTTATTACTATAACCAAAACTTACAAATCAGAAGGTTGTATAAAAATTCTAGTCTTCCTATTATAGTAAGGAAAAAAAACAAGTGTCATCTATTTAAACTGTGAACAAGAGACAATAAATGTTTTGTCTTATTATTTTAAACAAAGGTTTTTCATATTGTAGCTTGTAAGTGGTTAAAATCAAATAATCTTCATGATGAGAGAAAAAAAAAGAATAGCTTCCCCGTGTTGGTTCCGGGCTCCTTTGAGGAATTGACCAACTGCCGTTCTGCCAGGCAGGTCGTAAAATGCGACCGATTGGCTATGCGAGTCACTACCATCGTGACGAGTAGGTGGTATAGTTCTGCATTGTCTTGCCCGGGTCTGGTACCACCGCCTAACCTATTCCTGCCGCAATGTTAGTGCTAGTCACTGTCGTGTTCCGGTTGGGAGGTAGCCGGTAAACTTACGTATGTGGCATTAGACTTCGCCACAAGATAGTAATGCACCATTAAATTCTCTTTGGTGTCTATAGGTGATGGTTGACTCTTTCCATCAGGAGACCCATCTGCTTGTTTGCTATCTTATGATATAAAAAAAAGAATAACATCTATATTAACGAAGTATTACGACGTAAATGGCCTAAAATAGTATGTAATAATTGAGAATTCAAGTAATATTAATACTTAAAGGTTTTTTGTGCTTAGCGTTATAAAAAGTTTTCATGATACAATTTATACTTCAGAACAATATAAACATTTATAAACATGCGTTGCGTCTTAGGCGAACTTTATATAGACCCTCATCAATCTTCTTTCAGCTTTCTAGTACTTCAAGAAGTACCCTAAGAACTTTGATGATCGTCAGTCAGTGAGTCTGTGACGATATTGGGTTTTTTTTAGTAATCATTAAAATCTAAATAATCTAATATTATGTTTTATAAGTTTACTATTGTTACTAAAAATTCTTTGGATATAAAAATATCCAAAAAAATTTTCTGTATTACAGACCCAAGTTATGAGGATTCAAAAAATTACGAAGTGGTTGGAGAGAAGGTGGGTAGTGTGCCCTTGCGCTTCACTTAGCTTGTTTTGGCGGGGACTGGTGGCCCCTAGATAATCACTGAAACTAATTTTTTGAGCATACTTTCGGATTTTTAAAGTTACATGGGGCACACTAAACGTTTGGCACTTCTAGCTAATCGGAACTATTTGAATTTCAAATGTTATATTTTTAAAACGTTACAACCTTCTTAGTAATAAAAGAAAACCATTGGCGGGAAATGATTTGTCAATTATTTTTTATCACACATCAAATTTCTACGTACGCAACGAAAATGGAATTAAGTTGAAAAGATTTTAGAGCGATGATTTTTTATGATTTTAAAAGTTCTCTTTCTCCGCAAGACTGTGCCGCTCGTCTTCAAAATGCTTTTGGGAGAGAAGCACCTTGTTTGAGCACCGTGAGCAAAAGTGAGACAGGCGAGAAACGTTGGTAAAAAAATGATCACGTTTTTTTTTCTCAGCTACGGTTCCCATATGTACAATTCCACTTGAAGATCAAAAGAGTTTTAATTCCAAGTGGTATTCTACCGTTTGTTTACCCAGGGTGTTAAGTTACCAAAAAGTTCGCAAAAGATGACCCAAAAGCCGCATTCTCCTACACCATGATAACGCTTCTTCACACATGGCCAACAAAACAAAGACATTGTTAGCTTCCGAAAAAGTACATCTCGTCACTCATCCTGCGCATAGCTCCAACCTAGCACCCTGTGATTTCTGTATTTTGCCCAAAACCAAGGATTTGATGAGAGGTTTTACTTTTACCAACTCCGAAGAAGCAGTGATAGCGTTCAATCAGCACGTAGAAAACATGCCTTCAGATCTGTGGTTCTTCTGTTTTAAAAAATGGTTCGATCGCATGAAAAAATGTTTAAAATGTAAAGGAGATTATTTTGAAAAGCAATAAACAT
Organism: Apodemia mormo; assembly: GCA_036924255.1. NCBI lineage: Eukaryota > Metazoa > Arthropoda > Insecta > Lepidoptera > Riodinidae > Apodemia > Apodemia mormo. The sequence continues at coordinate 40,907,619 of JAUPFN010000009.1, read as the reverse complement.
ATTTTGTTTATAACATGTTTTTTTAAGTTACGCAAAACATAGTGTAAGGAATACCCTACATTTAGCGATTAATATGCCCTGCCACAAATGAGAGATCACGATGTACTACTTCATATGGACAACGGCTCTTGCTTTAAATGTTAGCAAAAACTGTTACTAATTAAAGCAATAATCAATTATATTACATTTATATTTCTTTTCACATTGCTATTATCACTAACAACTAACAACCTTATTTTATTCTTTCCAATATTTTACATCTTATTCATTCTCATAACTCTCATAATGAAATCTAACTTAACAAAACACATTACCTTAAATTACTTATATGCACGCTCAAGAATGATCTCAATATGTTACTTTTATAGTTTACTGGAGGCCAACTGTTCGGCACGACTGGCTCTTTTGAGCCTCGTCGTAAAAGTTGCATATCTTTAACAAGTTCTAGTTGTCATCCCCACGTTTATACCAGTTTAAAATAAGTATTTCGCCCATTTATAATAATTTCGGGCGAAATCTTGCTTTATTGAATAAAACCTAACAATAATGTGACCTACGTATTTGACAAGCACGTGTGCTAAATTTCTGAAGTGTATGTACATTTGTCCTCGAATTTATCGTAAAATATAAAACATACCCAGATAACCCTTTTTAATTTAAATCAGGTATATTTCAACTTAGGGAATAGTCTAAGTTTTATCAAAATCGGTTTAGTAGTTTTTAAGAAATGGGTATAATTGACAGATATTTATGACAATATAATTTTTTTAAATTACTTTTATAATGAATTTTTTTCTCCCACAGGATTTAAATTTACAAAAACTCTTTGGCTGCTTTGTGGTGTACTCGTTGTATCCTGCTGCTCGCATTGCTACATAGATTTCCCAAGATAATCCCAGAAATGGGATCTCTGTAACACCTCGAAATATGGTAGTGGTGTACTAATACTCCCGAGCCTCGAATAAGTATCTCATGCTAACCGTCCGTAATTGCTAAAGGTGCGTTCTCACTTGTGACAATTTACCGAACATTCGTGTCAAACACACGTGTCAGTAACGATTATTGTGGACGTATTTTGTTACGCGAGCAATTGCCAATTGAGCTGCAATACTTTTCAATCCATTCCGAACACTGAAAGAAACTGCTGAACACAGAATAAACGGCAGAATAATGTACGGAGTTACGATCTACTAGCCGGGCCTAGTGTGGACGCTGGTCTGTGTACTGTAATCTACGCTTGTAAAATTTCGTCGCATATGGCTTGTGACCGTGTCAGCACAACCTATATCGTCCACATTTAGCCTAACAGGTCCTGTAGCGATGCCACGAAGTCCGGCCCGTCGTCATGTCACAAGTGTGGACGCAACGTAAAATGCGGCAACGGGGAGTACCAGGTGCGGATTTAAGATTTGGTTCAAGGGGAGGGGGGAGTCTTAGCTCATTTCACCTACTCAATCTTCCAATTCTAATTGGATTTTTATTATATCAAAACACAAAACAATTGGACATAATTTGGGGGGCAGGGGGGGGGGGGCAATAGCACTCTTTGCCCCCTCCCCCTTTGATCCACGCCTGGGGATTATCGACTAATTCACTGGTTTCTTGGATCTTCCTCGTCACTTAAGTTAATGTAAATGATTTAATTGATTGCAAGGCATAATGACAAAACAGAATGAATCAACAGAACCGACATGAAGATATTAATTTTGTGCCCGTGTTGGTCCAGGCTTCTTTTGAATAAAAGACCACCTGCCAATTTGGTAGGCAGTCCGTAATAGGCGAACATTTGGCAAAACATGTCACTACCATCGTGACTACTAGGTGGTAGAGTTCCGCAACGTTTCATCTGGGTTCGGTAATTCCGCCTTACTTATACGTGTCGTAAAAGTGACAATGCTTGACACTGTCGTGTTTCAGTTTGTAGGGTAAGGTAGTAAACTAATGTTTGTGGCATTACCATCCCGTAACATAGATTGCAACGCATCATTAGCATATTTAGTGTGTATAGACGAAGGTCGTGCCTTTCCATTACGAGAGCCACCTGCTTGTTTGCTATCTTCACGCTCGCATCCCCAAAGGGGTAGGCAAAGGTGTAAGTGCACCCACGATTAGTCGAAGTTACGTAGTCCCAATGCGATAGGCGGTAAGCCTATCGCCAACCGGCTTTCATACGATCCCGGGCAACGCGTTTATCAGAAAATTAAAAGAAACACTATATTTTTTATATCATAAGATAGTAAACAAGCAGATGGGTCTCCGATGATAAGAGTCAACCACCGCTAATAGACACCAAATATTAATGGTGAGTTGCTATCTAGTGGCAAGATCTAATGACACATGCATGTTTTTACCGGCTACATTACCCTTCAAACCGGAACATGACAGTGACAAGCACTGACGCTATTACCAGAAGAATAGGTAAGGCGGTGGTACTAGACCCGGATGAGACAATGTAGAACTTTACCACCTAGAAAAATTCAGTCAGTAACTGATAGCAACTTTGTTTTTAATTAATGATATTGTAGTAACAGACCACCATTATAAAAATAATGATTATTGATTAAAAATCCTAGTTCTAAGTAGATCAAAATTTCCTAGTAAAGATATTAGTTGTAAAGACTTTTGTTAGTGTAACTTAATTTAAACTCAATTATTAACAAAAATAAATGCTAAAGTAGCGTGTGCTATCAAAGTTTTATGACTTTTTGAAATGTAAATATTGACATCCGTATGATTTTACGCACAGCGTGTCATTGATCGCCGAGTTCAAGTTTTCTGTGAACTCTATATATAAAACAATGATCGTTTGTCCGTTCATGATAATATAAAAAATAAAACTAAAACAATGTTTCTAGCTGGAATTAGTTTCTCTTCTTTGGCACTTGGTAAAATTCTATCATAATTTTTTGTAGAGTTTTAAGTTATTAGTAAAACAGTAAAATTGTGTCAACCATAACATTTATGGTGTTTAAATGAATGAGAAAATCATGAATAAATAACATTTCCTTAATAGGCTTTAATGAATTTAATAATGTATTAACGCAATTTTATTTTTGTTTTTAAACAAATGAGATATTTTTAAAATTAACATGTCAAAAACAGAGAAAAAAAATACTAAGATAACTTGGAAAATGAATTGGTGATGAATTTCTAGACCAAAGAATAAATTCTTTTTTTTGTGTTTCCCCATTGTTAACGTTGATCTTTTGTAGGACTTAATTTGCTATGACAGAATGCTGTACGATGGATTTTTTTACCTCTTATTGGAACGAAGTACGTTGTGTGGCGTTGCGAAGGTGTACCCTAGCCGGCAAAAAACGTCCGCAACGTAACGTAACAAGCGTAAGATTTTTTATAATAAGAAAATCGTTCCTATCTGATGTCTCACGACACCACGCGATTTTTTTTGCAATTATTTCTATTATTTTTCACTTTTTAGTGTGCTTATGTGTGTACCTCCTTAAGTTATATACCACGTTATTAATAATTCAATGAAAATTAATTTTGTGATATTCATAAATTAATTTAATGAAATAAAATCAAGAAAATCATAAGTGAACTAAAAATGTTCACGTTAAGCTGTAAAAACTGTATAGCTTGAAAACACGATATCTTGAGAAAAAACCTTATTATTTTATCTAATCCTATAGATTTTATTTAATCGTAGTTTTTACTAGCTGAGCCCGCGACTTCGTCCGCGTGGAAACATTTCGAAATTAAAAATAGCCTAAGATACTTCTTACTACACCAGCTATCTGCCAATGAAAGTCCCGTCAAAATCGGTTCAGCCGCAAAACAGGCAGACAGACAGACCGACAGACAGACAGACAGACCGTCAGACAGACAAAAATTGTAAAAAATGTTATTTTGGTATATGTACCGTGTATACATCCATATGTATTTATTGAAAAACGATTATTTTAATACTGAAGACACTCCAATTTTATTTATTTGTATAGATACTTGTATTGTCTTAGAAATATTTTGTTATCAAAACAGCTGTCTAACGTGTTGTTTAATAATAATAATTAATAAAAAACTAAAGTACTATTTTCTTTGATTTTCAGCATAAATAAAAAAGATGCATATTTGCCCTATCAAATGTGCGCGTGCAGTTTGTTTGTATTTTTGTCTCTTTCTGACCACTTGTGCATGCGTATACTTCTTTCTTTTTCTTGCACATGCTCATGTGTACATTTTTCCTCAAACAGCGTTTCGACAGAAAAAAGGAATGTTGAAAAATATTAGATACCGACTGTCGGTATAACCTTAGAGACAAATGATAATCATCAGTAAAATAGGATTTTGTAAATTGGTTCAATATCACTAAAATGTTTAGAATCACTGCTATAGAGGCAGGTTTTAATCAGTTGGAAGAGCATCCCGGCTTGAGTGAACGTCGTAGGTTCAAACCCTTGGTGTCGAAATTTTTTTTTTATATCATAAGATAGTAAACAAACTGATGGGTCTTCTAATGGAAAGAGTCAACCATCAACTACAGACACCAAGGATGTTAATGGTGCGTTGCTATCTTGTGGTGAGGTCTAATGTCACATGCATAAGTTTACCGGCTACCTTACCCTCCAAACCGGAATACGACAGCGACAAGCACTGACGCTATTGCGGCAGGAATAGGTAAGGCGGTGGTTTTAGACCCGGGTGAGACAATGCAGAACTCTACCACCTAGTAGCCACTATGGTAGTGACTCGCATAGCCAATCAGTCATCTTTTACGACCTGCTTGGCAGAACGGCAGTTGACCTATTCTTCAAAGGAGCCCTGGACCAACACGGGGTTTCTTTGATGTTTAAAAAGTTTTTTAAGTTTTCCCAAATACGAGGTGAATGCTAAAACACAAATACAATTAGAAACACGAAAATACTGATCAAAATTGTAAATGTGAATTTCATCTGTAACAATGATCTCATTTAACTAGTTATACCTAGCGACTGTACTATCGACGTAATCGATCATATAGCAAGGAACAATTTCGCCACTTTGAGACAGTCGACACTAGCGCAGTTAGTGGTGCGTCCCGGCTTAAGGGGAACGTCGTGGGTTCAAACCCTAGGTTTTTTTTATAGAAAAAAGGGGCAAACGAGCAGAAGGCTCACCTGATGGTAAGTGATTACCGCCGCCCATGGACAGCCACATCACCAGAGGTCTTGCCGCTGCGTTGCCAGCTTTTTAAGAAAGAGTATGCTCTTTTCTTGAAGGTGCCTAAGTCGTATCCGTTCGGAAATACCCCCGCCGGTAATTGATACCACAGAGGAGTAGTGCGTGGTAAGTGCCTAGAGAATCGCACGGTTGTGGATTTCCAGACATCGAGGCGATGAGGATGGAACTTTGAGTTTTGCTGCGATGTCCGATGATGAAATTCAACAGCAGGGATCAATCCAAACAGTTCGTTGGATTTATCCGTAGGTGTCATATTTTTCTTTATTGTTTTTAAAGTTTTTTCAGGTTTTCCCAAACAAAATTGCTAGTGCTAAAACACAAATATAATTAGGCTTTAATTAAATCACTATTTTATTTACGCGTAATTTATTGGTATCTGAGAAGCAACGGATGTGTAAGGTCTTGTGCAGTCAGTATGCTTGCAGAATAATAATTATTTCTATACTACATTAAACATGTATGTTAGTTACAACAAAAAAGTAAAGTCTGTCAGCAAATCAATTAGCAAATCAGATAGCCTTTCTTATATCATGAGATAGCAAACAAGCGGATAGGTCTTCTGATGGAAAGAGACAACCATCTTGATCTACCTGGATAATCATGGATCTACCAGGTGTAATTGTATTTAGTTGTTGTCTTTGCGTGTGTATTTGTAATGTTCAAATAATATATAAATAAACTAAAAGCCCTGCTAATGCCATAATAGGCGAAACCGGTTGGCTTCACAATAATTAAATGTTAGTTGTGAAATATTTATTTGTGAAATAGTACAAGTATTTGACAAAACCAAGACAACCATCACCTAAAGACAACAAAGTTCTTCATGGTGCGATGCTATTCTTGTGGCGAGTTCTTAATGTCAAATACATAAATTTACAGGCTACGTTACCCTCCAAACCGAAACACGACGGTGACTAGCACTAACGCAATTGCGGCAGGAATAGGTAAGGCGATGGTACCAGACCCGGGTGCCGGTGTTAGCAGATCCGCGATAAATTATTATTGAGCCAGAGCCGTAAAATTATTGTACTTTTAACATAATTTATTGTACACTATCAAAGCTATATTTAATTTATATTTTAAGACATTATTTATTGAAAATGTATGTATAAATGTAAGAAAACGGTGAAGTTTTAACAGGGGGGGGGGAGGTTTGCTAGAGTCAGAAAGCGATTGATAACAGGAAACATTAATCCACCATTTATGGCGGGATAATACCTACATTATGTTTAGTAAAATAGTTTTCTAATTTTTTTATACAGAAAATTGCTATCATTCGAAATTATTATACTTTTAGTCAATATTCTACGCTTAGGATTAAGGGTTGAGAAAATCTACAATAATATTATCTACATAATTTCATAATTTTTTCAACCCTCAATCCTAAGCGTATAATCTTGACAAAAAGTACAATAATTTCGAATGATAGCAAATTTTCTATATAAAAAAATTAGAAAACGTCGTCTGCTGACCCTGCCCGGGCGAGACAATGCAGAACTCTACCATCAAGTAGTCACGATAGTGGTGAGTCGCATAAATAATCAGTCGCCTCTTACGACCTGCTTGGCAGAACAGCACTTGGCGTATTCTTCAAAGGAGCCCCGGGCCAACATGGAGGAAATGGGGGGGGGGGGGGGGGTTACAATAAGATTCTAGAATCTTATTGTTATTGTATTGAGCTTAAGATGCTATTAATGCGTTGTTATCTGTGTAGCAGCGCTGGAATGCCACCTGCTTGAGTTAACCGGCTATCTTACCCTCCAAACCAAACGCATCAACGATATTTCGGCAAAAATATGCATATAAGGCGGTGGTACCAAATCCGATCAAAACTTTGCAGAACTGTACCACCTGGTTAGTAGTCACGATTTTGGTGATACGTTCTGCCTTGTTTCGCCTTTTATAAAATGCCTAGCTGTAAGGCAAATAACCTCGTATTCCAAAACGGGCTTAGATCGATAAGGGGATTTTAGTTTTATAATGGTTCAAAAGTTTCTTTAATTAATATTGATTGCCCTGTCGGTCAAGTGGTTAGCAAACCTAGCAACGAGTCAGTGGGGCTCGGGTTCGATTCCCGAGATGGTTTAAAATTTGTGTGATGAGAAAAGATGTTTGTTTTATGGGTTTGGGTGTTAATTATGTAAATGTAAATGTCATTATTATGTAATGATTTTGAACTAGTTTCGACTTCCATATCAAGTAAGAGAAACTTTATATATGACAGCATTTTAGCATAATCTAGGGTTAAAAAACTGATACGAATCAGCATACTTATTTTTTTCGGTTTACGTGAGTTCATCCGGGACAATTCACCCACGCGTCCATTAAAATTGAGTTCAAACGATAAGGGAGTAAAGATTATATTCGAAAAGGGTACTCAAAAGGGATGTACGGCTTGTGAATAGTGATAGTTCATAATGTTTCATTGTTTCTTGTCAAGTGGTGGTGCAAAAAGCTGTGATATCTGTGAGTGCTAATATTGAAAAGAATAAGTTTCAATTTCAAATATTTGTTTATTTGAATTTGGAAAGCACGAGAATTATATTTTTGAAATAAGAAAATCTGTTTTAAATATTTCGCATTGTTGTGACTTGACATGATATTTCGAATTATAAATATTCTAAATATTTTATAAAGTTTTCAGAAATATTAGACAAATTAAAAATGCGGCATTTATTGTATTTTGTGATAGTATTTATGTTTTGCGAACTTTTTATAAGCGTAAATTCGTTAAAAGCAAATGAAACTGGTGTTTGTGTTGTGAGAATAAGGTAAATATATACATAAATATTTTAATCTTTCAATGTTCCAACGGTACCGGCTTTGGTATGAAGTACTGGGTTCGACTGCCCGCTTCTTTATTTATCTATGTTGTAAATGCGAAAGTTTGTATGTTAGGATGTATCAGGCAAAAAACAAATTGGATGAAATTTAACACACAGATAGATTATGACCTCGAATAGCACATAGGATATTCCTCTGGGATTCACGAAAAACTTTTATGATGCAGCTCGAAATGAATTCCGCCGTGTTGGTCCCGGCCTCCTTTGTAGAATAGGCCAACTGCCGTTCTGCCAGGCAGGTCGTAAAAGGCGACCGATTGGCTATCGAGTCACTACCATCGTGGCTACTAGGTGGTAGAGTTCTGCATTGTCTCGCCCGGGTCTGGTACCACCGCCTTACCTATTCCTGCCGCAATAGCGTCAGTGCTTGTCGCTGTCGTGTTCCGGTTTGGAGGGTAAGGTAGCCGGTAAACTTATGCATGTGGCATTAGATCTCGCCACAAGATAGCAACGCACCATTAACATCTTTGGTGTCTATAGGCGATGGTTGACTCTTTACATCAGGAGACCCATCTGCTTGTTTGCTATCTTATGAAATAAAAAAAAAAATGTCAAAAATCTCGAAATTGTCAAAAAAATATCATTTTTTTTTCAAAAATTTCGTCAACGTTAACTTCAGCATGATAAACCGATTTTAATTTCTGCGGCATTGAACACAGTTTTTTAAGAAAAAAAGCTGATTAGATTGTAATCAACCAGAGCATTAATTTGATAGTTATTTAAAAAAAGCATTGTTTTACCAACTTTTTTCGTGGTTCTTCAAAATTTCCTAAAATCTCTTGGGCCGAAATCGGTTAAAATTTTTTAAAGGAAATCTAAGTTTGGCAAAGCCGTACCTTATGCAATCAACCACGTTTTAATCGATCAAGCCGTTCAAAAGTTGAGAAATTGAAATACACATGTACACACACAAATAAAAATACAGACATATTAACGCCATAGTGAAAATAGTCAGAAAGTGGGCCCAGACCAATATGGAGGAAACCTGATACCTTTTTCAAGTCGGTCAAAAAATTAAGATTCCATGACTGGTTACATGAGTCATCCGAAATGAATTTTTAGGAGACTACAATCCATACAGCAATTATATTTAAATTCTTCAAATTCAATTCAAATTGATAAGAATGGACAATGACCAAATTGTATGAATATCGTCGAATTCATCGACATTATATAAGTAAACAAATAGAAATCTATATTTAACGCTATATATATCTGTAATGTGTGTCTGTACATTTATTTATTTTTTATAATTTTATGATAAATCGACAATCGTACGTGCTATACGTACGATTGTCAATTTATCATGAAATTATAAACTACCCGTTCACAGGGAGTCATCTAAATTTATACATATTGTTTTCACTGTAGTGTCTTCACGCCTGTATCCCCGAAGAAGCAGGCAGAGGTACAACCAGTGCACCCACGATTAGCCGAAGATATATCTAGTCCCACGATGTGATAGGTGGCAAGGTTTTTGCCAACCGGGCACTTTCTAATCCCGGGCATGGTTGTTCTTATCAGAAAATTGAAAAAACATATTTTTAAATTACCCGACCCGTAAATCGAATCCGAGACCTCATACGGTCAACACCGACACTGGACCACTATATTACAGAGGCTATTTTCTCTGTTCTTGGCAAAATATATTTTATAGGGAATTAATTACTCAGTTTTAAACAAAATGTTATAAATTTTCAGTATCGATACTGTACGTAGGGTGTCGATATATTCGTTTTATGAATTGCTGATCCAATTTGCACAAGCGAGCAGCGTATCACCATTTTGTAATCTGCTAGCGATCAGCAATGACTCTTAAACGTAACGAAAAAATCATCAAAAACGTCGCCAATTGTTTGCTTGTGAATGGATGCCCTTTTTGGTATGCCATAGCACCACCAATAATCAAGCGACAACGACTGCTACTAATATACAAGGCTATTATGTATCTTGCAATAATGAAACAATTACGATGGTTGTGCATTGTAAGAAACGTGTTAACCCGTTAAATTTGCGAATTACTTTATCCTTCCAATCTGACGGCGGCGATCGGATCACGACGGCGATAAGCACCGACGTTGTTGTTTATTGAAACAGATCCATCGCCTACATTCAAAAGAGATGTTCATGGTGCGTTACCGCATTGTAATTGTAATGCATGCATAAGTTTTACGGCTATCATACACTCAATGTGAGTGTGTGTATGTGTTGTGTGTTCACAAACAACGACGCTTTACCGGCAGAAAAATTTAATGCAGTGGCACCAAATACGGGCAAGATGTTTGAAACTGTAACTAGAATTTGAGTAATCCTAACGCTAAGGATACATCAGTTAATGTTTGCCTTTAACGGACGGCCTGGGAATAGGATTATTTTAGTATTTAATCTATACAAATAAATAAAATTGGAGTGTCTGTTTGTAATATTGAAATAACCGCTTTTTAATTAATACATAGGGATGTATACACGATACATATACCAAAATAACATTTTTTTTCTTTGCAATTTTTGTCTGTCTGTCTGTTTGTTCCGGCTAATCTCTGAAACGGCTGGACCGATTTTGACGGGACTTTCACTGGAAGATAGCTGATGTGATAGGGAGTGATTTAGGCTACTTTTTTTAAAATTTCCCACGCGGATGAAGTCGCGGGCTCAGCTTGTTATAAATATAATTATAACATCTGAATGTCATAAATCGGCAGTAAAACCTAGCCTTGGGACATTGTAGTATTGTACTAACTAGTAGTCAAGATGGTAGTGCTGATTTAGCCAATCATTCGCCTTTTACGAGTGGCCTGATAGAACGTCAGATTATTTTTTTAAAGGTGTTAGGTCAACTTTAAAGTACCAAATCACGGCCACTTTATTCTGCTTACCCCGCCAAGGAATCATTTAAACATACTCTTTTAATGAGTATTCCAATTCCCTTGCAAGGTAGGCAGGGTAAGGCGAACATCTATAGGCTTACCGAATCACCACGATTTACCAGTTTGTCAGTTACCAGTTTACTACGATTCACTATTAACTGATTTATCGGTTCGCGGGAAGAGTAATTATCCCCACTGTCACATTTAAGCGACCTCATGATTATCGCCTATCTCTAGTGATAGCCAGGACTGACAACTTAGCGTGCTAATCAGAGGCACGAGATGGTAACACACCACCCGTCAGATTTTAAAGCTGCTACTGAGATTTCGAATTTTCGAGAAAACATCGAAAAAACCTCAATAACCTTTTGCCCTACCCAGGGAACGAATCCGGGAGCTTCTATACTGAGCAGAATAGGAGAACCCATAGACCCCGAGGCAGTCATGCTTATAAAATTCTAGTAATTACCCAAGTTTCTGTAACGCTAAAATTATTTAGACCCTTAACAGCGTATTCTGTTTTCAGTTCCCGCAGAACCAGAACTAAGACGTACGCAGCCAGTAAAATGTGTGGAAAGAAAAAATGCATAGTGAGAAGGAATAAAGTCCAGGTACGCTAGTAGATATAGATAACATCGCACTTTTGGGAACAAAGTGTCACTTCTGCATGTTTGCAAATTTTACAGGAAAAGCAAAATAGTATTTTTCTATACATATTTCTTAAATATTTCAATAACGTTTAAGAGTAGTAACGTAGTATTATTAATAATTATTATTAATTATTATTATTAATTAATATTATTAATTATTATTATTAATTAATATTATTATTTTTGCTGTGTATATATAGAGTCGATTATCACGGTTTTTGCTGCATACTCGCAATTTATTTATCGCCTCTGTGGTCTAGTGGTCCAGTGTTGGCGTTGACCACATGAGGTCCCGGGTTCGATTCCCGGGTCGGGCACTTTAAAAAAAAAGTGTTTTTTCAGTTTTCTGAGAAACACAAAGTTGCCCGGGATTGGAAAGTGCCCGGTTGGCGATAGGCTTGCCACCTATCACATTTGTGGGACCAAGTATCTTCGGCTAATCGTGGGTGCACTTGTTGTACCTCTGCCTACCCCTTCGGGGATATGGGCGTGAAGATACTTTTTTTGCTGCATACTTAAGTCGTTTTCATAAAAATTGCAGAAGTGACACTTGTTCCCAAAGGTGCGATATCGCCGCTGTGGTCTAGTGGTCCGGTGTCGGAGTTGACCACATGAGGTCCCGGGTTCGATTCCTGGGTCGGGCAAATCGAAAATGTGTTTTTTCAGTTTTCTGATAAAAACAACGTTACCCGGGATTGGAAAGTGCCCGGTTGGCAATAGGCTTGCCACCTAGTTAGGTGTGTTGTTTGTGGGACCAAGTATCTTCGACTAATCGTGGGTGCGCTTGTTGTACCTCTGTCCACCTCTTACGGGATACGGGCGTGAAGATACTTTTACGCTAGTAGATCATATAGGCAGGTATAATTTAAGAAGATAAATAAAGACGAAACACAAGTTATAATACATATTTTAACTCGTATACAATGCTAGGTAAAATTAAAACAAATAATAATAATAATAAATAATAATAAATGTTTATTTCAGAAAATCACATAATCAGACTTAAATCTATAATTACAAGGTATTCTTAGATATTTATGATATAACGTGTGCCTGAACTAGGAAAACCTGTGTTTCAGGCTGAAAGAGCAAGTATACTTTAAATAACTAATCATATTTTATCATTTATACTACAAATAGACATAACTTATAATACAAAAAAAAAAAAAAAAAATACACAAAATACACGTAAATAGGTAAAGTCTACTCTAACCTTATTAACAAATTCTCTGTGTCTTCGTAGGACAAACTTTGTAAGGATGACTGGAGACTTTTTTTGCATTTATGGAAAGATAATTGATAAATATCTAACAGTGCATTTAGTCTATTGTAGAGATATGGGCCTAGAAATAAGTAAAATTTTGTTACAAAACTATGTTTTATGGCAATTTTATGGGAACAAACTATATCTTTTCTTCTTTTGTTAGTAATTTCTGTACAGTAGGGAAGAGCTGCGTGCTGTTTTAGTACTATGTTTAGTATAAAAAGCTGTCGGACTGTTAGCACTTTACATGATTTATAAAGAAGGTTAGTGGAGAACAGGAAAGGGCGAAATGTAGCCACCTTGAGAATTGCTCTTTGCGCTCTCTCGACGGATATTAGTAGCGTTTTAGCTGCACCACCCCATGAGGTAATGCAGTAAGTTATTATTGACTGACATAGAGCAAAGTAAACTTGCCTAATTATTGTAGTGTTAGCAATATAGCGCAGTTTTTTAAAAACAAATATCAGCTTTCTTATTCTATTACATAAGGCCCCTATATGATATTTAAATGTAAGATTTTCATCTATCAATATACCGAGGTATTTTATTTTATTTGTGTTTTTAATTGTTGGACATGCACATTGGTTATTATTGTGGTCATTACAGCAATGAGCGATTAATTTTGAGTTCAATTCGGGTGACTTTCGCATTGAAAACTTTATAAAGCTAGTTTTGTCCGTATTCAATGTTAATAAATTACGCCGAAGCCAGCTGTTAACAATATTAAATCCCTGTTGTGCGTGCTTATATAATTCATTTTTTGAATCAGATGAGAAAAGAATGGCAGTGTCGTCTGCGTATGATATGATTTTGCCGTTATCTAGCTTTAGATTACAAAGGTCATTTATATATATCAAAAATAGAGTTGGTCCTATAATACTTCCTTGGGGAATTCCAAAGGAAGTGTTTTCTTGTTCAGTACTAACAACACTACCTATTTTTACGCATTGGGTTCGTTCTGCTAAATAACTGGTAAAAAGTTTTAACTGCTCGCCCCTTACGCCTATATTTTCAAGCTTGTTCAATAGGATAGGGATTGAGACTGTATCAAAAGCCTTAGCAAGATCAAGAAAGATTCCTAATGTATGGTTGCCTTTATCAAGTTCTCGTGCAAGAAACTCCGTTAGATGATGTACAGCGTCAGTAGTCGATAATTTAGGCCTGAATCCAAACTGTGTTTTCGATAATATCGATTTTTCCTCCAAGTAATTTACCAGTCTTTTATTTATAATTTTTTCTAGTATTTTAGAAAAAGAAGGTAATAAGGAGATAGGCCTATAATTAGTTACATCAACCTTACTTCCAGATTTAAAAATAGGGATAACAACGGCTTTTTTAAGACATTTTGGAAAAAGTCCTAAAGACAAACATTTTTGGAAAATATATGTTAGTGGAGGAATTAATATATATCTAAACTGTTTAATAATTTGGTTGGTTATATTATCCCATCCTACTGCACATTCGTCTTTTAGACTCATAATAATGCTCTCTACCTCGGCTTCATCAGTATCTAGTAGCACAAAGGATGACTTGGATGTATTGCTCATACAAGTTGTGCTTGCATTCGAAAAATATGGCTGACCTTGCACTTTTTCTGCTAAACTCTTACCGACATTTACAAAGAAGTTATTAGCGATATTAGCTGATGTCATTTCTGTCGGATGTGCCTGTAATAGATTTAATGATGGCTCATCACATTTTTTGGTATATGTTGCTTTTTTAATATATTTCCAGATCTTTTTATTATTGTTGCCCGCTTGTTCTAGGGACTTTTGTTCATAGTTGATTTTCACTTTTTTTATCAGTTCATTGCAGAAATTTCTGTATCTTTTGTAAGATAGTTGCAAAATCAAATTATGCGGGTGAGCTTTGGCTTTCATATGCAGTTTATCTCTATGTCTCATGCACCGTATAAGACCTGGCGTAATCCAAGGTTTTATATTATAATTTTTATTAGTCAAACGAACAACAGTTGTATTTTTCTGAATTGCACCTTGAAGTTGTTCAATCACATACATCATAGAAATCTGCGGATCAGCGGTATTGTAAACTGGGGCAAAGTCTACATTACGTAAACATTCTTCGAGATTTTTTCTGTTTAATTTCGATACTGTGCGACCGTTGTTTGTTTTGGGTAATTTGCAATCTAAGGTAATTAGAGCAGCATCATGATCAGTTATTGTTGAGTTAGTAACAAGTGTGAGTGAAGGAAAATGAGATTTAAGCATGATATGGTCTAAGCATGAGCCACTTTGATGAGTAGGTAATGTATGAGCAGGTAATAAACCATGAAAAGAGCATAAGTTTAGGTATTCTTGAGCGTCTACATTGTCATTTTGTGGAAGAATGTTTATATTTATATCTCCAATTATAATGATGTTTTTGAAAGATGATATAGTTTGCAAGGTGTCATTCAAAGAGTCAACAAAGTTTTTTATATTTCTAAAACAAGGGGGCCTATACAAAGCTAATATAGCAGTTTGTGCTCCCATTCTGATCAACAGTCGGTTACAGTCGTTTATATGTGGTTCCTCGACTGAGACATTAAGGCCATTTCTAACATAAACTATTACACCGTCATTTTGATTATAATTTATATTACTACTATAACCCGTGTATCCATTTATTAGTGGTATATTATATTGAGTGTTAAGCCAGCATTCGGTCAAAACAATGAGGTCGCAATTTACGTTAAGTCTTTGTTGAAATATAAATAAAGAAATTATTCCAGTCAAAATCAAATCAAAGAATGTTTTATTCAAATAAACCTTAACAGCTACTTTTTACCTGAAAATGTTAAGTAAAAAATTAAAAAATATATATTTTTATAAGCTACATATTCTACCACCATGCTAAGAAAACTAAAAAAAATTCAACCCACCCTAACTGATAAGATCCGGCGGAAGAAACTCAGCTTGTCTCTACAGTCGTGTCAAAGTTTCTCTTTGTTTAAAAAAATTAAAACAAGTTTTGCTGACAAAAATTATACATTGAAAAGGTTTCCGGTTCTAATGGGTCAGAAAAAAGTGTCCTTGAAATTTTTCGAGTTCTCTGATGAATTCAAATGTCAACATTTGTCATTATGATCGAGGTTACGATGGTTATAAAACATTTAGGTAACCCTCACATCGTGGTCGTCACAATACACACCAACACTCATTATTAGAGATTTGAAACGTCTCGACCGGATTCAGTACTACTACCTTACCTATTCTTCTGAAATAGCTATGCATCCCCAGACTATTTGTAAAAGGGTAAACATCGACCTAACGGTAGTTCCGTTACTATTACTCAAATTCTAGTTGCTGTCTACTAGATGGTAGAGTTCCGTAGCGTCTCGCCCGGGTATTGTTACCAACACCTTACTTATTCTTGCCGCAACAGCGTTTAGTCCTTATCATTGTTGTTTCAGTTTGGAGCTTAAAGTAATCGTTAAGGTTTATTTCTTGTGATAATCGAGACCGACAGCTTCATGTGTTTAATGCTCATCCTAGGCATCCTGTTTTTTTTATGATAATCCTGAAAACCGTTCATATAATAATAATAAAGCCTATATTTCCGAACAATTAATATTTTCACTAAAATAAATTAAAAATATAAAATTTAGAAATCTAAATTTAAATCACTCATAAAATGTCTCTTGTTTCGGCGTGCCTTACGGCAAAGGCCTCCTCCAACTCTCCATTAATTTCTGTCTGTGGCCACGCTTATCTAATTAGGTCCAAGGTCATATTTAGGTCGTCTCCCATCTTCTTAATTTGCGACCCCGGCTCCTAGTGTTATTTCTTGGGTACCAAACTGTCACCTGTTCACTCAATTTTTCCTTTTTACAGCGGAGCATATGTCTAGACCACCTCTATTTAAGTTGATCAATACGTGACCGGATGTCTATGAATTTTATTTTATGTCTGATGTTTACACTTCTAACTTTGTCCATTAATTTCAAGCCCAGCATACTCCCTCCATGCCTCTCTGACATCTTGCCAGTTTGTCCCTATACAATTTGTCCGTGTGAAAAACGTTCAGCAATTACTAAATAACTTACTCCAAATTGTTTCAGCCATACATAGTGACGAAGGATCAATTAGTATGCTGCAAGGGTTGGGAGTATAACAGTGAGATGGACATCTGCAACCCACACTGTAGTACCGGCTGTTACGGAGGCATCTGCACAGCTCCCGATACTTGCCATTGCGAACCACCAGCGACTCTCGACTCCGAACATAAGAATACCTGCATCACATTTTGTGATCTACCATGCTATAATGCAAATTGCATTAACAATACGTGTCAGTGCAAAGAACACTTTACTCGATATAACACCACGCATTGCCATCAATGTGAAAATGAAAGCAAGGAATGCTTAACATGTGAGTGTGCCAATGGTACATGTATTTCAAATACATGCACATGTAATGATGGATACAGAATGGAGAATGGGACATGTGTACCAATATGCGATGCTTGTGTCAATTCTAAATGTATTGCACCAAATGTGTGCGAGTGTTTTGAGGGTTACAAAAAAGTTGGGGATATTTGTGTACCAAAATGTGACTGTGAACATGGGGTGTGTAAAGCCCCAAACGAATGTGAGTGTTTGGATGGTTATGACAAAAGAAATAATGTTTGTCAGCCAATTTGTGATCCTCCTTGTGTAAATGGTTTTTGCGTATCTCCTAACGTTTGTTCTTGTGACGTGGGTTACGTGAAGAATGGTAGCAATCACACTTGCCACAAGCCGTGTCCAGATGTATGTACTTTTTGTGATGATCGTGGTAGATGTCTTGAAGAAGGCTGTTTATTTGAAGAGTAAGTAGATATCAATTATTTTATTATTGCTAATTTTATATCACAACTTCATAAGATAGTAAACAAGCAGATGGCTCTTCTAATCGAAATATACAACCGTCTCCTATAGACATCAAAGATGTCAATGGTGCGTTGCTATCTGTGTGGCGAGATAGCAATACAACATGCGTTAGCTTACCAGCTACGCTAACCTCCAAACCGAAACAGGACAGTGATACGTATTAACGCTATTGTGACAGGAATGTTTTTCCCTGTGTTGGTTCCGGGCTCCTTTGAAGAATTGACCAACTGCCGTTCGGCCAGGCAGGTCGTAAAAGGCGACCGATTGTCTATGCGGGTCATTGCCATTGTGACTACTAGGTTCTGCGTTGTTTCGCCCGGGTCTGGTACCACCGCCTTACTTATTCCTGCCGCAATAGCGTCAGAGCTTGTCACTGTCGTGTTCCGGTTTGGTAGGTAAGGTAGCCGGTAAACTTATGCATGTGGCATTTGAACTCGCCACAAGATAGCAACACACCTTTAACATCTTAGGCGATGGTTCACTCTTTCCATCAGGAGACCCATCTGCTTGTTTCCTATCTTATGATATATAAAAGAAAGAAGATTAGACAAGGCGGTGGTACTAACCCGCGCATGATCTTGCAGAATTCTACCATGTGGTAGTCTCGATGGTAGTGATGCGTGAAGCCAATCGTTCGCCTTTTATGGCAGATGGCTTATTTTTCAAGGGGCCCGGAGCAAAACTGGGCTTAAACTTAACATAATGTAGTATTTCAATAATTAAACTTTGTTTAAAAAGGTTATGGTAAGTTGAAATAACGATATATATTCATTAAATTAGGTTACTTTGGGGAAACCTGGGGGTCCAACATCCTTGTTATTTAGGACCGCTTTTGAAGGTATGTACTATAATCTGTGTTTTAGGGTTCCGAAGTTAGTTAGGAAACCTTATAGTTTTGCTTTGTCCGTTCATCAGTCTGATTGTAGCTTAGTTTAGAGGTTCTGCTAGTACTCAGAACCTCTAAACTAAGCTAAAGCTGTAATTTAGCATTAATATACATATTAGCGATGCCGGCGAAATGGTGAAATAAAATCTTGAAAAATATATTTTTTAGGGTACATGCTCTACACGTAAAGTGGGGATGTTTATTTTTCTTGCGTACCTTACAGTCTGGGGTTTTAATGGGCTGGTTTTTAATTCCGTCACATGGATAGCAACGCATCATTAACAAGTTTAGTGTTGATAGGCGATTGATTTTCTTTTCATCAGGAGAGTCATCAGATTGTTATCTATCTTTTGATATAAAATAATCGCCACATTATCTAGTCTTACCGCAATACCATCAGTGTTTGTCATTGTTGTGCTTGAGTTTTGAGAGTCACTTTTCATAAGAACAGTAATCATCTTGTTTGCTATTTTAGATTGTGATTAAATAGAATCATCTTGACACATTGACAACCTACACTAGACTAATAATACTCGGTTTTTTGCATCAAATTAATTCTGTCAATAATCTGAGGCACCGGAAAAAAGAACACGATATTCCGATTGGCTAATTCAATCTATGTATTTTGTCGCGCGTGTTTACAGCTTCACTACTACCACAGATTATTTATGTATAAATACTTCTACTATACTACACTGGACCATTCGGTACTAATTATTGCTTTTCGGTTGGGATCCTTTGTAAGACCTATTATTCTGACGTATTTATCATGAAACTATAATTAATCTGGAGATAATACTTTTAATACCTACTCGAAACAAAAAATGCTAAATTACTATCACCTTCTGGGAAGATACGTTACCTAGTCACAGCGCCTGGTCCTACAAAACTAGGGCCGTGGACACAGTGACAATTGGGGACAATCAATCACGCGCGGGACCTCATATCATACACTTATATTTTTCGACTGTTTTTATGATTAAACACGCATCAAAATACCTTCTTGTATATTTAGCCAGTGTTATTATCAGTCAAGGAAAAAAATAAGACACACGGGATTACTTACCATTCATAAGTAGGGCTAAAACAATTTGTTTGAAAATAAGATTAAATTATTGTTTAGTTCGCCATGTTTGTGAGAGTGAGACAGTACAATACAAAAGTAAGCGAGAAAAACATACTCTGCTACGTTCGTCGCATTACTTTGCGTTTGATTGAACGAGCTTAGGTTTAGCAATTGCGATGATAGAGTGTAACATATCTTTCCTTTTTATATCAATTTTCTGAGGTCTCTCCTTCTCTTTCTTTTATTTTAGTAAGAAAGAGAAGACAACACCTCTAGATGTGAGACGCAGAGACGTGTTAGCCTCTAGTGTGTGCTCCAGGTATACTTCGTACTTCGTGGTTTTGACCATGAAGTATTAGGTATAGGTGGAGCTAGCACTTGTATTAATTATTTGAAACAAATATTTACATTATATATCTGTCTATGAGGTCTCCCCATCTCATTTTATACAACTGTGTTAGAAAGAGAGGGTAAGACCTCAGAAGATGACAGCAGTAATTCAAATTTGGTTTCAAGTAGGTATTAGAAGTGTTGTCTCCAGATATAATACAGCTTCATGGTTTTGACCAAGGTGTTGACAGAACAATTGGTCTGTTTAAGGGTTGTTGTTATATCACTTTTCTCCATTTAACTAAAATCAAGAGAAGTGCCGATATTGTATAAAAAACTTTCTTTTCGCACTTAATTAAAAATTCTATTCTTCAGTATGTGGTCCTAATTGCTTCATTGATGATGTTTAATATCGGGGTCATAGCATAAACTGATAGCAGACAGGACGTTATTATTATACGGTGCGTAATCGTTCCGTTGACGCATTCGATGTAGTGATTGATATGTCGGCGCTGTAAGGGCTTCAAGATTTATATAGTAATAAGGAGCAATGAGCTCCTTTATGCTTTGCTATCGCGAAGGTCATTTATTTGGCGCCCATTACGATTATTTACGATAAAGTTGTGCACAGGAGTCAGAAATTAAGCGGTGCTCATTCAATCAAACTATTTAGCAACAATTTTGACGCATCATTATTTTTTTGGAACTACAACCGGATCGCAAATGCAGCCACGCACTGAGAAAACCGGTTACAAAAGTAATCGCTAGATGGCGTTGCAATAAGATATATATATATATATATATATATATATATATATATATATATATATATATATATATATATATATATATATATATATATACATATATATATATATATATATTCGGTTAGGTAAAATATGTTAAATGCCGGGAAATATTTTAGATGTTCCCAAGATGATTCCATTTAGCTATTTCACGTTATATTTTTTTTTTTTAGTTTTTGTGCTTTTGGATACAGGAAACTTAGAACTTACAATTTTTATTCCGGTGAGGTATCCGGTGAGGTAAAATGAGTGGAATTACAGGAAAATGTTTTAGAGGTTTCCAAGTTTTTTTTGTATATTTCAGTAATCAAACAGCGGTAACCAACCGGCACCGAGCGTAAGTAAAAAATATAGGCAATACGAGTTTACATTACTTAAGTTATAAAAACAGTGATTGAAGTAATAAGAAATACTTGTGTGTCATTATGAGTATGTCTGTGTGCGTGTATGCGTATGTATGTTTGTTCAAAGCTATCACCTTGGAACCTTTTTTATTATAACTTTCATACAAATCTTGCCATGATTCTAAATCTCAAACTAGCTTGAAAATTAGCAAATGGGTGGGCAAGCAGAAACAATACTTACGTTATAGACGAAAGTTTTAAAGTAAAAAATAATAAGATACTTATTAATCAACGTATTTATTTAAATCAACTAAAAAAATTAAAATATTTTAAGCTAAACGAACTATATTGAGTCAAACTACTATTGGCTCTGTGCATGACTTGAGCACCACCTATCGTCCGCAATTGTTTTGGTTCAGAGTGCTAAGTGTGAGTTTTTATTTTCGCATTCGATCGTGAGCGCGTTTCGAGTTTACTAGGAATTTGTATGTGATTTGTACAGCGCCACCTAGTGGTAAACTAGTTTCTCACGTTTACCACTAGGTGGCGCTGTACAAATCACATACAAATTCCTAGTAAACTCCAAACGCGCTCACGATCGAATGTGAAAAGAAAACTCACACTTAGCACTCAGATCTTAGAATATAGAAAAACGTAATCACCGTGCGTAATCTCCTCTAACTTTTTAGCTGAATCGGAAATAATACAGCTCTTTGTGGCGACTCTTTGGCTTCTACGTGCTATATATATATATATATATATATATATATATATATATATAGCACGTAGAAGCCGTGCTATATATATAGCACGTTTGTGCCATATACTCCAATGCATATGCATTGGAGTATATGGCACAAATAATTAAGTCGTGTATTAATACTCAGCTATGTGAGCAAAGTCGTCATTCGCAATACAAATTTCAAGCTATGTAGAATTAAAACTTAATTATCAGCATTAACCGCCCCGTTGGTCGAGTGGTTAGCGACCCTCACTACGCAATCAAATGGGGTCCGGGTTCGATTCCCGGCAGGGACAGGCATTTGTGTGATAAGCACAGATGTTTGTATTTCTGGGTTTGGGTGTTTATTAAATATATTATTTATATATTTCTAAATATATTATTTATATTATTTATATTAGTATCGTTGACTAACACCCATATTACAAGCATATAATTTGCTTACTTTCGAGTTAGATCAATTCGCTCAGTCAGATTAATTTGTCCAGTGATATTTATTATTATTATTATCAGCATAAACATATTAGGAGGCCGTAAACATACAGTTTTCGTCGATAAAATTCTAAATTATCGTCAATAAAACTACTTGACACTAAGCAAATCACGAAATAATGCCGTACGATGGTATATTAATTCATAAGAAAAATTAAAAAGTTTTTATAGCAGTGACAGTATTTTTGATGATTAATGATCACTGCGGCATCTATAATGGTAGTTGGAATAATTTTTAAGTCTTCTAAATGTCCTCACTACACACGAATAAAGACCTTGTAATATTGGTCTGACAAACTGCTTGGTAATATTTGTGCCAGTTTACTGGTAAGTCCCAACACTTAAAAATTATTATAAATTAAAGCAAAGTCCAGGCTATGTAATATTCCACATAAAATAGGAATACACACGTTATTAATTATAATGAAAATAGGCAAAAACAAATATTGGTATGGTAGAATATTTTCCTCTTTGGCTGGCAACATTTTGAATATCATTCTACGTAGATATTTACGATTTATTTGTATTGATTTTATACAATAATATCCGATGCCAAGTAGTTTTTATCTGTGAAATGTGATCTTCAAGTCTTAAATACGCTTTTGTGAAGCACGATGACAGCCTTTCACCACAAAGTAACTCATATTTTTTTAAATTGCAAGAGTTGTACTTCGTGTGGCACGTGTCACATGTCTGAGCGGCCGGCGAGCGTAAGAAGCCTTTTCAGGCTTCTTTGAAATGGCTTAATATTGCGCGGGTCGACTTGGCTTCTATGCGTTATTATTCTATGATTATAACAATATTTGACCGCCCCGTTGGTCAAGTTGTTAAGCATTACGCAATCGACGGGGCTCGGTTTCGATCCCCGACGGGGACAAGCATTTGTGTGATGAGCATAAATGTTTGTATTTCCGGGTTTGGGTGTTTATTAAATATATTCCAGTATTTATATATGTATTTCTATGTATTAGTATCGATGACTAACACCCATAAGACAAGCAAATAATTTGCTTATTTTGGGGTTAGATAAGTAAGTGTAATTTGTCCCATGAATATCAGTAACAGGTGGGTAGACAACGTAAATTATCTTATTGTATTTTGCATTACACAGAAACACATCCGGACGCCGCGATGCTCTGGCACAACTGAAAGCGAAGGGGGCCCCGCGACCGGTGTAACACTCGCTACAGTGTTATTATTTCGATATTTTTGCTGTTTCGTGATTGGTTCGCTGCGTTTCATGCTGTTTCGTAATTGGTTTGCCAATTAGCGCTACAAGACAACGTCATAATATCATATACCATAACCAATCAAAACGACGCAAATATATCGAAATTATAACGTTTTAAATTTTTGCTATTATGTAATTTGTGCTGACGTAGCATAGTTCATTAACCCACACCACGCGTACGTCGGTATCTGTAGGAATATGATTTATTTATTTTATGGGATAATTAGCTCAAAAACTGTTTATAGATATTTGGGCTCAGAATCGAACACTGAGTAGGTCAATAGGTCTCATGGCTAAATAATAGCCGGTATAAGTCAACCATGTTGATCGCTTCGCATTTCCCTGGAAATTGTATGGGGAGACACGTATTTAAATAACCATCACCATACTTTGTAAAATATACATGAACTATCTCGTATATTCTCTCAGTCGATATTAAGAAAACTGTTTCATAGTGACGCGAATACGATTGAGACATTAAATTATGCAAATCGAAAATACTTAGGTCTCTGATGAATTAATAATCGTGTAATCGAAAAATCGTGTACGTATTGATATATTATATTCACCTTTTTTGCATAGTTTTTTAATACCTTTTTTTGTAAACCAGTTTATCTTGTAGAAGCGTGTCCCCCCGTGTTGGTCCTGGGCTCCTTTGAAGAATAGGCCAACTGCCGTTCAGCCAGGCAGGTCGTAAAAGGCGACCGAGTGACTATGCGCGTCACTACCATCGTGACTACAAGGTGGTAGAGTCCTGCATCGGTTCGACCGGGTCTGGTACCACCGCCTTACCTATTCCTGCTGCAATTGCGTCAGTGCTAGTCACTGTCGTTCTTCGGTTTGGAGGTTAATGTAGTCGGTAAACTTAAATTTATGCATGTAGCATTAGACCTCGCCACAAGATAGCAACGCACTATTAACATCTATAGGCGATGGTTGACTCTTTCCATCAGGATACATCTGCTTGTTTGCTCTTTTATAATATAAAAAAAGTATATACATTGTCCCACGAGAGAGTTGATTATACTGTGGAGACGAGAAACAAGATACACGGCAAGATTGTTTTCAATTGACTTCCCAAAAGGAGGAAGTTATTAATTTTGCCGTATGTTTTTTTAATGTTTGTTATCTCAGAACTCGGTCATTAATGAACTAATTCCGAAATGTTTTTTGGGAGGGTATACTTTTTGTGTGGTCCCGTTTTGATTTGGTAAAGTATGACGCAGGTTTGCGGAGTTACAGGAAATGAGAAGTCGGTTGCTGTAATTTTATAGCGTTAAAAAATTTACCCTTGTTTTTAGTGAGTGTACGTTACAATTCTTCTTAAATGAGCTAATATTTTACGTATACATATGTTGTTATCAAGACTTCTGGAAGCCTAGATCAGATCTATGTCTGATTTTTTCGCCATAGCGGCTATGGCGAAAATTTTCTGTTTATCTTAAAAACACAACTTTGTTTTAATTTATCTTCGCATGAGTTGAAATTTCTATAAAATTTTTGAAGAATACAATTCATTTATGGAAACCTTTATTTATAACACATTTTTACGCGGTTATTTCATTTAAAATTTTGTCAACAAAATGCCTTAAACTTGGTGGGATTTTGCCATCAGTACTGTCTTAATCCTCTTCATAACCAGTTTATTAAAAATATTAATGACTTTTTTAACTTTTGAAAACATACTTCAATAAGTAAAAAATGGATAGCGCTTTACTTAATTCAAAAGTAATATAAGTTAACTAAGTTATTATTAATGGCATAGTTAGTCAGTAGCTCTGCTCGGGACGTTCTTGGCATGCAAAGAAGTGGCGCATGAATCAAACCGGCGGCGACGTACTCATGGACCTTGAATAACAATGACGCTTAGGGTTCATTTGCTAATAGGTTTATTTATTTACCTTTTATATAGTTTAATGTGCGGTACAGGGAGAGAATCTGGATGAGTTTCCTAGAGAGTTGTAAGATATTGCCGTTAAGGATAATACCGTAAGAAAATTTCAATACCGCGGGATCCTGTATTTGCTGGACGCCACGTGTTTTACAACTTCGCAAATAATTGAAGAGTTTGAAGTGGAGTTGGGCTTACAAGGTGGGAATTTGAACATTAAAATGGATCTGGAGGGACCTACTGGAACAAATCAAATTTAAAGAAAACGTTTTAAAAATGTATTTTAAAGACAATCAATATTATTTTGCAAAAAAAATAAAAGATTTTGAGTATCTTCACGCCCGTACCTCCGAAGAGGTAGGCAGAGGTACCTACAACTAGTGCACCCACGATTAGTCGGAGATACTTACGGCAGGTTTCTGAAACGCAAATCCATTTTAACAAACAATTAATCTGTGTTTAGAGTAATTTTTACAAGCATATAATCTGTTAAACACTGATTAATCGCTTGTTAAAATTAACTTGCGTTTCAGAAACTGGCCGTTTAGTCCAACATTGTGATAAGCCTATCGCCAACCGGGCTATTTTCAATCCTGGGTAACTTTGTTTTTATCAAAAAAACTGAAAAAAAAACACTATTTACCGCTACGTATGTAGTAGATAAGGAAGTTACCGATTTTGCGCCGATTTTTGAAAATCGAGTTCTCCACATTTTAAGGTCACATGAACCTGTTACGACATTTTTCACGATGACGTCAGTATATCTGTGCGTGTGTGTGCGTATGTATGTATGTAAACATCTCATAACTTTTGATTAGGCATTCGATTGGGTTCCGCTCAACTTAGTCGTCTTAATAATTAGAATCCGAATTGATTATGGGGAGATGGTATTAGTCCGGGAGATAATGAGAAAATTTTGAGAAAAACTCAAAGAAATTTTGCAAAATAGTACTTATTTTTTATTATAACTTCCAAATTAATGTATCGATTCGGTACAAAATCTAATCAACTTTTTTCCTTAAAATTGCGTCCAATGCATAAATTGCATCAAAATTGGTTTATCCGTTCGGGAGTTATCGTCGACGAAAAATTTAAAAAGTGTTTTTTTTTCGACATAACCATAAAATTTATGTACCAATCAATTTTAGCCTACGATTTTTAGTACTGAAAAAACTACGTCGAATGCCATTTAAAAACTAGATAAGATATTTCGTAGCGAAAATCTTTTTTTAAATCAGACATAACCTACTTGCTTACTTCGCTTTACTTTTGCCCTAAATCGGGTTTTTCGCATATTATAATTTATGCTATTAAAAAACAGAGCTCTGACAAGGTTGTATTGGCCCTTTTATTCTACTATGCGCAGGGCCTCCAGGCCAGGAGCCGAAAGACGGCTCTGCTTATAGTTATACTCTACCTATCTCGAAAATAACCGATAATGTGATATTTTATAAAATGATTCTTGTCGTGACCACGCCATCTAGTATGACATCAATGAAATAAAATAAATTAAAACAAGCAGCAGATTCCAAATAAACTTGTTTACGTAACCTTTTAACAGATGGCGGTAATTGATTTATTTAGTTAAGTGTTTTGCAAATGCGTCACGCGAAATTATTGTAATTGTTTAGTTCAAAGAGAAAATTAATATAGATAAAGTTTAGTTATTGCAAGACACGTAACAGTCTTGTATATTAGTGGCAGTCCTTGCCGCTTGATTAGTTTTGATGCCGCGACATTGCAAGTGGTGCATCCAGTGACCATCATGCAATTGGTGACGTTTTTGATGAGTTTTTTGTTACGGCTGATCGCTGGTGGATTGCAAACGTTAGATACGCGGGACAAATATTGCTGGCTGATGATGCTGTGATAAACGACACTAGTCGAATCTAAACATATTTTTTTTTTATATCATAAGATAGCAAACAAGCAGATGGGTCTCCTGATGGAAAGAGTCAACCATCGCCTATAGACACCAAAGATGTTAATGGTGCGTTGCTATCTTGTGGCGAGGTCTAATGCCACATGCATAAGTTTACCGGCTACCTTACCCTCCAAACCGGAACACGACAGGGACAAGCACTGACGCTATTGCGGCAGGAATAGGTAAGGCGGTGGTACCAGACCCGGGCGAGACAATGCAGAACTCTACCACCTAGTAGCCACGATGGTAGTGACTCGATAACCATTCGGTCGCCTTTTACGAACTGCCTGGCAGAACGGCAGTTGGCCTATTCTACAAAGGAGGCCGGGACCAACACGACGAATGCAATAAAGACGTGATCTAGTAGTATTACAACTATGTTAATTCGAAACGTTATAATTATAATAATAATATCATTTATTTGTTCAAAATGGGGTACATGATAATGATAGGTGTTAATAAATTTGGTGTCCTCCTATTTTAACCACAGAGCGGCATGCAAAATTGTGTAATGTTCATTGTTGGAATTATTTAACTAACTTCTGTTAATTACTTAAATAAAATAGCGTTGTTAGTATAGGTAGACGAGAAGTTTTCAACTTAAAAATATAAAAAATAAATAGCAGTAATTTATTTTGCATATTTCCAAGGACTTTGATAAATATGTGACTTCAATGATTTCAGTCAAATCAGAAAAGCAGCGTAATAAATAATAATACCTTCTATTATAGTAGTTACATATGAGATTTCTCGAAAATATGTAAATTGTTACATTCTCACCAAAATAATTCAGCCATTTACAACACAACGAAATAAATAAGTTAGCGAGCTAGCAAACTAAATAAGTAAGCCAATCACTCACATATTTTATTAACATAACCAACCAAGTTGCCCTAACTTTAATATATATATATATATATATATATATATATATATATATATCGTTTGTATATATAACGTTTATATTTTTTGTTTAGAAATTACGAAAAAAGCAAAAGAGAAACGTCCTATGGAACCGGTATACATATTGTTGCCTAAAAGTGGATTCCAGCCTATATAATGGAAATATCCATCGTTTTAAATATTTTTATTATTATTATTATTATTAAGAATTATTAATTTTTTTGTTGGCTGCCACAATATTCCTTAGAAACTGAGGTTTAAAATTCAAACGTCTTTGTCGTAGTGGAGTTTAAGACTGAAATCATTAGTCTAATAGGTTAGTTGTTTTAATTTGAAAAACTGTTTAGTAATTTTCCTCACCTTACTTACTAACAAAAAAACTATTCATTTTGTTAAATGCCGTACATTTTAATAAAACAATTGAAATTGAAATTAAAATTTACTGCTAAAACGCTCTGAACTGTAGACATAACGCCGTTGTAATATCTACATTATATACTTTGTGGTTTTTATAAAAATGACATCAAGATGACGTTTTAACACGGCGTGACGTAACGCTTTCAAATTTGGGTTCACTGTTATATGACAATGTCTATTTTCGCCTAATTTACATCCTAAAAATATAATTAATCCTTATCTTTTATTAGCTTTTATCTTTTATTATCTTTAATCAAAATATATTTTAATTTTTCGTCATTTCTATATTATCCTAATTAATCATTCAAAACTACAATATATTCTATTCATCTTTAGTGGACACAAGCATATACTAGTAATAGCTGTTCCTCGATCTTTAACCACACAGACACCTTATTTAAGTAGATCGCCTCGTGACTTTCTTGGGATGTTGCCGCGATGCGTCGAAGCACTGATTACTGGAGACTACAGAAGTCAATGTACATACAAGTTACTTCGAGCAACGCACACGTAGACACCTCTCATGAACGCGATATTTTGGAATGGTTTGGAACAAACAGTTTTGACCGAAACTGTAGCTTAGGAAGACCTGCTATACAGGTGTCGAGGTCTGGCCAGACGATTGAGGCAGATCTGCATTCTGAACGATTAGCTGATGAAGACGTGATGGAAAAGCTAATTGTTATGATCGAGACTGGTCAAGTGCCACTGCTGTTTCAGAAGAGATTGTATGGTCGATATACAGAGTTGCTTTTAAAGGTCCGCCCAAATTTTCAGAGGCTGTTCAGAATCGATATATGTTCGATTTATGTAATAAAAAATTTATTCGGAAAATTCCAAATTTAATTTTTATCTGATACAACAAACACAACGCATAGATATAATTTCAATTACACAAAATTCGAACTAAAATATTTTAGTGTTTTCAACAAAACTAACAGTAATCGGGATTTTGTACTTAAAGCAAGTTGCAACAGATTATATAATAGTTACTATCGTAATTATTAAAACTGTAAAATGACACACTGCCAGCTTCACTGAGTTCATTCACAAGACTCGGTGCATTCAATTCATACATTTAGTGGGATATTTTTCAACGAATATTTTTTAATTATCTTGTAATAAATTTACAATAATAATTAAAACGCACTTTCAATTCAATATTTAGTTCCTAATTTTAAAATTTGGCTGGACTTTTAAAAGTAACCCTGCTGTATACAGCACATCCAGGCGGTCACTTAATCAGTGGTGCTACAATTTGAATGCCTTATCTGGAGTATCTGGACCTCCAATATGATACTATTTTTTCAGAAATTCTGACAGTTTGTTGCAAGGCGTAAAATCCAATTCGGATGATGCTTTTGAACGCCTTAAAGCAAAGAGTTAGGTAGTGCTCTATTCTCGCATTACCAAAATCAAGTAACTTTATAATTAAAAGTAAAAATGTCTCTATTATGTTTACGTACTTTTGGAATAACACGAATACACGTATATCACAGATCACATTATTTATTCCGTGACGTATATAAAAAAACAACACTCGTTTTAGCGTATTTGATATTTTTAAAAGACATTGTATTTAGTGTAAAAAAACGGATTTAAAAAAACCCGTCGAGATGTATGCACTTAACATATTGAGTTAAATTTCATCGAATGATTTGAAATTACAGTGCGCAATTTTCCAATTTCTTTTTTAAATAGCAAATAAAACTTACGATTTTTTATTTAAGGATCTAATATAATCGTCAATTAAATAACTATGATATAGTTTTTATATTACATACATACATATCTTCACGCCAAATCACAAATGGCGTATGCAGAGGGAATTTATTGCTAAATCTACAATCATAACAGCCTTCATGCAGACACGTCGGTTTTGGTGTTCTTTGGAATACATCCAACCGTTTTGGTCATAGCACGTCAGTTTTAGTCTCCCTCGATACCTTCATCTATTCACATTCACATTGTACCTACGTCTGTTTGTTGATCGGTCATCTGCCATTCTTTCAACATGTCTGAACTCTGAATGATTGGAGTGTGCCCGTTCTCATTTTACACAGGCTATCGAGTCACTACCATCGTGCTTACTAGAGTTCTACATTGGCTCTCCCGGGTCTGGTACCACCGCCTTACCTATTCCTGCCGCAATAGCGTCAGTGCTTGTTGCTGTCGTGTTCCGGTTTGGAGGATAAGGTAGCCGGTAAACTTATGCATGTGGCATTAGACCTCGCGACAAGATAGCAATGCACGATTAACACCTTTGGTGTCTGTAGGCGATGGTTGACTCTTTCCATCAGGAGACCCATCTGCTTGTTTGCTTTGTCTTATCTTATGATTGTTTGTTTTATCTTATAATATAAAAAAATCATATTATTTGTTTTACATATTTGATAATATTTTCATTAAATTCATCACATTAATTTTATGACACATATTTACTTTGTTTCTATTATTTTGATATTTACATTGTAATAATATTATCACACGTCAAAGATAATAATAGGTAAAATATGTATTTTACACAATAATAAAGTTTATGACATATTACTATCATTAAATATAATTATTGTTTGAATTCCTACAAATTAAAGTATGTTTTATTTTAAGCGTTAACCTTCAAATAATTTTTATCACATTTTCCCCAACTTCAAAAAAGTAACTACCACTCAGTGCTGGTAACACAAGCTAACAACATTTTATAAACTTCTACACATTTTAAAAATAAAAATAAGTTTTAAAATATATAGAAGTTAAAAATATATATACCTATAATGTGTTAAACAACAGTTATCTTAGTCATCTCAGATTCGCGGACGACATAGTTATATTGTCTGAAACAGCAAAAGAATTACAAGATATGCTCCGCTCTCTTGCGCAAGCAAGCTCTGAGGTAGGATTAGAGATGAATGCTACAAAAACCAAAATCATGACAAACAGCAGAGAACGGCCCATCAACGTGAGAGAAAAGTCTATAGAATATGTCCCCAATTACATCTACCTAGGCAAACAAATATCATTTTCATAAACACACAATGAAGATGAAATTGAAAGAAGAACAAACATAGCCTGGAAGAAATTCTGGTCACTCAAAGAAATTCTGAAAGGAGACTACTCTATAAACCTTAAGAAGATGATATTAGACACCTGTATACTGCCTTGTATACTGTATGGCTGCCAAACTTGGATTTACACAACAAAAGCAAAACAAAAGATCATAACAGCACAAAGAGCTATGGAGAGAAGTATCCTAAACATAAGAAAACTACAAAAAATTAGGAGCAAAGAAATCAGACAGAAAACAAAGATAACTGATGCCGTAACACAAGCTCTAAAATTGAAATGGCAGTGGGCAGGTCACGTATCGAGATATGCAGATAACAGGTGGACTCTCAATACTACAAAGTGGAAAGGGCCAATCGGCAAAAGAAGGGTAGGGAGACCGAAAAGACGATGGGCTGACGATATAACCGAATTAATAGGACAGGACTGGCAAACTATCGGCAAAGACAGAGATGAGTGGAAAAGACTGGAGGAGGCCTTCACCCGAAGAGGGGTCCATATCCAACAGCAAAAACTAACTTTTACTAACATTTAGACAATAAGCAAAATTAATAGCTAACAAAACACTAGCAAACCAACATTTGAAATGGAATCTAGGATAAGGAAATAAAGGCTTTTTTATTTTTATTTATTTTATTTTATAATGTGTTTTAACTCTTGCATCAGGGCACTAGGCCCATTTCTCATAGTCAATGTAACTTCTATAATTTAGAATCAACTTTGGCAAATTTCTAATGACCACTGATTTGCAGGTGTTCTAGTGAAGCTAACCCGAAACGAAATGAAAAGATAAAATTGGTATTGAGTTTCCCTTTCTTTTAAGGTAAGAGACAGCAAACAGATCAAAAGCATATAATGCTAGAAAATCGGATTTTTACAACCAGCCTGATTGCCGTTGTACCACAGAAGTTTGAATGTCGTGGACCTATTAGAATGTGTATGTTGGTGGTTCTGTAACGGGATGCATGGGTAAAGAGTATTTTTTACTATCGGGTGAATATAACTTTTACTCAGGAACTTGCTTACTGCTAATACAAAATTTAGGAGCCAATTCTCTGACAATCCCAAAGGGGAAACTGGTAACTCGGGCCACGTACTTAAATGCAGTAAAACACATCCAAAATCTAACGCTTAAATTTAAGCCTGATGAACAGATCAATATACTGCTATCAATTGTGGTAGCAACTTATCACAGAATGAAGTGAAGAGGCTAAATAAACTATTGAAAACGTTTGCAACCTGTTTTTCATCTAGCTTGATTCTGTTCCCACTAGAACACAAGCAACACTTGAAAACAAGCCCCACTTGAAAACAAGCAAATATTTTTCCTGACGAAAAGAGACAATCGTCGCCTATTATCCATCACCATAACTATAGATGTAATGGTGAATGGCTATCTGCGTGACAAGGGTAAAATGCCACAGGCGTGAACTTTCCGGCTACCTGACCCTACAAACTGAAACGTGAATGATAAACACTGACTCAATTGTAACAGGAAGTAAGGCTGTGGTACTAAACCCAGACCAGATGTTGCAGAGCCTTACCACCTAGTAGTCTCGATGACGTAGGTAGTGACATGTGTAGTCAAATATTCGCCTTTTAGAATTGCCTGCTTGAAGCTAAAAAAAAAATTGTGAATTTACCCCGATTTTTGAAAATCGATTTTTCTTTTAAAATAATACTTTTTAATAAAGATAAATGTTTTTTTTTAAATATTTCACCGGTGTGGTTAATAAATAAATTTTACACCAATCGAAAGTATGCAACCAATAGTATATGCAAAAGTTAGCTTTCGTATTTTTCCTGTCACAACCCTTGGGTTGCCAGGTGTGAACAGGTAGGTAAGTCGATACTAGTAATTTGCACCGGCGTGGTTAATGGATAAAACTTATGCATGCATACTTTCGATTGGTGTAAAATTTATTTATTAACCACACCGATGAAATATTAAAAAAAACATTTTTTTCAAAAATTAATTAAAAATATCCTGGACTGAAATTTGCTAGGCAACCCATATGTAACATATTTTTTGATATATTAAATTACATAAAAAAAATTGATTAATTAACCAGCTCGGTGAAGGTCGATCTCTATCGAGATCCTATACTATTGACATTACGTAAGTACTCGAAGAGTGAAGTATAACAATGAAAAATTCAATGGCTTCTCATAAACATACTATACCTACGTCCCTTTGTGTGATAAACAAATACCACAATTTATCAAAAGGAAAATTCCATCGCCTACCGATTCCGTTAGTACGGTGTTTGTGTTCCCTATGAACTACATTTACCAGAAAAATCATCTCGTCATTGCGATTACGGTGTTGGCGGAGTAAATAATATCCCATTAAAACAAGGACTTAAAACGTTATCAGATAACAGAACTTATTTTAAGATACTTGACGTTATTACTGCAGCGATATCTTAGTAACAAAATTATTTTCAAATACTATATGTATCGCTACTTAAATAACAATACATTTTTTTTATTTTAGATTTTTTCCACGCGAACGAAGTCGCGGGCACAGCTAGTAAACATAAATATGAAATTAGAGTCAAGTTCGATATGAGAATATGCGTCTCCGGCGACAAAAAAATTAAGACCTATTTGGGTGTCAAGTTTTGTAAAAAATTCTAAAATTTTAATTACAAGGACATGCAAAATTCTAAAATAAATTTATGTAATTATTTCTTTTTACTACGACAATGTTTGCTATTTAAAAACTGTTATAAATTCTTATACTATAACCGACACTTATTTTCACAATGTATTTACTTAACTTAGAATATAATTTTAGCTCAAATTTCAATTCGGCTAGTTTATACCTATAGCCTAGAGATTCCACGATTTACTATTCGGTATTCGGCCTAATATTGGGAAATATTTGACCGAATACCGAATAGCTAATTATGTCAAAAAAACGCACATATTACTTAAACAAAAACCAGCCAAGTGCGAGTCGGCCTTCCGCACGAAGGGTTCTGTACCATCATAGCAAAAAAAAATGATGTGGTGTCGCGGGACACCAGGTAGGAACGAACTTCCTTCGGCTAAACGGCACTACTCGCTTGTGTACGCGACTGTCGCGCCTGCGCACGTCTCATTTAACGCTTTTATTCCACGCATTTTTCTTACGGTTTTACTATCACATTTTTTTCAGTTCGGTCGCGCAGCAAAATCCCTATACCCTCCAAGCCTGCCGTAAGGAACTTCGTTCCAATTATGAAAAAACACTGTATGTATATATCCCCCTTTATATTTTTTTAATTTTTATTATTTGTTATTATAGCGGCAACGGAAATACATAATTAGTGAAAAATTCAGCTTTCTAGCTATCACGATTTATGGTAGACATGGGTAACAGCGAAAGTCCTTGCGTTAACTCAGTAACTCCAGCGCAGTGTACTGCGCCGGCTCTTTGCGCTAACTCGAAATTGCGCCATGGCGCAATAAATCTGACGCAGCCCGCGGGTGACAGGAAGTGAGCAGCGAACGAAACGTGCGCCGTGCGCCGCGCTATAGATTCTTAAAACAAACAGCGCATAGCGCATGAATTGCGTTGGTTTATTGGTAACTCAACGAGTGAGTGTCACACATGAGAGTCATGACTCGTGATAATTGTTCACATGAATGAGAGTTTACTGCGTATAATCTCTTAGTAATCTGTGGTATAACTATGCTGCGCCGTGCGCTAACATATTTTGAATTGACAAGTTGACACACCCGCTCAGTGAATTGAGTTAGCACAATTGCGCGGCGCAGCGCAGTGTTACACATGTTAGACTTTATGGGACACAGCCTGATGACAGACAGACGGACAGTCAGCGGAGGCTTATAATAGGGTTCCCTTTTTCCCTTTAGGTATGGAACCCTAAGAAAAATTTATTTATATTTAATTTATTTATTTATATTTATTAAAAATTTATTTATAAAATAATATTTAACCAAGAAATATAATAAGTACTTAAAATTTATCATAGGTAAAGTTTTTATGGATAAAAACATTATTTTTAGCAGTTTTTACAAGGATTATTCTTTGAACAAGCAGTTAGACAGTATTTTAGCAATACAATACAACAAGATTATTTATTTAGGTTATAATGTCTGCCAAATTCTCTACTGCTATGTTTTAGACCATTAGGTTAAATATGTCGTTATCATGAAATCATGTATTGCAACACTTCGAAAAAAATTGTAGAGGGAATGGTTCATCTAAATTCTAAAAGAAACCATTCCTGAACTTTTAGCATGTTTTGTTCGTTGACCAAAAATGGTGCTGTCCAGACTGTAATCTTATACTTTAATTAAGAAATTCTTGAAAAGTATATTAGGCTCTAACAATTTTGATAAAATCTTGTATTTAGATAGTCTTTTACTATTAACTAGGTGTTAAAAAAAATTATCTTCACGCCCGTATTCCCCAAGTGGTAGGCAAGGTACAACAAGTGCACCCACGATATCCGAAGATAAGTGGTCCCACAAATGTGATAGGTGGCAAGCCTATCGTCAACCGGGCACTTTTCGTTCCCGGGCAACTTTGTGTTTATCAAAAAACTGAAAAAAACACTTTTTTAAGGGCACGACCCGGAATCGAACCCGGGATTTCATGTGGTCAACGTCAACGCTGGAACACTAGACCACAGAGGCGACTACTAGATGTTACCTTTGTGATAGTCCATTTTCACATAAAAAATATCATCCGAGCGGCGCTCGGTCGCCTAGCCTGTTATTACTATAACATAAAAATAAAATCGCACATACAACTACAATAGTATCTATAACAGTGAGGAAAATCTAGGTAATTAGTGCATACTTGCGTTAACAATAACATATACTAATGAATGCAACTATTTAATTAATTCTACACAATATTATGACATAACAGATTTAACAAGTAAATACGTGATAAAGTTATTGTTTCTCATTAATTTTTAAAACTAATGAACATTAAAACATTAATAGCTTATGTACTTTATTTCCTAGAATAATAAACAAAATCTCCTGTTGTAGTGAGAAAACCATTGATAATAGATGTCAAATAAGTCAATGGTGAGTTGCCATACGCGTGGCGGGATGAAAATTTCACATGCAAAAGTTTACCGGCTACCTTACCCTCCAAACTAGAACATAGCAGCGACAAACACTATTGCAGCAGAAACAATGTAGGATAGCAAACAAGATGGCACTTTTGATGAAAAGAGAAGACCAGTGTCCTTTGACACCAGTTGATAATGGTCATCATTAGTGTGGTGGGTTGAAATACTATAAGCATAAGTTTATTAGCTACCTTACGAGTCAACCACCGTAGCTACTGGGTGGTAGTGGTCTGCATTGTCTCCCAGGGACTGGTATCACCGCCTTACCTATTCTTGCTGCAGTGCTTGTTTTTGAGAGTAAGGTAGTCGGTAAACTTATGCATGAGGCACTAAGATCCCGGCATAAAGATAATAACGCACTATTAACATCTTTGGTGTCTAGATGATGGTTGGCTTTTTCCTTGAGAGTAGATCTGCTTGTTTGCTGTCGTATCTATACGTATAATAAAATCGTAGGAAAGTCAAAACTGTACATTGAATATTTTTTTAAAAGAATACTTGGATCTACAATCGATATCGAAGCCAAAAATATAGTTTGTAGAATTTTTGTCTGTTTGTCTGTCTATCTGTTTGTCTGTTTGTCTGTATGTATGTCCGGAGTAAATTCAAAAAGTGCTACATGGATTTACTTCAAATTTTGCATGAATATTACTAACAGGTCGGGTCAACATATAGGCTACATATTATCACGCTATCACCTACGGGGGAGAAGCTATGCGGAGTAAACGAAGTCCGCGCGGACGAAGTCGTGGGCAACAGCTTGTGATACATAATACGAGTAATAATAACCAGCGAATAGCCGAAATTTGACCATAGACTAGACAACTGAAGTCGTAGAGAAAATAGTCATACATGGGTGTATATTTCGTGTATGTTACATGAATGTAGTGTTTATTGTTTATTTTAATTATTTTTTGTGTTTAAATGCATTTTATTTTATTAAAAAATATTAGGTTTCTGCTGTCCTCCGCAAGGTAAACATTATATGCGGCAAATTTTATACTCTACCGTTCACGCAATTGTTTTAAAAAGGGGTCCAAAGTTTTACCTTCACCTGTTAATTTAACAATTTTAACAAATAAGTAAATGAGAATTGCTGGACAAATTATAGGAAACCCTAAACTAAGCAATTTATTTGCTTGTGTTTTGGGTGTTAGTCAACGATAATAATACATAGAAATACTGTAACATTATAACATACCATAACTCCCCGTGTTGATCCCAGGCTCTTTTGAAGAATAAGCCAACTGCTGTTCTGCCAGGCAGGTCGTATAAGACGAGCGATTGGCTATACGTGTCACTACCACCGTTGCTACCAGGTGGTAGAGTTCTACATTGTACGCCGGGGTCTAGTACCACCGTCTTACCTATTCCTGCCGCAATAGCGTCAGTGCTTGTCACTGTCGTCTTCCGGTTTGGAAGGTAAGATAGCCGGTAAACTTATGAATGTGGCATCAGACCTCGCCACAAGATAGCAACCCACCATTAACACCTTAGGTGTCTATAGGCGATGGTTGATTCTTTTCATCAGAGGACCCATCTGCTTGTTTGCTATCTTATAATATAAAAAAAACATACATAATAACCACCCATACCCAGCAATAAAAACATCTATGTTCATCACATAAATGTTTGTCCCTATCGGGAATCGAACCCGAGCTCCCTCGATTCGTAATTAGGTTCGCTAACCACTCGACCAACAGGAGCAAATACAACAAAGTTGTTATTGGTGCCTTTCCATCCATCTAGTGGGTTGAAATGCTAAAAGCATAAGTTTACTGGCTACCTTACCCTCTACAATTTAAGGTTTGTTAGGTTGCCTTTAGGTTCCACACCTGGTAAAAGGAGTCCAGTTCCATCGACCGTCGGTGACATCTGAGTTTTTAGTTGACATTGACACGGTCTGTCATATCCGGCAATTTGTATTGAAAGTTTATAAAATGTTGGCGCCATTTGTATACGGATGAATCATGACGGGCGCCATTTGTATATGGATGAACGTTCGTAAGTACGACCGTATCTCTACTTTCAGAGCCCAGCTCAGGTGGTTGCCTATCCGTTTTCGTAGGAACACTCATATTCTTTGCCTTCTGTTTAATATATTATTCAATCCTGCTGCTCCCAAGTACCTTCGTGAGCGTTTCTCGTTTTTGTATTCCTCCGATTCCCCATGTCGTTCTCATATTGGCTCTCCTCTTCGTTTTCGCGTGTCATATTCTCAAACGAATTTGTGGTCGCAGTAGCCCTTCGTTGCTAGTTTTTAAGAAGCGGGTTAAGGAGCATTACCTGTCATTGTCGTAGTTTTTTTTTCTCCTATTTATTTTATTACTGTGTTATCTTCTTTTTACTATAGTCATCAATTTGCGTTTTAGCCTTTTCTTATCTATGTGTAGGTAATCTTATCTTTGCAATGTATGAATAATTATAATTTCAATGTAATTTATATATTCGTGTTTGTCTTTATCTTTGTGCACGATGCCTTCCACTTTCCTTTCCCAGCTTCACTTTCTGGGTTAGCTGGAAGAAATTTCTGTCGTTAGGGATAAGCTCACCTTTTGTGCATTATTTTAAGTATCGTTTAATTTTTTTTGTCATTATATAAGTGTACAATGAAGTATTAAATAAATAAATAAATAAACGTTCATAAAATGTAGGCGCCATTTGTATACGGATGAATCATATGATATGTTCAATTTGCGTGCGATACATAGACAAGGCGGTGGTACCACACGCTGCTACCTGTGCTTTGTAATACGAGTAACTATCACCGTGACTGTAAAAGTCACGATGTAAAAAACGAATACGAACTGCCTGACAGAACGGCTGAGTAAGTGAGCAGTGAGCAGACAGAATTAGTAAGCTCTTTTCTTGAAGAATAGACCATCTGGTCTATTCTTCAAGATAAGAGCTTACTCATTATTTTCTCTTGAATTCTGAAAATTCTAATTAAGTCAACTGAATTTCCTCAAATAGAGATTCCATATTGCAATACAGATGAGACATATCCGTGATATGCTAACAAGGCAGCATTTAAGTTGGCTACTTCTCTTTTTCTTCTCAAAACATAGAAAAATCTATCAATTTTTGACAAAGAGAATCAATGCGCGCTTTCCAATTGCAATGGTTGTTAATAAATATTCCTAGAATTTTTGTTTATTCAGTATTTTATATATTCATATTGTTAAATAATATATTTGATTTTTGAACTTTATTACTATAACTTGTTTGAAATTCAACTATTTTTGTTTTAATCAAGTTAATTTTTAGATTGTTACTTTTTAACCATGCTGAAACTGTATGTAAAGTTTCAGTATGTATAAGCATTGTTCACATGGAACATAGAACAAGCGGAATAGGCAAGTACAAACATTTGTATCAGGACCGCGATCGCTATACTCACACATAAAATAAGCATTGTTGCATATAAACTACTAATGCAAACATTGTTTCATTGGTCGTTTTTATTTTAAACGACAATCCGAAACACACAAACAGAACATTTAAAAATCCTTTCGTAGTCTATTCAAAATAGACTCATCTATTTGTACAATAGT
This sequence comes from Apodemia mormo, assembly GCA_036924255.1. Classification (NCBI taxonomy): domain Eukaryota; kingdom Metazoa; phylum Arthropoda; class Insecta; order Lepidoptera; family Riodinidae; genus Apodemia; species Apodemia mormo. The sequence continues at coordinate 40,867,199 of JAUPFN010000009.1, read as the reverse complement.
GAAACTTAAGATCTTAATAGTTTCGCTATTCTATAATAGATGGCAGTATTGATTTTTCCATAGTTTTCAGTTGATCATATTTGAGCATAGAACTTTCTAGAACGATATACGTAATGACTGTCATTACGTATATCTTTCTAGAAAAATTAGGTCAACCTAAAATGAACTTTATATGTAAGGTGTACGGCTGATTTTAGCTTGACTTTCTATTATATCATTAGAGATTATATTAAATCAGGAATTTAATTAAAACAAAATGTACTTTCGAATGATATGAAATATCTCCATTTTTACCCGACAGCAGGAGGGTATTGTGTTTATCAGTCTATATATGTATGTATGTATGTTTGTTCCTATGTGGCATTCTAGAGGCCAAACGAGTAGGCTGATTTTGATAATTCGCATGTCAATCGATTCGTCTTAACCTTGCGAGTGTCACTGAAGACATGACATTTATTAAAACCCACCATGGAAACCACCAGGCGCCATATTGTCAAAATTTAAAAAAAATATATTGATGAACAATATAATGTGGGGTATCGTTGAATAGGTATTTAAAAATAATTTAGGGTTTTATTCATCATTTTTCTTTTTAAATAATAGTTTAAGATATACGATTTAAAATTAATTTTCCTATTTATATTCATGTACTTTATACACACCTATATACCTACCTACTTCAGTATTTCTTATTCGGTATTCATCAGTATTTATCATCAGAAAGACAATGTTTTCAACGGATTTCAAAAAATGGAGGTTATCAGTTTGACATATATGTATGTAATATTGTTGGAATTGGATAACATTTGAGTAGGTATGATGATATATTTAGGCGTCCAAGCACGTATACTAAAATTGCGTAAGTGTATGTATATTTGTATGATTGTCCAGGAATTTTTCGGGAAATGATACACATATCGAGATAATTATTTTTGATTTAAAATAAGTTGTATAACAACTTAGGGAACTGTCTAAGTTTTATCAAAATCGGTTCAGTAGTTCTTACTCCGGTAGGTCCGGGCTCCTTTGAAGAATAGGCCAATTGTCGTTCTACCAGGCAGGTCGTAAGAGGCGATTGATCGGCTCTTTCCGTCACTACCATCGTGACTACTAAGTGTTAGATTTCTGCAAAGTCTTTCCCGGATATTTAGTACCACTGCCTTACCTATTCCTGCCACAATAACGTCAATGATGATAATTGTCGTGTTCCGGTTAAGAGGGTAAGGTAGCTGGTACACCTATTCATGTGGCATTTCCATCCCGTCGCACGGATAGCAACACACCATTAACATCTTTGGTGTCTATAAGCAATGTTTTATCTTTCCATCTTTCTATCAGGAGAAGCATCTGCTTACAGCACTCAATCTTCATAAACAAATAATACCTGTACCTTGTGATACGATCAACTCCGAACTCGCTAATGTTTTTTTTAGATCATAAGATAGCAAACAAGTAGATGAGTCTCCTGATGGAAAGAGTTAACTATCGCCTATAGATATCAAAGGCGTTAATAGTGCGTTGCTATCTTGTAGCGAGGTCTAATAAATCCAAACCGCAACACGACAGTGACAAGCACTGACGCTATTGTGGCAGGAATTTATAAGGCGGTGGAACTAGAGTCTAGACCTAGGTGAGACAATGCATAAATCTACCACCTAGTATCCACGATGGTAGTGACTCGTATAGCCAATCGGTCACCGTTTACGACCTGCCTGGCAAAACGGCAGTTTGCCTATTCTTCAAAGGAGCCCGGAACCAACACGGGGAAAACAAATACGTCGCCAAATATTTACCAAAATCACGTGAACATTTGGCGACGTATATTCGTGGCATCTCTAATGCTGCTTCCGCACTTGCGTCTATCATCACAAAGCTTCGCTTGGTTATTTAATGTCATTCAAACCAGAAATACAAACATACATACGTGCTTTTCAAACAAATACTTGTCCCTGCTTAGAATCAATCGATCAATCAATCAATCAATCAATCAATTAGGGTCGCTACTTAAGCAAAAACGGGGCGGTCAGGACGTTAGTTAGTTGGTTTTATTAGGTACCTACCTATTTAATAGTGCGTTAATACTTTTACTTTACCTTTTTTACCTTTTTTTTAACTTCCCACTAGGTAAATGAAAATTTTCAAAATTCGGAACGTCCTTGATTTCACCCCATTTTCTAATATATATATATAAGGCTATTTATCAGATTTCGAGTTTTGAAATCATAAGAAGATGCTCTATTTTAAATAGGTAGGTACAACAGAGGTAGGTATCTAATAGTTTAGGATATAGGTACATATTATGTATAACGATTTAAATTTGTTTAAAACATTTCCCTACTTATAACAAGTACCTAGTGTTTTATTATTTGCCTTTACAACGGGGGGATTAATGCAAAATATATATAAAAAAGGTAAATTGATTATAATATTATACAACGGAAAGGAGCAATAAGAGTTATGAAGACAATAGAGTGACCAGTTCTTCGAAGGGATCAATTGAAAGACGGAGAATTGCCATAGGATGTTTACCTATATAGAATTTGACGACAAAGCAATTAAAAACAATGTTCCTGGAGTGAAAGTCAGAATCGAACGTAACTCGGTTAGGTCTCAAGTGGGGCTAATAATAAATAGTTTAGACCACCATAAATTACTTAATAATCTCCACGATATTTACTCTCTGAATGAAATGACAAGATTGCGTAATTAACCATCTTATAATTTCAATATCGAAGTTAATGAATCCTAACTAAAAAGTGTTAAATAAAGAAATTATTGAAAACAAAAAACCCGACTGCATTAAATCTATAGAAAAGGTTCATTGTCTGAAATGAAAGCTAAAAAGAAAGAAACAAGCCCAGTAATTTAGAATCATGTTAAGTAATAATGAATAACTTCACCATTGAAATAGTTCTATGATCGACGAAGGTACATACATATAAAACAATTCATGAATTTTAATTCATTCCAGAACGATTAACAGTCGGGGTCCTTTGTGAAAATTTGATAGCTAAAAATTGAATGGGCCCCGACTGTTAATCGTTCTGTGATGAATTAAAATTCATGAATTCTCTCCACTCTTCGCTTCCCCTTGTTCTATGTTCCATGATTGTTCATGTATACGTCTGTGTGCGTGTGTATATGTTTGTAAGATACTCTGAGGTATTAATAGGGAATACTTATATGTTTCTCTCGTGTTTTAGTTCGTTGGATAAGGTTACCATTAAACTGTGTTTGTAGCATAAATTCCACTCGAACAGCAACGTACCAATATTTTTTTTTGTGTCTATGGGCAATAGTTACCGCTTTTAATGAGGAGAATCAGAGTATCATGTGTTTACTTGCTATCTTATGATAAAAAAATAATAATTTGGATTAGTCATCAAATGTTGTTGGAATTCGCACTAATAGTTTAAATTAGTATATCGGTAATTTGTTAGGTTAACGAATCACAAGTGCTGTGTTAACTTAATATCAAAGGACGTTACGCACAGAGCTAATTATATTAATGATGTCGATTACGAGCTTCGTATACAGGCTGATATAATTACTTGAACTTTTAAATAATTAATATATAGGCTTTGAGGCTTGAACTTGGCTCATTGTATTTTTTTAAAATTCAAATAGCATTTTCTCACGAACAATATATTATTAAGGCCTTACCTATTCCTGCCGCAATAGCGTCAGTGCGTGTAACTATTGTGTTCCGGTTCCGAGTTTAAGATAGCCGGTAAACTTGTGCATGTGGCATTAAGGATAACACCAAGGATAGCAACGTATCATTAACATCTTTGGCGCTTGTAGGTGAAAGTTGTCTCTTTAATTGTCTCTTTGTCTCTTTTTATCAGTAGAGCCATTTGCTTGCTTACTATGTATAATATAAACAAATTACGAGTCTAATACTATGAAGAGGTATTTGTTTATGAGTTTGCTTGTAAGAATTGAAAACATTTTCAAAATCGATTCTGTAGTTCTAGATGAACTTCGTTGGCCTATGTCCCTTTGAAGAATAAATAATCTGCAATTCTACTTCTTACAAGCTGCCTGGCAGAATAGCACATATTCTAGTTTACAAAAAGACGACCGTTGGCCAAAGCTTTCTAATATCATTACTAATAGGTGGTAGAGTTCTGTGACGTATCGACTATGTCGAGTTTCACTGCCTTTTGCCGCCACAAATTGTTTATTCTACCAAAGAGGTCTGTATTCACACGGGGAAAGTAGTACACAGTGTACGCGGGACGGTGTGCTGTAAAACTAGGAAAACGTGCGAATTTTAGGGTTCCGAAGTAAACTAGGAACCCTTATAGTTTCGCTATGTCCGTCCGTCCGTCCGTCCACACGATCGCTCAGAGATCCTTAGTACTAGAAAGCTGTAATTTAGCATGGATATACATATAGTCATCATCATAGTCATGACAACAAAGTGTCTATATAAAATCTTAAAAAATATTTTTTTGGAAAATTCCACTATATGTATTTAGTGGGAATGTTAATTTTTTTTCTCGTGTACTCCTTAGTGTGAGGTATCGTTGGATAGGTTTTTTAAAAATATTGTAAGTTTGTAAAATAACTTTTCGATTAAAGGAATCGCTTGTGAAATATTGAGCTTTAAAGTGCTTTGTGAGAGTCAAATGTTTCCCCCTCTGCCAGTTAAACAGTGGGTTTTGAGGGTGAGAAAAATTCACATTTGTAGTAAATATAATGAATTTAAAAGGAAAACTATCACGGCTTTGAAGATTTTACAAGTTTTTGAGTAATACTTGATCCAACTTATAAAATGTACTTGGAGAAATAATATTAGGTTCTTGCAATCCGCAATCTTCTTCGGTTTTCTGCAATGTAATCTTTAGCTGTTCCAAATTTCAAACTTCTTGGTTCGCGTAATTGTCATAAAATGAGTATATTGTATATTTTGCTTTACTTATACGTATACTAGCTGACCCGACAAACGTTGTTCTGATTTTTTAACTACTCTTATTTTTTTCTATATTTTCTCACCTTTTAAACCTTCCCTGGACTTCAGCAATTAATTCAAAACCAAAATTAGCCAAATCGGTTCAACCGGTTCGAGTTTCGATCGGTTCGACATTTAGCGAGACTAACGAACAGCAATTGATTTTTATATATATAAATATAGATTTTACAATTTATTTAGTATAGGCACTGTAAAATATTGGAATAAATCAAATTATAAAGTTAAGGTAAAAAATAGTCAAATAAAAATCCAAAATAAAATAGTTAAACAAAAAGTCAAACTAAATCTCGATGTCTGGAAATCCACAACCATGCGATTTTCGAACCACTTTTTGCTCCGCATTCTTCCTATGCGAAACCGACTATCGGCGGAAATTTTTCTGAACAGGTACGACTTAGGGACTTTCAAGAAAAGAGCCTACTCATTCTTAAAAAGCCGGCAACGCAATTACAAGACTTCTGGTAGTTGTCTATGGGCGGCGGTAATCACTTACCGTCAGGCGAGCCTCCTGTCCGTTTGCTTCCTCTTATATATAAAAAAAAGTTTTTGTCTCTGACTCAATGTCCAAATCCATGGTTTCAACTTTCGACTTTCGGTAGTCCGTCTCTTATACGCCGTTTACAGTTCCATGGAATTCATTATTACAATGTGATATTTAACTAATGAGCACGGAGGAATGCGTTCAAAATGCAATAAAATAATTATTAAATTAATTAATAAATGCAGTATTAGCATAATAGAATAATAGTTTCTATTGTGGTATTAGTATAACACTAGTTGTGTTAATTTATCTAGAGATTAAAGTAAATGGTATTTTATTTACCTTTATTACCATTCTACATAGGTACATGTGTGAACATGGCTTAAATACCTTGGCTTTTAATTAGGGATGATCCGAAATTCGTGTTACATTCGGTTTAACCGAATTTGGTTTAAATGTCGAACGAAGAAAAAAATACCTACTTGCATTATTTTGGCTAAAATCTACACTAATATTTCAAAGAGGAAAAATTTGTATTTTTGAATATATATGATTCGAATAAACTTAAAAACGTCCAGTCGTTTTTGTGTTTATTCGAATCATATAACAATCCATACTAATATTATAAATGCAAAAGTCTGTCTGTCTGTTACGTTTTCACGGCTAAACCGCTGGACCGATTTTCATGAAATTTGGCATAGATATAGTTGAAGATCCGAGGTCAAACATAGGCTAATTTTTTTTTCAAAATCAGTCCCTGGAGGAGTGAAATAGGAGATGGAATTTTTATTAAAAGCTAGACGATTTATTAATATACTCGTGGGCGAAGCTGCGCGGGTCAGCCAGTACCTATATAAAATATTATTTCACCATTAAAAATATTTTAAATCTTCGCTGAGTAACATAGGATATATTATATTTTCAAAAAATTAGAGATCCGTACCTAAATGAGAACAAAATATCAAAATTTTGCCGATAAGTAATTATTTCGTCTGCGCTGAGAAAACCATTAACAATATCTATACTAATATTATAAATGTGAAAGTATCTCTGCCTGTCTGTCCGTCTCTTCTTCACGCCTAAACCACTGAACCGATTTGGATGAAATTTGATACAAAGATAATTTGAGACCCAAGAAAGGGCATAGGATAGTTTTTATCTCGTGTATCCTACGGGAACGGGAGCTATCCGGGACTGTATTTAGAATTTTTTCCACGCGGACGAAGTCGCGGGCACAGCTAGTATAAAATTAGGTAAATTCCCGACGGGCGCACTCGAGAAATCGCGCCAAAATTGAACCGAAATCTAGCCGATTTTTTTATTTGCACCGAATATTCGGCCAAAGTTCATCTCAATCATTTTTTTTGCACCACTAGCAATTACTCGCGACGTCATGTGACCAAAAATCATTACTTTCCTTAGCTCAGTCAGGTAAAACAGTAGCCTATGTCACTCTTGAATAACATAGTTTTCTAGTTTTTAATTTTTTTTCTTTTTGACCTGTCAAAACTGTATATTGAATATTTTTTTTAAAAAATACTTGGGGCCATAGAATAATAACGCATAGAAACCTAGTCGACCCGCGCTATATTAAGCCATTTCAAAGAAGCCTGAAAAGGCCTCTTACGCTCGCCGGCCGCTCAGACATGTGACACGTGCCACACAGAGTACAGCTCTCGCAATTTCAAAAAATGTGAGTTACTGTGTGGTGAAAGTATGTCACCGTGCTTCACAATAGCGTATTTAGGGCTTGAAGATCACATTTCACACATAAAAACTACTTGGCATCGGATATTTTTGTATAAATTCCAAACAAATAAATCGTAAATATCTAAGTTGAACGATATTCAAAATGTTGCCAGCCAAAGAGGAAAATATTCTACCACGTATTTGTTTTTACCTATTTTCATTATAATTAATAACGTGTGTATTACTATTTTATGTGCGATATTACATAGCTTGGACTTCGCTTTTGCATAAAAAATATTTTTTAAGTGTTGGGACTTACCATTATACTGGCACAAATATTACAAAACCGTTTGTCAAACCAATATTACAAAGCTTATATTCGTGTATAATGAGGACTTTTAGAAGGCAAAAAAAATGTTCCAACTAGCATTCTAGATGCCACAGTGATACCAGAAAAATACTGTTACTGCTAAAAAGACATTTTTTTTAATTTTTCTTATGAAATAATATGGCATGGTACAGCATTATTTCATGTTTTCCTAAGTGTCAAGTAGTTTTATTGGCGATATTTTCGAGTTTTATCGACGAAATAATGTAGAATAACGTGCCCTAAAATCGGTCTGCGCCAAATGTTGGCCTCCTAATATGTTTATGCTGATAATTAAGTTTTAATTCTACATAGCTTGAAATTTATATTGCGAATGACGATATTGCTCATACACGACTTAATTAATTTGTGACGTATACTCCAATGCATATAGTATAGCACGTAGAAGCCAAAGAGTCGCCATAAAGAGCTGCATTGTTTCCGATTCAGCTAAAAACGTTAGAGGAGATTACGCACAGGGATTACGTTTTTCTATATTCTAAGATCTGAATCAAAACAGTTGCGCACGATAGGTGGTGCTCAAGTAGTGCACAGAGCCAATAGTAGCTTGACTCAATATAGTAGTCAGAAATATTATGTTTAGCTTAAAACATTTTAACTTTTTAAACTGATTTAAATAAATAATTTGATTAATAAGCATACCTATGCTATTACTTTTTACCTCAAAGTGCTTGTAAATATTGTTCCGCTTGCCCACCCATCTGCTGACGTTCAAGCTAGTTTAGCTTTCACTAAATATATACATATACACACATACACGCACACAGACGTACACATAAAGACACACAAGCATTCGCCAAGCAATGTACAAATTTGTAATAACATTTGACCGCCCCGTTGGTCGAGTGCTTAGCGGCCCTGACTACGCAATCGTCGGGGCTCGGGTTCGATCCTCGACGGGGACAAGCATTTGCGTGATGAGCATAAATGTTTGTATTTCCGGGTTTGGGTGTTTATTAAATATATTCCAGTATTTATATATGTATTTCTATGTATTAGTATCGTTGACTAACACCCATTACACAAGCAAATAATTTGCTTACTTTGGAGTTTGATCAGTAAGTGTAATTTGTCCCGTGAATATTATATTATTATTATTGTACAATTATATTTTAGAAGATATATTTCAATATTTTTTTTAAAATTTTTTTTCAAAGAATTACTTCAATAAATGTTTTTATAAGTTCAATAATGTAAACTTGTATTGGCCATATTTTTATTTACGGTTGGTGCTGGTTGGTTACCGCTGTTTGATTACTGATATATACAAAAAAAATATCTTGACTCTTTAACATTTCCCTGTAATTCTACTCATTTTACCTCACCGGGATAAAAAATGTAAGTTTTAAGTTTTTTATATGTCTAATAATACTATTGGAAAGAAAGACAATCTTTATTTTAATGAAGTGAAAATATTTTAAATTACAAATGAAAGCACAAAAACTAAAAAAAATATAAGGTTAAATAGCTTTGGAATATCATATTGAGAACATCTAGAATATTTCTTGACATTTAAAATATTATACGTAACCGAATAAAAGTATAAGTTTCAAGTTTATACTAAATGACTATTAATGTTATAATATGAAAGACTATTTGTAAGGTAGACCTAATTTAAATACCGTTTTGGGAAAATATTTATTTGCTTGCAACATTATTCACGCAATAATGTGTCTTTGTGTGCGTGTCAACGCAAGTAATTACACTAAGGGTGACGAAGGTTATGCACACATCGATACGGTTTTGGCTTAAAATATGAACGAAACGTTGAATGCAATTATCGCTCTAAGCGTTATTACTCTATGCTTGGGGCGTGATCTATAATCAATATCGAATCCAAAAATATAGTTTTTAGATTTTTTGTCTGTTTGTCTGTTTGTCTGAATGTATGTCCGGGGTAAACTCAAAAAGTACTGCATGGATTTACTTCAAATTTTGCATGAATATTACTATAAGATCGGGTCAACATATAGGCTACATATTATCACTATTATATCACACAGGCTATTACCTACGGGGGAGGAGCTGTGCGGTGTAAACGAAGTCCGCACGGACGAAGTTGCGGGCAACAGCTAGTATATTATAAAAAAGTCGTAGGAAAGTCAAAACTGTACATTGAATATTTTTTAAAAAGAATACTTGGGGCGTGATCTACAATAGATATCAAAGCCAAAAATATAGTTCTTAGAATTTTTGTCTGTTTGTCTGTATGTATGTCCGGAGTAAACTCTGTAACAAATAGACAAAAATTCTAAAAACTATATTTTTGGCTTCGTTATCTATATATTGTGTGTTATTATTCTTCGTTATCTATATATATTGTGTGAATATATTATTTAAATTGAACGTACATATAACTACTTATTTTAGGGATCTACACCTCAAAAGAAAAAAACGAATCTCTCAATTAAGTTCATTATCATAAAATTTGTAGAAAAATTTGTTCTGTATAATGCTGCGTAATTCCATGTACCAAAACTGTGGTCGTGACGAGAAGTGTTTAATTTGGATAAACATAAAAAGGTCGTCATGGCTTCCTGATCCTTTAAACGAATTTATATTAACATATTTACTATAACTACATATAATAAAAATGTCAATGTATAGCACCGATTAGGGTTCGTCAATTTAGGACACTACAAGTGGAATAACAATTAGATGTTATGAATAATCCGCCATTTTGTATTCATTGCGTGATTTCAATTTTATGGCGACAGATTTCGCGAACCCTAAATTTTGTAGCTAATTGTGTATTAGTCTAATAACTTTGATTATTAAGTTGGTCAGGTATTCGAACCTTAAATGTATGGGCGTAGCTAAGGGTTTGGTGGGAGGGGGCCACAAAAGGGGCCCACGTTAGAAAACTAACTGCTTACCCAAAAAATGTCAGTGTTGTAGAATTACCACACTGTTTGGTGCAAAAGCAATCAGGTTTGCTTTTGCACCAAACAGCAACCTGATTGTAAAAGTCTCGTTCCATAGCATTTTTTTTTGCTTTAACCTTCTTGTTGCCTCCTGGTGAGAATGGAAGGAAACAGGATGTATTTTCCTACTCCTCCTACATACTTCTAATTAACTTCGTTGTGGCTTCCAGGGCGGCTTAACTTTTCCCAGGGCACCCTGTGCTCGCGACTTTGTATTTATTATGAGGGTTGCCGCAGTTGGTGCTGGTTTACAGAAGTTACAATTGTGGGAAAGAGAGTATAGGTATGCCCATTGCCCTTTTAACACTGATTCCTTTTTAATCTCCGACGCAAAAACAACGAGTGTTATAAATTCACAAGTTTTAGTGACTGTAGTAAGACGTATTCTGTGAAAATGTCCAGCGTCAACTTTCTACGTATTTCTGTTCAGGAGACAGACAGGCAGCTGAGTCATAAATAGGGTTACTTTTGTTTCGTTTTGAGTAGGTACACAAAGTTAAAATACTATGAAAGTAAATTTTTACGATGCACATACCTACACAGTGACTCGAAATTTGCAGCATGAAGTTAGTTAATTAATTTGCTTTTAGTTTAAAGTGAGGGTGACATCTATATTTTTTTTTGTAATGTCTCAATACACAGCATGTGTTTTATATCGATAAAATTAAAACTATTATTTTTTGTACTAAGATAGCATAACTTCTTTTCTTCGTGCTGGTTCGAGTCTTGGAATACACTATTTGCTATTCAACCAGGCAGTTCGTTTGACTAACGACCGAATAAATAAAAGGCAAACAATTTACTAATCGTGTCATTTCATACTGAAGGTAGGTGCAGAAAGTGTTTACTGAAAAATGGATTCTTAAATTTTGACCTAATTATCCAATAAAAATGTTTTTGTGCGATATCCATGCGCAGACATCCGCGTATAGATATCGCTGTTTATTATTTACAAATAGGGATTTACCGAACTCATGACTAGACTAGTTAGTGCACTGCTATCGCTCGCGCTGTGATCATCCTTTTTGAATATTACGACATTAATTTTGTTAAGGTTTACTATATAGTTAAGCATTATTTATTATGTTTGTATTGATTATTTATGACTATTAACTATCATGTCCTTCAATATGTACAATATTTTACCAATCAACCTGTATATAATAGAAAAATCTATTACATTCTGAATGCCATCAAAAAGCATGCATTCTTACATGTGATTGCTAGTAATTTAGATATTATATATTCCAATACTCATCTTCTTGGTTTATTGAACCATGAAACTGTTCAAACTATAATCGATAAAACTGTGTTATCGACATGAGAGTGCTACAAAACGGCAACGATTTTTGTTTAAAACAAAACAGATTAACAGATAAGCAACTTCAAGTACAGAAGTTCTAATAAATTGTAACTACTTTATAAATATTATATTTTCAAACGACTACTCAAAAGAAGGAAATTATCAATTCGATTGTATTTTTTTTTAATTTTTTATGTTTGTTACTTCAGAACGCGGTAATTTTTGAACCGATTATGAAAATTCTTTTTTTGGAGGGTATGTTTCCGTGTGATTCCATTTTGATTTAGCAAAGGTTTGATGCAGGATTCCGGTAATACGGATCGATTGCTGTAGTTTTGCTGGCTTTTAAAAATATTCCTCAAAAATATTTATATACTGTACAACAGACAGTATGTTAGTTGAAATTAATACATTACTAATCTAGTTTAGTCTAGTCTAAATGTATGTATTTATGTATCGTACTATATAAATCTTAAACGGCTGTCTGTATATTTAATGTTTTTGAAATTTGGCACATTCTATTTACATCAAAAGGAAACCAACGTGATTATAATCTATAAATTATAGTTTTTTTGTAATTGTTATGTTAATGATCAACAAAATGTTGTTTGGTTTTAAGAAAACTCAAATATTAACATTAGTGGTATACTCGAAAGCGTTAGAAGGGTTTTATTTTTCTATGTATATATCTTTGGCAAGCTCTGTAGCCTAAATGGCTAGACGATATGGGAAATTAGAGACGAATAATTGGATTCAACTTAAGGCGAGGTCTTTTGACGCGCGCCAATTCTATAGAAAGTGGGCGGCGCGGTACATTCTGAAACCGCTGGAAAACGGTTTATTTTTCGGATAAATAAATATAGGACTTAAACTGAAAACAAAACTTAGTACACTCTTTTTTCTATTTAAAACTAAATATCGCCATATAAAAATCACGTGGTAAATTATAAATATTATGAACAAATTACTTGTTTTAGAGATTTTTTTAGCCTATTTTCGGAATTTTATATAATTGAGTAAAGTTAATTCTATCATTTAATGAATTAGTACATTTCTTAGATAATATCTTCAGGTATATCATGTAGTTTTTGTAAAACCGTTATTTAATGATCAATACATAAAAAGGTGATTAATCAAACCAGTTTTTTCCATTTTGTCTCGATGCCTCGCCTTAATAGTAAGAGTAATATAAGCTATATCGTTTTTACCGAACTGCAATAGAAGAAAGGTTATTTTTTTTTCCGATTCAGTTGGGATTTTTTTATAATAATTACTTTTTCTCAATATCGTAGGATAGCCAATAATTAAATGGCTCTACTAAGTAAGGGATAAACATCGCCTATAGGCACGAAAGATGTTAAATTTGCGTTGCTATACTTGTGACGGGGTCCTAACGCCACATGCATAAATTTACCGGTTACCTTACCTTCCAAACGGGAATACAATAGTGACAAGCACTGATGCTATTGCGGCAGGAATAGGTAACGCAGTGGTACCAGACCCGGGCAAGAAATGTGTGTTTTTGGTAGATAAGAAGATCCAGGAATATCTCGGATTCAAACCCTCGTGATCTCAGCCGATAGGGCCAGGACCAGTAGATCTTGCCGCCAATTGACAAGTTGTTTGCTCAGTACATTATTGCTTATTTTTCTTTAAAAGCATTAATGGGCAATATACATTAGGTTCAAATTTATAAGGTAGATTCCTAGACAACGATTATTCACATCTCGTGCAGGTCGTGGCCGTGTTGTCTATACATTTTGCCGGATGTCTATAAACTAACGACGTTATGCAAAATGTCATTGTTCTGGAAAACAGAGTAGCTATTAATAGAAATGTCTGTTTCATTGACTAGATATAACTAATTTCATTTCAGTCACTAGATATTCCTTAATATGTATAACTGTGTTTAAAAAAATGTTGGCTTGATGGACAGAGTACCTAACCTTATATATCATATACATATCTTACATACCTAAAATACAAAATCGATTTATCCGTTTGGGAGTAATCATTGACGAAAAATTTTGAAAAAAGGGTTTTTTTGACATAACTTCGATATTTTTCAACTAATCATTTTCTGGTATTTTATTATATTTTAGTACTAAAAACACTACGTCGAATGCCGTTTCGAAAATCAAAATCGAATCTAATTTTTAAAAGTTACAGCTTTTCAAATATTAAATTTACTTTATTTTTAGCAAATTGACTTAATATTTTTGAAATAATTTTCAGGCTAATATACCGATTGACTTAAAAATATTTCAGTTTTTTTTCCTTTATAAACTGCGTCAAATACCGTTAATAGGATCAAAATTGGTCAAATTGTTTGCGATTTATGAAAATGAAATCTATGGCTGAAAATTTTTGAAAAAAAAAAATTGTTTTTTGACACTGCTTCGAAATTTTTCAATCTATCGATTATTTAGCTAAAGCAATATTTTAGATCTCAAAAATTGATTTGAATGCTATTCGAATTTTGAAAGATCAAAATCGATCAAAGTTTCCAGAACATACAGCTTTTCAAAAATCAATATAGGTACTGCCATTTTTAACAAAATAGATGTTTGAACTGAAAAATCTATGATTTTTGAACTGAAAAAACTGAAAAAATCTATGATTACTCTTTTGAGTTTAAAATACCTAAATTTAACGGGAAGTTCCAGGGATGGCCTGCAGAGTCAAACGTTTACAGATTTTTTGATTAAGTAAATACCAAGCTGAATTTTTGACGAGATAACCACCGTTTCCATCTTCGGAAAAACTCGAATCGGGTAATAAAGATAAATAAAAAAGAAAACTTTAGATTGTCGAACTAAGAAGTTTCCACTTTACGTGTAGGACAAAGGAACCCCTGAATTATTATAATAATTAATAAGCTGTTGTGAGAAAATTAGGTTGTTTTTAAATTGATTAATATCAATCTAAAAATCTCATAATTCCGAATCTGCAGAGTGGAGAATTCATTAGAATCATCGAATGCAATGGGCAAAAGTTTTTTCGTGTTTTTCATAAAATAATCAAGCGGTTAAAGCAAAAACATAATTATTGTTTTTAATAAAAATTATTCCTTTACCGAATTAAAATATTCGAAGGCCCCTTCGAAAAATTTCGAATCGGGTAAATTTATTAGTTACCCCATTCGAAATTTTTCGAAGATAGAAAAAATTTAGTTCTCGTCAAAACGAAGCTGTTCAAAAAAAGTTTGTTCCTGGGACTACGATATAAATAGGCCACATGCAGTCGGATCCACTACATGGATAACATCGCACCATTACCATCTTCGATGGGTAAAGGCGATTGCGATATATAGGGATTTCCAATAAGTCATCTATTAGCGAAGAAGCAGTCGCACATGTAACTTGTCTTTTAAACTGTAATAGGACTCACAGATTGTATTTCGCAATATATGTCGAGCAGTAGTAACAATCATCGGTCAGACATTGCAGAAATTTATCACGTTTAAGTGAGTTAAACTTGTTCAACACAATAACTTCGTAGCGGTAGATAGCTTAGTCTTCTAAAGGATGTCAGATATAAAGTAGTTTTTGAGTTTATTCGATACCTACATACCTATAAAAATAAAAAATACAGATCATTTCTCTTTTTAATATCAGTGTAGATTTTAGTTAAAATAGTGCAAGTAGGTTCTTTTTTTCCAGTGCCGAATGTTCGGCATTTAAATATTTCAATTTAGCGGGAAGTTTCAGAGATGGCCTGCAGGGTCAGTAAATAAAAATATTACTTACGTCTGCTTGTTTCTCTGTTTAATTTTTAAGTGCTAAAGAAAAATTCGTCCAATCCCCGTGTTGGTCTCGGGCTCCTTTGAAGAATAGACCAACTGCCGTTCTGCCAGGCAGGTCGTAAATGTGACGTATTGGCTATACGAGTCACTACCATCGTGGCTACTAAGTGGTAGAGTACTGCATTGTCTCGTCCGTGTCTGGTACCACCGCCTTATTTATTCCTGCCACTATAGCGTCAGTGCTTGTCGCTGTCGTGTTCCGGTTTGGAGGGTAAGATAGCCGGTAAACTTATGCGTGTGGCATTAGACCTTGCCACAAGATAGCAACGCACCATTAACGTCTATGGTGTCTATAGGCGATGGTTGACTCTTACCATCAGGGGTCAGGGGACCCATCTGCTTGTTTGCTATCTTATGATATAAAAATACACATTTTATTATCTCTAAAATTAAGTCGTTTACTTTTTATAAAATTTAGTATTTATTTCAGCTTTATCGATATCAATATCTCCAATACATATGTATCGCCGTCTCTGTAGTCTAGTGGTCCGGTCTCGATGTTGAGCACATGAGGTCTCAGGTTCAAATCCCGAGTCGGACAATTCAAAAACGTGTTTTCTAGTTTTCTGATATAAACAGCGATGCCCGGGATTGGATAAATTCCCGGTTAGTGATAGGTTTTTCATCTATCACATTATGGTACTAATGGCCAATTGCACTAATATTCTCTTAGCTTAGGACAATCCTATTATGCTGTCATATTCTTTTCATTTAAGACAAGAAGTGACAGCATACTATTTAAGACTTCTTGTCTTAAATGAAAAGAATGTGACAGCATACTATTTAGGATTGTCCTAAGCTAAGATAATATTAATCCAATTGGCCGTATGTATCTTCGGCTAATCGTGTATGCACATCTTGCACCTCTGCCTACCTCTTCGGGGAAACGGACGTGAAGCTATTTTAGATTTTTCGATATCAATATCTCAAATAAAGCTTTATGAAATAAGGATACTTATTCAAATTCTGTTGAACACAAAATTAAAACTACTCTGTGATAATTTTATACTTCAACATGCGAAATAATAATTCATAAACTAAACAATATTGAGCTCTAAGCATAGGCGGAACAAACAAAGCCGAAGAGTAGTAACGCGAACATAAAATCGCATAGATTTTTATATTCAAAACGTAGAACATCCTGTACATTAAGATCGTTAATTTTTTATGATAGGGTGAGTTCAAACTGTACAGTTACATTCAAACATCGGTTTGTGGCGATCGTGTCTTATTTAAATGTGTGGAAAAACAACACGCTGGTTTGTTTACAGTACCGGAAGAGATAAGGGTTATCACACACTGTGGGAGCTTTGTAAATGATTTAGAACTCAATTTGCGAATAGCATCATGACTCTCCGTTACGTTATTGTGTTGTGCATTGTGATGCAATTTGTGAAAAGTGAACTTATGTTGGGTCAAAAGGGTGTTTGTCCGTAAGTTTTACAATTCCTTGTTGGCTATTGGTAGTCTAGTTTTATAACTTTTTTACCCGATTACGCCAGAAGGATGTATGTATATTTTAATACTTTTTGTAGCCTACGGCATGTCAGATATCATATAAGTAAAATAAAAACAAAAATGTCGAGCTTTACGTACTCTTTAAGAGAACTACGTAAAGCAACAGACCTTAACACTGCTTTGGTAGCATATCACGCATACGCAAATTCGTGGCTTACATATGGCATTTTGTTATGGGGTAATAGTTCAAACATACAAGAGTTATTTATTTCCCAAAAAAAATGTATACGCAACCTCAAAAACATTAAAGAAACCGAAACCATTCTTTAAAAGCCTCAAAATATTAACTTTGACATCAATATACATATTGGAAGCAATGACATATTTTGTAAGAAAATATTCCCATTTTTTAAAAATAAAACCGATATGCCACGACACTTCGCAAGTGATCCAAATATAATCTAGAATTGCCAATATCTAAACTAAAAATGCATAGTTCCGGACCGAATATAATGTGTATAAAAATATATAATAAACTATCTGATAAAATTAAATCTGAAGAAAATGATCGCATATTTATAAAACTTGTAAAAAATCTATTGGTAGAAAAATGTTATTACATCATAAACGATTTCTTTAACGACAACCGTATAATTGTATCATAAAATGGATCGGTCCAGTCCTACATTGCAATACCCTTATAGGGTGTATATGTTCACCACATTTAATAGATTAACACCAAATGTAATAATTGTAACATATTAAGCAATAAATTATTGAGTATTGAGTATTGAGATTTTAGCTAAAGGGAAGTCGCTAGCTTCACCTTGATTGTGAGATTAGTTATATCTACGTTTAAGATTATTCTCATTTGCTTATAAGTGTTCTGATATCTTACAATAATCTTTTTTACATAGTTTTATAGTCTCTTAGTCACAGATCACATGAGTACTAATAGACTCGCCATTGGGAAGGAAACGTGTCGCCGCGCATATGAGCAAACGATCCTATTACTGTCAAGAATTTCATACAATTGCAGGTTATATTATATCGGGAAAGAATAGAAATAGACCATGTTGTACTGTTTTATCGTACCGAATGAGATGACAAGGATTAAATATTACCCTTGGAATGATTTTAATTCATTGGTAAGTAGTATAACTTTGTGTTTCTGTAGGTATGAAATTGGAAGCTACACTGATAAATTAAGAAATTGTCTTGAAAGGCGTATCCATTTAAACTACGTTTTACGAAAACTGCATTTTGGTTTTTATTATAAAACCATTTGTCAATACAAGTGGTTTTATATTAAAAATAAAAATGCAGCATGAAATATTGATTGCAAAACCAATTACAATCGATATTGCTATATAGCAATATCGATTGTAATTGGTTTCAAATATATAAAGTCTACCGTTTTCGCGCATACACATCATCAGGACTTATATCTAATTACGTAGTCTTATTTAAATTCATTTCTTTTAAATTTGTTAACTAGTAAATCGCTAAAAATATCAGAAAGCTTATTGTAGAATCATACATTTTGCTCCATAAAACGGCCGGTTTTACTGTGGAGACGAAATACATGCAACAGCAAGGTTGCTTTTGTTAGCGAGTATACATCACAATTCTTCTTAAAAGCTCTCATATTTCACGTATATTCAGGTTTTCAAATATTATAATCTGCGTAGTTACGGTAAAAATATTAATTTCTTTGAATTGTTTCCTGTTGTGCCTTTTGACTCTTATTTACCTCATTAGATAAAAATGAATAAAAGAAGCCAGACATTTCGAATTGTGTGGTGACCTTACTAAATCAGTTTAATTTTATTAGTTTAATTTTAAATATTTGAGAACTTGATGTACGTTCGTAAAATTATTTGCTTTTTTTAAAAAAAATGGTGACGTACACTCACTCAATTATAAAATTACTAAGGAACAAAAACAATCTTGTTGTGCATGCATCTCGTCTCCTCAGAATAAGTAACTCTTTTATGGGTCAATGTATACGCTTTTACAATAAACTTCCCGAAACTATAAGAGATCTACCAGTCAATAAATTAAAAAAATGTGTTAAAACAAAACTGTGTAAAAAAGGATATTATAAGATCTCAGATTATTTAGAAGACAAAAAAGCCTGGGATTAATTGCTCCTCATATCGATCTCATATATATTTTTTGTAATGTTTTGATACTGTAAAAAAATAGATGATATGAAAAAGACAAGTAAGCTGAAATTCTTCCGCCGGATCTTCTCAGTGTGTGGCCGCGTTTCCGATCCGGTAGTAGTTTTTAAAAAAATATGTTGACGTGTCAAAATAACTTTTTTTTTATTGAATTAAGTATTTCTGATTTCTGATTTCTAATGTAAAAATGAGTAAATTAATATTATTTAAAACGCACAAACGATCAAAAAAGTTAAATGGTAGTTATTTAGGAAGCATTTTTAGTTAAAGTTAAAATAAAAAGATTATGTAACACGGATTTTACTAAAATCTAAATTTTAAGTGAGCACTTAAATAAATAAATTATTCAAAAATGAGCCATCTTAGCGGTCCTTTTAGTATTTTACAAATTTCTACATATTTTTTACTAAATCTAGATGTGTAATAACATTTAAATCTATGTCTGTTAAAAACCGAATTTTAAAAAGTGTGTGGATTGAGTAAGCGTATAAAATTACTTGTAAAATTTTAAATACTTAACTGAGGTAATTATACCTACATAAACACAAGTTTCACTAAAAATAAAATACAAATTTTAATCTCCCCTTACCTTTATATAGCCTGATTCACATGTACTTTTTTTTGTAACTTTTTTATATAGTCTTCGAAATTTACGATCAAGGTGTCATTCGATTTGTATTGTCACGTAAAAAGTTTAAGGGAAAGTCCGGAAAGGCGCTGAAATATAATTGCAAAAGTT
Organism: Apodemia mormo; assembly: GCA_036924255.1. Classification (NCBI taxonomy): domain Eukaryota; kingdom Metazoa; phylum Arthropoda; class Insecta; order Lepidoptera; family Riodinidae; genus Apodemia; species Apodemia mormo. Next base: position 40,847,248 of record JAUPFN010000009.1, on the reverse strand, counting down.
TATAAACAAATAAGAGAAAAAAAGTGGCGGTTATGTTTTTTCAATATCTCGAAAAATAATCAAAATTTTCAAAATTTGAAAAAAGATCCAAAAAGATCATCAAATTTTCTAAACAAAAGTTTCAACTTCCGGAGCTGTACCTATATAGAGCCAAAAACGGAGTCTGGCTTCCGCGCGCGTTGCGTTAATCGATACTTTCGACAGTTTATTTTTTTAATCGTGTATACTATCGATGTTATCGATTGTATTTCTGTTTAATGATAGTATTGTACTTACTGATGTGATAAAACCCTATCGATAATGGACTGTCAAGCAGCAACACTATAAACCAAAGGTTTCGACACTCATTCCTGAAATTTATGTCTATGCTATTATCAACGTTTCAACGTTTTACTATACCCAAATTCTTATTTAAATCACATACTACCTTCCAAATAGTAGGAAGGGTTGAAGTACAAAACTACTCCCTTTATATTATATTATAGCAATATCGAGATAAAGTTGAAAAAGACATCTCGCTCTCGGACTGTCAGGTCGCAGCGGTGAACGCTACTCCCCGTGGCCTGTAAATCCGCGCCGAGCGAATTTTCACCTCGCCCGTCGCGTTGCCGCCGCCGTCGCCAGTTCTTGTGGCCGTGCGGTAACAGTTATTCAAATCCTGGCAGTTGAGCCTGTCAACAAATGCCCTTGGAATTTTCTCCCGTGTTGGTTCGTTTCTTTGAAGAATAGACTAACTGAACTTCTGCCAGGTGGGTCGTAAAAGGTAACCGATTAGCTATACCTGTCACTACAATCCTAACTACTAGGTGATAGAATTCCGCATCGAATCACCCAGTTATTTGTTACCACCGCCTTACCTATTATAGGCGCAATAGACTCAATACTTATCATGTCGGATGCCGATTTGAAGGGTATGGTAGCCGATAGACTTACGCTTGTGGGATTACCATCCCTCCACACGGATGGCAACGTGCTATTAAAACTTTTTGTGTCACGGTGTAACGTAACACTTCCAGGTTTGCCAACGTGCACTGTCACGTGAATAAATATCTATTTTTGTCGAATTTATATCCTAAAAAAATTATTAACCCTTATCTTTTAAAATACATAAATATTTTAGTTTTTTATTATGCTTATTCCATAGAAACTGCAGTATATCCGATTCATTTTTAGTGAAAATAGGCCCATTGTACCGATTTATTTATAACACAACTTAAAATTAAAAAATTTAAAACCCCTGGCACATTCTTTTATAATAAGACCAACCCTAACATTGTGCATCATGCACATAAGAACGGGCAGCGTTGACCGCCACGTTAGTCGTGTGGTTAGTAACCTTGACTACACAATCGACGTGGTTCGGGTTCGATCCCCGACGGGGGCAAGCATTTGTGTGATGTGCATAAATGTTTGTATTTCCGGGTTTGGGTGTTTATTAAATATATTCCAGTATTTATATATGTATTTCTATGTATTAGTATCGTTGACTAATAGGTATACATAACACAAGCAAAAAATTTGCGTACTGTGAGGTTAGATCAATAAGTGTAATTTGTCCCGTGATATTTATTTGTTTATTTATAAGGCATAACTTTCATAGTAAAACATGCAGAGTTGATGATTTTCAAATGAGAATCCTGCAGCCTCAGGTCAAAACTGCCATGACAAGTAAAGCCAATTGTTCGCCTGTTATGAACTGCTTAGTGGAATGGCAGATACTTACACGGGGAATATAATTTTTTTTTCATATCATAAGATAGCAAACAAGCAGGAGAGCCTCCTGCTGGAAAGAGTCAACCATTGCCTATAGACACCAAAGATGTTAATGGTGTGGTGTTACCCTCCAAATCGAAACACGACAGCGACAAGCACTGACGCTATTGCGGCAGGAATAGATAAAGCGGTAGTACCTGACCCGGGCGAGACAATGCAGAACTCTACCACCTAGTAGCCACGATGGTAGTGACTCGCATAGCCAATCGGTCGCCTTTTATGATATGTCTGGCAGAACGGCAGTTGGTCTATTCTTCAAAGGAGCCCGGAACCAACACGGGGAAAACTATTAATAACTATTTTTAAAAGCATCGTCATGGCATTCATAACTATTTTATAATAGCATCATTCTGGCATTCACAACTATTTGATTATAGCATCATTAGGGCGCTTATAGGTATTTTATAATATCAGGGAATTCGTTACCTAACTTTTATGTAAAAAAAAACCGGTTAAGTGCGAATTGTACTGATACTGAGGGTTCCTAAAACGTAGTGATTGTGTACTCTTTGGGTTCCGCACAAACTAGTAATTAACTTCAGCCACATATAAATTTCATGATTCTAGGTCAACGGTAAGTGTGAGTTTCGATTCTCTAGTGACATCGCACAATATACAACATAAACAGTCATATCTTTGATCGAGTTTTTTTTTGTGATGTAACAAAAAATTTACGGTTTTTAAATACGCTGTAAGACACTGCTTCTTGCCAAATTTCATAATTTTAGGTCACCAGGAAGTAACCTTTAGATTTTGTTTTCTTTTGAAATAGCTAAAAATCGCTAAAGCATCATGAATGGTTATATCTATTGATTGTGTTGATATAGTTTACATATTTGTGAAACAATACAAGTGTTTATATTAAAGAATCAATATAATTGAAGTTGGATTTTTTCACGTAAATGTGTCAATTTCAACTTGATACCTTTACGTATTCCTGAGAAAAAAGGTCTTGACAGACGGACAGACGAATAACGAAATGATCGTATAAGGGTTCCGTTTCTGTTTTTTCTTAATGAGATTTACTACTACCTGTTTTATAATACAATGAGCATTTAAAACGGCTTTCAATTTTAATTGTAACAAATGCTAAAGTTACGATCAAGAATTATAAATTAGTAGGTATTATGCGTAGCGTAAGATAATAAGTAGAGAAGAGAGGATTCTCCTACTCTTTTTGAGATGGAAATTTGCGTTATTTAAATTTTATTATAATAATAACAATAGTGGACAAATTACACAAATTGATCTAACCCTAAAGTAAGTAAATTAATTGTTTGTGATATAGATTTTAGTCAACGATAATACACAGAAATATACATATGCATACGGAAATATATTTCATCAACACCCGTATCCAGAAATACAAGCGTCTATACTCATAACACAATTGCTTGTCCCTGTCGGGACTTGAACCTGAGCCCTATTGATTGTAAGTCAGGGTCACTAACCACTCATCCATCTATTCACATACATACATACACACCAAGGGGGCAGTTAAGCGGCAGCAGCGTGCGTACAATTATAACGAAATAATTGAAATTGAAAAATTAAAGCAACGGGTATCTCAAAAACTACCGAACATATTTACCAATTCTAGGGGAATCCAAGAGTTGACAGAGATGTAATTAATGCATCTACGATTTTCCAACAGCATGAAGTTTAATGATGTTAGAGGCGACCAATTTATAGCGTGTGACGGGGAAGAAATGGAACGGCTATAAATTCAGCAACTACTCTGGACTTTAACTGTATCAAGTTTCATACTCCTTCGATTAGTGGAGATTGTCAATTTGTAACTCACAAAGTTTTTTCTTCACATATCTATATTAATATTATAAATGCGAAAGTTTGGATGTTTGGATGGATGTTTGTTACTCAATCACGCAGAAACTACTGAACGGATTTAAATGAAATTTGAGACACAGGGAGATAATAATCTGGAATAGCACATAGGCTACTTTTTATATCGGAAAAATTAGGCAATCCCGCGGGATTAAAATATATATTTTAATCCCGCTGGATTCATCATTATATATAAAAATGTATAATGCAACGGGCTGCACGCAGCAGCTAGTATGATTTATAGATAAATACCAGTAACGATATAATATTATGCCACACATCATTTATTTTGATGTGTGGTGTTTTAATATCCTTGCCTAATAGAATATTTATTTTTGTTTCAGAGGAAGAAGAGGAAAAGTAAGTAAAATTCATACTTCCTTTAGAAAACCTTTTAAATCTAGACTTGGTGGTAAGTATATACGGAAAGAAGAGGAAGGAGATTTAGAGCCTTGTTTTAACATTTTGACTACTGTGTTGATTTGGACACCCTTTAAATAATAGACCACCTGCAGTTCTGCCAGGCAGTTTGTAAAAGGTGACCGATAGGCCAAACATATTGCTTACATTTAGTTTCACCTATTTACCTTTACCTGCTGCGATAGGGCCTACCCGTGTCATTGTCGTGTTTCGTATTGGAGTGAATGGTAGCCGGTGAACTTATGCATGTGGTATAACCATTCGTTTCCTAGTCATGCACTATTCAAATCTTTCCTGCCTATATTGCTTGTATTTAATTAATATTGTTATTAATTATTGTTATTATTAATTATTGTTAATATTATAATTGTAATTATTGTATTTAATTAATATTAATTAATTAATTTAATCTTTTAATCTATAAATGAAATCGTAGGAAAGTCAAAACTGTACATTAAATAAATAAATAAATATTCACGGGACAAATTACACTTACTGATCTAACCCCAATGTAAGCAAATATTTGCTTGTGTTATCGGTGTTATTCAACGATACTAATACATAGAAATACATATATAAATACCAGAATATATTTAATAAACACCCAAACCCGGAAATACAAACATTTATGCTCATCACACAAATGCTTGTCCCCGTCGGGGATCGAACTCGAGCCCCGTTGATTGCGTAGTCAGAGTGGCTAACCACTCGACCAACGGAGCATTAAATATTTTTTTAAAAGAATGCTTTTGCCGTGATCTACAATCGATATCGAAGCCAATAATATAGTTTTTAGAATTTTTGTCTGTTTGTATGTTTGTCTGTATGTATGTCCGGGGTAAACTCAAAAAGTACTGCATGGATTTACTTCAAATTTTGCATGAATATTACTAACAGATCGGGTCAATATATAGGCTACATATTATCACGCTATCACCTACAGGGAGAAGCTGTGCGGAGTAAATGAAGTCCGCACAAACGAAGTCGCAGGCAACAGCTAGTAAAAAATAAAACAACTGCAGGCTTAGGATAAGCAGCGCGATAAAACGTTATTTACCTGTTTTCTTGACGTTTATGTCAATTTCCCTATTCGCTAAGGAATTGGGCACTTGATTTTGTCACTCTTATTTATTTATTTTTAACGTTTATTTATTTTAAAGCCAACCGGTTTCGCATATATTAATATATGGTTTACCAATATTCCCTTTTCATAATATTTTTATTGGTTACATATTATGACAATTAACTATCGTTACTTAAATATGTAGTCTTGTAGTCTTTTACCAGTCAACTTGTATATATTTGTATTCTAGCACTTACTACTGCTCCCTTTTCACCCGTGTTGGTTCCGTGCTCCTTTGAAGAATAGGCCGTTCTGCTAGGCAGATCGTAAAAGGCGACCAACTGGCTATGCGAGTCACTACCATCGTGACTGTTAGATGGTAGAGTTCTGCATTGTCTCGCTCGGGTCTGGTACCACCGCCTTACCTATTCCTGCCGCAATAGCGTCAGTGTTAGTCACTGTCGTGTTCCGGTTTGGAGGGTTATGTAGTGTGTGGCATCAGACGTCTATAGGCGATGGTTGACTCTTTCCATCAGGAGACCCATCTGCTTGTTTGCCATCTTATGATATAAAAAAAAAAAACTCCACGCTAGGGAAAATCTTAAAAACTTAGAGAGAAAAAATTTCGACCCGACAGAACAATTTATAATTAGTTTTGAAATACTTTTTTACTTCTGTTATCGATCTTCTCACCAACCCAATTTATTATTCTCGAAAAAAGTTATAAACTTGAAAAAAAATCTGTACATAAGAACAGAAAATAATTTTCTAGCCTTATATAATTTTATATAGAAGTATACCTATTGTGTTTTCTAATTAGATTACGTCCATATACGTCTGTATCTTATACAGTCTATGGACGCCTATTGACTATAAAATAGTCTAGAGGCGTCCATAGACCGTACATATAGCTTTGACAAGAGAAGGATCCTTAATCTAAGATCAGTTTATATAGGGTAGGATTGCAAATGCATCTTTTCCTATAGACACGTTATACCCGCGGTTGCGTAATACTGCAAACTTCGTTTAATTTATCAATGTTCTCATTTCCTGTGTTTTGCGCATGGATCTGGGATGTTCCTGTCGATTATAAAATGTCACAACTGTTGTAATAACCAAAAGCTGTGCGTAGAGATTATTTAGTTTGTTTTGGATGATATCATAATTGAAGTAAAAATGTTATAATATATTTTTTTATTTCTTCAGAGCGTGTTTTTTGCGATGCAGTGCGGTCCACGTGGTGTCTTTTTGGCAATTAGTAGGCACTTCCTTAACGATCAACAAACTTATGGTGATGTTGGAATATATCGCCTGCTAGTGGCTTAGCCGTAAAATTATAACAGACTGATTTTTGATCCCCGGGTTTTGCAAAAATATTATTGAGGTTTATTTGAGGCACTTCGGGTGTTATTATATTATATAATATTGTATAACACCCATATAGGTAAAGCGGTGGTACCAGACCCGGGCGTGACAATGCAGAACTATACAACCTAGTAGCCACGATGGTAGTGACTCGCATAGCAAATTGGTCGCCTTTAACCATCTGCCTGGCAGAACGGCAGTTGGTCTATTCTTCAAAGGAGTCCGGAGCCAACACGTGAGAATGACTTCGAGTAAACGCTAATGACTAGACTAAAATATTTTGGTTGATCAAAACTATAAATATTTTTTACAGAAACCTGTTTGCTGCAAAGATTGGACATACAATCGGACTACTAATTCCTGTAAACCAAAATGTTCAAATGGTTGCATTGATGGAGAATGTATTGAACCTAATAAGTGCTATTGTAAACCACCTTTAGAATTACAAAACAACAATAGTTGTGTTTTGAAAGTAACATGTGAGTCTCCTTGTATCAATGGAATATGTACAGAAAGAAACAAATGTACTTGTAACGAGGGCTACACGCCAAAAGATCAGTTCACATGTATTCCGAAATGTGAGAAATGTATAAATGGTGAATGTGTAGCGCCGGATGTATGTTTGTGTAACAAAGGATATACAAAAATAAATGATACGTGTAAGCCTGTATGTGAACAATGTTCTAATGGAATTTGTGTTGCACCTGATGATTGTCAATGTGATGTTGGATATGTTAAACAAGAAGGTGCATGCAAGCCAGACTGCAAGGGTGAATGTGTAAATGGAGAATGTACAGCGCCCAATTCATGCACATGTCATTTTGGATACCTCCTTGATCATGAAAATCCATTAAATTGTCGACCACATTGTGAGAATGGGTGTAGTAATGGTACATGTATAGCGCCTAATATTTGCAAGTGTTTTGAAGGTTACGATGAAAAATATTTCAATGGTGATAAAATATGTGTGGCGAAATGCACATCATGTGAACATGGTACATGTGTGGGACCAGAGTATTGTTTGTGTGACAAAAACTATGAAAGAAAAGATGGTGCTTGTAAACCAATATGTACAGATCAGTGCATAAATGGAGATTGTATAAGTCCAAATAATTGTTCCTGTCATGATGGATATGTAAGTAACTCTACACGACCATCGCACTGTTATAAACCATGTCCTATGTGTTATAATGGAGAATGTGATAATGGAGTATGTATTTGTAACACTGGATTTAGTCTCAAGAACAATATATGTGTAGAAGATATCCCGTAAGTAATAATAATAATAATAATAAAGCTTTATTTAATTCCAAACAGAATATCGTTTACATTTGATTATATATAAAAATATGAACATTGCCAATTAATTTAATTATAATAAACAACATGCACCAAAGCTATTATCACTATATATTATTTATATTTTTGGATTTATAGATTTGGACGTGGATCCCGTAAGTATTGATACTTAATTTAAGTATGTCTTCATAACAAACTTAGATAGACTAAATAGCCACATAGTTTTTCAGCATTTAATATTGTTTAAAGTAAGATAAATCGCCTCTGTGGTCTATTGGCCCGGTGTTGGTATTGACCACATGTGGTCCAGGGTAAGATTCCGGGGTCGGGCAATTCTAAATGTATTTGTTCAGTGTTCTGATAATTACAGTATTGTCCGGGATCGGATAAGTGCCCAGTTGCTGATAGACTTGTCACCTATCATATTTTGTGACTAAAGTATTTTCAGCTAATCGTGGGTGCAATTGTTGTACCTACCTTTTTACGGATACGGGTATAAAAATACTTTGACATATAAAAAACTTTTACAAAAATAAGATTAAAAAACATAGTCAATATTCTTAATGGCAAATAATATTTGTCATGCGTTGTTTTATATTATGTTGCTGGTACAAGCCTAATATCTTACCGCTCTGCAAACTGAAATATGGTAGTTACAATAGAATTTTAAAGACAGTAAGATATTTATATCTAAATCAATTATGGTAAGTTGATATAAAGAAAGGAAAGTAGAGTACAGTACATTGAGTCACGTAGACCTTGTTGATCTTGATTTTGTAATGGGAGCGTAGGTTTCCTTCAATAGAGTATTTAATTTATTTTCATCAGTAGCATAATTTATGTTGCGAATAATACAATCGTCACTTTTTTAACTTTTTTATTTATCAAATACAATTGCAGGTTGGATTTTTAAGGCTACCTAGAAATTAATCCAAATACTTACCAGAAGACAGGAAAAATTCACTAGTAAGAAAGAAATAAATCTGCATTCAAAGATTTTTGTAAATATTATATTTCCTTTAACCAGGAAACAGACCGGCTAAAAACGCAAAAAGGAATGATTTTTGGCATCAATCGATAGGGTCTATCATGAGAGTCAATTAATCTCTATAAAAAATGTGTATGCTTAATTTAATGAAATAAAAATAAAATAAAATAAATTAAACGTATGTAAATTGAACAACAGATCACCCCACTCCTTATTTGCTCTATATGAACACTATTTTGTTATATGCATAAATACATCACATTCACATTAACTTGACGCTTGGCGTTGATGAAGTCATTTATCAGCAGAACTGCAGTTGGTCTTTTCTTCAAAGGGGACCCGAACGAACACGAATTAAAATAAATTTCCTATTTTCTGCACTTTTCCCCGTCTTGGTTCCGGGCTTCTTTGAAGAATAGACCAACTGCCGTTCTGCCAGGCAGGTCGAAAAAGACGACCGATTGGCTCTGCAAGTCACTACCATTGTGACTATTAGGTGGTAGAGTTCTGCATTGTCTCGCCCGTGTCTGGTACCACCGCCTTATCTATTCCTGTCGCAATAGCATCAGTGCTTGTCTCTGTCAAGTTTCGGTTTGGAAGGTAAGGTAGCCGGTAAACTTATGCGTGTGGCATTAGACCTCGCCACAAGATAGCAACGCACCATTAACATCTTTGGTGTCTATATGCGATGGTTGACTCTTACCAACAGGAGACCCATCTGCTTGTCTGCTTGTTTGCTATCTTGTGATATAAAAAAAAACTAGAAGTTCTTTTCCTTCAGGTGAAGTTAGAATCATATATGTAAAGTTATTCCGGTAGCTTGTAGCTCATACAATAGCGAGCAAACGAGTTCAGCCACATTTTATAAGAATTCGACTTAGATGCATATGCTAAAGAGTCCTTACATATGCATCTAAGCATTTGTATGTTTATTGTGTATGTATTTTTATTTGTTTCTATATATTAGTTATATTTGTGGTTGTGAATTTTTTTTTGGAGGGTAAGGTAGCCAGTAAACCTATGCATATGACATTAGACCTCGCCACAAGATAGCAACGCATTGCTACCATATTTGGTGTCTATAGGCGATGGTTGACTCCTTCTATCAGGAGACTCATCTGCTTGTTTGCTATCTTATGATATAAAAAGAAATCTTTTTCAGTGTGCGTGTGTTTATGTATACGTGTGTCCAATGTGTGTTTATATGGCTATTCGTCAGTGTGTCTGTAGATCTGTGTGTGTATGTGTGTTTCTATGTATGTTCATTCGATGGGTATCTATAGGTCTTTGTGTTTGTATATCTGTATGTCTGCTTTTGTAGTTTCTTTCAAGTGGATGAAATATTTAAAAATATATGCTCATTCTGTTGTACAATTTTACAGTATTGACCCTGTTAAAGAAAACTGCACTAAAAAGGAAGGCGGAAATTCATGTGAAGTGTATCCTGTGGCACCAGAAGAAGTGAGCTCACAAGCTGGGTAAGATCTTACACATCTTGATAAAATTATTTTTTCATCTTGCGAATATTATCTAATACTTTTAAACGAGCAATTCTTGTGTGTGTATATATATAATTGGAATCTCGGAATCAGCTCCAACGATTTTCATGAAAGTCAAAAATTAGGGGTTTTCGGGTCAAGGAATCGATTTATCAAGGTTCCAGGTCCAAGAAAAGCTCGGTTCCGAAGATATGGGTATGTGAAAAACCGAGCAAAAAACTCGGTCAACCAGGTACAGAAAAATCGATCGATCGTCCAGAAGAATCGATTTATCAAGATTCAAGATCCAAGAAGAGATCGGTTCCAAAAATATGTGAAAAACCGAGCAAAGCTTGTTAAACCAGATATTACTATATAAAATGCAAAATTATATTAAATGAGAATGTTATGAGAGAAGTTAGTATCGATATGAAACTCGCTGTACCACCATGAATTATAGCTTGAATAAAAGTGTGATCTTAGTACTTTAAAATACAAAAAAGCATTTTATGTAAATATACCGGAGTATACGAGAATGACCAAAATTTGATTTGACAACTGAGCATTCCGGAGGCATTGGTTTGAAGACTAGTCTAGACTAATTTGAGTATTTACTGACAAGTGTTATGTTTTGCTATTACATTTTACAAAAATAGTTTGAAAAGCTGATGAACAAAGGTAATATTTGCGAACTTTAACAACATAAATAGTATACAATGTCAAGAACACAAATATAACGGCCGCAATACAGATTCCACCGAACAGACGCGCCCGCCGCTGAAATGTGATTTAATGTTGCCAGAAATATTTACCTTGAAAATGTAATGTAATTGTTTTTTTTTTTAATTCAAAGTATTATAATTATTTAGAAAAACAAATGAATCACAATTTTTCACTTTGACACTGATAATTTATCATAGATTATTATATCGGCCGGATTATTTGTTATAGGAACCTTATATAAGGTAGCTTCCGAAAAAAAAACGTTTGAAAATAAAGATTATTTATTTTTCACTTTTATTCGGCTTAATTATGACTGTTTATTAGTACAAATAAGTAATAATATGAACTACTAGTGTAACGGATGTGTTGTTGTACACTTTAGGTTGTAGTGAACCATTCGTGGGCATTCTTATTTATAATAATGTAGCGAATAATCTAGAAACGTGAAGAATTGGCGCGCTGGAGAGATCGAGAAATAAAAGAAAGAGATAGCTACTTCTATAGATAAACAATAGCCGTTATTATCCAAATAGTTATGCCATAATTGACCTTAAAGCTTAGAGTGTAAGGGTAAAAATAGCGTATACAGTAACTTATGTACGAAAAGCATTGATTAGATTTCGAAAGATTCGGGAATGTAGTCGAACTTTACCTTGAGTATAAAAAGGGATGTCTTGGCAAATAGAGTGCAGTTTTATACAGCGATTCCGAGCAATTTTGTACACTTTTTTTGTATTGATATTATGAGATGAACCAGCTTTATTTTAAGAAAATCAAAATTTTTTTTATATCATAAGATAGCAAACTAGCAGATGGGGGGACCCATCTGCTTGTTTGTTATCTTGGATGTATGCTGTATATTGAAAAGAGTCAACTATCGCCTACAGACAACAAAGATGTTAATGGTGCGTTGCTATCTTGTGGCGAGGTCTAATGCCACATGTATAAGTTTACCGGCTACCTTACGCTATTGCGGCAGGAATAGATAAGGCGGTGGTACCTGACCCGGGCGAGACAATGCAGAACTCTACCACCTAGAAAATTCGTGCTGTAAATACACGATTTTAATATAAGTGGTACAATACAGTACAAACTCAAAACATGTAACAGTAATTAAAATATGCTTTGATTTTTCTAGATTTATAATCAACAGATAATATAGACAAAACAGAAACAGATAAAATTGATCTAGGTAACTGTCTTTTCCACGATAATCCACTTTCACATAAAAAAGTAGCATTTTCATATTTAAAATCTAGAGCTTTTAAACAATTATTTCTGGTGGGTATTCAAGGTACGCGAAATTCTTCTTTTTTAATTCTTCTTATTTTGTTTACAATTTTACAGTATTGTCCTTGATAAAGAAAACTGCACTAAAAAGGAAGGTGACAGTTCATGTGAAGTGTATCCCATAGCGCCAGAAGAAGTGACCTCACAAACTGGGTAAGAACTTACACGTTATAAAATTATTATTTTTATAATGAGGATAGAAAGTCCTATTTTTCAAATACTCCATAACAGTCAGTGAATGTATAGTTGGGTTAAATTTATTATAATTCAATTTTAAATACACTTAGATATATTTCGGTTTGAGCCGGGCTTCCTTTGAAGAATAAGCCAACTGTCGTTCTGCCAGGCAGGTCGTAAGAAGCGACCGATTAAATCATAATTAATATTCACGCATATTTACTACCAGGTTATTTCTAATCAACGTTACAAAGAGATGTAGGTTCGCTCTGCATCTTTTACCACATTTACTATGGGGAGTGTACCGACAAGTTGTTCGGATTAATTCCTGCCGCTAAATTCCATCATCGGATATCGCGTCAAAATTTAAAGTTCTATCTTCACCACCTTATGTCTGGAAATCCACAACCGTGCGCTTTTGTCGGCATTTCTTGACTCGTACTACTCTTTTGTGGAATAAATTACCCTCGGGGGTGTTTCCGAATGGACACAACTTGGGGACCTTCAAGAAACGAGCTTATTCATTCTTAAAAGGCCGGCAACGCAGCTGCAAGACCCCTGGTACTTATTGCAGATGTTCATGGGCGACGGTGATCGCTTACCATCAGGTTTACCCTCTGCTCGTTTACCCCATCCACAATAAAAAAAATATTTAAAAAAGTATTACACTCAAGAGTCAGGCACAAGTATTATTGTTTTTTTTCTGGTTATTCTGGAGATATAAAATTGAAGCAGCTCGAAGTCTATTGGTTGTGTTATTTTACGTTGCGTGAGTATTTTAAGCGGTATGTCCTGATTATCGCAAGAAATAAACGATAGTCATTATCTGGAAGATTCAATATCAAGTAATATAGCATGCTTCGTAAGTCGAGCGATGAGGGAGTGCTCTATTCTCATCATGTCATGGTGAAGAATTTTTCTGGAGTTAAACTAGATCTATTGTGCTAGTTTTTACTAATACAGTAATATACATAGTCTGTCCATAAATACTGTTACAATTAAAAATAAACAAAAATATAAATTTAAAAAAATAAACATGTAAAGTGGGGATATTTTTTTTTTCTCACGTATTCCATTATGTAGGATATCGTTAGTTAGGCTTTTTAAAAATTGTGTAGGCTTGCGATAACAATTTTTTGATTAAGTGACTCGTTTGTAAAATATTAAGCTTTAAGTGCTAATTTTGTAGAGTCAAGCTCTCCCCCCCCCCTCCCCCTCTAAACGGTTGGTTTTGGGAGTGGAAAAAAGTAATGGTAGTAGTAGATGTAATGAAGTTAAAAGGAAAGCTTTCATGGCTTAGAAGGGTTTACTAGTTTTTGAGTAATAGTCGACTAACTTATAATAATTGTGTCTAACAGTTATAAAATGAACATAGAGAAGTTTTTCTATGTGGTGAACCTGTGGTGCGGATATCTTAAATGTTCATAGTATGAAACTATAAAAACCCTCCTCTTAGACACCATTATTGCGATGGACAACTTCGGAACCCTACATTGCGCGTGGCAAGACACGCACTTTACAAATTTTTATATGGTTTCATTGTTTTCATTGTTTTCTCATTTTCGCGTCAATACATTTAAAATATTTTGTGATATTCAAATAAAGAGAACCGAATCGCTGTGATTGCATTACATAAAGTAGGTATAGAGCCAAATACAATTTTTAAAACTCTCCATACGCTTATTATTACTCAAATGTTTGTCTACCGGGTTATTGATAAGTACAATGAAACCTCTTCTGTTTGTGACCAAAGATCTGGCCGTCCACGTAGCGTTCGTATGAAAAAGGTAACCAAAGCAGTGAGAGAAATTATTTGGAGAAATCCTGTTGGAAAGCAAAAGATTTTATTTCGGGAGATGAAGATAGCCCCTAGAACCATGTCGCGTCTTAAAATACGATTTAGGACCATCGTTCACGATGACTATTTGTAGCGATGCTGTCGCGGGTCCGCATCTATACAGTCGCGAAGCGGTCGCTAGCTGTGTGCCATCGCCCGCGGACCCAGATTCAGTCGCGATGCAAACGGGATACTGTCGCACTTCTGTGTCGCGATGCAAACACGCGACTGAGTAACAGTTCTGCATTCACACGCCACCCTTCCTCCGTTCTTTCCCCGATGTTGTCCAACACGGTCGCGCGTTTTCATCGATGCAATCGCTATAAATAGCGCGTTGCAAATGCGACTAACACGCGTTAGTAGCGACGTTGTCGTGCATTTAGTAAAGGCACGACGGTATCACTAAACAAAAGTCGCCGTGGGTGAGGGACCTTAGGACTTGGAGCCTTGGTCAATTCTTAACTGATAATTTAAAAAAGAATAGGGTGTTAAGATACAAACAAATATTTAAGGCGCTGTCAACACCAAAAACGCGCACTCTGTCTATTTCCATCAAAGTAAACGACAGCCTACTATCAGTGTAATTGGGCGGCCAGGTCTTATAATCATATTTTTTTTAGAGTAGAGGGGGCAAACGAGCAGATGGTGCACCTGATGGTAAGTGATCACCGCCGCCAATGGACATCCGCAATACCGGGGGTATTCCAGCTGCGTTGCCGGCCTTTTAAGAATGAATAAGCTCGTTTCTTGAAGGTTCCTAAGTCGTATCCATTCGGAAACACCCCCGAGGGTAATTGGTTCCACAAAGGAATAGTGCGAGGCAAAAAGTGTCGACAAAAGCGCACGGTTGTGGATTTCCAGACATCGAGGTGGTGAGGATGGAACTTTAAATTTGGATTTGGATAGAATTTAGCGGCAGGAATTAGTCCGAACAACTCGTCGAAACACTCCCTATGATAAATTCGGTAAAAGATGCAGAGCGAATCTACATCTCTGCGTAACGCCCAAGAGTCAAGTCGATTAGAAATAGCCTGGTCGTCGACGATTCGAACCGCTCTACGTTGAATGCGATCAAGAGGAAGAAGCTGGTACTGAGGAGCTCCGGCCCAGTAAAAATTGAATTTAAAACAGTGTAGATTATTCGTCAAATATGATTCGCTAGCGGTTTAGGTATGAATATGATGACTTCATGTTTTTAGTTGCAGACCCATCCGTCAAAAAAAATATAGAACCGTTTAATGACGATTTTAGACAAATTTTCGCAATTATTTTCTATCGATCAAATTATGGTAATTACGTATCGAGTCCAGCCACGGTTTTTAACATATGATGAATATTAACATACATTTTTTGTGATGTGCTAAAACAAAAAAAAAAATCTTAAAAACTGCTTGAACAACATCGGGTTCGATTAATTAGGTCCTGGTCAGCCTCTTAAACGGTTCGCAAAGGAAGGTCACAGAAAAAAATTGTTTATGGATAAGATTTTTTTGCAATTGACCGCTCCGTTGGTCGAGTGGTTAGCGACCCTGACTACGCAATCAATGGGGTCCGGGTTCATTCCCGTCAGGGACAGGCATTTGCGTGATGAGCACAGATGTTTGTATTTCTGGGTTTGGGTGTTTATTAAATATATCAGAGTATTTGTATATGTATTTCTGTGTATTAGTAACGTTGACCGACACCCATACTACAAGCATATAATTTGCTTACTTTGGGGTCAGATCAATTCGTGTAATTACACCCAGTGTCCAGTAATATTTTTTTATTTATTTTAACAAACAAAATAATCGTATTTATACTAAAAGCTCCAAAGAAGCTTCCTAATTAGTTAACAGAGTACTAAGTGGACATTATCCGACTTCAGTGATAGATTGTTGGGGTGTTAGCTATAAGGTGTGACTGAGCCATATTTTTGTGAAAAAGGTCTCAAAACATCGGCACAAGTGTATCAAGAAAACCACCATCTTTCTTTAGGAGATCATTAAGCAACTTAATAACACTATATTCAATAACTAAGAATAGTTCTTTCAGCAAGACGGCGCCGAGTCATAAAGCTCGATCCACTCAATCTTGGTTTGAAACCAACGTTCCGGACTTCATCAGAGTTGAAGACTGGCCGTCATCTAGTTCCGATCTTAATCCGTGGGATTATGAGTTATGGTCAGTTTTAGAGAGTATGGCTTGCTCTAAATGCCATGATAATTTGGAGTCCCTAAAACAATCCTTACGATTTATAGTGAAGAATTTTCCCATGGAAAGAGTACGTGCTTCTATTCAACGTTTATAAGACTGTATTGCAGCCAATGGAAACCAGCCAGATATTAATGTACTAGCTGTTGCCCGCAACTTCGTCCGCGCGGACTTCGTTTACTTCGCACAGCTCCTCCCCCGTAGGCGATAGCGTGATAATATGTAGCCTATACGTTGACCCGACCTGTTAGTAATATTTATGCAAAATTTGAAGTAAAAATGCAGTACTTTTTGAGTTTACCCCGGACATACATTGACTTTCCTACGATTTTATTATAAGAAGTCCAAATATCTGCATGTATGGATGTGTCACGATTACGCTCAAAATACTTAACATATACCATTTTCTTAACAGCTCAAGTATGTTCCGCGATTGTATCCCATTGAAAATTACTATCTAATTCAATGTCGTTTCATCATGAGGCGTGCACTTTTTTCCAATATTTTTTAATATATATCCAAGAAGGTTTAATGAAGATTTTATTTACGAGTAGGTAACTAGTATAGCTGTCACAGTGAAATTGTCAGTACCGTTAGATTATAATCTACCTAAATGATATTATAATTTAACTGCTAACCTAACCTAACCAAATTATAAAATCCCTAGGTAGATTATAATCTAACGGCTATTGACAATTTCACTGCGACATATCCACAAAATTGTTAATGGATTAAACATGCTTTGTTATTGTTATATTAATATAATGTTTGTGATTTTCAGATTGGCGGGTTTCGAGGCATCATTGCTAGGTGGCGCCATCATCGTTTTGATTCTGATTACTTTAGTTGTAATTGTCATCATACATATATGGCGCAAAAGGCGACGAAACGAAGCAAAGGAACCATATGCTGGTATGCTCTGTAATTTAATACTGTAGACGTAGCTGTGACGAACTCTGACTCTGTACAAACGTAGCTCTCAAAACTAAATTGTGTTAAAAACTATCAATATTGGTTCTGACTCTTGAAGAACAAACTAATTGCATTTTTGCCAAGCTGACATAAAAGGTGGAGTAATGATCAAACATGGCACTTTTATCGTGACTAAAGTTTTTTTATATCATAAGATAGCGAACAAGCAGATGGGTCTCTTGATGGAAAGAGTCAGCCATCGCTGTAAACACCAGAGGTGTTAATGGTGCGTTGCTATCTTGTGGCCAGGTCTAATGCCACATGCCAATTACCCTCCAAACCGGAACACGATAGTGACAAGCACTGACGCTATTGCGGCAGGAATAGGTAAGGCGGTGGTACTAGACCCGGGCGAGATAATGCAGAACTATACCACCTAGTAGCTACGATGATAGTGACTGAAATAGCCAATTGGTTGCCTTTTACTACCTGCCTGGCAGAACGGCAGTTGGACTATTCTTCAAAGGAGTCTGGAACCAACACGGAGAAGAAAGTAAAAGAGTTGCGCAAAACAGAGAGGTTAATTTACTACGTACTGGAGAAGCTATGCTAAGTAGAAGTCTTGTGGTATTTCGTTAACAGTGTAAACCAATTTGCGTGGACTAAATTTGTAATATTTAGTTATATATATATGAAGCTATGCTGCAAAACAATTCAAGTCTCTTTCTAAAGTTTTGAGTATTTAGAACACGCAACGTTTCATTACAATCTACAAAAAAAGGAGTAGGTGCGGTCCATGGACTCCACTTTGGTTTTACTTACTTTGCATAGAAAATAAATAGAATTTTTGTTTATTCTAAAAATAATTATCCAGTGTTGATCCCTTCCCCCAGAGCATGTTCTAAATTATAAATATTCTAGCTATTTAAAAAACTTTAAAAACAACAAAGAAAAATATCGACACGCAGGGATTGAATCTGCGACCGTCTCCCTAAAGCTGGAACGCCCTACCAGTTACCACAGAGCTAGTGTCGACAGGCTCGATGTGGCGAAATTCTTCTTTGATAGATGATCGATTACGTCGATTGTACTGATCACTAGATATCAGTACATCAGTTCAATCCAATTTATTTCCAGCTATTTAGTATAAGCTCTAAAACAATTGTAAAATCAATCTTCCAATTAGTAAAAAAGAACATAAAAGATATATCACTATGTCTGCTCACTCAGTCCTCATAGCAGATCTCCCAAATATATAAATGTAACGTAACGCATAAAGATTTTTATTATATTATAATTTTTCCTTGTACCGTATGTATTTTTTTTTGTATTTTTCATTAATATATATATATATATATATATATATATATATATATATATATATATATATATATATATATATATATATTTAGTTTAGTTATGTAACCATTATATCTATTTTTTTTGTCCACCAAGTCTACTTTATTTGATTTGTTTTTTATCTCCTTTATCGGGTTGGCTGGAAGAAATCTCTTTAAGTAGAGATAAGCTCGCCCATTGTACTTATGTTATGTTTATATATTTATACTCTAATTGTTCTGTGTACAATAAAGTATTAAATAAAATAAATATTTTTGTAAAAGTTGTGTTTAATTAAAATTATTATTTACAGATGGCCCAGTTAAGTATTTCAAATTTTACAAAGAATTTAGAAAATTCTCACTCAATCCACTTTTGTAAATCCGATTTTCTATAAACCAAAAGTAGAATGAAATGTTATTGCACATTTAAATTTGATAAAAAGCTGTGTAGAATTTGTAAAATACTAAAGAAATCGCTGTAAAATACTAAAGTCTGGCTATCAGCCACCAGACTGTATCTCATAAACCGTGACAGCTAGAAAGCTGAAATTTTCACAAATTATGTATTTTCGTTGCCGCTATAACAAAAAATAGTAAAATAAAAGGAGATTAAGATATTAAGGGGTTCCCATACAATAAACGTGTTTTTTCGTATTTTTTGCTCAATATTAATGATGGTAGCAGGTAGACGCTTAAACTTTTTACAGAACATTTAATTGTATATTACCTTTCAAAAAAAACAATTAAATAAAAATAACGTAAATATTAAAGGGGCGCTCCCATACAACAAATATGATTTTTAAGCAATTTTTTTACTCGATCATAATAAACAGGTAGAAACTTCAACATTTTCAAAAAAGTAAGTATTTGGAAATATGTCAGCTACAAAAATAAATACCTAATAGATAAAATAAATATTTAATTATACATACAACAAACGTGATTTTCTTTTATGGAACCCTTTGTGCTTGAGTCTGACTCGCCCTTGGCCGGTTTATTGAATAATTAATTTTACAAGTGCTCACTCAATCATACTCAATACTCATATTTTAGTAAAGCGATAAAAATGAATATATTTGATTCCGTAAGCGTCACATAAACTTTTTTATTTCAACTTTAGTAAAATATTTTTGCTAAAGTTTTACTAAAAGTCTAATTGTCTTTTTACTTTTTCGATATTTTTTGTAATAATATTCGTGTAGCAATGTTTTGACTAAAACATATTCAGTAAGATTATCATACATTTCGACAAAGATGTCTGACATATAATTTTTTTACCTAATTTATCTATGGAAATTAAAAAAAACTGAAAAGGATCAGTTATTTAGAAAACCATTTTTATATCACAATATTACAAACGGTAGATTTTTTTTACTCGTAGGATTATCTTCTTACAATTCCTAATCGTCAAGTTGTGCGTTGGATTTCATCATCAACTTAGCAGAAAGAAACGTAGCTTTCATTATTAACTTAGCAGAAATACCCTTAACAATAAGAATCTGAATTAGAATAAAATTAATAAACACAAAAAATGTCTATAGCTTTTGGGAAATCCCTAGATTTCTCTGGGTGATCATTAGATTGAAATATAGTGAAAATGGGATCACCGCATTTAAAAAAAAATGACTTCTCGTACCTCATTCGGCTAGGATTATGACGTCTCAGGTTCAATCCCCAGGTCGGGCAAGTGTTATTGCTACTGAGTTTTTCTTATTATCAAAATCTCAGAAGCACCAAGATCATCACTGATGTCGTAAATGACCAAACCAGTGAATTGTGATAAACCATAGAGTCTCTAGAAAAACCCTGCTTAAACTGGTATGTTTATAGTAGTGTTTTAGCAAACTGTACTTATTTGCTAAACAATGATAATATTGTTTCAGCTCTTTCCATGATGCAAATAGCGGTCAAAACTAAAATAACCTAATATGGTACACAACACGGAAATGCATTGTGA
Organism: Apodemia mormo; assembly: GCA_036924255.1. Classification (NCBI taxonomy): domain Eukaryota; kingdom Metazoa; phylum Arthropoda; class Insecta; order Lepidoptera; family Riodinidae; genus Apodemia; species Apodemia mormo. The sequence goes on along the minus strand of JAUPFN010000009.1, from coordinate 40,826,588 downwards.
AATCCTGTAAAGCGCGCGAAAAATGGAGACGTTTAAACGTATCAAACTTAATCGATATTTTTATATATTATTTTAAAAATTATTTAAGTGGAACATTTTCAACAGTTTTTATATTTTTTTCTATGTTGAAAAGAAGTAAAAATTAGATTAAACAAATAAAATAAATAGGCGCTTTCTCTTTTGATTCTTATTTACCTCAATAAGTAAAAATGAAAACAATAAGTCCCACGTTTTAAATTGCGTTACTTGATTGCTTATTATATTAGTTTTCAGACAAATATAAATACATGAATATTATTTTATATACACAAAAGTCGAAAAATAAAACGACAGTAATTTAGTAAAACATTTTACTAAAATTTAAAGTAAAAATCGATTTTACTAGCTACAGCGTGCAGCCCGCTGCATTGTAAAAGTTTTGATGAATGCCGCAGAATCACCTAATTTTTCCAGGATAAAAAGTAGCCTATGTACTATTCCAGGTCATCATCTACCCGTGTGCTAAATTTCGTTCAAATCCCGTCAATAGTTTTTGCGTGATTGAGTAACGAACTTCTACCCATACATCCAAAAATCCAAACTCTCGCAATTTTATAACACTTACGGAATTAAAGACATTATTTTTTATCATTTTACTAAAACGTGACGATTGAGTTAGCACTCATAAATTAATTATTCATAAATTAATTATTCATGAATTAATTATTCATTAAATTAATTATTCAAAAACAAGCCACCTTAGCTATTTTTTTTGGTATTTTACAAATTTCCACATAGCTTTTTCCCAAAGAGCCTCGGCAAACTCTCATATCTCAGTAGCATCTTTAAATGAAAAATATCTAATAAAATACAGCATCTAATTCTGAACATTAATAAACAAAGGCTTTCTTCCTTGATTCCCAGAACAGAGAATTTTGATTTTTAATATCTTAGAGGTTGTCTCGTGTGACGGTAGTAAGTAATATGCCAACTTAAGTACTTATTTCCAAAACAGGGTATCTGTGAATGATATTGAAAAACATATTGCAGCTTACCAACAAAACCTGCATGGGTTTTACATTCTTTGGGATTGAAATTGTACATAAATACAAAAAATAGCAGAAATTAGGCAAATGTTAAACGATGTCTACGCCGCGTGTCCACAAAATACTTTATAATATTATTATCTATACGAGTGTATTAACTCTTACTATCGTATGATACAAATCAGTGTTGTCAGCATTTTTTTTAAATACTAAGTCAATCTAATTTATTTATAGAGAATCGGTAGAAAATTCAGGAAATGTTAAAAAATATATATCATTTTAGTCTTCTCTCTCACTGTTAATTCAATTTATACAAAAGTAAACACTAGCGGAATAAAGTACGAATGTTCTGTACCTAACGCCAATTTTACTCTTTATTATAACAAATATTTTAAATAGAACTATTTTAAATGTATTTTCCTTAATATTCCTAGTACATTCTTGAAAAGCATACTCCTATTAAAATAATTTTATTTAGAAAAATAAATACCTAGAATACAAAAATATTCTACTAATCGAAAATATAGCATGGCAACATTTTTTAGTTTACTGCATAAAACAGAATATTGTTTGATTGTAGTCAGTTTACTTCCCTTTAAAATTAATATTTTAATCTGGGAAATAAGGCTATAGTTTTTAATTTTAAAATGTGAAACATAAAAAAATAATTGCATAAATATAATTGATATTTAAAGACGATACAGAAAACAAAGATAAATTTTTACCGATCTTCTTTATGCGTTATAATATAATATTTACTTCTACATATGTTTCATAGAAAATCGGATTTTCAAAAGTGTGTGGATTGAGTGAGCATTTAAAATTATTTGTAAAATTTTAATTACCAAACTGGGACATCTGTAAATAAAACTTTTTTAACTTAACACAACTTTCACAAAAAAATATAATAAAAATCTTTATGAGTATACTCATCACACTCATAGATTTGGGCGGTCCTCTGTAAGGACCACAGAAAACATATATTGAGGACTGAGTGAGCACACATAACGATATATCTTTATGTTCTTTTTTTACTAATTGGGAGATTAATTTTACAATTGTTTGAGAGCTTTTGTAAAGAGCTGGAATATTTATAATTTAATATAATATTATAATATTCAGAAGGTGCCCACTCAATCTACAGGGATGCATATAAAACAGCAAGACTATTGGTTTCTCAATCTGACAAACATATAATGCATGTCGTGATTTGTGACACAATTATCTCGTATTTAAAACAAATGCGCTGCAAGTTCTTGCCCGAAGCAAGAGACAAGAGGTAGACTGTTCGGAGTTTGTATATAGAACATTTTTATTTTTACAGATGGCAATGTCCTTGGAAGTGTAGCTTACACAGTAGGAGGTACTCTGCAGAACAGAAATCTTGAAAAGCGAAATGGACCTAACTTGTATAGCGAATATTATGAAGAAAATGAAGAAAGCGAACTAGATGATAATAAAACCAGTGATCAATTACTTGATAAAAATGTTGCTATGAATGATGATAAATATCAATAACAAAATGTTAATACTACTAAGGATTGACAAATTCTTAGGGCACCAAAATTGTAAAAAGTACAGATGTTTTAATGTTTATGCTAATCTTTCACTGAGATATAACAGAAAGGAAAATTACCCCACCATACACTTCTGACTTTGTCAATATTTATTAAATTATGAATAAATTCTATGAAGATTACAGCACTAAGGTTTTATTTTGAAAACTTTTTCTACGTGTAAAATCTCGAACATTTAAATAAAAAACCGAAAAAGTTTTTATAAGTCATCAATTCAACTAAACTAATATGTATTAATAAATGTATAAAGTATGTACTCTAAGGCGGGACGTCGTCAAGAGTCCCGCCAAAATCAGTCCAGCTATTTTAGATATTACATGGCATAAGCAGACACTTTAACAGATGGCTAAATTTTTTATTCAAGTAAGTAACCTGTGTACATTCATTAACTAAACTTAGTAAAAAGAAAATAATTAGTAATAGAATAGGACGAGTTAAAAGCAATTGCATAGATTATGCAGCAACTTTAATTAAAATCGTTTGCGGCTAAGACACTTTAAATTAATTATAAATAACCTTTCTAAAATAGTTTAATGCTGATGATGTGTTAGTTAAAATAAATAAAATATTTTTTCGTTTTTATTTAAATTAAGATTCTAACGGCAACTTAACTCTCCAAACGGGAACACGACCCTGCCAAACATTGGCATTATTGCGGTAAGAATAGGTAAAGCGACACCGAATAAACTGGGCGAAACGTTGCGGAACTCTATTGCGTAGTTGGTAGTGACATGTATAGCCAATTGTTCACCTTTAAGAAACTGCCTGTGAGAATGGCAGTTGATCTATTCTTCAAAGAAGTCCTGGTCACGAAAATTAACTATAAATGCTAATGTGAAACATACCGACCATCACTCGGGACCCATATTTAGGAGAAAAATTCTCAGGTAGCGCCAGTAGGATGTGTTTGATTAAACCGGTCTAGAACAATCATTATGAAATGTTAATTTTTAACTGACTATTTGTTCCGAGGTTATCCTGCGTGACCCTTCGTTGGTCCAGGCTGCTTTGAAGAATGAGAATCGCAAGAGGCAATAGATTGGCTATCACTGCCATTGTGGTTTCTAAATGGACGAGTTCTGCAACGTGTCTCTGGGTAGCGTCAGTAGGATGTGTTTGATTAAGCCGGTCTAGAACAATCATTATTAAAGGTTAATTTTTAACTATTTGTTCCGAGGTTATCCTGTGTGACCCTTCGTTGGTCCAGGCTCCTTTGAAGAATGAGAATCACAAGAGGCATTGATTGGCTATTACTGCCATCATGACTTCTAAATTGACGAGTTCTGCAACGTGTCTCTGGATATTTGGTACCGTCGCTTTACTTATTCCTGCCGCAAAAGCGTCAGTGCTTGTCATTGCCGTGTTTCGGTTTGTAGGGTGAGGTTGCCAGTAGACTTATGCATGTGGCACCACTAACAACTTTGGTGTCTACAGGCGATGGATTCCACTACATCTGCTTGTTAATATCTAATGATATAAAAAACAGGTGAAGACTCAGCTAACCTAATTAAATAGACAACTCAATAGCTTCTGACTACTAATTCGGTGGCAAAGTTATGCAACATTTCGTTCGATCTTGGTATCTTCAACATCACATTTCCTATTTCTACCGCGATAGCGTTTGTGCCTGTCACTATTGTATTCCAGTTTAGAGGATAAGTTAGTGCAAGTGGCATTCCACTCCTGCCACAGGGATAGCAACGCACCATTATCATCTTGGTGTCTGTAGGCGATGGTTGTTTCTTTCCACCAGCAGAGCCATCCGCTGTCTCCTATTGTATATAAAATATTTACATCCTTGAGCTACCAGAGTAGGCAGAGTAACCTGATGTGCAACGCTCAAGTTTGAGTCTTCTCGAATTTATAAGTAAGACTTAAAAAAAATTTAAAAGTTAGTAATTACACAGACAATTATAATATATATAAGTCTATGGTAATTATTATATATATTTTTTATGTTATAAGATAGCAAACAAGCAGATGGGTCTCCTGATGGAAAGAGTCAACCACCCCCTATAGACACCGAAGGTGTTAATGGTGCGTTGCTGTCTTGTGACGAGGTCTAATGCCACACGCATAAGTTTACCGGCTACCTTACCTTCCAAACCGGAACTTGACAGAGACAAGCACTGATGCTATTGCGACAGGAATAGATAAGGCGGTGGTACCAGACACGGGCGAGACAATGCAGAACTCTACCACCTAATAGTCACGATGGTAGTGACTTGCAGAGCCAATCGGTCGCCTTTTACGACCTGCCTGGCAGAACGGCAGTTGGTATATTCTTCGAAGGAGCCCGGAAAAAACACGGAGAAAATGTAGCATTCTATGCGAACATGACCTGGATTTAGCATAAAATTTGCTGCGTTGCATTAATTTCTATTTGCATTTTTGCTACATTATGTGTTTTTGTTTTGAAATGGTCGCGATCTCGTTTAGCCTGTTGTTGTCATGAATCTTATCGGCATTTTTACCTAGGTTTTCTAGAGGCAGGGTGGGATCCGTGACCGCCAATACCGAGGGTAATGAAAGAGGATGATGGTTTCTACCTGAGCGAACCATAGGCGTGGATAATCTCTCCAAAAATCTGGTATTCTTGTCGTCGTGGATACCGCTGCAATTTCCGTGGATGTTGCCGAACTTGCTGTTGCTGAAGAGCTTCAGCATGAAGTTAGCACTGGGGTGCTCATCTTTCTTTTTGCGTGTTCACTGGTCGGTGGTCACCAATGTTACGTCGACTAAATGACAGTCACACATCCGTTAATAAATGTGTTTATTAAACTGTAATTTAACTGGGTTAACATTAAGCTTAAATACTAGAGATTCACGTGTATGCTGCGTGATAAAATCTGATAACGATGTTGCGATAAGATACCGATGGTATCTGTGTGCGATAAGTTTGAGCGTGTTCTATCGCGCCCTCGTTACATATAGTTTTAGTCATTTAGGATGTATTTGTGAATATTGAGCAAAGTAAATTATTTTTGGTTTTCATTAGATAACTATATTTTAAGTTATCTATAACGAACGGTTTAAGTTATAACGAAAAGAATAATGTTTAGTTTTAGATTTAGATTTTTGTTACACATAAGTTAGCTATTGGAATTTTTACAGTTTTTTGTTTAAATTACTACAGTTTTTATTCATTACTGCTTGCAACGATGCCGCTAAAGCGTAAGTCTAATATTTCACAAAGTTCTGATCGCTTGATCAGAACTTTGTGACTATGTGACCGAACTATGAAAATAGCTAGACGTAATGAAATGTCTCAACAAGTTGAACTGCAAAGGATTAAATAGGCGGTGCCTGAGGCAGCTTATAAAGCTGCGGAGATACCAGACGTGGCCGAAGATCGGCGATCGCCTGAGTATCTGACATCTTGACGAAGTGCACCAGACCAGAAGAGGTACAAGATCTGCGTTAACAGCACGCTGAGTATATGGTGTTTCAACGTGCTTCTGAGACTTCAGAATAGTTCCTAACTCGACGTTGAAAACATGCGAAGTATCTGGCATCTCACTAGAACAGTCCTTATCGTACCATTACCAGATGGGCGTCGGTAAAGGTCGAAAGACTCATACTGTTCTAAAGAGCCACAGAATCATTAAAAACTGCTCAAATTCGCAGACACGCCGCAGATTTTTAAAATAACTTTCAAAGTAATATAGCTAATATTTAGTTTCAAAATTCTTTTATTCTATTTTTTTTTATTTTCTTTTATTCTTCTAAAGAATTTGGTGGACTTAAAATTTTGTATTCTAATTTAATAAGTTTTTTAGGTTATGCTATATGCCATAGCTATATGGCTAAAATGGAAACCTTATACTTTTGTCATGTCCGTCTGTATGTTCGTTAGTCCGTTTATCTGTCCTATGTCACAGTGCTTTTGCTTGGAAAATATAGGTACAGCTGTATAGTTGAAATTTGAAAAATAGGTGTATTTTATAAACCGCTGCACAATAATGCAGTACGATTACGAAAAATAAAATTATTACTACCTCTATATACTTATAACTGAGAGATAAAAATATATTTCTAGAGAGCATAGTCGTGTGCATATAGGGGTTTCTAAAATATCTTGAGAGATCATCTTTGAGAAATATAAATAAATAGTAAATTGCATCAAAATCGGTTTATCTGTTCGGCACTTATCAATGGCGGAAATTTTCGAAACAAATTTTTACACCATTAGGTACATCTATTTTTTTTAATTAATAAATTTTTATGGCTGAGACTACATTTTACAACTCAAAAAATGGATCATCGTGCTTAACAGCTTTAATTCAATAATTAAAATAAAAAGCAAACAAAATTCTATTTATAGGTATATGTATTACTCTTTTAAGCCAAAAAATAATAATTTAGCGGAAAATTTCGGGAATACCCTGCAAGATAATGCAATTTACAGATTTTTATATTTTGCTTCTGCTGTAAGACACGCTCTTTAATAAATTCAATACTATGCACACTAATGTTTACCGTACATAATAAAAATTAAAGTGACGTCTAACTGTCTGTCTATTTGTTTATATTTTTTAAATGTATGTTTCACGGTTAATTTGAAAAGCTGCTTTGATGATATTTCATATGGATAGTCTTAATTCTGGGGAAGGACATAGGCTATTTATTACTAACACCATGCGGGCGAAGCCGCGGGTGAAAGCTAGTACTACATAATATTTATTGTAGTACTTGAAGCCTATCTCATCAATTTTCTTAATATTTCTTTAATGTTCATTATGATTCCTCTAATTGTTATCATAATACCAAGATTCATTTATTATGGTATGATGCCCTACACTTTGTGTCTGTCTATGGCATCGTAGCACCCGGAAAGCCCTATTTTGCGAGATGGTTTGGTGGAGCTATGATTCAATTGAATCTGTTTAGCAGTTTCAAAATCATGAGATCTTTTCAAGTTGATGATAGGAATTAAGCAACTTGTAAAGACTTTATCGATAGTAAATTTTGTACTGTTACTTCAATGGTATTGCAAAGATATAGTAACCTTGATCTAATGCTGCAAGATCGTCATTCGAAGATCATCAGCTTTTGTTTAACTGGTAATGTTTGTATGTAAATAATAGATATTCTAAATATTGCAATCATTACGAATTTTTTCAACAACTACCTAATATTCGTTTACATTAAATCTTGGAAAACTTATGCAAGTTCAGTAGGAAATAATAATAGTAACAATGACTGATCAGGATCAGTTCATCCAACATGAATGTGTATTAGATGCAGCTACTTATTTGAGCGACTTCGCACCGAAATAGTTGTATCCACGCCCACCATTGATCGAATTCAGCCGTGAACTCAGTCACCAAATGTTCCTTCAGAAATAGGATTGGCGGATGATTACAACGTGGTGGAGGTTGAGACTACAAACGAATTAGAGCAATTGAGGAGGACTTTGGAAGATGCAGTTCTTGAATTTAGATCAATGCCGGCTAGTGAAAGGCCACGACGTTTTCCTACACACAAAAGCAATATGGTACAAATAATTGCTTTAGATAGTATGATAGAGTCTTATTTTTAATCTAGCTAAGATCTAGCTGATACACACTCGATTCTCTATGGTGCTGGTGTCGTAGCGTGCCCTACGATGCCCATGTCAGATTTTCAGAACTTGGCAGAAGATGCACCCGCACGGTAAATACAATCGAACGGCATCGGCGGCGAATCAGTGTCACTAGAACAATCATTGGTAATTCCATTTGCTTCAAATCAGGAAACCTCCGATCGAGGGTCATGCGTTTTGACACAAGCCTTTGCCGGCACAGGTTAACGTCCATCGGACTATATGACTTCTGTCGCAGACCGTATATATCCAAAGCAGAAAGTTTGTGCATGAGCAAACTATGTTCGCAGATACAAAGAGTGGGTAAACAGTTTTAATCAGAATTGAATTTTCCGAAGTGATTAATAAAGGTTATATAAATGTTGGTAAGAACACGCTACTAGGGTAATTGATGGACAACTACCAGATATTCATGAAATGTCTTCATTTTGGAGAAATATTTGGTCGATGCCGATCTATCATATCAATAGTGAATGGGTGAGCTCAGTAGAGCGCTCATGTGAATGTACAACTATGTACTGTAACCCTTGGCGTCTATACGTTTAACGTCACAAGACGTGAGAGAAGCAGATCATTCTACTCACAACTGGAAATCCCCAGAACTAGAGGAACTGCATAATTTCCGGTTAAAATGGTTACATACTTCACACAATTTCTTGGCTGAACAATTTCATGAAAATATTGAATCTAAGTCCCTCTCATATTTTATGACAATAAGATTCACCTTTCTATTCTACTTTTCTTTATTTTTTTCCCACTACGCATGCAGTTGAGGAAATTACTGATTGGATTTTGTCCCGATTTTCGAAAATCGAGTTTTCTCTGGATCTTCACGTTTTGAGGTCCTAGGAATCTTTTCCGACTATTTTTACGATGACGTCACTATGTCTGTGTGTATGTACGGGTGTGTATGTGTGTATGTAAACATCTCATATTTTTTAAACAGCTTGACCGATCGAAACGCAGTTATTCGATTGGATTCTACTTAACTTAGGCTTACGGAAAATTTAAACTAATTTGGTCCAAGAGATTTGGAGAAATTTTAAAAAAACCTCAATTTTTTTTATGGCTTAACTTAATGTACCGATTGAGTCTTAAACCTAATTAGCTCTATTCTTCAATAAACTGCAACTTATGCATAAATTGCATCAAAATCGGTTTATCCGTTCGGGGGTTATCGTTGACGAAAAATTAAGAAGTGTTTTTTCGACCTATCTTCGAAATCATTCAACCAATCATTTTCTGATCTTTTACAATATTTGAGTATTTAAAAAAAACTGCGTCGAATGCCATTTTAAAAATTAAAATCAAATTAAATTTTCAAAAGTTACAGCTTTTCAAATATTAAAATTATGTTGTTTACAGCAAACTTACTTCATATTTTTAAAATAACTTTCAGGCTAATATACCGATTTACTTAAAAATCTAGGCAGCTTTTGTACTTAAAAAACTGCGTCAAATAACGTAAATCGGATAAAAATCGGTCGAATTGTTCGGGATTTATCATGACGCAAATTTTTGAAATAAGTTTTCTTTTTTTACATTTCCTCGATATTATTTAACCTATTTACTTTGTAGCTAAATAAAACAACAGAGGGCTCAAAATTTCCTTTAAACGCCATTCCAAAGCTCAAAACCCATCTTCATTTTAAAAATATACAATATCTTTTCGAACATTAAAATATTATAATTTTTACAAACTTTAAATTTTCAGCTTCTTACTTTAGCTTCACTAAGCTTAAAATAGCGGAAAATTTCAGGGATGGCCTATAGGGTCAATCGCCTTACAGATATTTTTTTTAATGCAAGCCTTTTTTTGCAAGATGGTTCACAGCTATAATTCAATAGAATCTATTCAGCCGTTTCAAGATCATCAGCTCTTTTCAAATTGATGAAAAAAATTAAGCGACTTGTAAAGGCTTTATCGATAATAAATGTTGTATTCTGTTCATGATGTTGCAATGACATGGTGACCTTGACCTAATGCTGCTAATTCCTCGCTCGAAGACGTCGAAGACTCGAATGTTCGTACGTGAATAACAAATTTCTGAATATTGTAAACCATTTTTGCTACGACTTACTGATATCCATTTGTACAAAAACAGCAAATTTGTGTAAGTTCAGTGACAAACCAATATTATGGTACCATCCAGTTCATTTCATGATGTAGCCTAGATGTAGTGACTGGAACTCCCAGATGCAGAGTTTTGACGAGACTACCGAGTTTTGGCTCATTTGTATTGTTGTACTCATGATGACGAGGATCTGAGGATGGAAACTTACAGATAGAAAGTGCTTAGGTAGTGGAGTTTAGAAGCGTTTATTTCGTTGCAATAAGTTCTTTCTCATGATGTCGAGACCAAGGAACTTATAAACGATAACTGGAATTGTTACGAAGCAATATTTGAAAAATAAAAATGTACTTTATTTTGTTAATCATAAACTTGACATTTGTTTCTTACTCAACAGAGGGGAAAAATGTTCTGAGCAAGTGAACGACAACAGTGGATGTTGTCCCTTTCTTGCAATTGCCAGTGTAAATAAAACTATCTGATTGTAGATTTTTATATATTCGGTAATCGCTAAATCTTTTTTATTCATACACGTCGATAAATACATTAGCATAAAATGTATTGTAATTAACACAGTGAGTTCTAAAATGTGCTTATTTTAATTATTACGTAATTACTTATGCAATGCAAAAACTGTTTCTCAAATTAGTAGAATTACTTGGTAGTAATTTGAATTTCTAAACTTAACAAGGTAAATTTATTAAGTTAGCACTCAATTGCCTTGTATTGGCAAGCACCTGCTGGATGCTGCTGGTGCTGGATGATTTCTAGGATATGATTATGGAACTGGAAGGTTACCATGAAAACTCTTAAATTAAGCAAGATAAATCTATTTAGTTTGGACTCCTTTTTTCTGTTTTTACAAACACCTTAATTCTAGACAATTTTCAGAGTCTCATGATGGAGCTGGAAGATTATGGAAACTTTAGAATAAAATGGAACAATACCATCGAATTTGAGGTCGTTTGTTACGTTCTTTTAAGGACTTTAGAGCAGGATGACTTTCAGTACCTAACGTTAAAGCTGTGATGTAACTAACAACGACAACGAATCTAATTCTGGTTTAAATTAAATACAACAATAAGGAAAAAACTCCACATTATGATTGTAATATGTCCGTTACAATATATATACAGGTTTTCCAGTAAAGTTGATTTTTTAAGGAAAAATGAAAATTATTATATTTTAATTATGTACTGTATGTCTAAACATTGGTTAACTAAGCCGCAAATCTAATTTTCCTCGAATATTCTCTGTGTAGAATAAATACAAAACGTTTTGTTTTCAAATTATTTCATATCGCTGCTGTAGCATATAAAGCAATTTCGAAATTATACTTTTAAATATACTTTTGTATTATATTTGTATTTTAGCACTCACCCCGTGCTTGGGAAAACTTGAAAAACTTTAAAAACAACAAAGAAAAATTTCGGCACGTAAGAGTCCGCAGCCGGGGGCTCTCCGGCTGAGAGGAGGTCGTAAGTTTAAATTTTACCTGTCGAAATTTTCTTTGTTGCTTTTAAAGTTTTTCCAATACTTTTTTATATCATAAGATAGCAAACAAGCAGATGGGTCTCCTGATGGAAAGAGTCAACCATCGCCAATAGACACCAAAGGTGTTAATGGTGCGATGCTATCTTGTGGCGAGGTCTAATGCCACATGCATAAGTTTGCCAGTTACCCTACCCTCCAAACCGGAACACGGCAGTGACAAGCATTGACGCTATTGTGGCAGTAATAGATAAAGCGGTGGTACCTGATCCGGCAAGACAATGCAGAACTCTACCACCCAGTAGCCACGATGGTAGTGACCTAACCTTTTACGACCTGCCTGGCAGAACGGCAGTTGGCCTATTCTTTAAAGGAGCCCGGGACCAACACGGGGGACCTTTTTTATTTTTACTGTTATCAATTATGGATGGATGGATGTTTGTTACTCAATCACGATATAATATATTATAATCTCGCTAATTCTAATCTTAATTGCTAATTATCTGTTTTATAATATTACAAATGCGAAAGTTTGGATGTATGGATGGATAGATATTTTTTACTCAATCACGCAAAAACTACTAAACGGATTTGGATGAAATTTGACACACAATTAGATGACGATCTAGAATAGCACATAGGCTACTTTTTAATCCCAGGAAAATGAGTTATTCCTGCAGGATTGACAATTTTTTTTTATAATGCATATAACTGTACACTGCAGCTTGTTTATATTTGTTATTATTTATTATATTGTGCATTTTTATTATGTTAAATGATATTCAAATAGTTTATAGAATTATTGAATCTTATTAATCATTGTATAACTCATAGTAAATTATATTAAATTAGCATCATCACTTATTTTTATTATATAATAATAAAATGGAACAATATCATCGAATTTGAGGTCGTTTGTTACGTTCTTTCAAGGACTTTGGAGCAGGATGACTTTCAGTACCTAACGTTAAAGCTGTGATGTAACTAACAACGACAACGAATCTAATTCTGGTTTAAATTAAATACAACAATAAGGAAAAAACTCCACATTATGATTGTAATATGTCCGTTACAAAATACAGGTTGAGTATCGGTTAACTATCGATAGTTTTGATAGTATCGATACTATGGGTAGTAATTGTGATTATTGCAATATTAAATAGCAATAATCTTGAAAATAAAAAATAATAATAATAATTATTATTATTAATATTATCGATAGTATCGATACCTTCGACAGTTTATTTTTTTAATCATGAATATTATCGATGCTATCGATTGTATTGCTTTTTAATGATAGTATTGTACTAATTGAGGTATTGAAACCCTATCGATAATGGACTATCAAGCGGCAAACATATAACAGCCGTAAGAGCACATACTGTTGATTTTCAGCACTAGTTTTTATTAGGAAGCCATATCGTACTACACATAACCGTAAGAGAAGAGTACCCTTGTTATCTAGAACTTCGTAATGGCATTTATTTGTTATATTCAACCGTAAAACCACTTTTAAATATATAACTTTAAAAAAAATAATTTTTAAAAGTTATATATTTTTTCAGGAAGCTCACTTTAGTCGTATTTGCTAGAGCTTAGTTTAATAATAGGCTACAGGCGTATACGGATTTTACAGACGACTGTCTTACCTGCAGTTACTTCTATAATATTTAGTAAAAAGCATCTTTACGCCCGTATCTCCGAAGAGGTAAGCAGAGGTACCAGTTCATCCACGATTAGCCGAAGACACTAAGTCCCACAATGTGATATTACTACTTATCTAGTCCCAGCCAACTTCGTTTTTATCAGAAAATTGCAAAAACACATTATGAATTGCCCTACTTAGGAATCGCATGCGGATGGGAAAATCGAAAATTATAGAATTTAAAAATCATTTATGTGATCAACAACAGCACGGGCCCACTAGACCAAATTGGAAATACAATCTTAATTATTTCCTAAAAAAATATGTAGTAGTCGATGCAGTAAGTGCACATACTGCGCATATATTTGTATAACTTGTTAGTAAAGAGACCAAAGCGTATTGTAATATTTGTTACATTAGCTTACGACAGCCAATTGGTGGATAGCAACAAGAGGAGGAGAGAGAAAAGCGAGGGGGCGACGCGGCGCGGGCGGTGTGGTCAGCGTGTGAGTCGAAAGGATAGGGGCGATTGGCAACGTGACTTGATTCTTCCTTGATGAGCAGTATTACGAGATTTAGCAGAATTCTGAGAGTTTAGCAGAATCTGATCCCAAATTTAGGGTCTAGAAGGTGGTGTCTGAAAACGCAGCAGATTCTGGCATTACTTTGTAAAATCATGGCAGAAAATAGCATGGTTTGACAGAGACACCTTACGCAACGCAACTAAGATGCATTCGACATAAATGTTTAACTGTATAATTCATAAATACTGTACGATTTCATCTTACTGTACATCAAACCTTTATTACAATTAAGGAGAATTCCCTGTTATATTTAATGTATTTTTTTCGAATTGAACGTAAAGAAGACTTCCGGAGAGTACATTCTATGTGTAGTCATCGCACGATACACTTTATGACCGACATGTAAAATGAGTATAGGCAAAACTAATCAATAAAACTTTAAAATACAGATTACACTAACACAAGATTAAGATAATAAAGATTCAAAAAACGACAACAGTTTTAAATTAGTTACCTACAAAAAATACCCTTATCAAATGTAGCATCACAATATTAAACATTTATAAATATTCACGGGATAAATTACACTTAATGATCTAACCCCAAAGTAAGAAAATTATTTGCTTGTGTTATGGGTATGTTATGGGTGTTAGTCAACGATACTAATAATTAGAAATACATATATAAATACAAGAATATATATAATTTAAAAAATAAAGTATAGGGAATAAACATTACTTAAAAATCAACAACTCTACCAACTGTAATTGTTTAATATTTTTATTAATTAAACTGTAAATAAAGGAACACAAGATTAAACATTTAGAAATTAAAAAAATGGACAATAATAATAATAAATAAATAATAATAAATAAATATTCAAGGGACAAATTACACTAACTGATCTAACCCCAAAGTAAGCAAATTATTTGCTTGTGTTATGGGTGTTAGTCAACGATACTAATACATAGAAATACATATATAAATACAAGAATATACTTAATATACATACACTCAAACCCGGAAATACAAACATTTATGTTCATCACACAAATGCTTGTCCCCGTCGAGGATCGAACCCGAGCCCCGTCGATCGCGTAGTCAGGATCGCTAACCACTCGACCAACGGTCGGGGCGGTCATAAATAATAAGGAACTATCATCTTGGTATTGAGCAGTAATCATGTATTTTTTGGTGTATGTTTTGCGGTATTTACGTTACTGAAGTGATCTCATTATCATAAAAAAAAACACTTTTTTATGTGTGCTATAATACACTCATTTTTGGTTGCTTTTAGTGTTGTTTTTTTTAAAGAAATTACTCGGGCAAATTATTCCTTTATGTTGTTCAATAAACATGTATTTTAAATTAGTTGTTGTTATCGCCTCTGTGGTCTAGTGGTCCAGCGTTGGCGTTGACCACATGAGGTCCCGGGTTCGATTCCCGGGTCGGGCACATAAAAAAAGAAGTGTTTTTTCAGTTTTCAGAGAAACATAAAGTTGCCTGAGATTGGAAGGTGCCCGGTTGGCGATAGGCTTGCCACCTATCACATCGTGGGACCAAGTATCTTCGGCTAATCGTGGGTGCACTTGTTGTACCTCTGCCAACCCCTTCGCGGATATGGGCGTAAAGATATTCCTTGTTGTTATAAGAATTATTCTTATTTTTTTACGTTTTAAAGTAAATTTTATATATTTCAAACAAGTTTTATATTTTTAATACAACCATATTTGTCATTGCCAAATCACATTTAACGCAGTGATACTGAACAGTCTAGTGAACTGTCCAATTATTTCCAGGAATTACTAAGAATGAATGAAGAAAGTAACAAAAATTTCAGCGTAACATCTGTTAGTATCTACAGTACTTACGCTTGTTGTCGGTAGTAGCATTCTTATGGTTTGATCGGAGAGAATACTAAACATTAAAACTTTTTCGCATTTTTGTTGGAAATATATAAATATTGTAATATTTATTACAATATTTATATATTTATATTTAGGTAAATCAACATTTTTGTCAATATTTTTTATAGATTTTTTGTAGCATCAAAAATAAAAGTACAAACTTTAGGTGCGATTTTCTCTGTTGCACCTAACATGCACTTACAGCTGATTAAATTAGCAGGGCAGTAATATAGGCAGAGATAAGTGAGGCGGTAGGAGATGTTGCAGAACTCACTGCTGGGGAGCTGGTTCAGTTTGGAGAGTAAGGTAGCAGCTAAATTGATCCATGTGGCATTACCATCCTGCCATACGTATTAGCAACGCTTCATAATAGCTTTGGTGTCTAACGGAGATGATTGTCTTTTTAACTTCCCGCTATGAACGTAGACTGGAAGTTACTGATTTTGCCCCGATTTTCGAAAATCAAGTTTTCGCCAGATCCTCGTTTTAAGGTCCTAGGAACTTCTTTTGACTATTTTCACGATGACGTCAGTATGTCGGTATGTATGTGTGTATGTGTATATAACCATCTCATAACTTTTGAACGGCTTGACCGATTCGATCGGATTCTGCTCTAATATACCGATTGATTAAAAATCTTCTTTTCTCTCTAAAAGACTGTGTCAAACATCGTGAATTGGATCAAAATATGTAAATTTTTGGTTTTTGTTTTTTGTCATGTTTTTTGGCATTACTTCGACATTTTTCAACCTATATTATATAGTTAAGAAAACATTTTACAGTTAAAAAATTGCGTTGAATGCCATTTGAAAGATCAAAATTGATTATCGTTTCCCAAATTTATACAACTTTTCAAAAATCAAAATACCGTAATTTTTTTTACAAAATTTAGATTTCTGAAATCTGAAAAAATCTACAAACGTAGATTTTTGTCCCTTGGGACTTAAAATACCATAATATATCGGGAAGTTTTCGAGACCCAACCAGTTTGCAAATTTTTCTATCAGAAGAACCATCTGCTTGTTAGCTTATTTGTAGGTAATATAAAAAAACACAAGTTTGGGCACCATAGCCGTTACCTTCATGGCCCAAAAATGTGAGTGCTTGACATTAACGTGTTCTGGTCTGGAGGGTAAGCTAGTAGGCAATTTTTCTATGGAATAGGGGGCAAACGGGTAAGAGGCTCAGTTGATGGTGAGGAAAAACCTATGCACGTGGCGTAAGATCCGCACCATGTAAACAGCAACACGCCATTAGTATTTTGGATTTTTATAAGCGGTGGTTATCTCTTTCTATCAAGATATTTAGTTATTTGCATTTCAACCACAAACCATATATCTTAGATATAGGAACATTTTATATGTGCTAAAACTAGATAATCATTATTCCTTTTGATATGAAATTGATACACGTAGGTTATCGTACGTACGTACGTCACACTATAAGTTTTGCGTAACTTAAAAAACAACATGTTATAACCAAAATATTATGTTAATTGCTTTTCAAAATAATCTCCTTTACATTATAAACATTTTTTCATGCGATCGAACAATTTTTTAAAACAGGAGGACCACAGATCTGAAGGCATGTTTTCTACGTGCTGATTGAACGCTATCACTGCCCCTTCGGAGTTGGTAAAAGTAAAACCTCTCATCAAATCTTTGATTTTGGGCAAAATACAGAAATCATAGGGTGCTAGGTTGGGGCTATGCGCAGGATGAGTGACTAGATGTATTTTTTCGGAAGCTAACAATGACTTTGTGTTGTTGGCCGTGTGTGTAGTAGAAGCGTTATCATGGTGTACGAGAGTGCGGCTTTTGGGTCGTGTTTTGCGAACTTTTTGGTAACTTAACACCCTGGGTAAACAAATGGTAGAATACCACTCGGAATTAAGACTCTTTTGATCTTCAAGTGGAATTGTACACATGGGACCCGTAGCTGAGAAAGAAAACGCAATCATTTTTTTACCAACGTTTCTCGCCTGTCTGACTTTTGCTCACGGTGCTCAATCAAGGTGCTTCTCTCCCAAAAGCATTTTGAAGACGAGCGGCACAGTCTTGCGGAGAAAGAGAACTTTTAAAATCATAAAAAATCATCGCTCTAAAATCTTTTCGACTTAATTCCATTTTCGTTGCGTACGTAGAAATTTGATGTGTGATAAAAAATAATTGACAAATCATTTCCCGCCAATGGTTTTTTTATTACTAAGAAGGTTGTAACGTTTTAAAAATATAACATTCGAAATTCAAATAGTTCCGATTAGCTAGAAGTGCAAAACGTTAAGTGTGCCCCATGTAGGTTTAAAATCCGAAACTGTGGCTCAAAAAATTAGTTTCAGTGATTATCTAGGGGCCACCAGTCCCCGCCAGAACAAGCTAAGTGAAGCGCAAGGGCACACTACTCACCTTCTCTCCAACCACTTCGTAATTTTTTTGAATCCTCATAACTTGGGTCTGTAATACAAAAAAATTTTTTGGATATTTCTATATCCAAAGAATTTTTAGTAACAATAGTAAACTTATAAAACAATAATATAAAGCTTCAATTAGATCATTTAGATTTTAATGATTACTAAAAAAACCCAATATCGTCACAGATTCACTGACTGACGATCATCAAAGTTCCTAGGGTACTTCTTGAAGTACTAGAAAGCTGAAAGAAGATTGATGAGGGTCTATATAAAGTTCGCCTAAGACGCAACGCATATTTATAAATGTTTATATTATTTTGAAGTATAAATTGTATCACGGAAACTTTTTATAATGCTAAATTTCACAAAAAACCTTTAAGTATTAATATTACTTGTATTCTCAATTATTATATACTATTTTAAGCTATTTACATCATAATACTTCGTTAATATATATGTTATTCTTTTTCTTTTATATCATACGATAGCAAACAAGCAGATGGGTCTCCTGATGGAAAGAGTCAACCATCACCTATTGACACCAGACATGATAATGGTGCATTGCTATCTTGTGGCAAGGTCTAATGCCACATGAAGACACAGGAACACGACAGTGACTATCACTAACATTGCGGCAGGAATAGGTAAGGCGGTGGTACCAGACCCGGGCAAGACAATGCAGAATTATACCACCTACTCGTCACGATGGTAGTGACTCGGATAGCCAATCGGTCGCCTTTTCGACCTGCCTGGCAGAACGGCAGTTGGTCTATTCCTCAAAGGAGTCCGGAACCAACACGGGGAAGCTATTCTTTTTTTTCTCTCATCATGAAGATTATTTGATTTTAACCACTTACAAGCTATAAGATGAAAAACCTTTGTTTAAAATAATAAGACAAAACTTTTATTGTCTCTTGTTCACAGTTTAAATAGATGACACTTGTTTTTTCATACAGCTTTTTTTTTATACAGCATTTTTATACAGCCTTCTAATTTGTAAGTTTTGGTTATAGTAACAAATGCTTTCCTTTTTGCTGAATTTTATACAATACTTTATTTAAAATTTTGCGTCTTACCCATGAAGTACTAAGATGGATTATAGCTTCATGGTCTTACCTATCCGACATTTTGGTTGGTCATGTGTAAATAAAAGAAAATGTGAAGTTTATGGCAGAAAAAAAAATCTTTGTTTGATTTAGAAATAAGAAAAAGCGGATAAGTTGGATTAGTTTCATGACTTCGAAATGCATTCCTTTTGAAAATTTACTTGCTTTAAAAAGTGTCCGTTGAATTCTAATATGGGCTTACTGTACATGAAATTAATATAACTTCGGCTGACGCTATATTCTTCTAGCATTTGAGGCGTATGTCCCCATTCTCCAAGCAGGAACTTCTAACCCCTGTAACCCCTCGCCCCCAACCCCTTAAACCCTAGACGATATCCAATTCCATCCCCTAGATGGAATTGTGTGTAGTATCAAAATTTGTTGAAGTATTTACTTCAACAAATTTTGGTACTAGGCATCTGAAAATTGATATAGGGACTCCCTGCTTTAAATAATAAAATACGAATTTCAGGATTTTAGTGTTACCAGTGTCCTTTTAAATTAGGGAATAGAAGTTAGTATGAGTTTTCCCATACAAACTTAATTCTTAAGATCACACGTTTTGTTCCGTGGTCACTCAGAAGGCAAGGCTAAATTAGCCTTAAAAAAGCTAGGCGTTCTTAGCAAGGCCAGGCAGAACTTGAATGCCTCACATGGAGTATTGTTTTCATTTATGAGCCAGGGCTCCACAATCCCAGCTCTTTCTTTTTAATCACATTCGATATGGAACGGCTCGAATCGTCAACGACAAAACTACTTTTATTCGGCTTGATTCTTTGATGTTACATAAAGATATGGCATGCGTTTGTATATATCCTGACAAGAAAGTTTAGGGTAAAGCTTCGGATGAACCAGTTTAGGCTAGGACAAACTATTTTAGCCTAAAAACCTGAGGGTAAAGGTGAAGGTCATCTTCATCTTGAATGTCCTTCATTATTTCTGGTAGTAGATATGTCGTTAAAATACCAACTACAAATTCAATTCCAAAAAAGTCTGTAAATTTTTCTAATTCGATTGGTAGGCTCTATTTTTCATAAATTGCTTATACCGCAAGCCTTCGATTAATTTCATTATCCATTAGCTGATAGCTTATCGTGTTTTCAACATCTTGGTAAACTTTTTTTAACGGAACCCTGACTGGCTGTGTTGAGAACTTCATAGACAAGTTTAAAATTCGGTTGAATATTTGTTATTTCTCAACAGTACTATTGACGAATTTTTTTCAATTGTCTGGCTGCTTTTTAAATGGAGATGCCCCATATTATCAAAAATATGCCATTTAATTATAAATAAAGATCACCGGACAAATTACGCGAATTGGTTTAAACCACAGATTAAATGCGCCCTTCAAGACAATTTCTTAGTTTGGCAGCGTAGCTTGCACTTTTTGCCTCGCACTACTCCATTGTGGAATCAATTACCCTCGGGGGTGTTTCCGAACGGATACGACTTAGGGACCTTCAAGAAACGAGCTTATTCTTTTTTAAAAGG
The DNA here is from genome assembly GCA_036924255.1 of Apodemia mormo. Taxonomy (NCBI): domain Eukaryota; kingdom Metazoa; phylum Arthropoda; class Insecta; order Lepidoptera; family Riodinidae; genus Apodemia; species Apodemia mormo. Next base: position 40,805,756 of record JAUPFN010000009.1, on the reverse strand, counting down.
CCGGCCTGTGAAAATTTGTATGATACTTGTCAATTTGCGTTAGATGTATGATTTATGATCGTTGTTAATTTGAAAATGTTTTGTATACACCGTCACTTTCACTTTTTGTGGTTTATTAACAGATTGTGTTCATTTATTAATTATTATACACTGCAGCCAGGGATTTAAACATTTTATGAATAGGATACTTAATGACATGTATTTAAAATATTATTGTTTTAGAATAAGAACGTTATTAGACACTTCTACTTACGTAGTCATTGTTCACCAATACACAAACACTAATGTTTTTACGACAAAGATAACATCTAAGTCTAAAAAAAGTCTGGACATGTTTCATATTTTTTGGTATTATTCTAATATAAATAATTGGTACTTACATTTAATATACGAAAAATAATCAGCACTCTATAATACTTCAAAGAAACTTAAACTTTTAACTGATAATGCTAATAAAAAAACACTATGTTATTACCATATAAATTCTTACCTACCTACATAGTAAATTTTTGAGACGTTAATTTCTTTTTGTCTTTTATTACATAGACAATCAGATGTTGCTAATTCACAGAGTAAATAATGGTGTGCAGATAAAGAAAAAACACATGGCATTTTTACGCTAATGCGACTTGGATCTGTGGACTTGAAAAACTTTTTTGGTTTTTTTCCTATTCACCTCGTTTTACGGTAATAGGTATGTTTGTTGTAAATAATATTAGAAATGAGTAACACAGCTGATTTTATTACTCACTTGTGATTATTTTTATATTCAAAAATATAAAAGAGAAAATAAAATTATGCACAACAATGTAGGGTTCCGTATTAGCCAGTGACAATAATGTGAAGTAAGAGGAGGATCTTTCTTCTTGTTTTATACTAAGAACTAGTTTTCATTTGAACTGTTGTTTATTTTTCTCACAAATCCAAAGCCAAATATTTAGCTGGTAAAAACCCCCCCAAAAGGGTTTAATCGAAAAATCATTGTAACAACCCCACATTTTTTAGAACCCTGTCCAACAATATCCTACACCTTTGTCTTCCTTTGGGTTTGCGAGAAAATATGATTATCCCCACTTTACGGGTAAAGAAGATACCTTAAAATAAAATATGTTCCAAAGGTTTTTTTACCATTTTAATAAGGTGACTAATCACTACATAGTATAAAACAAAGTCGCTTTCTCTGTCTGTTCCTATGTCCCTATGTATGCTTAAATCTTTAAAACTACGCAACGGATTTTGATGCGGTTTTTTTAATAGATAGATTGATTCTTGAGGAAGGTTTAAGTATATAAACCTTTCCGATATTCCCACGGGAACAAAGCTACGCGGATAAAACCGCAAGCAGGTCGCTAGTATGTTTATAAATACCGAGTTACTATTTTCTAGTACTAATAATCTCTGAGCTAAGCTGTGGATGGACACGGAAAGACAGACGGATATTTAGACGGGTGGACATGGTGAACTATAAGGATTCCTACCTGACTTAGAAAAACTGTAAATCCTAAATAGTACAGCAAATTGAAAGAACCTAATGAAACGGCTGAAAAATCGAAAAATATTACATATTATGCGATTTAATTTGTTTAAACAATCAACGACCAGTAAAATTATTCATACCTGAACGTGGCACGGGTATTCAATCAGTACCAGTCACTATTCCTCAGACTCCGCATATAGGTTTACGGTTCTGTATTTAGGTATTATAGAGGAAGATTTAGACAAATTTTAGTACCTCAAATACTTACCCAAAATTGCCTAAAAGCTCTCGGCTTTTGATGTAAAAAACGATTTTTAGACCAACTGCTGTTCTGCCAGGTAGGTCGTAAAAGGTGACCGATTGGGTGTGCGAGTCACCACTATCGCGAATACCAGGTGGTAGAGTTCTGCATTGTCTTGCCCGGGTCTGGTACCACCGCCTTACCTATTCTAGCCGTATTAGCGTCCGTGTTAGTCACTTTCGTGTTCCGGTTTGGAGGGTAAGGTAGCCGGTAAACTTATGCATGTGGCATTCGACCACGCCACTAGATAGCGACGCACCATTAACATCTTTGATGTCTATAGGCGATGGTTGACTCTTTCCATCAGGAGACCCATCTGCTTGTTTGCTATCTTATGACATTAAAAAAAAGAAGTGAATTATCATGGCAAAATTATCATGAAAATACAAATTTCGACACAATCTTTAGAGCCGTTTCGAAGAAAACCGAAGAATTCGAAGAAAACTGTCCGATTTTAGTTTTTTGATAGTTATATCTTTTAAACACGATGATCAATCGATCATCGTGTTTAAAAGATGTAACGATCTTTCAAAAGGCATTTATTGAAAATTTTTAGCTATAGGACTTACTACGGACGAACAAACGATTAGTTAAGAAATCTCGAAAGTATGTCGCAAAATTATTTTCTTACAAAAAAAAAAAACTGATTAAATGTTGTAATGAATCGGTATTGATATCGTCGGTATATACCAGGTTTAAAAATGTAGAATTTGTTTAAATGAAAATTATTACAAAATTTCAATAATATTTCGTAATCAAAAACCATGGGTTTTTCGGTGGTAAAGGATGAGATGAGAGACACACACACACAAACACACACACACACACACAGTATGATTAATAACTATTATATTTTGTGCGATACTTGATTATTGTTATAAAATTTTAATGAGTGCTGAATTTTCCTCAATAATCAATTATATATATGTGTGCAACTCAGAACAATATGTCTCATTTAAATCACGGAAACAAGCGGTGCGCTGTTTTGTTTTAACACAATGTTCCGGTTTTATATTTTTGTTATACTGTTAGTGGTAAGTGGTACTATTAACAAAATTATATTTTATTATTATGTAATCAAATATGTAACCCGTGTTTGTTATTGTTTCTTATGTTTGCCGAGTAAACATTATATTTCTTAAAAGAGTAAATTTCTTTCTCGATCATATATCACTTGGTCAGATATACACTGTTATTACACTCTTCATCGTTGGCGTTTGGTGAAACTCCATCGTAATGATTATTTTAAATTTAGACACTGGTACTGTTTCACTATTCATACATTATTTCAGGTTTTCTATTTATTGCATCGGTTTCACATTTATTTGTTGTATTATCAATATCAGTAAAACGTAAATTTGTCTAAAACTTAAAGTATATAAGTTGTTATCTAAGATATTTTCTGTCTGGGTTTGGACTAAAATCTTTCCCAGAAGTGCAAACAGCTTCAATTGTTTGCTTATTTTACTGTAAACATAAAACATAAATATTTTTAAAATTGGTCTCCGTGGACCTTATATAATTATTTATTTTTTATCATTTCTTTGTTATATTGTAGTACATTATATTATATATCGCAATTTGTTCAAAATCGCCGTTATTTACGAGTACCATGTCAGCTTAAAGAAGGTTGGTCGGAATTGGAACAATAAATCCTCATACGTAAATCGGCAGGGTGCACCGCAAATAAGAAAGGTTACCTTGGGCCCTAATGTGTTATTTAAGCCCCCTTACACTTCTGATATGGTACATACATAATATAACATAACAATATGCTAAATATTATAAATATAATACTTAGTATACAATGTATAGTGTTGTACAATGTACAACAATTAAATCTATTTTTCTCAGGACTCTTGAGATAGATTCTGAAATGATTTAGTTTGTAGAATAAATAGTATGAGACTAAGGCATGTAATATATTGATGATATATTACATGCCTTAGCTTATATGATAGCACAACTTCCATACAAACCTTCATACGTCCTTTAAAATAATCATGCGCTATAATAGTCGAAATATGAAATTTTACCCAAACTAAACGCCGATATCCAACATCCAACTAATACGAGTTTTTGAAGCCTACTTAATCAGACAAAAAATTTTATTGATATGGTACGTCTTTTAGTTTTAAAGGAACATTGTAAAATGTTTACAGATGATCATGGATATATAGCCGTTCAACATCTGTATCTTATAATATATGTAAGCGATGGTTATCTCTTTCAAACAAGTGAGCTATCAGCTTGTTAGCTATTCTTTTCTTTTTCTCTGTTTTTTTTTATTGGAATAGGTATACTCTAAAGGTGGTCCCGTCTAATATTCTCATGGTTGGATTTTTTAAACAAAATCCAGCCATAAGGATCCGTAAATAAGGGATGATTGATTGTTCATCCAATGATTTTAATACATAACCACGCATAACTTTTGTCAGTTTAATTTTTTGTTGAAAATATATTAGGTATTTTATATCAAAAAATGTACAAAAATAAACAAGCAGAAGAAAGTCTTAGTGAAAAAAGACAAGCATCGCCTAAAACAACAAATATGTTAAAGGTGTGTAAATGTAAGAAATGAAATGAAATGAAAAATATTTTTTTCATTTCATTTCATTTCTTACATCTACACACCTACACCTACACAGGTATTTGAAAGAATATGGGTGTCACAAGGTATTAAAATTAAATAAATTACTAACATATTCTACCATGATATGGTCTGCAAACATTTATATTTCGGTCGATTTCCTCATAACTACTACCAGATCGGAACGCGGCTGCTACATGATCAAGTTTTTTAAATAAAATATTTCTTTTTATAGGCGCAACATCATATCATCATGACTGCTGCAGAAGATCCGTAAGTGTTTTATGATATTACTAGCTGTTTCCCGCAACTTCGTCCGCGCGGTTTTCGTTTACTCCGCACAGCTCCTCCCCCGTATGTGATAGCGTGATAATATGTAGCCTATATGTTGACCCGGCCTATTAGTAATATTCATACAAAATTTGAAGTAAATCCATGCAGTACTTTTTGAATTTACCCCGGACATACTTACAGACAAACAGACAAAAATTCTAAGAACGCCCCAAGTATTCTTTTAAAAAAATTTCAATGTACAGTTTTGACTTTCCTACGATTTTATTATATCGCACACCTAGACCTAAAGGGAGCTAACTCAAAAATTGAGATTTTCGCGTTAGGCACACCATCAAATTTCCTATCTCGATACCTACCGACCGAAAATTAATTATTGTACTGCGTTAACAATAACTCTTCTACTCAAGACATTATTCATTAATAATAAGAGTTATTTTCAATTGTACCACTGCTCTTGAAATTTGAAGTGAATATTATTTTGAATTGTCGACATTTTGGTGTCAGTGCTGAGTGAGTTATTACGATAAAAAAACATACAACGTTTTGAGTTGAACCAGTATTGTTGGCAGGGTGAGAAAATTTTTTACTTTTATTTCAAATTATTGCTGAAACATTTGTAGTTGAGTCTGTTAAGCAATAGAGAAACAGTTGTTTCTCTATTGCTTAACAGACTCAATTCAAAAAATCAGTTTTTAGCTCGAAAAAATGATTAAAACAAATATTTTTTTACAATATCGTTATTTTAGCTGCATTCGAAAATAAAAAATTCCTAAAGGAAACTCCTAAAGTTCACAGGGAGGCAGTAATAACTTTTTCACGTTTTCTGAAAAAAGTGCTTTTTTGAGTTAATACATGTTTAGATCTAGGTGTGCGATATATGTATAGATATATGTATGGATTGGAAACTATTTTTTAATTTTTTGTTTCAAATTGAGAATTTTTAATTAATATTGTGTACCGGATTCAATTTTAGCGTTAAATCAATTCCTGTAATTTGTTCAAATTAACATATTAATATATATTAATAATATATATATATATATATATATATATATATATATATATATATATATATATATATATATATATATATATATATATATATATATATATATATATATATATATATATATATATTATTTATTTATTTATTATTATATTAATGAAATATACCCAAATGAAACACAATATATATATTTTTAATTTTTCCTATGTTTAATTTATAGCTGCCTTTTGGTCTAAGGGTTAGCCTTTTCGGTTCACAGAATGAGATCCCCAGTTCAATAATAAATAAATCTATATCTATATTATTATTAATATTATAAATGCGAAAGTTTGGATGTATGGATGGATGTTTGGATAGATGTTTGGATAGATGTTTGGATGGATGTTTGTTACTCAATCACGCAAAAACTACTGAACGGATTTAAATGAAATTTGGCACATAGGTAGATAATAACCTGGAATAGCACATAGGCTACTTTTTATCCCGGAAAAATTAGGCAATCCCGCGGGATTCATCAAAAAATGTATAATGCAGCGGTCTGCACGCAGCAGCTAGTAATAAATAAATATTCACAGGATAAATTAGACTTACTGATCTAACACTAAAGTAAGCAAATACATATAAATACAGGAATATATTTAATAAACACCCAAACCCGGAAATGTTGGTATTTCCGGGTTTATGCTCATCACACAAATGCTTGCCCCCGTCGGGGATTGCACCCGAGTCCCGTCGGTTGCTTAATCAGGGTCGCTAACCACTCGACCAACGGGGCGGTCAAAAAGGTTTTTTCGAGATTTTTCTCGAAAATTTAAAATCTCAGTAGCAGCTCGGATTCTGGTGGGTAGTGTGTTACCACTCCTGTGTTTCGGATGAACACGTAAATTTATCGCTCCCGGTTTTCACAGATATAGGCGATAATCTTCACCTGGTCGGTAAAGGGTAGCGGTGGCATCACCGTTCATCTCACCGACCGACAAACCAGTATATGCCGTGGTGAACCGAAAAGTTTGTGGACGTTCGGTTTACTCTGTGTACCCCACAAGGGAACCAGAGTGATGATACTTAAAATCTCTTTGGTTGTACGGTGGCGGTTTAGCCGTGAAAGCATAACAGAGAGGCAGATAGACAGACAGACAGATTGACAGTCAGACATACTTTTGCTTTTCCCCGTGTTGGTCCCGGGCTCCTTTGAAGAATAGGCTTATTGCCGTTCTGCCAGGCAGGTCGTATAAGGCGACCGATTGGCTATACGAGTCACTACCATCATGGCTACTAGGTGATAGAGTCCTGCATTGTGTCGCCCGGGTCTGGTACCACCACCTTACCTATTCCTGCCGCAATAGCGTTAGTGCTTGTCACTGTCGAGTTCCGGTTTGGAGGCTAAGGTAGCCGGTAAACTTATGCATGTGGCATTAGACCTCGCCACAAGATAGCAACGCCCCATTAACGCCTTTGGTGTCTATAGGCGATGGTTGACTCTTTCCGGCAGGAGACCCATCAGCTTGTTTGCTATCTTATGATATAAAAAAATATATTAGTATGGACTAGTATATATATGGATAAGCGCAATATGAATATTATTGAGACATGTATACATATATACCATATATACAAATAAATAAAATTGGAATGTCTGTTTGCAATATTAAAATAACCACTTTTTACTAAATGCGTATGAATGTATAATGTATATATGCAGCTCATATACCAAAATAACATTTTTACAATTTTTGTCCGTCTATTTGTTTGTTCCGGCTAATTTCTGAAACGGCTTGACCAATTTTGACGGAACTTTCCTCAGATAGTTGATTTCATAAGGAGTAACTTTGGGTACTTTTATTTATGAAATTTTTCCACGAGAATGAAGTTGCAAGCACAGCTATTTTTTATTGACGAAAGTTACCTGAATTTGGCAAGCCAAGAATAAAAATCGAGATCACACTTCACGTTGAGGCATGCAAAACTCTGTGTATATATAAATTGATTGGTTTTGGAATAATTTGCGTAAATTCCATGTAAATGTTAGCTGCTAATAAACAGTATATATAGTACAAGCTGTTATAATCCTGGTTTTCCCTTATCAAAAGAGTAATAATATATACCTCATTATAAACAGCGAAGTTTTCCTCTTAATTAAATTAATTAAAAACATGTTATTAATTTATATCAAAAATAACTTTTTACCTCGCACTACTCTGTTGTGGAACCAATTACCGGCAGGGGTATTTCCGAACGGATACGACATAGGGACCTTCAAGAAAAGAGCTTACTCATTCTTAAAAGGCCGGCAACGCAACTGCAAAACTTCTGATATTGCAGATGTCCATGGGCGGCGGTGATCACTTACCATCAGGTGCACCTCTTGCTCGTTTGCCCCCTCTTCTATAAAAAAAAAAATTGACATCGGTTTTAACGCGCCTTTGGCACTCTTGCACAAAACGTTTTTAATGCAGCTGGTTTTTTACTAAATATTGATATACTAGAAGTGCCCGTAATTTCGTTCACGTGGATATAATTCTAGACAGTCCCGATGTTTTACCCAGATAGTTCCCATTCCCGTGGTATTTTCGGGATAAAAACTATCCCTTCTCGTTTCTCGGGCCTCAAACTGTCTTTGTATTAAATGTCATCCGAATGGGTTCAGTATTCAGTTCAGTTGAGGCGTAAAGAAGAGACAGACAGGAGACAAAGTTACTTTCACATTTACAATATTAGTATGGATTTGTTGTTACTAGCGATCGCCTGAGGCCTTAGATAAAGGAAACTACTACATACATAGATATGGAATAACCATGGGAAAACCGTGTAATTTTGTCCCTAACAATGGCGGACTTATGAACAGATGTTAACTGTCTACATAATAATTGATAAATTATATTGCAACTAGCTTTCACCCGCGGCTTCGCCCGCGTGGTGTTATTAATAAGAATTTATTGAAGAGCGTATCCTACAACAGCAGCAAAATATAAAAATCTGTTAACTGCTTGACCTTGCAAGCTATTCCCGAAATTTTCCGATATTTTTTTTGCTTAAGGCGAGGCGTCGGGACGAACCGGAAAAAACTGCTTTACTTAACCACGTTTTTTTGTATTGATTGTTAAATCACAATTTCACAAACATTACACGATATACCTGAAGATATTATCTAAGGAATGTGCTAACTCATTACATGATAGAATGTACTTTACTCGATCATATAAAATTCCAAAAACAGGCTAAAAAAACTTTAAAACAAATAATTTGTTATTAATATTTCTAATCTTCCACATGATTTTTATATGGTGATATTTAGCTTTAAATACAAAAAAGAATGTGCTAAATTTTTGTTTTCAGCTGAAGTCCTACATTTGTTGATCTGAAAATTAACACGTTTCCCAGCGGTTTCAGAACATCCCGCGCCACCTATTTCCTACAGAATTGACGCGCGTCGAAATACCTCACCTTAAAGGAGTAAAAAATATACCTAAGCGTAGATTTTTGTTCTTTTTTAATTTAACTTATGAATTTAATGTATTAAAATGTATTTTTAAGCACGATGATTCATTTTTTGAGCTATAAAATGTTGTCTTAACCACAAAATTGATTACTTGAAAAATATCGATATACCTAATGGAGTAAAAATTTGTTTCGAAAATTTCCGCCATTGATAAGTGCCGAAAGATAAACCGATTTTGATACAATTTGCGGTATTTGACGAAATTTTAAAGGAAACTTCTTTATAATAGCTGTGATTTGTACTCGAAAAAAAACGAAAATTCGCCACGATAAGAAAACAAACACATAAATGTATAGAATGAAACCGGGCTCATGCATTCTTATGAATAAAATAGAATACCTACATTACACAGTATTTCATATTTAAAATAAAATCTAATTAATGGTTTCAACCACGGAATAAATGGATACGCCTTTCAAGATAATTTCTCAGATTATCAGTGTAGCTTGCAATTATATAATACTTACCAACGAAATAACTCAAGTCTAATTTTTTAAAATCACTGCAAGAGTAATTTTTAAACCTTGTCATCTCATTCCTTACGATGAAACAGTACAACATAATTTTTTTTCTATTTTTCACAATATAATATAACCTACAAATGTGTAAAATTATTGAAATTAATAGGAGCGTTGCTCATATGTGCAGCGACACGTTTTCCTCCCAATGGCGTGTTTATTAGTATTCCTGTGGTCCGTGGTTCAATCAAGGTAGGTACAATCAAGGAGATTTTACTGCAACTTTTTCTTACAAAATATGAAAAACCTTTGTCTCGACTCCTTCAATTTATCTCTGCCTTTCGTTCTTTCCTATTTCAATTATTAAAAAATCTGGAGAAAAGCGATTCGTACTCGCTTTCAAAAGGTTCCGTAGCAGCGAAACTGCATAATATTATGTGTATACATGTATTGTAGTATAATATAGTATACATAATCTTTGAATATATTATTTTGACAGCAGCAAAAGTAAGTTACGTAAGTACGTACGTTTTGAGGTCCTAGGAAGATTTTCCGACTATTTTCACGATGACGCCAGTATGTCTGTATGTATGTGTGTGTATGTGACCATCTCGTAACTTTTGACCGATCGAAAAACGGTTAATGGCATTCGATCATCGACATAGTCATTCGATTGGATTCCGCTCAACCTAGAATTTCTGAAAATTTGGACCAATTCGGTGTATGCGATTTTGAGAATTTTGAAAAAGCTTCAATTTTTTTCTGGAACAACAATGTTTTTAGAATAATTTTCAAATTAATGTACCGATGAATTACAAAATCTAATCACCTCTTTTTCTCGTAAAACTGCGTCCAATATATAAATTGCGCCAATATCTGCTTATCCGTTCGGGTGTTATGGTTGACCAAAATTTTGAAAAAAGTGTTTTTTGACATGACTTTTCAACCAATTATTTTTTACTCTTCTAGAATACTTTAGTTATCGCCTCTGTGGTCTAGTGGTCCAGCGTTGGCGTTGACCACATGAGGTCCCGGGTTCGATTCCCGGGTCGGGCACTTAAAAAAAATGTTTTTTCAGTTGTCTGATAAACACAAAGTTGCAGGGGATTGGAAAGTGCCCGGTCGGCGATAGGATTGCCACCTACCACATCGTGGGACCAAGTATCTTCGGATAATCGTGGGTGCACTTGTTGTACCTCTGCGTACCCCTTCGGGGATACGGACGTGAAGATACTATTAGAATACTTTAGTACTTAAAAAACTACGTCTATTGCCGTTTCAAAGATTAAAATCGATTCAAATTTTCAAAACTTATAGCTTTTCAAATACTAAAATTACACTATTTACAGCTAACTGTTAACCTTAAGGCTTATACACCGATTTTTTCAAAAATATGGTCAACTCTTCTAATTAAAAAACTGCGTTAAATACTCTTAATCGAATTGAAATGAAATAATTCTTTCGGGACTTATCAATGGCGAAAATTTTTTAATTTTTTTATTGACATTTCGTCAACATTTTTTAAACTATCGATTTAAACTAATAAACGAATTTAGAGGTCAAAAATGCGTTGAAAGCCACTCCAACGATCAAAATTGATCATCATTTTGAAACTATACATATTAGAAAAAATAAATATATTTATCGTATTTTTTTATTGACTAAGACTGTAATTAAAATAAAAAGTAACTTATATTTTTACTTGAAATAAAAACTATAATTATGCCAACCAATTAATTTAAAATATCACCTCTGTTGTCTAGTGGTCCGGTGTCGGTGTTGACCACATGACCTCATGAATTGGGTGCGATTCCCGGGTCGAGCTATTCAAAATGTATTTTTTCAGTTTTCTGATAAAAACAACGTTGCCCGGGATAGGATAAAGCTCGGTTGGCGATATGCTTGCCACCTATCGCATTCTGAGATTAAGTATCTTTGGCTAAACGTGATTGCACTTGTATCTCTGCCTACATCGGGAATATGGCCGTGATAATACTTTTTGGACTAATGCTTAGTAATAAATTGCTCAGAAAATCGAATTAGCTATAAGAAAAAACCTAAAATGAACGCGACTGTCCGTAAATAAAATAATTAAAATACTTTTTTATAATAATTAAAATACTTTTTAACGTCTGTCTTCATAGCTCTGACCGCATTCAAGTCTCAATCCGCGGCAGATTACGTCATCGAAGCAGATCCCGTTCTTAGGTACAGAAGGCCGCGCAATGTACTAACCGATTCCGACGACTCGATAATGGTGGCTATCACCGCCAACCCACTACAAAACACATGCACTATCACACCATCGCTGCCGCCGGTCTCAACGGCGACGAAGACCCATAATCCGCCCTGCGTGAGATGCCACAACTCCTCCCCGCCCCATATACTTAGTCAAAACGACGCACCGAGGTCCGGTCTCGCAGGAGACAACCCTTAGCGCGGCCATTTATTGCCCAAATTTAAATTTACTGACTGAACACTCTGCTCGACCTCTAGTATGATATTGCTGTTACGGCCCTTGGTCTTAAGTTTTTGTCATGTCGAAAAAAAAATACATTCGTGTCGAGCACACACGGCGGTATCGTGTCATTGCTTGGACGCCTGTTCTTTGTCGGTTTGCATGCCGCGCAGCATAAGATGCTCCATTCTTATCGTGATAATTTTTTAATTATTCGTCCGAATTTCTTAGTGTAAAAGGCAAAGTTCATCTAAAACGCTGAAAGCGGCAAATGTATTAATTTTAATAAAAAAATAATAAATACTCCGAAATATGCTTTGTAAAAAAGTAAAATAATTTAATTGTATTTATGGATCACTATTTTGGGTATTATGGATTCCACATAAAAGGTAATATATATGCTGTCGCGGACTTTTATTTAGAACTATTTAAGACAAACAATCCTACTATACATTATCTTCATGTAACTTCAGCGGTTTTGGCAGCGCACGCCAAGATAGCTTTCAGAAGGCAGGAATTTTTCCGACTTTCTCGATACTTATCGTTAAATTACCGTCAAATTAAACAAAATCCTTATAAATTGTAGCCTATGTGTTATTCTGATGTATAATCTATATTACTGTAAAGTTTCGTTCAAATCCGTTGAGTAGTTTTTGTGTGATTGAGTAACAAACATCCATCCAAACATCCATCGAAATATCTATCCAAACATCCAAACTTTCGCATTTATATTATTAATATTAATATAAATTAATATAGATTGGGCATGTTATTTTAACAATTAGTTTTTATTTTAGATTTAAGGTACACACTAAAATTATAGGAAAATACAAATAAACGCTCAAATCAATTTGATATTTTGTAAACATAAAGTTATTTGTTTTGCACACCTAGATAAAGAGTAGCACAACTCGAAATAATCCAAAATAGAGTTATTACTATTGCAGGAATCTGCGTTAAAAACTACCTGCATAAACTGAAAAGATACCCGTATAAAAATTCCAATTAATAAAATGTAGATGACCTTGTAGGTCAGTATTAATAATGAATTACTTCGAGTACGGGTGGTGTACTCGAAGCAATTCATTATTTATTTATATATTAACCAATAATATTATCACATTACCAGTTGCGACGTGTCAAATGCGGATATGAGTGCTATTGACACGCACAAAGATTGAACTGTTTCGACTTAATTTAGTTTTTATGATTAAAAATACTCACATATCGCAAATTATTTTTAGTTTGTATAGTCTTCATGCCTTTGTTGTTTTTTGGCAGTTCTTCTGATTATTTATTCTTACTTCAGTATTAAGGACAAATGTAAGTAATATTTTATTTGCTAACTGAAAATGATTTATTTTAGTTGAAATTATTATTAAAACTAGTAGCCACGATAGTAGTGACTCGCATAGCCAATCAGTCGCCTTTTACGATCTGCCTAGCAGAACGGCAGCTGGCCTATTCTACATAGAAGTCTGGGACCAACAAGGGGATAGGAATTCGACGTCAAAATCATTAGTTTTTATAGGCGAGGGTTATCATTTTCTGTCAAGGAAGTTGTTATAAGTTAGTTTTGTAGGGATTAACATTTATGGGGTTGTGATAAGTGGAACTATAACCTATTTAAATGTGGAATATATTTCGAATGACCGGAGCACCTGTAACTAATTTCAGTCATTGGAAAGCAATGCCTATGAAAGTATGTTGAGAATTACCTTTTGTTTGGCGGTAAACCTGTGGTATTTATAGATATAGCTGTGGTATGTGTGGATCAACCAAACAGAAGAATTTGATGATTGGGTGCACCAGCCCGTAAGTGTGAACAGTTTTCCATATGGGGACGGACCTGAGCTTTACGGACCTAACCTTACCCCGTTCCGAGATTCGCTCCAAGGTGGCCTCTACCTCAGACACAAGCCCATTCCTGCAATCCTCCACCCGAACCTTAGAAAGCTTTGACTTTCCTTTGCACAAGGCGTCAGTGGTTCTGTCATCTGGAAAGCAATGGATGCTATGGATGCACCATATCATTGATATTGTAGAAAAAACAGTGTTGGAGATATCACTGAGCCTTTTGGGACGCCAGTATATAGATGGCCTTTTCGTCGGAAAATATGCCATGAATTACGACAAATAAGATAGCAAACATGTTCAAGAGAACACAATACCTCAAAATTACATACAGTAATTAGATACAGCGAAACAAATAAGTTATAAAGTATGTGTGCTATACAATTGGAAACTATCCAATCTATACAATTCCTATTACCTTTTGCTTTTCTAAGAAATGCAATTGAAAGTGTGTGAAAAAGATAGAGGGTCATTTCATAAAAATCATTATAAGTGTTGCGACGACGCAATCGATATTGCGAATACGAGTGGATTGGCGAAAAATATGAATGTATGCTCAACCGAGCAGTTACCTAGCCTAGCTTAAGCGGAGTACTACTCTTTACGTTGAATACTTTCCTAAACATCAAAACATAAATAGTAAACTCATTTTCGGCATTTTGAACGTGTTATTTAAACACTTTAAATGATAATATACTTTGGTTAAAGATTTAAATAGGAAAAGAATAACTGACAAACAATATCTATCAATTAATCTGGTAATTGCGTGAATTACAGTGTTTAAATTAAATATTTCATTTTAATTATTAATAACAAAATTAAATAAAGTAATTTCCATGGATTTTATGTAACTTCCCTGGTGTTTTATACACGGAAATCACACCATGGAAATCACCAGAAAGCATATATTTTGAAATTTCTCGCCATTGGAAAGGTATAAGCTGCTAGTTTATTATTATATATCTACATTTTGAAGTTAGGTATAACACCTCAATACCCGTTTACTAAAAAAAGAACGGTAACATTCCAAAAATGTAACATGGTTATTCCTGAAAATTGAGAACCAAATATTGAAAAATTGTAGGACTTCCTCTTCCACCAAAATGGAGGAAATCAGGGCCTAGTTCTAGTTAATGCACTTCATTTCTTCTTTCAGTAGCATAACAGCAGTCACACATAAAAATCAAGGAAGACTAATGCAGCTAGCGGACCGGCGCAAATTCGCCTGGGAGTAGAGTAACATGTCATTACAATAATCTTTCATACAAACCGTCAACCCTTATTTTAACCCCTAAGGGGTAGATTATTGAAAAGTAGCTTATATTTAGCCCAGGACCTTCATATATCTTCTTTTCATCTCATCTTATCAAAGCCAGATTCGCGGTTTAGACGTAAAAGCGAAACAGACAGACAGATTTTTGTATTTATAGTA
Organism: Apodemia mormo; assembly: GCA_036924255.1. Classification (NCBI taxonomy): domain Eukaryota; kingdom Metazoa; phylum Arthropoda; class Insecta; order Lepidoptera; family Riodinidae; genus Apodemia; species Apodemia mormo. The sequence continues at coordinate 40,790,387 of JAUPFN010000009.1, read as the reverse complement.
TTTACTAGGTAGTGGAGTTCTGTATTTTCACGCCCGGGTTTGATACTATTGCTGCTGTAATAGTGTCAGCGCTTACTTTGTCGTGTTTCGGTTTAAAGGCTAAGGTAGCAGGCAAACTTATGTATGCGGCAATAAGATCTCGCCACAAGAGAGCCATCTGCTTGTTTGTTACCATGTGATATAAAAAATAGAATTAAATATGGATTATTTAAATTTCTTTGATTTTTTGATTTTCGTAAAGTAACATCTAAATGAAAAATGTATTTGCAGTAACTAAAACTCGTTCAACATAATCCTATTAAATATATATATTTATGTAGTAAAATCAAAGTATGCTCTAATTCGCTTCGAGGTTTTCTCCAGAATCGAGATAAAAATCACACTTTGCTAAGAGCATTACGTTAAACATTTATAATCGGCTAAATATCGAATTGTTCCATCTATTGTTTGGAGGGTTTAAACATTCGAAGCCCTCGAGAATTGGTTTCGGGAGTTTTAACCTATCGCCTACGGAAAAACTACCTCTAATTTATCAGGTCAGGTGGTCATCTGACCCATCAGCAGCAGCATAACAGGTTTTAACATTTTATTCCTGTCGCAAAAGCATCAGTGCTTGTCACTGTCGTGTTCCGGTTTGGAGGGTAAGGTAGCCGGTAAACTTACGCATGTGGCATTAGATCTCGCCACAAGATAGCAACGCACTATTAACATCTTTGGTGTCTATAGACGATGGTTGACTCTTTCCATCAGGAAAGTAACGCCGACTATCACGTGAGTAATTACAATTTTGTATTACGAAGAATAAATTTTCCAAAACCTAATTTTAATTTAAAAAAACGATTTTTCACTTAGCAATTAAATAAGGTGATATAGGACTGGACCTTTTAATACGAAGAACTATTAATTATTTTTATCTATCTACAACAAAATCAAATAATAAGCTATCTGAAGAAACTCATATTGTTAATTGAGGATATAATCACCTATTCAAATGCGAAACATTTTGGGATGAAAGAAACACCTACCTTCTAAGAAAGCGATCTATTGGAAAGCACCTCAACACTTATTCTTTTATTTTTTGCGTTTTTCAGACCTGCATTCGGCGACTATTCTGTAAACCTAACGCCAAATAACGCGCGTGTAACTAGGTTGTTCGTCCTTAGATTTATAAATAGATGTTGTATTACTAAAACATCATACTATCCAAAACTTAATTTTAATTTACGCAATATAAAATGAAAATTGTCTTTAGAAAGTAGTTAAGTCGTTCCTCTGCTGATAGACTTAAAAGCTATGTTCCGATTGGGTCTTACATTAAGCAGAACTTTCTAGACAAAATTTTTAGAAGTCGAATTTCTTAGCTAGTATTAACGACTAATTGAAAGATCGTCTTATAGTAGGTCATATCTTGTAGTTTCTTGCTAAAGTTACGTTAGTAAAAATTGATATTTTGTATATAAATTGATATATACACAATATCATTATTAATAATTGATTAATCACAAAATTTTCCAAAACAATTTCACATACTAGACTTTTAGGCATCAAATTCTCCCCGCTACTTTTTTAATGAGTTGATCAAATGCTATTTCCAGTACAAATATGAAATCTTAGTTCAACGGTGTTTTGGAAAACTTATTTCTAACCAGTTAACTTATGAGTATTGATCTGGTTATCAGATCGGTGAAGGACGATCTCCCACCGGCTCTTAGACCAATAAAATAAACTATCCAGACATTAAATGGTTTAGTGGTTTAAGCCTATGTAGTTCAGATCATAAGGTCAAATAAATGTGTTATTAAGGCTTTTTAAGTTTATCCTCGAAAATCGTAATCTCAGTAGCAGATCAGAATATACTTAGCGCTGGATTGTTGATACTCCGTGCCTGGGACAAGCAAGTAGGGCTGTAAGTTCCGGGTGTCGCAAAAGTGTGTGCGTTATCTTTACGCGCGATTGAACTGATACTTTTTTCTTTTTGATTAAGTTCGTTATTACTACTCACCTTTATAAAATAATTGATTTTTTTAACTGTAAATATTGTTATTATACTACTGACCTATTACAAATAATGTTTCGGGGAACAGATTTTTGTATTTTAAAAGTAAAAAGTTACAGTTACCTATAATAACTGTTATTTCCGTCTGACCTATTCCTGTCGCAATAGCGTCAGCGTTTGTCACTGTCGTGTTCCGGTTTAGAGGGTAACGTATGTGGTTTCTATAGGCGACAGTACTCTACTGAAGAAAAGACTACCTAGCCATCGTAAAAATTTAGCAAAACCATAATGGGAAATGTAAATGAGGCAAGTTTTAAAATTACACGTCTCTTGTGGATTTATCGACCACCTTGCCTATTAAGTCGTAATTTCATAGTAGTAGGTAATTTTATGCCTGTGGCATTCCTTCCATATTATTTCGATAGAAACGCAACATCAAAATCATTGGTGTTTATAGGCATGGATGATTATTTATGCAAGAAAGCTGTTTGGAAAATATTTTATTGATTATTTTCGAAAGTTCTATAGATATTAGATACTTTCAAAAAAATCGTTTGGAGCAGTTTATACTTATTTTAAATAACTTTAAATTTTATTTTGTAATTTATTCGAGCAAATTCAGTGGGATTCACAAACAAACACGCCGCGGGCTGAAAGCTAGTTTAACAGGAAATTAAATTTTTTTAGCAAATAAGTTAGATATTTCTCTGATATTAGAAATTAACCCTTATTGAGATTGGGTCTTTTAATACGCAGAACAATTAGTTATTGTTATCTATCTTTTAATGTTCACTGCATAGTTTTTAACACATTTTTGTGCGTGTAAGAATGTCACCATCCTTTTCCTTAATCTTATTCATTTTCAAAGCTGACGAACTTTACCTGGACTTCTACACTTCCCTCCAAAAGAGTTTGGTGGTTACCTCGAAGTTGTTCATTGATCTCTCTTCTGATTCAATTATTCCCTTTCACGCTTCTCTTTCACTAAGTTTTTAGTGGTATTTTTACTGTAACGACATATTTCTAACCTCCCGTCTTTCATACCATCATTCCTTTGCAAACATTACACATAGTCTATCCACGGTTTCTTCTTCTTTCTAATTACAGCTTTCATCACATCAATCCACCGTACATCACCTCTCATTGACTTGTACATCTTTGAACTACTACATACGTCTTTTGCTACATCCACCATGCTATCTTTCAGTACTTTCAAACATTCATCCACGCCTAAGTCCAATAGATTTACTTTTGCTTGTCTATCCCAAATTTGACTTTTTTACATACTCCTGATGCTTAGATATTGCAACTTTTCGCTCTTTATCTTCTCAAGCTCTCAAATGCAACACGTTTCCGTCAATGTCTCCACTTCTAGATCATACTCCTAACTCGGCTAATTATCAAATAGTGGTTTCTATCAAGAGTGGGAGCTCTGTTTAGGCCCTTGTATCCATTACATTTTTTCGGGGTTTCCTGTCTACCAGAATCAAATCTATCACACTCTTTTGTTCATTGTTTCTTCATGTATGAATACAAATCAAATACAAATGAATGTCTTTATGATAGAATGCTATGTTAGACACAAAAAGATCCCTTTCCACGCTTATGCGTGCTTATGATTTATATCCACAATGTGCTTACTTACATAATTCACTCTTCTATTACCAAATGGACCCAATACGGCTTCGCAATTTGGCCGTTTTGTCCCAAACGACCCATTCAGATCGCCACACATAATAATTATTATACTAGCATCAACCATATCTAGAATATCTCTAACAGAATCCCAAAACTTTTCAAGGTCGCTGGTTGTCCACGCGCTTACCGGTTCATACGTTACTACCATAAAAACTCACGTACCTCCCAGCTTTACACGGACACAGAAAAGCTCAAACCAACCAAATCATAATCTTTCACACCAGAAACTAAGCGAGAGGACAGAAAAATACTTACTCCAACACTGGCGTTATCCCTTGGGGTACACCAGACCACAATGCCAGCATGTTACTAGGAAGATCAGTGGCTTCGCTACCTATTCGTTTATTTCCGTTACGCATAGAGCATCCAGGCATCTCTCATTCATTCCATTTATCAACGCATTCATCTTATCTTTCAACTCACATTACACGTATCTCTTTGGCATTCTGCTCTCTTCGATTCACCTGTTTCGGACCTGGCGTGATGAGTGCCAGCCCCCATCGCCGCATTTACCGTTTTTGTACCGGCGGGCCGGTACGTGTCGCCTCCAGGGAACATCCTAACCCGCACTGACTAGCACTGCAGACATATGGACTGACATCGATCACGACGTACACGCTTCTGGTCTGTGGCCCCCTTTGTTATTGTTAATTGTGAATATAATACCTTATTTAAATGCGGAACATTTTTGGATGGAAGGAAAACCTACGTTGTTATACTTATGTTATAGAATAAAAGGTGATCCCTTTGAAAGCACCTCAATAGTTACTCTATAAATTTATGCTTTTCAGACTTACATCCTCTTTGGGCGCTAGGTTTACGGGAGAGCCTCCCGTAAACCTAGCGCCCAATAAATCGTGTGTAACCAGGACTTTGTTTGTTCAATTTATTAACAGATTTTGTATTATTAAAAACATTAAACTACCCAAAACATAAGTTAAGTTGAAACAAAATTAAATAAAAATTGTCTTTAGAAAAGTAGTAAACAGGTTTTATGTAGTAAAAAATAAAAGCTATGTTGCGATTGGGTGAATGAGAGATGCCTGGATGCTATTATGGCAAAATTTGTGAATTGTTTTTTTTTGCCAGTATTATCAACAATTTAAAAGATCTAGGTACTTGTTGTTGGTCAAATTTTGTAGTTTTGGCCAAAGTTATGTTAGTAAAAATTAGTTTTGTGGATCATTCGCAATTTTCAATGTTGATTCTTCTGGTGGAAGTACATTATTATTATTGACTTGCTGAACCGCGCAACTTCGTCTACGTCTCATAAGAGGGAGTGGGTCATAAGGAATAGGTCCTTATGAACTTATAAATAATACCATTATAGAGGAACTGTAACTTTTTTTATTTAATCCACGAACCACTTGAAAACTATTGAAGCAAACAATCATATCTACAGTGCTAATTAAAATCAGTAAATTTTGTACTTATTTCTGCTATGTTTGTAGTTACATTCATATTTTGAAGTTTGATTATGTTTTTTGAGGTGAATACGTCTTTAAATTTGCTTTCACAGTGGGGGACAGTTCAAAAAACCGATGATAACAAAATTGGGGTATACAATTTGGTGTTATAGCTACATAATTATCATTAACATCCAAAATCTAATTATACCGTTAAAAAGCTAAAATTAAAAGGCCGGAATAGGTAAAGCGGTGTTACCAGATCCGTGCAAGTCAGTGCAGAGCTCTAACGTCTAGTATTCGCGATCGTAGTGACTCGTATAGCCAATCAGTCGCCTTTTACGATTTGCCTAGCAGAACGGCAGTTGGCCAATTCTATAAAGAAGACCAAATAATAAACTATCTGAAGAATCACGTATTGTTATTTTAGGATATAATCACCTATTCAAATGCGAAACTTTTTGGGATGAAAGGAACACCTACCTTCTAAGAAAGCGATCTACTGGAAAGAACCTCAACACGTACTCTTTTATTTTTTGCGTGTTTCAGACCTAAATTCGGGGACTATTCTGTAAACCTAACGCCAAACAACGCGCGTGCAACTAAATTTTTCGTGCTTAGATTTATAAATAGATGTTGTATTACTAAAAACATTGTAGTATCCAAAACTTAATTTTAATTTACACAATATAAAATATAAATTGTCTTTAGAAAATAGTTAAGTAGTTCCTCTGCTGATAGACATAAAAGCAATGTTGCGATTGGGTCTAACATTAAGCAGAACTTTCTAGACAAAATTTTTAGAAGTAAAATATCTTCAAATTGAAAAATCATCAGTCATATCTTGCAATTTCTTTCTAAAGTTAGTAAAAACTGACATTGTGTGTTATTCGCAATTTTTGATATTAATTCTGCCGATGTCAATACATTATTGATAATTGATAAATCGCAAAATTTTCCAAAACAATTTCACATACATAGACTTTTAGGCGTCATATTCTTCCCGCTTTTTCTTTAAGGAGTTGATCTAATGCTATTTCGAGTACAAATATGAAATCTTGGTCTAACGGTGTTTTGGCAGAACTTATTTCCAACCTATTAACTTTTGAGTATTAATGTATACCTCTACTGAAGAATGGAGTACCTGGCCTCCATAAAATCGAGAAAAATCTTAATAGGAATGTGAATGAGAAAGGCTTTAAAACGCAACATCTCGTCTGGATTTATCGACCACCTCGTCTTTTTTTCGTAGTTTCATCATAGTAGGTAGTTGTAAGCTTAGGCATTACTTTCATGTCACATGTTTTTTTTAAAATCATAAAATAGCAAACAAACAGATGGGTCTCCTGATGGAATGAACCAACCATGGCCTAAAGACGCAAAAGATGTTAATGGTGCTTTGCTATTTTGTAGTGAGGTCTAATGCCACATGCATAAGTATACCGGCTACCTTATCGTCAAAACCAGAGCACGATATTGACAAGCACTGACGCTTTTGCGGCAGGAATAGGTAAAGCGGTGTTACCAGATCCGGGCAAGTCAGTGCAGAGCTTTACCGCCTAGTACTCGCGATCGTAGTGAGTCGCATAGCCAATCAGTCGCCTTTTATGACTTGCCTAGCAGAACGGCAGTCGGCCAATTCTATAAAGGAGTCCGGGACCAACAAGGGGATAGGAATTCGACATCAAAATTAATGTTTACAGGCGAGGATTATCATTTTCTATCAAGGAGGCTGATTTAGGGTTTATTATTTATAGGGTTGTGATAAATGAAACTATACCCTGTTTATATGCGGAATATATTTTGAATGACAAGAGCACCTATATTCTGTAACATTTGAGAGACTGGAAAGCAATGCCATTGAAAGTACGTTGAGGATTACTCTTTTGTTTTTTATGCTTTACAGATCTAACTCCGAGGTTAAGGCACCGGAATCAACGCAGAATATCACGTGAGTATCTACAATTTTGTATTACGAAGAATATATTTATCTATCTACAACAAGATCAAATAATAAGCTATCTGAAGAAACTCATATTGTTAATTGAGGATATAATCACCTATTCAAATGCGAAACATTTTGGGATGAAAGAAACACCTACCTTCTAAGAAAGCGATCTATTGGAAAGCACCTCAACACTTATTCTTTTATTTTTTGCGTTTTTTAGACCTGCATTCGGCGACTATTCTGTAAACCTAACGCCAAATAACGCGCGTGTTACTAGGTTGTTCGTCCTTAGATTTATAAATAGATGTTGTATTACTAAAACATCATACTATCCAAAACTTAATTTTAATTTACGCAATATAAAATGAAAATTGTCTTTAGAAAGTAGTTAAGTCGTTCCTCTGTTGATAGACATAAAAGTAATGTTGCGATTGGATCTAACATTAAGCAGAACTTTCTAGACAAAATTTTTAGAAGTCAAATTTCTTCAAATTGAAAAATCATCAGTCATATCTTGCAATTTCTTTCTAAAGTTAGTAAAAATTGACATTGTGTATTACTCGCAATTTTTGATGTTAATTCTGCCGATGGCAATACATTATTGATAATTGATAAATCGCAAAATTTTCCAAAACAATTTCACATACTAGACTTTTAGGCGTCATATTCTTCCCGCTATTTCTTTAAGGAGTTGATCTAATGCTATTTCGAGTACAAATATGAAATCTTCGTTCAACGGTGTTTTGGCAGAACTTATTTCCAACCTATTAACTTTTGAGTATTAATGTATACCTCTACTGAAGAATGAACTACCTGGCCTCCGTAAATCGAGAAAAATCTTAATGAGAAATGTGAATGAGAAGGGCTTTAAAACGCAATATCTCGTCTGGATTTATCGACCACCTCGTCTTTTTTTCGTAGTTTCATAATAGTAGGTAGTTGTAAGCTTAGGCATTACTTTCATATCACATGTTTTTTTTAAAATCATAAAATAGCAAACAAACAGATGGGTCTCCTGATGGAATGAACCAACCATGGCCTAAAGACGCAAAAGATGTTAATGGTGTTTTGCTATTTTGTAGTGAGGTCTAATGCCACATGCATAAGTATACCGGCTACCTTATCGTCAAAACCAGAGCACGATATTGACAAGCACTGACGCTTTTGCGGCAGGAATAGGTAAAGCGGTGTTACCAGATCCGGGCAAGTCAGTGCAGAGCTTTACCGCCTAGTACTCGCGATCGTAGTGAGTCGCATAGCCAATCAGTCGCCTTTTATGACTTGCCTAGCAGAACGGCAGTCGGCCAATTCTATAAAGGAGTCCGGGACCAACAAGGGGATAGGAATTCGAAATCAAAATTAATGTTTACAGGCGAGGATTATCATTTTCTATCAAGGAGGCTGATTTAGGGTTTATTATTTATAGGGTTGTGATAAATGAAACTATACCCTGTTTATATGCGGAATATATTTTGAATGACAAGAGCACCTATATTCTGTAACATTTGAGAGACTGGAAAGCAATGCCATTGAAAGTACGTTGAGGATTACTCTTTTGTTTTTTATGCTTTACAGATCTAACTCCGAGGTTAAGGCACCGGAATCAACGCAGAATATCACGTGAGTATCTACAATTTTGTATTACGAAGAATATATTTATCTATCTACAACAAGATCAAATAATAAGCTATCTGAAGAAACTCATATTGTTAATTGAGGATATAATCACCTATTCAAATGCGAAACATTTTGGGATGAAAGAAACACCTACCTTCTAAGAAAGCGGTCTATTGGAAAGCACCTCAACACTTATTCTTTTATTTTTTGCGTTTTTTAGACCTGCATTCGGCGACTATTCTGTAAACCTAACGCCAAATAACGCGCGTGTAACTAGGTTGTTCGTCCTTAGATTTATAAATAGATGTTGTATTACTAAAACATCATACTATCCAAAACTTAATTTTAATTTACGCAATATAAAATGAAAATTGTCTTTAGAAAGTAGTTAAGTCGTTCCTCTGTTGATAGACATAAAAGTAATGTTGCGATTGGATCTAACATTAAGCAGAACTTTCTAGACAACATTTTTAGAAGTCAAATTTCTTCAAATTGAAAAATCATCAGTCATATCTTGCAATTTCTTTCTAAAGTTAGTAAAAATTGACATTGTGTATTACTCGCAATTTTTGATGTTAATTCTGCCGATGGCAATACATTATTGATAATTGATAAATCGCAAAATTTTCCAAAACAATTTCACATACATAGACTTTTAGGCGTCATATTCTTCCCGCTTTTTCTTTAAGGAGTTGATCTAATGCTATTTCGAGTACAAATATGAAATCTTGGTTTAACGGTGTTTTGGCAGAACTTATTTCCAACCTATTAACTTTTGAGTATTAATGTATACCTCTACTGAAGAATGGAGTACCTGGCCTCCATAAAATCGAGAAAAATCTTAATAGGAATGTGAATGAGAAAGGCTTTAAAACGCAACATCTCGTCTGGATTTATCGACCACCTCGTCTTTTTTTCGTAGTTTCATCATAGTAGGTAGTTGTAAGCTTAGGCATTACTTTCATGTCACATGTTTTTTTTAAAATCATAAAATAGCAAACAAACAGATGGGTCTCCTGATGGAATGAACCAACCATGGCCTAAAGACGCAAAAGATGTTAATGGTGCTTTGCTATTTTGTAGTGAGGTCTAATGCCACATGCATAAGTATACCGGCTACCTTATCGTCAAAACCAGAGCACGATATTGACAAGCACTGACGCTTTTGCGGCAGGAATAGGTAAAGCGGTGTTACCAGATCTGGGCAAGTCAGTGCAGAGCTTTACCGCCTAGTACTCGCGATCGTAGTGAGTCGCATAGCCAATCAGTCGCCTTTTATGACTTGCCTAGCAGAACGGCAGTCGGCCAATTCTATAAAGGAGTCCGGGACCAACAAGGGGATAGGAATTCGACATCAAAATTTATGTTTACAGGCGAGGATTATCATTTTCTATCAAGGAGGCTGATTTAGGGTTTATTATTTATAGGGTTGTGATAAATGAAACTATACCCTGTTTATATGCGGAATATATTTTGAATGACAAGAGCACCTATATTCTGTAACATTTGAGAGACTGGAAAGCAATGCCATTGAAAGTACGTTGAGGATTACTCTTTTGTTTTTTATGCTTTACAGATCTAACTCCGAGGTTAAGGCACCGGAATCAACGCAGAATATCACGTGAGTATCTACAATTTTGTATTACGAAGAATATATTTCCCTAAACCTAATTTTAATTTAAAATAAAACGATTTTTTTCTAAGTAGTTAAATGAGGTATTCCTCTGATAAACGACTGGATATTTTAATACGAAGAACTAATAATTATTTTTATCTATCTACAAGAAGACCAAATAATAAACTATCTGAAGAAACTCGTATCGTTATTTGAGGATATAATCACCTATTCAAATGTGAAACTTTTTGGGATGAAAGGAACACCTACCTTCTAAAAAGCAATCTACTGGAAAGCACCTCAACACTTACTCTTTTATTTTTTGCGTTTTTCAGACCTAAATTCGGGGACTATTCTGTAAACCTAACGCCAAATAACGCGCGTGTAACTAAATTTTTCGTGCTTAGATTTATAAATAGATGTTGTATTACTAAAAACATTATAGTATCCAAAACTTAATTTTAATTTACACAATATAAAATATAAATTGTCTTTAGAAAATAGTTAAGTAGTTCCTCTGTTGATAGACATAAAAGTAATGTTGCGATTGGATCTAACATTAAGCAGAACTTTCTAGACAAAATTTTTAGAAGTCAAATTTCTTCAAATTGAAAAATCATCAGTCATATCTTGCAATTTCTTTCTAAAGTTAGTAAAAATTGACATTGTGTATTACTCGCAATTTTTGATGTTAATTCTGCCGATGGCAATACATTATTGATAATTGATAAATCGCAAAACTTTCCAAAACAATTTCACATACTAGACTTTTAGGCGTCATATTCTTCCCGCTATTTCTTTAAGGAGTTGATCTAATGCTATTTCGAGTACAAATATGAAATCTTCGTTCAACGGTGTTTTGGCAGAACTTATTTCCAACCTATTAACTTTTGAGTATTAATGTATACCTCTACTGAAGAATGGACTACATGGCCTCCGTAAATCGAGAAAAATCTTAATGAGAAATGTGAATGGGAAAGGCTTGAAAACGCAATATCTCGTCTGGATTTATCGACCACCTCGTCTTTTTTCGTAGTTTCATCATAGTAGGTAGTTGTAAGCTTAGGCATTACTTTCATGTCACATGTTTTTTTTAAAATCATAAAATAGCAAACAAACAGATGGGTCTTCTGATGGAATGAACCAACCATGGCCTAAAGACGCAAAAGATGTTAATGGTGCTTTGCTATTTTGTAGTGAGGTCTAATGCCACATGCATAAGTATACCGGCTACCTTATCGTCAAAACCAGAGCACGATATTGACAAGCACTGACGCTTTTGCGGCAGGAATAGGTAAAGCGGTGTTACCAGATCCGGGCAAGTCAGTGCAGAGCTTTACCGCCTAGTACTCGCGATCGTAGTGAGTCGCATAGCCAATCAGTCGCCTTTTATGACTTGCCTAGCAGAACGGCAGTCGGCCAATTCTATAAAGGAGTCCGGGACCAACAAGGGGATAGGAATTCGAAATCAAAATTAATGTTTACAGGCGAGGATTATCATTTTCTATCAAGGAGGCTGATTTAGGGTTTATTATTTATAGGGTTGTGATAAATGAAACTATACCCTGTTTATATGCGGAATATATTTTGAATGACAAGAGCACCTATATTCTGTAACATTTGAGAGACTGGAAAGCAATGCCATTGAAAGTACGTTGAGGATTACTCTTTTGTTTTTTATGCTTTACAGATCTAACTCCGAGGTTAAGGCACCGGAATCAACGCAGAATATCACGTGAGTATCTACAATTTTGTATTACGAAGAATATATTTATCTATCTACAACAAGATCAAATAATAAGCTATCTGAAGAAACTCATATTGTTAATTGAGGATATAATCACCTATTCAAATGCGAAACATTTTGGGATGAAAGAAACACCTACCTTCTAAGAAAGCGATCTATTGGAAAGCACCTCAACACTTATTCTTTTATTTTTTGCGTTTTTTAGACCTGCATTCGGCGACTATTCTGTAAACCTAACGCCAAATAACGCGCGTGTAACTAGGTTGTTCGTCCTTAGATTTATAAATAGATGTTGTATTACTAAAACATCATACTATCCAAAACTTAATTTTAATTTACGCAATATAAAATGAAAATTGTCTTTAGAAAGTAGTTAAGTCGTTCCTCTGTTGATAGACATAAAAGTAATGTTGCGATTGGATCTAACATTAAGCAGAACTTTCTAGACAAAATTTTTAGAAGTCAAATTTCTTCAAATTGAAAAATCATCAGTCATATCTTGCAATTTCTTTCTAAAGTTAGTAAAAATTGACATTGTGTATTACTCGCAATTTTTGATGTTAATTCTGCCGATGGCAATACATTATTGATAATTGATAAATCGCAAAATTTTCCAAAACAATTTCACATACTAGACTTTTAGGCGTCATATTCTTCCCGCTATTTCTTTAAGGAGTTGATCTAATGCTATTTCGAGTACAAATATGAAATCTTCGTTCAACGGTGTTTTGGCAGAACTTATTTCCAACCTATTAACTTTTGAGTATTAATGTATACCTCTACTGAAGAATGAACTACCTGGCCTCCGTAAATCGAGAAAAATCTTAATGAGAAATGTGAATGAGAAGGGCTTTAAAACGCAATATCTCGTCTGGATTTATCGACCACCTCGTCTTTTTTTCGTAGTTTCATCATAGTAGGTAGTTGTAAGCTTAGGCATTACTTTCATGTCACATGTTTTTTTTAAAATCATAAAATAGCAAACAAACAGATGGGTCTCCTGATGGAATGAACCAACCATGGCCTAAAGACGCAAAAGATGTTAATGGTGCTTTGCTATTTTGTAGTGAGGTCTAATGCCACATGCATAAGTATACCGGCTACCTTATCGTCAAAACCAGAGCACGATATTGACAAGCACTGACGCTTTTGCGGCAGGAATAGGTAAAGCGGTGTTACCAGATCCGGGCAAGTCAGTGCAGAGCTTTACCGCCTAGTACTCGCGATCGTAGTGAGTCGCATAGCCAATCAGTCGCCTTTTATGACTTGCCTAGCAGAACGGCAGTCGGCCAATTCTATAAAGGAGTCCGGGACCAACAAGGGGATAGGAATTCGACATCAAAATTAATGTTTACAGGCGAGGATTATCATTTTCTATCAAGGAGGCTGATTTAGGGTTTATTATTTATAGGGTTGTGATAAATGAAACTATACCCTGTTTATATGCGGAATATATTTTGAATGACAAGAGCACCTATATTCTGTAACATTTGAGAGACTGGAAAGCAATGCCATTGAAAGTACGTTGAGGATTACTCTTTTGTTTTTTATGCTTTACAGATCTAACTCGGAGGTTAAGGCACCGGAATCAACGCAGAATATCACGTGAGTATCTACAATTTTGTATTACGAAGAATATATTTATCTATCTACAACAAGATCAAATAATAAGCTATCTGAAGAAACTCATATTGTTAATTGAGGATATAATCACCTATTCAAATGCGAAACATTTTGGGATGAAAGAAACACCTACCTTCTAAGAAAGCGATCTATTGGAAAGCACTTCAACACTTATTCTTTTATTTTTTGCGTTTTTTAGACCTGCATTCGGCGACTATTCTGTAAACCTAACGCCAAATAACGCGCGTGTAACTAGGTTGTTCGTCCTTAGATTTATAAATAGATGTTGTATTACTAAAACATCATACTATCCAAAACTTAATTTTAATTTACGCAATATAAAATGAAAATTGTCTTTAGAAAGTAGTTAAGTCGTTCCTCTGCTGATAGACATAAAAGCTATGTTCCGATTTGGTCTTACATTAAGCAGAACATTCTAGACAAAATGTTTAGATTTCGAATTTCTTAGCTAGTATTAACGACTAATTGAAAGATCGTCTTATAGTAGGTCATATCTTTTATCTTATAGTATATATATATATATATATATATATATATATATATATATATATATATATATATATATATATATATATATATATATATATATATATATATATATATATATATATCTTATAGTAGGTCATATATCATCACATCAATCCACCGTACATCACCTCTCATTGACTTGTACATCTTTGAACTACTACATACGTCTTTTGCTACATCCACCATGCTATCTTTCAGTACTTTCAAACATTCATCCACGCCTTAGTCCAATAGATTTACTTTTGCTTGTCTATCCCAAATTTGACTTTTTTACATACTCCTGATGCTTAGATATTGCAACTTTTCGCTCTTTATCTTCTCAAGCTCTCAAATGCAACACGTTTCCGTCAATGTCTCCACTTCTAGATCATACTCCTAACTCGGCTAATTATCAAATAGTGGTTTCTATCAAGAGTGGGAGCTCTGTTTAGGCCCTTGTATCCATTACATTTTTCCGGGGTTTCCTGTCTACCAGAATCAAATCTATCACACTCTTTTGTTCATTGTTTCTTCATGTATGAATACAAATCAAATACAAATGAATGTCTTTATGATAGAATGCTATGTTAGACACAAAAAGATCCCTTTCCACGCTTATGCGTGCTTATGATTTATATCCACAATGTGCTTACTTACATAATTCACTCTTCTATTACCAAATGGACCCAATACGGCTTCGCAATTTGGCCGTTTTGTCCCAAACGACCCATTCAGATCGCCACACATAATAATTATTATACTAGCATCAACCATATCTAGAATATCTCTAACAGAATCCCAAAACTTTTCAAGGTCGCTGGTTGTCCACGCGCTTACCGGTTCATACGTTACTACCATAAAAACTCACGTACCTCCCAGCTTTACACGGACACAGAAAAGCTCAAACCAACCAAATCATAATCTTTCACACCAGAAACTAAGCGAGAGGACAGAAAAATACTTACTCCAACACTGGCGTTATCCCTTGGGGTACACCAGACCACAATGCCAGCATGTTACTAGGAAGATCAGTGGCTTCGCTACCTATTCGTTTATTTCCGTTACGCATAGAGCATCCAGGCATCTCTCATTCATTCCATTTATCAACGCATTCATCTTATCTTTCAACTCACATTACACGTATCTCTTTGGCATTCTGCTCTCTTCGAGTCACCTGTTTCGGACCTGGCGTGATGAGTGCCAGCCCCCATCGCCGCATTTACCGTTTTTGTACCGGCGGGTCGGTACGTGTCGCTTCCAGGGAACGTCCTAACCCGCACTGACTAGCACTGCAGACATATGGACTGACATCGATCACGACGTACACGCTTCTGGCCTGTGGCCCCCTTTGTTATTGTTAATTGTGAATATAATACCTTATTTAAATGCGGAACATTTTTGGATGGAAGGAAAACCTACGTTGTTATACTTATGTTATAGAATAAAAGGTGATCCCTTTGAAAGCACCTCAATAGTTACTCTATAAATTTATGCTTTTCAGACTTACATCCTCTTTGGGCGCTAGGTTTACGGGAGAGCCTCCCGTAAACCTAGCGCCCAATAAATCGTGTGTAACCAGGACTTTGTTTGTTCAATTTATTAACAGATTTTGTATTATTAAAAACATTAAACTACCCAAAACATAAGTTAAGTTGAAACAAAATTAAATAAAAATTGTCTTTAGAAAAGTAGTAAACAGGTTTTATGTAGTAAAAAATAAAAGCTATGTTGCGATTGGGTGAATGAGAGATGCCTGGATGCTATTATGGCAAAATTTGTGAATTGTTTTTTTTTTGCCAGTATTATCAACAATTTAAAAGATCTAGGTACTTGTTGTTGGTCAAATTTTGTAGTTTTGGCCAAAGTTATGTTAGTAAAAATTAGTTTTGTGGATCATTCGCAATTTTCAATGTTGATTCTTCTGGTGGAAGTACATTATTATTATTGACTTGCTGAACCGCGCAACTTCGTCTACGTCTCATAAGAGGGAGTGGGTCATAAGGAATAGGTCCTTATGAACTTATAAATAATACCATTATAGAGGAACTGTAACTTTTTTTATTTAATCCACGAACCACTTGAAAACTATTGAAGCAAACAATCATATCTACAGTGCTAATTAAAATCAGTAAATTTTGTACTTATTTCTGCTATGTTTGTAGTTACATTCATATTTTGAAGTTTGATTATGTTTTTTGAGGTGAATACGTCTTTAAATTTGCTTTCACAGTGGGGGACAGTTCAAAAAACCGATGATAACAAAATTGGGGTATACAATTTGGTGTTATAGCTACATAATTATCATTAACATCCAAAATCTAATTATACCGTTAAAAAGCTAAAATTAAAAGGCCGGAATAGGTAAAGCGGTGTTACCAGATCCGTGCAAGTCAGTGCAGAGCTCTAACGTCTAGTATTCGCGATCGTAGTGACTCGTATAGCCAATCAGTCACCTTTTACGATTTGCCTAGCAGAACGGCAGTTGGCCAATTCTATAAAGAAGACCAAATAATAAACTATCTGAAGAACCACGTATTGTTATTTTAGGATATAATCACCTATTCAAATGCGAAACTTTTTGGGATGAAAGGAACACCTACCTTCTAAGAAAGCGATCTACTGGAAAGAACCTCAACACGTACTCTTTTATTTTTTGCGTGTTTCAGACCTAAATTCGGGGACTATTCTGTAAACCTAACGCCAAACAACGCGCGTGCAACTAAATTTTTCGTGCTTAGATTTATAAATAGATGTTGTATTACTAAAAACATTGTAGTATCCAAAACTTAATTTTAATTTACACAATATAAAATATAAATTGTCTTTAGAAAATAGTTAAGTAGTTCCTCTGCTGATAGACATAAAAGCAATGTTGCGATTGGGTCTAACATTAAGCAGAACTTTCTAGACAAAATTTTTAGAAGTAAAATATCTTCAAATTGAAAAATCATCAGTCATATCTTGCAATTTCTTTCTAAAGTTAGTAAAAATTGACATTGTGTGTTATTCGCAATTTTTGATATAATTTCTGCCGATGTCAATACATTATTGATAATTGATAAATCGCAAAATTTTCCAAAACAATTTCACATACATAGACTTTTAGGCGTCATATTCTTCCCGCTTTTTCTTTAAGGAGTTGATCTAATGCTATTTCGAGTACAAATATGAAATCTTGGTTTAACGGTGTTTTGGCAGAACTTATTTCCAACCTATTAACTTTTGAGTATTAATGTATACCTCTACTGAAGAATGGAGTACCTGGCCTCCATAAAATCGAGAAAAATCTTAATAGGAATGTGAATGAGAAAGGCTTTAAAACGCAACATCTCGTCTGGATTTATCGACCACCTCGTCTTTTTTTCGTAGTTTCATCATAGTAGGTAGTTGTAAGCTTAGGCATTACTTTCATGTCACATGTTTTTTTTAAAATCATAAAATAGCAAACAAACAGATGGGTCTCCTGATGGAATGAACCAACCATGGCCTAAAGACGCAAAAGATGTTAATGGTGCTTTGCTATTTTGTAGTGAGGTCTAATGCCACATGCATAAGTATACCGGCTACCTTATCGTCAAAACCAGAGCACGATATTGACAAGCACTGACGCTTTAGCGGCAGGAATAGGTAAAGCGGTGTTACCAGATCCGGGCAAGTCAGTGCAGAGCTTTACCGCCTAGTACTCGCGATCGTAGTGAGTCGCATAGCCAATCAGTCGCCTTTTATGACTTGCCTAGCAGAACGGCAGTCGGCCAATTCTATAAAGGAGTCCGGGACCAACAAGGGGATAGGAATTCGAAATCAAAATTTATGTTTACAGGCGAGGATTATCATTTTCTATCAAGGAGGCTGATTTAGGGTTTATTATTTATAGGGTTGTGATAAATGAAACTGTACCCTGTTTATATGCGGAATATATTTTGAATGACAAGAGCGCCTATATTCTGTAACATTTGAGAGACTGGAAAGCAATGCCATTGAAAGTACGTTGAGGATTACTCTTTTGTTTTTTATGCTTTACAGATCTAACTCCGAGGTTAAGGCACCGGAATCAACGCAGAATATCACGTGAGTATCTACAATTTTGTATTACGAAGAATATATTTCCCTAAACCTAATTTTAATTCAAAATAAAACGATTTTTTTCTAAGTAGTTAAATGAGGTATTCCTCTGATAAACGACTGGATATTTTCATACGAAGAACTAATAATTATTTTTATCTATCTACAAGAAGACCAAATAATAAACTATCTGAAGAAACTCGTATCGTTATTTGAGGATATAATCACCTATTCAAATGTGAAACTTTTTGGGATGAAAGGAACACCTACCTTCTAAAAAGCAATCTACTGGAAAGCACCTCAACACTTACTCTTTTATTTTTTGCGTTTTTCAGACCTAAATTCGGGGACTATTCTGTAAACCTAACGCCAAATAACGCGCGTGTAACTAAATTTTTCGTGCTTAGATTTATAAATAGATGTTGTATTACTAAAAACATTATAGTATCCAAAACTTAATTTTAATTTACACAATATAAAATATAAATTGTCTTTAGAAAATAGTTAAGTAGTTCCTCTGTTGATAGACATAAAAGTAATGTTGCGATTGGATCTAACATTAAGCAGAACTTTCTAGACAAAATTTTTAGAACTCAAATTTCTTCAAATTGAAAAATCATCAGTCATATCTTGCAATTTCTTTCTAAAGTTAGTAAAAATTTACATTGTGTATTACTCGCAATTTTTGATGTTAATTCTGCCGATGGCAATACATTATTGATAATTGATAAATCGCAAAATTTTTCAAAACAATTTCACATACTAGACTTTTAGGCGTCATATTCTTCCCGCTATTTCTTTAAGGAGTTGATCTAATGCTATTTCGAGTACAAATATGAAATCTTCGTTCAACGGTGTTTTGGCAAAACTTATTTCCAACCTATTAACTTTTGAGTATTAATGTATACCTCTACTGAAGAATGGACTACATGGCCTCCGTAAATCGAGAAAAATCTTAATGAGAAATGTGAATGAGAAAGGCTTTAAAACGCAATATCTCGTCTGGATTTATCGACCACATCGTCTTTTTTCGTAGTTTCATCATAGTAGGTAGTTGTAAGCTTAGGCATTACTTTCATGTCACATGTTTTTTTAAAAATCATAAAATAGCAAACAAACAGATGGGTCTCCTGATGGAATGAACCAACCATGGCCTAAAGACGCAAAAGATGTTAATGGTGCTTTGCTATTTTGTAGTGAGGTCTAATGCCACATGCATAAGTATACCGGCTACCTTATCGTCAAAACCAGAGCACGATATTGACAAGCACTGACGCTTTTGCGGCAGGAATAGGTAAAGCGGTGTTACCAGATCCGGGCAAGTCAGTGCAGAGCTTTACCGCCTAGTACTCGCGATCGTAGTGAGTCGCATAGCCAATCAGTCGCCTTTTATGACTTGCCTAGCAGAACGGCAGTCGGCCAATTCTATAAAGGAGTCCGGGACCAACAAGGGGATAGGAATTCGACATCAAAATCAATGTTTACAGGCGAGGATTATCATTTTCTATCAAGGAGGCTGATTTAGGGTTTATTATTTATAGGGTTGTGATAAATGAAACTATACCCTGTTTATATGCGGAATATATTTTGAATGACAAGAGCACCTATATTCTGTAACATTTGAGAGACTGGAAAGCAATGCCATTGAAAGTACGTTGAGGATTACTCTTTTGTTTTTTATGCTTTACAGATCTAACTCCGAGGTTAAGGCACCGGAATCAACGCAGAATATCACGTGAGTATCTACAATTTTGTATTACGAAGAATATATTTATCTATCTACAACAAGATCAAATAATAAGCTATCTGAAGAAACTCATATTGTTAATTGAGGATATAATCACCTATTCAAATGCGAAACATTTTGGGATGAAAGAAACACCTACCTTCTAAGAAAGCGATCTATTGGAAAGCACCTCAACACTTATTCTTTTATTTTTTGCGTTTTTTAGACCTGCATTCGGCGACTATTCTGTAAACCTAACGCCAAATAACGCGCGTGTTACTAGGTTGTTCGTCCTTAGATTTATAAATAGATGTTGTATTACTAAAACATCATACTATCCAAAACTTAATTTTAATTTACGCAATATAAAATGAAAATTGTCTTTAGAAAGTAGTTAAGTCGTTCCTCTGTTGATAGACATAAAAGTAATGTTGCGATTGGATCTAACATTAAGCAGAACTTTCTAGACAAAATTTTTAGAAGTCAAATTTCTTCAAATTGAAAAATCATCAGTCATATCTTGCAATTTCTTTCTAAAGTTAGTAAAAATTGACATTGTGTATTACTCGCAATTTTTGATGTTAATTCTGCCGATGGCAATACATTATTGATAATTGATAAATCGCAAAATTTTCCAAAACAATTTCACATACTAGACTTTTAGGCGTCATATTCTTCCCGCTATTTCTTTAAGGAGTTGATCTAATGCTATTTCGAGTACAAATATGAAATCTTCGTTCAACGGTGTTTTGGCAGAACTTATTTCCAACCTATTAACTTTTGAGTATTAATGTATACCTCTACTGAAGAATGAACTACCTGGCCTCCGTAAATCGAGAAAAATCTTAATGAGAAATGTGAATGAGAAGGGCTTTAAAACGCAATATCTCGTCTGGATTTATCGACCACCTCGTCTTTTTTTCGTAGTTTCATAATAGTAGGTAGTTGTAAGCTTAGGCATTACTTTCATATCACATGTTTTTTTTAAAATCATAAAATAGCAAACAAACAGATGGGTCTCCTGATGGAATGAACCAACCATGGCCTAAAGACGCAAAAGATGTTAATGGTGCTTTGCTATTTTGTAGTGAGGTCTAATGCCACATGCATAAGTATACCGGCTACCTTATCGTCAAAACCAGAGCACGATATTGACAAGCACTGACGCTTTTGCGGCAGGAATAGGTAAAGCGGTGTTACCAGATCCGGGCAAGTCAGTGCAGAGCTTTACCGCCTAGTACTCGCGATCGTAGTGAGTCGCATAGCCAATCAGTCGCCTTTTATGACTTGCCTAGCAGAACGGCAGTCGGCCAATTCTATAAAGGAGTCCGGGACCAACAAGGGGATAGGAATTCGAAATCAAAATTAATGTTTACAGGCGAGGATTATCATTTTCTATCAAGGAGGCTGATTTAGGGTTTATTATTTATAGGGTTGTGATAAATGAAACTATACCCTGTTTATATGCGGAATATATTTTGAATGACAAGAGCACCTATATTCTGTAACATTTGAGAGACTGGAAAGCAATGCCATTGAAAGTACGTTGAGGATTACTCTTTTGTTTTTTATGCTTTACAGATCTAACTCCGAGGTTAAGGCACCGGAATCAACGCAGAATATCACGTGAGTATCTACAATTTTGTATTACGAAGAATATATTTATCTATCTACAACAAGATCAAATAATAAGCTATCTGAAGAAACTCATATTGTTAATTGAGGATATAATCACCTATTCAAATGCGAAACATTTTGGGATGAAAGAAACACCTACCTTCTAAGAAAGCGGTCTATTGGAAAGCACCTCAACACTTATTCTTTTATTTTTTGCGTTTTTTAGACCTGCATTCGGCGACTATTCTGTAAACCTAACGCCAAATAACGCGCGTGTAACTAGGTTGTTCGTCCTTAGATTTATAAATAGATGTTGTATTACTAAAACATCATACTATCCAAAACTTAATTTTAATTTACGCAATATAAAATGAAAATTGTCTTTAGAAAGTAGTTAAGTCGTTCCTCTGTTGATAGACATAAAAGTAATGTTGCGATTGGATCTAACATTAAGCAGAACTTTCTAGACAACATTTTTAGAAGTCAAATTTCTTCAAATTGAAAAATCATCAGTCATATCTTGCAATTTCTTTCTAAAGTTAGTAAAAATTGACATTGTGTATTACTCGCAATTTTTGATGTTAATTCTGCCGATGGCAATACATTATTGATAATTGATAAATCGCAAAATTTTCCAAAACAATTTCACATACATAGACTTTTAGGCGTCATATTCTTCCCGCTTTTTCTTTAAGGAGTTGATCTAATGCTATTTCGAGTACAAATATGAAATCTTGGTTTAACGGTGTTTTGGCAAAACTTATTTCCAACCTATTAACTTTTGAGTATTAATGTATACCTCTACTGAAGAATGGAGTACCTGGCCTCCATAAAATCGAGAAAAATCTTAATAGGAATGTGAATGAGAAAGGCTTTAAAACGCAACATCTCGTCTGGATTTATCGACCACCTCGTCTTTTTTTCGTAGTTTCATCATAGTAGGTAGTTGTAAGCTTAGGCATTACTTTCATGTCACATGTTTTTTTTAAAATCATAAAATAGCAAACAAACAGATGGGTGATCCTGATGGAATGAACCAACCATGGCCTAAAGACGCAAAAGATGTTAATGGTGCTTTGCTATTTTGTAGTGAGGTCTAATGCCACATGCATAAGTATACCGGCTACCTTATCGTCAAAACCAGAGCACGATATTGACAAGCACTGACGCTTTTGCGGCAGGAATAGGTAAAGCGGTGTTACCAGATCCGGGCAAGTCAGTGCAGAGCTTTACCGCCTAGTACTCGCGATCGTAGTGAGTCGCATAGCCAATCAGTCGCCTTTTATGACTTGCCTAGCAGAACGGCAGTCGGCCAATTCTATAAAGGAGTCCGGGACCAACAAGGGGATAGGAATTCGACATCAAAATCAATGTTTACAGGCGAGGATTATCATTTTCTATCAAGGAGGCTGATTTAGGGTTTATTATTTATAGGGATGTGATAAATGAAACTACACCCTGTTTATATGCGGAATATATTTTGAATGACTAGAGCACCTATATTCTGTAACATTTGAGAGACTGGAAAGCAATGCCATTGAAAGTACGTTGAGGATTACTCTTTTGTTTTTTATGCTTTACAGATCTAACTCCGAGGTTAAGGCACCGGAATCAACGCAGAATATCACGTGAGTATCTACAATTTTGTATTACGAAGAATATATTTATCTATCTACAACAAGATCAAATAATAAGCTATCTGAAGAAACTCATATTGTTAATTGAGGATATAATCACCTATTCAAATGCGAAACATTTTGGGATGAAAGAAACACCTACCTTCTAAGAAAGCGATCTATTGGAAAGCACCTCAACACTTATTCTTTTATTTTTTGCGTTTTTTAGACCTGCATTCGGCGACTATTCTGTAAACCTAACGCCAAATAACGCGCGTGTAACTAGGTTGTTCATCCTTAGATTTATAAATAGATGTTGTATTACTAAAACATCATACTATCCAAAACTTAATTTTAATTTACGCAATATAAAATAAAAATTGTCTTTAGAAAGTAGTTAAGTCGTTCCTCTGCTGATAGACATAAAAGCTATGTTCCGATTGGGTCTTACGTTAAGCAGAACTTTCTAGACAAAATTTTTAGAAGTCGAATTTCTTAGCTAGTATTAACGACTAATTGAAAGATCGTCTTATAGTAGGTCATATCTCTTATCTTATAGTATATATATATATATATATATATATATATATATATATATATATATATATATATGTACCGTACATCACCTCTCATTGACTTTTACATCTTTGTACTACTACATACGTCTTTTGCTACATCCACCATGCTATCTTTCAGTACTTTCAAACATTCATCCACGCCTAAGTCCAATAGATTTACTTTTGCTTGTCTATCCCAAATTTGACTTTTTTACATACTCCTGATGCTTAGATATTGCAACTTTTCGCTCTTTATCTTCTCAAGCTCTCAAATACAACACGTTTCCGTCAATGTCTCCACTTCTAGATCATACTCCTAACTCGGCTAATTATCAAATAGTGGTTTCTATCAAGAGTGGGAGCTCTGTTTAGGCCCTTGTATCCATTACATTTTTCCGGGGTTTCCTGTCTACCAGAATCAAATCTATCACACTCTTTTGTTCATTGTTTCTTCATGTATGAATACAAATCAAATACAAATGAATGTCTTTATGATAGAATGCTATGTTAGACACAAAAAGATCCCTTTCCACGCTTATGCGTGCTTATGATTTATATCCACAATGTGCTTACTTACATAATTCACTCTTCTATTACCAAATGGACCCAATACGGCTTCGCAATTTGGCCGTTTTGTCCCAAACGACCCATTCAGATCGCCACACATAATAATTATTATTGTGGCGAGTTTTTTGTGACCGAGTATTCCGCCGCGTACCCAGTCATAATCCTGTGCACGCCGCTGCTATATTTATATATTTATAACAGTATTTGTCTATTAAATATAATACATACAAACCTTCCTCTTAAATTACGCTATCTATTTAAAGTAACCGCATCAAAATCCGTTGCGTAGTTTTAAAGATCTAAGCATACATAGGGATTAGGGACAGACAGCGGAAAGCGATTTTGTATTATACTATGTAGCGATTAACAATCATATTATCATTGTTTTTATAATTGTTAAAGAATTTTAATTTAAAATTGACGTTCAAAAAATGTATAATTATATACTTACTTTGAATAAAAATATTCAATTCAATTTAAACTAAGTTCATCACAGCACAATATATATTTTTGTTATATCACAAGATAGTAAACAAGCAGATGAGTTCCCTGATGGAAATCACTGATGGACACCAAAGATGTTAGTGGTGCGTTGCTATCTTGTGGCGAGGTCTAATGCCACATGCATAAGTTTACCGGCTAACTTACTCTCCAAACTGGAACACGACAGTGACAAGCACTGTCGTTATTGCGGCAGGAATATGTAAGGCGGTGGTACCAGACCCGGGCGAGACAATACAGAACTCTGAACTAGGTAGGTAGTCACGGAAATAGCTAATTGATCGCCTTTTACGACCTGCTTGGCACAATGACAGTAGGCCTTTTCTTCAAACAAGCCCCAACCAATGCTAATAATCAAACCACTGAACCGAAGACTGTTCACTAAAGTGAAAAATATCTTATTTAAATCAAAAACAATTGTCTGTTATTTCCCAAAAAAATCGCGGACAAACATAGAAAAATACATACTCTATTTTAGTAGAAATTTTAGTGTACTTGCTTGGACGCCTATATAGATCTGAACTCAAATGTTATACAATTTCAAAAATATTACATAAGTACATGTCAAACTGATAACCTCCGCTTTTTCGTCGGTCGAAAATATTATCTTACTGATCATAGCTACTAATTTTTGTACTGAAGACCGAATAACGAATACTAAAGTAGGTATGTATAAAGTATGTGAATACAAATAGGTAAATAAAATTTAAATCGTTATTTGTTCTAATCTATTATTTAAAAGGAAAAACGATAAATGAAACCCACAATGGTTTTGAAACACCTATTCAACGATACCCCACATGACACTTTTCATCAATATATATATATATATATATATATATATATATATATATATATATATATATATATATACATACATATATATATATATATATACATATATATATACATATATATATATATATATATATATATATATATATATATATATATATATATATATATATATATATATATATATATATATTAAAATTGGAAATATGGGTGCTTTCCATGGTGGATAAATGTCTTTAGTGACACTCGCAAGGTTAAGACGAAACAATTGACATAAGAATCATCAAAATCGGCCTATGCGTTTGGCCTCTAGAATGGCACTAGGCTGATAAACACATTACCCTGCTGCAGTCGGGTAAATAGGGAAAAATATATATAAAATTAAGTGTTAAAGAAAATAACGTTTATATATTTTTTGTGTGAGATTAACGATCTGTTGGAAGTCCTGACGAATCCGAAGTGTTTTAGAGAATTTTGTACCATTACTCTGTAAGCCACAAATAAAAAATAACTTTTAGAACTTAACTGAGGTGAGTGAGTGAGTGAGTGAGTCCAATCTTAACTTACCTTTGATAATTACTGGTACTTATAAATTAACCATCTATACAATTTATTAGGTATATAGGTATGCGCTCCTTAACATTAGAGTAGTATTCTATTCCATAGATTAAATGTTTAGACTATAAAATACGTTTCACTGGAATCTAACTGTAGAAAATAAAAACATTTTTAAAGTTAATTGCATAAATTTCACTTCATGCAACTAAAGAAACGTAATTGTACATTAATTAAAAAAAAATTCATTTTTTAATTTGTGTTTATTAGTGAAATTAATTGGTTCATAAAGTTTATTTTAGATTTTTTCATTTTTTTCCAGTTTTTTCTCCGTGTTGGTCTGAATAGTCTTCAAAAGGTCCCTTTTGAAGAATTGACTTTTATTTTGGCATGCAGTTCCTAATTGGCGAACAATTGGATTAGCTTGTCACTTCCATCTTGATTACTTGGTGGTAGAATTTCGCCTTGACTTACTAAGATTATATTAATTTAATGATGTACACCAGTTCGAAGGGTAAAACTGCCGATAAACTTGTGCATGTGGTACCACATTGTCACATGGATAGCAAACATCATTAGCATCTTTGATGTCTATATGATGGTAATCTCTTTCCATTAGGAGATCTTTCTGTTTGTTTGTTATCCTATTATAGAAAAATAAAATAATATGGTAAAATCCCTTTTTAACCACGTCATCAGACCTAAGATTTTTTAATTGCTATGCTTTGTGTAATGTCAATCCTATGACACACAAATTTTCCTAGGTTTTGTTCGTATGTAAAATTTATTTTTTGTGTTATAATGATAAAAATGCATCAAAACATCTTTGACGTCTATAGTTTGTAGATTCCTCACATTACAGGGAGCTTGTTTCCGATTATGTGCTATGAAAATTTTTACCTGATATCAGTTAAATCCCACTTAAACTTGATTGATCGAATTATATTTGTCTTTTCAGGAACCCCCCTCGATCCTCCGGTGCAGCAAGTATCTTCAATAAAACAATAATTTCTTTATTAGTTGCATTATTTTTAATAAGTGATATCACGAATTAAAATCATGTGATGTTTTGTGTGAAACTCAAATACATGAAAGTATACGTGTGTGATTTTATTCTTGTATTATTTCATTCTTGTTGACTATGCTTGTTGATAAATAAAAAAAATATCAACATGCAGGTTTTCTTGTATTGTAGATAGACTTAGCTGCCATCGATAGATTTGAAGATTTTAGGGAAATGGAGATGGATTTCTCCCCGGTGTTGGTCCGGGCCACTTTTGAATAATAAACCATCTGTCTACAGATTTATCGCTAACGAAGAATCCGCCTATGAATGTGATGATTCGTGGTTTAGCATGCAGCTCACGGATAAATCCGGCGCTCACCGCCTGGCAAGGCGAGCGCCACCGTGCCGCACCAACACCGCGCCAGACAAGTCCGTGCACCATGCATTTGTGTGCACAAACGGATTTGTCGGTGAATTTGTTACTAACTGCAATAGCTCCATGATAGTTTGTTAGTTGATTTTTAAATAATTAATAAAATTAGATGGTTTGCAGTACTGAATACGATGTAGCATTTTTAAATGTATATTGTGCCCGTTGTTTCAGTCATTCCTTCGCTCACACGCGTTTGTTTTTTTTTTATATCATAAGATAGCAAACAAGCTGATGGATCTCCTGATAGAAAGAGTCACCCATCGCCTATAGACACCAAAGGTGTTAATGGTGCGTTGCTATCTTGTGTCGAGATCTAATGTCAAATGCATAAGTTCATAAGTTCACAGGCTAACTTACCCTTCAAACCGGAACACGACAGTGACAAGCACTGACGCTATTGCGCTACCACCTAGTAACCACGATGGTAGTGACTCGAATAGCCAATCGTTCACCTTTTATGACCTGCCTGGAAAAAAGGGCAATTTGCCTATTCTTCAAAGGAGCCCGGGACCAACACGTTCTTATTTTTTTCAGTTAAAAAGTATTGCGCTGTAAAGTAAAGCGACTTTAGGACGTTTGAAAGTACTAATGGCATTGTTAAATCTACCTTAAACGATAAGTGCAAGGCTTACCTACCTTGCAAGAGATCTCGTAAGATCAAAAAAATTTAAGTACTGCTGGACATCTTATGGCCGAGTATATGTGAGAAAATCTGAAAACACTCCAATATTAACTATAAACAATGAAAACCAAATCAATAGCCTTTTACAAGCAAATTGACTATATTTTCTGCTTTTGTTTTTACTCTGTTATTCTATTTTATTATTTTTAGGAAACAAAAATCAATTTCACTCTTCAATGTGCTACTTGCTGAAATTAATAATAATATAAGTGCTTTAACCCTAAACACAATTACAACTCTACACCAATCTAACTACATTTTAATATTATACTAGCAGTTTACATATTTTATAATTATAATAATACTACATTTAAGTCTCGTAATATAATCTTATGTTATTGTACTGTATACTTAATAATTATGCCCGAATCATTTTACAAAATTTTATATAGATATTATTGTTATATTTTTGTTCTAGTAATGACTGGTATCTCTTAAATCTTATACCATGTCTGATTTCCTACATACTATCAACGAATTAGATAAAGTTGAAAGAGCCCGTACTTTTGAGTGTGATAGTTACGATCTATCGAGGCACATTCATGTAAATAAATTGGATCTAACTATACTTACTCAGAACATCCGTAGTATATACGCAAATTTTGATGATTTTATGGTAACAGTATTAAGCTTAAAATTAGATATTGATGTTATGATTTTTACAGAATGTAGAATTGACATTAGTAAACCTTTACCTCAACTTAGTAATTACCAAAATTATTTCACTCAACATTTACTAAACCAAAATAATGGCATTGTTATATATATAAAAGAGAATTTACGGCACAAACTCAAAGAGATTTAGCTTTTCGAGGCATCATGCCTTCAGTTGGATGTTTCAAACAGTACAATACTGGGTATCTATCGATCACCTTCAAACTGTAATATAGGGGGATTTACTGATTCACTTAGTTTACACCTAACCACGCTTTCACTATTAAGGAATATTGTGATTTCCAGGGATATTAATATAAATCTCAAACTTAATGTTAAAGAAAAAGCTCACGAGTACGAAAATCGTACTTATTATCTGCAAACACTTTCACACTATGGTATTGCTCCAGGCCACACCCTTCCTACTAGGGAAAATAATTGCCTAGATCATATAATGTTAAGAATTAATCAGAAAATAGTGGCGGCCACCGTAGCGGTCTTACATACTACTGTTACGGATCACTTTACTATCTTTTTATGTTTATCAAAATTAAAAATCAATCCTAAAATAGACAATAAGTATAAAACTAGGATAGATTATGAGAAAGTTCATGTATACTTAGAAGAAAAAAAATTAAATGACCATAATTTTATAACAGATTTACTAATTAAAGCTTTAACGGAGTGTATAGAGGTCTGTTTTATTAACACTACAATACCTAAAAGTAAGCGCATAATAAAGCCCTGGATAACTCCTGGTATCTTGCGTTGTATTAATCATAGGAATAAGCTTCAAAAAACATTGCGTAATAATCCACTTAATGATATCTTAAAAATAACTTATATTGGGTACCGGAATTATTGCAACAATTTAATAAAAAAATTAAAAGAAAATATGAAAGAGATTTACTTGAAAAATCAGTCAAAGATAACAAATTACTATGGAAAAACATTAAAAATATTACAAACACAAGAAAACAAAATAACCACAGTACTGAATTATTAAATATTAAAGCTACACCTTCAGAATCTGTCAATTTTATCAAAATTTTTTTTACAAATGTTGGTAAAGAGCTTGCACAAAATATTTCATCGGACTTGCCTTCGAATACATACAAAGTTGATGAGTCACAATCACGGTCTAACTCTTTTGCCATATTAGACACATATCCTGATGAAGTTAATAACATTCTCATGAATTTAAAATCGAATAGTGCTCCCGGCTGGGACAATATAACCGCCGTTATATTGTCCCAGCCGGCCTCTCGCCGTGTTGGTCCCGGCCTCCTTTGTAGAATAGGCCAACTGCCGTTCTGCCAGGCAGGTCGTAAAAGGCGACCGAATGGCTATCGAGTCACTACCATCGTGGCTACTAGGTGGTAGAGTTCTGCATTGTCTCGCCCGGGTCAGGTACCACCGCCTTGCCTATTCCTGCCGCAATAGCGTCAGTGCTTGTCACTGTCGTGTTCCGGTTTGGAGGGGAAGGTATCCGGTAAACTTATGCATGTGGCATTAGACCTCGCCACAAGATAGCAACGCACCATTAACATCTTTCGTGTCTATAGGCGATGGTTGACTCTTTCCATCAGGAGACCCATCTGCTTGTTTGCTATCTTATGATATAAAAAAAAAAAAAAACTACATTTTTAAAGGAAACTCGACTTTTCATAGTGCCTATCTTAACTCACATTGCTAATTTAAGCTTTCAACAAGGTGTTTTTCCGACCTTGTTTAAGCAGTCAATTGTTACTCCCGTGTATAAATCTGGGGATATTTCAGACATTAACAATTATAGGCCCATTTCTGTTCTACTATCTTTGTCTAAGGTCCTTGAAAAATTATTAAACTTAAGACTCTTAAAGTATCTGGAAAAGTATCATATATTGTCACCATCCCAATTTGGTTTCCTGAAAGGAAAATCCACTGAACAAGATGTGACGGCTTTAAGTTCCATCGTCACTGAACATCTTGATAAAGGGAGAAATAGTGTAGCAATATTTTTAGATATTAAAAAAGCTTTTGATACCGTCTCAATTCCACACTTGTTGAATAAATTGGAAAATATGGGAATAAGAGGATCACCGTTGAATTTGTTCAAGGACTTCTTGACTAACAGAAATCAAAAGTTAAAGTGGGTAATTGTTTAAGTGAGGCATCCAAGGTTTTTTATGGTGTTCCTCAAGGCAGTGTTTTAGGACCTACATTATTAATAATCTATGTAATTTAAAGTTATCAAATGCTCACTTATTTTCTTATGCAAATGATACTCCTATAGTTTTTAATGGGATTTCCTGGGAACATGTAAAACAAAATGTTGAATCTGGCATGAATTTAGTATCAAAATGGTTATACCAAAATCAATTAACTCTTAACACGCAAAAAACCAATTATATTTCATTTAGTATAAATGAAAGCACTCAACCTAAAAAAGATCTTCTTATTAAAATACATAGTTGTAACCCAGATCCAAGTAGTGTCTGTAATTGCCCTGTAATTAAAAAAGTTAAAAATATCAAGTACCTTGGTGTAATAATAGACGACAAATTAAATTGGTACCCTCACCTTGAACAAGTCGCCAATAGAATCGGAAAACTTATTTGTATATTTAGGATATTGAGATATGTCGTACCAGTTAGCATACGATTAGCAAATGGAAAAGGCCTTCTAAATAATATTTATATTGCTCTAGCGCAGTCAATATTATCGTATTGCATTAGCGTTTGGGGAGGGGCCGCTAAAACTAAATTTCTTCAAGTTGAGCGTGCACAACGTGTGTTACTTAAAGTTATGTATTTAAAAAAAATAAGATACCCTACGGAAGATCTCTATAAAGATTGTGATTTACTGACGGTCAGGAAGTTATATATACTAAATATTATTTTAAAAGCTCACAGAAAATTTCATCTCTCAAAAATGGATATACAGAAAGGCAGACGTGCTACCAGTAATGTGGTTACTCTACCAATTGTTAGAACTAAGTTTGCTCATAATCAATACGTAATGCGCTTGGCTGATTTATATAATAGAGTAAGTAAAGAATTAATTATTTATGGAAAATATAATTTTGACTGTAAAACTATTGTTTATAATTGGTTAAAACAATTGTCCTATAACTGTACGGAAAAACTTTTACAAACTATTACTTAAGGAATAAATGTAATACTTTTTTTTACCTCAAATAAGCGAAAATATACTGCAAGTTGCATTTACAAAAGCATTGTAAAATACTACTTACCCGAGATCGACCATGTTTATTTGTTCACACGCTCAACTCTTAGACCACACATTATTTAAATTTATGATTAATTTTGCTGCGTGAGCGTGTAGAGTATAATATATGTAATATGTAGAGTATAGAGATGTAAATGTGATACATGTATCACATTTTAGTTTGCTTGATTGGTTTTATATTAATTTAATTTACTTATTGTTTTTATAATAATAATTTATTTCTTTATTATATTTAAATTGTAATTTATAGGCACAAAGATTGTGTTTTGTGTGTATTGTAAGATAGAAGAGCGGAGTCCTCTGGAACCGGCGTATAGTTGCCTAAAAGTGGACTCCAGCCTACTTTTGTAATTTAATAGTTATGGTTAACGCAAATAAATAAATTTATTATTATTATCTCTTTATTTACATTAAATTCTTATTTGATTACATTTATAATTATAACATTATTAAAAAAATACAATATTATAAAAATAAATATAACAAAATAGGTTATTTGCTAGCGGGAACGTTATAGTTAAGCCACCGGTGGTCAAGGTGACAGAGAGAGGTACCTCCTCACAATACGTGCCGTTCCCAATACTGCTGCCTTTTGTATCCGGCCCTTGATCCAGAATTGTAGCGAAAGACTTCTAAGATGCTGCACAAGACTCTTCGCTACAAGACCGTTTACGAAAACGACTATCGGAACAATCGTTGCTGAGTCCACACCCCACATGTCAGTAATCTCATGAGCTAAGTCTAAATATTTATTTAGTTTCTCTTTTTCTGCTTTCACGAGGTTATCGTCATGCGGGACTGTAATATCAACAATAAATGCCCGGCGCTCTAGTCGATCAACCAACACAATATCAGGTTTATTGTTGGTGATAGTCCTGTCTGTGATGACAGATCGGTCCCAGTAGAGCTTAGCACGACCATTTTCGAGAACTGCCTCCGGTGCGTATTTATAATACGGCACTTCAAAACTTACAAGACCATACCGAAGAGCAAGCTGTTGATGGATAATCTTGGCTACTTGATTGTGTCTATGTAAATACTCTCCATTGGCTGGCATTGACACTCCCTACATATGTCGACCGTGCCATCCTTCATGATGTATTTCCGGTAATTATTCGTCTTGACAACTTCATCGGCAATTGCACAGGCAAATCCCTCAGTCTCCCCAAAGAGGTCACCGAAACGTAGCCAAGCTAAAGACGCTGGTAAATCAATATCAGGTCCGTAAAGAGCCCGATAGAACCGTCCATGTAACTCCTTACTCTTCCATACGTTCAAGCGGTCCTGAGTGCTAAATACCACTGGTTTATGCCAGTTATTTCTTGCTAAGGAGAGCGGTGTCAGACCGTTATCTACAGCAACGACATCACGATGCATTCCACAGTCAACATGAAGGAAGTATTCCCTAAGATTATACACCTCACGATTGTGTAGGTTTTTGGCATTGAGAAAGCCGCGACCCCCACATTTTCGTGGGATATATAACCTCATTACTGATTAACGTGGATGGTGCATGCGATATGTTGTCAGTAGTTTACGGACCTTACAGTCCAGGGCGTCCAATTCGGTTTGAGTCCACTTTAGTATGCCGAAGGTGTATACAAGCAGAGGCATCACCCAGCTGTTGAATGCACGCACCTTATTACCACCAGACAGAAGACTTTTTAGAACTTTTGTCAAGCGGCCAAAGAAACGCTCAGCCACCAACCGCTTAATGTCCCTATCCTGTATACCTAAACCCTCCGACATACCAAGATATTTATAAGTTTCTGTTTCAGAGAGAGATCTGAAATACACTGTCTCCGAAAGTTGTAAATTTTCGCTATTTACAACTCTGCCTCTCTGTACATGTATGACCGCGCATTTATCTAGGCCAAATTCCATTCTGATATCATTACTAAACTTTTGCGTAAGGTTGAGTAATGATATCAAGTCTGGTTTGTTGGACGCAAATAGTTTAAGATCATCCATGTACAAGAGATGAGAAATGATTTCATCCTCTCTACGAAACCGATAACCTAGCTTTGAATCTCTAAGTAGAGCACTTAAGGAATTTAAAGCCAAGCAAAACCATAAAGGACTCAAACTGTCACCCTGGAAAATTCCACGCTCTATCCTTATAGGTTCAGAAATACAAAAACTCTCACCACCCCTAGGAAGGCAGAGAGTCGTGGTCCATTGCCTTATACATGATTGCAAGAAATTGCATAAAACTGTATCAACTTTGTACAGTTCTATCACTCGTGACAACCATGAATAAGGCACTGAATCATAGGCTTTCTTGTAATCAATCCAAGCGGCGGAGAGATTTTTTCTATTTCTATGAACCTGTCGATTAATGGTCATGTCAATGAGGAGTTGCTCTTTAGCACCACGTGACCCAGCCCTACATCCATTTTGAGCAGAATCTAAAATGTTATTTCTATATAAATGTGTGTTTAATTTTGATCTCAAAATGGAAGTAAGGAGCTTGTAAATTGTAGGTAAGCACGTGATGGGTCTAAAGTTCTTAGGATCTGTGGTACTGCCAGATTTGTAAAGCAGAAAGGTTAGCCCAGTAGTCATAAAAGGTGGAAGAGATCCAGATTCAATGGCTTCCTGGAATTGTTTATTCAGGAGCTCGTGTGAAGACTGCAACCATTTTAACCAGAAATTATGCAGTCCATCTGGTCCTGGGGATTTCCAATTTTGGGTAGCAATCGCTTCCCTTACGTCTTGAGGTGTTAATCTAACAGACACCATGGGTTGCAAACCTTCACACGCACGCTCAACTACTCTCACCCATTCACCATTGACGTGATTGATCGACACTGACCAAATATTTCTCCAAAATGAAAACATTTCGTGAATATCCGGTAGTTGCCCATTCAATCACACTAGTACTGGGTTTATAGAAGCTGGGTTCTATAAACCTTTCTTTGATCGCTTCGGAAAATTCGATTCTGGTTAAATCTATTAACACGCTGTTTATATCTGCGGATACGGTTTGCCCACGCACAAACTTTCTGTTTTAGATAGTCTATACGTTCTGAGACACAAATCATATAATCCTGTGAACTTACGCCTGTACCGGCAAAAGCTTGTGTCACATAACGCATGACTCTCGGACGGATGTTACCCGATCTAAAACAGATGAGCTTGCCAATGATAGATCTAGTGGCACTGATACGCCGTTCGATTCGTTTTTGCCATACAGGTGCTTCATCAACGGACCGTATAACCCTGTCAGATTTTGGAAATTTGACATGTGCGATACGGCACGCTGCGACACTCGCACAGTAAAGAATCAAATGTGTGTCAGCTAGATCTTGGCTAGACTGTAAATAAGAATCTAGCATGCCATCTAAAGCTATCTTTAGTGCCATATTGCGTTTGTGTGTGGGAAAACGAGGCAATCGCGGCCTGTCACAAGTTGAAATGGTTTTAAATTCAAAAATCGCATCTTCCAAAGCCCTCCTCAATTGCTCAAATTTAAGGGTACTTACGTTTGTAGTCTCAGTGTCCACCATATTGCAGTTGGTATCCGCCAATCCTGAATCTAGAAGAACACTGGTTAAATGGATTTGCGGTTGAACTATTTCGGTGGTGGGCGCTGAGACAACTACTTCAGAGCGAAGCCGGTCAAGTGTAGCTGCATCCAACGCACAGTTGCGTTGAATGAACCGCACTTGATCCGATAGCCGTTGCGCCGAAACGGTCAATTCTGGTTCAAGGACCTGAAACAGAGACAGCAAACGGGATCGCCATGCAGTGAGGTTAGTTCCTCCCTCTGTCGCCTCATAGTACGCTCGCATGACATTTTCGTTAATTGCTTGCGTCCATCTCATGCGGCGCACTGCACCACCGACGGCGGGGGCCGGATGCGGGGCGGGTCGTCCTGCTGGTTCCAAGCACGGCGGCGGTGGCCTCCCTCGGCGCGGCGCAGGTGGTCGGCGCGGCGCTGGAGACGGCAGCCCGTTGTCACTACTCGACGCACTGTGTTCTGGAGGGGTCGCATACTCCTCCTCAGACGATGCAGAGCTACTCGGTGCTACGGGTTGCGATGGTGGGTGTGCGTTCTGTGTTTTCAGTCTCCTTGATCGCGTTATCATTATGTCATTGTCCTCTATTAATGTTGATTACTAATTCTAATATAAATATTTGGTTTTGTCTCTTCACTTATGACATGTCTATTGAGGTACACTTTTTTGGATATGGGGGACATTGGGGATGTTTCAATTATTTTTTCGGATATTCTATTGTATTTTTGTTCACTTTTTATGTTAATTTGGGTTAAATTTCTAACAAAATGGATTTAATTGCATATAAAATATTTTGACAAACAAAAACATAACAACACGCGTCTAATTATTATTATTATTATTATTATTATTATTATTATTATTATTATTATTATTATTATTATTATTATTATTATTATTATTATTATTATTATTATTATTATTATTATTATTATTATTATTATTATTATTATTATTATTATTATTATTATTATTATTATTATTATTATTATTATTATTATTATTATTATTATTATTATTATTATTATTATTATTATTATTATTATTATTATTATTATTATTATTATTATTATTATTATTATTATTATTATTATTATTATTATTATTATTATTATTATTATTATTATTATTATTATTATTATTATTATTATTATTATTATTATTATTATTATTATTATTATTATTATTATTATTATTATTATTATTATTATTATTATTATTATTATTATTATTATTATTATTATTATTATTATTATTATTATTATTATTATTATTATTATTATTATTATTATTATTATTATTATTATTATTATTATTATTATTATTATTATTATTATTATTATTATTATTATTATTATTATTATTATTATTATTATTATTATTATTATTATTATTATTATTATTATTATTATTATTATTATTATTATTATTATTATTATTATTATTATTATTATTATTATTATTATTATTATTATTATTATTATTATTATTATTATTATTATTATTATTATTATTATTATTATTATTATTATTATTATTATTATTATTATTATTATTATTATTATTATTATTATTATTATTATTATTATTATTATTATTATTATTATTATTATTATTATTATTATTATTATTATTATTATTATTATTATTATTATTATTATTATTATTATTATTATTATTATTATTATTATTATTATTATTATTATTATTATTATTATTATTATTATTATTATTATTATTATTATTATTATTATTATTATTATTATTATTATTATTATTATTATTATTATTATTATTATTATTATTATTATTATTATTATTATTATTATTATTATTATTATTATTATTATTATTATTATTATTATTATTATTATTATTATTATTATTATTATTATTATTATTATTATTATTATTATTATTATTATTATTATTATTATTATTATTATTATTATTATTATTATTATTATTATTATTATTATTATTATTATTATTATTATTATTATTATTATTATTATTATTATTATTATTATTATTATTATTATTATTATTATTATTATTATTATTATTATTATTATTATTATTATTATTATTATTATTATTATTATTATTATTATTATTATTATTATTATTATTATTATTATTATTATTATTATTATTATTATTATTATTATTATTATTATTATTATTATTATTATTATTATTATTATTATTATTATTATTATTATTATTATTATTATTATTATTATTATTATTATTATTATTATTATTATTATTATTATTATTATTATTATTATTATTATTATTATTATTATTATTATTATTATTATTATTATTATTATTATTATTATTATTATTATTATTATTATTATTATTATTATTATTATTATTATTATTATTATTATTATTATTATTATTATTATTATTATTATTATTATTATTATTATTATTATTATTATTATTATTATTATTATTATTATTATTATTATTATTATTATTATTATTATTATTATTATTATTATTATTATTATTATTATTATTATTATTATTATTATTATTATTATTATTATTATTATTATTATTATTATTATTATTATTATTATTATTATTATTATTATTATTATTATTATTATTATTATTATTATTATTATTATTATTATTATTATTATTATTATTATTATTATTATTATTATTATTATTATTATTATTATTATTATTATTATTATTATTATTATTATTATTATTATTATTATTATTATTATTATTATTATTATTATTATTATTATTATTATTATTATTATTATTATTATTATTATTATTATTATTATTATTATTATTATTATTATTATTATTATTATTATTATTATTATTATTATTATTATTATTATTATTATTATTATTATTATTATTATTATTATTATTATTATTATTATTATTATTATTATTATTATTATTATTATTATTATTATTATTATTATTATTATTATTATTATTATTATTATTATTATTATTATTATTATTATTATTATTATTATTATTATTATTATTATTATTATTATTATTATTATTATTATTATTATTATTATTATTATTATTATTATTATTATTATTATTATTATTATTATTATTATTATTATTATTATTATTATTATTATTATTATTATTATTATTATTATTATTATTATTATTATTATTATTATTATTATTATTATTATTATTATTATTATTATTATTATTATTATTATTATTATTATTATTATTATTATTATTATTATTATTATTATTATTATTATTATTATTATTATTATTATTATTATTATTATTATTATTATTATTATTATTATTATTATTATTATTATTATTATTATTATTATTATTATTATTATTATTATTATTATTATTATTATTATTATTATTATTATTATTATTATTATTATTATTATTATTATTATTATTATTATTATTATTATTATTATTATTATTATTATTATTATTATTATTATTATTATTATTATTATTATTATTATTATTATTATTATTATTATTATTATTATTATTATTATTATTATTATTATTATTATTATTATTATTATTATTATTATTATTATTATTATTATTATTATTATTATTATTATTATTATTATTATTATTATTATTATTATTATTATTATTATTATTATTATTATTATTATTATTATTATTATTATTATTATTATTATTATTATTATTATTATTATTATTATTATTATTATTATTATTATTATTATTATTATTATTATTATTATTATTATTATTATTATTATTATTATTATTATTATTATTATTATTATTATTATTATTATTATTATTATTATTATTATTATTATTATTATTATTATTATTATTATTATTATTATTATTATTATTATTATTATTATTATTATTATTATTATTATTATTATTATTATTATTATTATTATTATTATTATTATTATTATTATTATTATTATTATTATTATTATTATTATTATTATTATTATTATTATTATTATTATTATTATTATTATTATTATTATTATTATTATTATTATTATTATTATTATTATTATTATTATTATTATTATTATTATTATTATTATTATTATTATTATTATTATTATTATTATTATTATTATTATTATTATTATTATTATTATTATTATTATTATTATTATTATTATTATTATTATTATTATTATTATTATTATTATTATTATTATTATTATTATTATTATTATTATTATTATTATTATTATTATTATTATTATTATTATTATTATTATTATTATTATTATTATTATTATTATTATTATTATTATTATTATTATTATTATTATTATTATTATTATTATTACCAAAGTATACAAGCCACTGGTCTGCAATAAGCGCTCGTATAATGTATGTGAAATAACGGATTTATCTATTGATTTGTAAAGCGCGGCATGCGGTGCGAGGCTCGCGTAGTGAATGGTGGCCTCTCAATTTTTTGGGTGAGGTGGGTATTAGTGGATATTTTCCTAGGCATGGGACTTAAAGGCAAACTATACCAAGGAAACTTGTAACAAGCCTACAATACTGTATGTTTTAAATTAGGGTAAAATTATAATTTTACAAAGTTAAGATAATCATAATATTGCTGGACAAATTACATGAATCGCTGTAACCCCAAAGTAAGCAAATTATTTTGCTTGTCTTGATTTGGTCAGCGATACTGATACAAAGATATATATATATATATATATATATATATATATATATATATATATATATATATATATATATATATATATATATATATTAATACCTCTAATCAGTCGACCAATGGAGTATTAAAAATTATTTTAACATCTATGTTAATGATGGTTTCGATCCTACTGTGCTTCACCTAAACTCAGTTTGGATGACGTTATTTAGATATTGTTTCGGTATGTCATCGACCGGAAGGGTTTTATAATTGCATAATAACTGTTGTTACCATGTTTTTTTATATTATTTTACTAACTATTAAGTTTGTAGTGGGTCACAGAAAGACTTGTCCCTCCAGTTTGTTAATGTTTAAAGCCCAGATGAAAGCTTTTGGTTTTAATAGATAACGCTGCAGTAATAAGAAAACAGTGAAATCAAACCAAAATGCTCGTGAAAATATAAAATTATCCTTTTCACATCTCTTTGTATTTATCATCATCAACTGCATGAAAATGATACCGGTCATTTTGGGCTTATCTATATAAGTTCAGATTATTAAAGCTACATAAGTCAATAGTATTTATAACTCTAAATTAAAATATCCGTATATATT
Organism: Apodemia mormo; assembly: GCA_036924255.1. Taxonomy (NCBI): domain Eukaryota; kingdom Metazoa; phylum Arthropoda; class Insecta; order Lepidoptera; family Riodinidae; genus Apodemia; species Apodemia mormo. The sequence continues at coordinate 40,749,372 of JAUPFN010000009.1, read as the reverse complement.
CCCTTATCATCAAACCGGGATGATGCTTCATATGTATCACTTGCGAAACGAAACATGAAAGAATGTTGGAATTGGAATATTTGGAAAAGGACCCCGTAGAATCAAGTCAAGGTTACCATGTATTTGCAATATCATGGATATAAAAATACCATATTATTTAAACCTGTCCAAGTAACTTAATTCTTTTCATCAAGTTGAATAATTCGGTAATATTGAAAAGGATGACAGATTTTATTGAATCATATTTAAAAGACAAAAACCACCTTGAAAGAACTTTCAAATTAAAAAAATAGCGCAACCAAATCGGATTATCTGCTTGGGCTCTACGATGCTACAGACATACGAGTACATATCTATATGTTAACAAACACACAGATACCTTAAACTTAAAATTATAACACCCTTCGTTTTTGCGTCGTTATGTTAATAACTTTTAACATCATTAATTTTGGCATCAAATATACATTTGAGTGCAATAATCAATTGAAGGGAATCATTACTTGTATATTGAATATACTTCAGCAGAGATTTAACCGCTCTGGCACACGGGCAGTGGTGGGCTTTTTCCGTTGAGGCATGGATCCTTAGGCACGCTTATGTGCACCGGATCGTTCGCGCTGTTGTAAAAAGTGACTTAATATTTGTTTGGATTGAATTCAATAATGTGAACCGTTTATTTTTGAATACCTAGGTTTTTTTACTAGGTAGGTAGGTAGGTAGAGTTCTGCATTGTCTCGTCCGGGTCTGATACCAACGCCTTACCTATTCCTGCCGCAACAGCGTCAGAGCTTGTCACTATCGTGCTCCGGTTTGGAGGGTAGCCGGTAAACTTATGCACGTGGTATTAGATCTCACTACAAGATAGCAACGCACCATTAACATCTTTGGTGTCTATAGGCGATGGTTGACTCTTTCCATCAGGAGACCCATCTGCTTGTTTGCTATCTTCTTATGATATAAAAAAATATATCTTCAATATTTCAATGGATCAGTGTGAGAATTAAGTTAAGTGGTCTCAACTACAAAATAAATAATTTTTTTAAATTTTGTTTCATTGAATAACAAACTTATGGTTGTTTTGATGGAAATAGAACCATCGTCTATGGACATCAAAGATTTCAATAGTTCGTTGCTATCTGTGTTGCTATTTGTTATCTGTGTAACAAGGTTGGAGTGTCACATGCATAAGTTTACTGCCTGCCTCAACTCAAAACCGGAAAACGACATGGGCAAGTACCGACGCTATTGCGGCAGGAATAGGTAAGGTGGTGGTACCAGACCCGGGTGAGACATTGGAAAACTCTATAATCTAAAAAAGTGGTTACGACTTTTGTGATACGTAATAGTCTTCTCTCGTCTTTTCCGAGATGGCTAGCAGTAAGGCAGTTGATTTATTCGCCGAAAACGGCTGCGGGTCAACACGGATAACATGTATACCATAGACACAGAAATAGAGTAAATAAATTGAACGGAGCCTTACAGTCGGTTTCCGAAACGCAAATTATTTTAACAAACAATTAATCCGTGTTTAACAGAAAAATGAGTTTCCGTTTCCGAATTAATTTTTTGACAATCTGTCAACAGTTTGTAAATGTGGCGGTTAATTCAGCTGAGTAATTTGAGATAAAAATATGTTAATTCATCGCTAACTAAAAAAATAGATAATTGTAACTGGTGAACTTTAGGGAAGGATCTGACTTCTATACCAAAATTTATCCTAGTATAGAATGTAGCTTCATACAGCTTTTTGACATAACACTATAAATATATAAATGAATTAATAATTTGTCGTTTTTTTTATATAATAAGGTAGCAAACAAGCAGATAGGTCTCCTGATGGAAAGAGCCAACTATCGCCTATAGACACCAAAGATCTTAACGGCGCGTTGCTATCTTGTGGCGAAGTCACATGCATAAGTTTACCGGCTACCTTACCCTCCAAACTGGAACACGACAGTGACCAGCATGGACGCTAATGCGGCAGGAATAGGTAAGGTGGTAGTACCAGACTCGGTCGAGCCGATGCAGAACTCTACCACCTAGTAGTCACGATGGTAGTGACGCAAGTAGCCACTCAGTCGCCTTTTACGACCTGCCTGGCAGAACGGCAGTTGGCCTATTCTTCAAAGGAGCCCTGGACCAACACGAGGACAACATTATGTATTTCATTAATTAAATTTAGTTATTTAAATAAATTTATGTATTTAATTAAAATATATAAATTTATTTATTGAGCATAACCTATACTACAGGTACACTGTGCATATAAAAATTACAAATATTAGAAATAACAACCTAACTGTAACCTTATTTATAGGCAATTAGCTGCGCCCATGAAAAAAATTTAAAATAAAAATAGCCTTAGTTACTTTTTACAGTGGTTTGATAAATAGTCAGACCTGGCGGGCTTTACCCGCATACTTCTTGTTCCCGTGGGATTTTCGTGGTAAAAACTACCTTGTATCCTTTCTTGGATCTTAAACTATCTGTGTACCATGTTTCATTTAAATCGGTTCAATAGTTTAGGCGTGAAAAAGGGACAGGCAGACAGAGTTACTTTCACATTTATAATACTAATATGGATATAATGATTCTTCTAATTTTAACCAAAAACAACAATATTTGTATTTTCTCGTTTTTTATGAACGTAAAAAATATGATAAGCAAAATGAACATTATTTAAATCTTTTGTACCGTACTCTTATGAAGTAGGTAGGTAGGTAATATTATACAGGAGAAGTGAAAAAATGTTTACCTAAACATTTTAACATTTTTGGCGTCTCTAATGATAGTGAACGTCCAGTAAAATTTTGTTAATTAACAGTAATTTAATTCAAAGAAAAATCAACCATAGCAGTTACGCGGAGACCTATTTTCCGACTACCAACTTTCAATATTTTCCTACTATACTGACCTATTTTAATATCGAACGCAATGGAAATACCCCTGGGAGTAATTAATATAAGTAATCTTTAAGATTAAGATTTTCAGACATATTAACAAAAATAAAACTTTATAACAAAAAATAAACCGAGAAAATACTGAAAAACAAAAAAGTACATTTATTTTTTTCTCCGCACTATTCCTTTGTGGAACCAATTACCGGCAGGGGTTTTTCCAAGCGAATACGACTTAGGGAACTTCAAGAAAAGAGCTTACTCTTTCTTAAAAGGTCGGCAACGCAACCGAAAATCTTCTTATAGTGTGGTTGTCCATAGGCGGCGGTGATCATGGCGGAGCTTCCTGCCCGTTTTCCCCTTTTCTATAAAACAAAAAAGTAATGAACCTTTTTATTAACATTAATTACAGTACCCGGCGATAAATATTGCACATCGACCTTTGGAAAGAGACAATCGGCTAATTTCGGCTTCGTAGAGCGTTATCTCTGTCGCACAAAATACAAACAGTCCGGTACCTATTAGGAGCTGTTAAAACAAGTGATTTGCTTCTTTTGATATTTTTATTCTTTGTATAAAATACACTAATTTTTCTATAAGTGATGGCTTTAGGTTGGGGTAAAATAAAATAAAAAAACATTTTTACATTATGTTTACGTATTTAATTATTTTGGAACATTACAGCTTTAGTGTACATAATAAACACCATTATACCTATTGCTAAAATGAGACATTGCAATAAAAATAATAATAATTCTAATTCTCAATTACTTCCATTTCACTATCTGTGCTCTCAAAGAGGTCAATATCACTGTCACTATCAGCCGTATTTATTACTAATCTATCAGTGTAATTGTCTAAACTGTGTTGAATGCTTCTATATTCATTCTCACATTTGATTGCATGATCGCAAACCTTTTTCCACTCTTCAGCGCCGATCATGTTTACTTTTTCAGTCAATAATGTTTTTGATAAGAATGGTGTATGATTTTCACTTACGATTTAATGAACTGCCAACAATAAAATCATTAAAAGCTAAGTTATCTGAAGCTATTAATTACAATGGGTCTGAAAAAACATTGAGAAAAATACTTCATGACATGGGATTTCAGTTCACTAAAATGGAAGATAATCGAAAAATTCTAATGGAAAAGCACGACGTTAGTCTCAAACGAATGGAATACCTTGATAAAATACGCAAATTTCGCGAAACAGGAAAAAATATCGTCTACATGGATGAGTCATATATACATGCATCCCACACTAAAGGGAAATCTTGGAGTGACGATAAGAAAAAAGGAGTAAAAAAGCCAATTTCAAAAGGTCAACGTTTGATAATAGTTCATGCGGGAAATGAAAAAGGCTTTGTACCCGGTGCTTTTTTAACGTATAAATCCACGGACACTACAGGTGACTATCACAATGAAATGAATAACGATAACTATGAGAAATGGCTGGTTAACCAATTAATCCCAAATATACCCAGTGATTCTGTTCTAGTTATCGACAACGCACCCTATCACAACAAGTATGTTGAGAGACCCCCCAACTCAAACACCATTAAACGGGAAATGATCAACTGGTTAAACAGACATGAAATTCCAGTTGATCCAAAATTAACAAAAACCCAGATTTACGCTATTATATGTCAGCACAAGGAGAGGTATACAGAGTTTTCTGTGGACAAAATACTTGCCGAACATGGGCACACTGTGTTGCGATTGCCACCATATCATCCGGATTTTAATCCAATTGAAAATATATGGTCTCAACTGAAAGGCTATGTAGCCTCTAAAAATGTGGGTATGAACTTAACTACAATAAAAACATTATTGACTGAAAAAGTAAACATGATCGGCGCTGAAGAGTGGAAAAAGGTTTGCGATCATGCAATCAAATGTGAGAATGAATATAGAAGCATTCAACACAGTTTAGACAATTACACTGATAGATTAGTAATAAATACGGCTGATAGTGACAGTGATATTGACCTCTTTGAGAGCACAGATAGTGAAATGGAAGTAATTGAGAATTAGAATTATTATTATTTTTATTGCAATGTCTCATTTTAGCAATAGGTATAATGGTGTTTATTATGTACACTAAAGCTGTAATGTTCCAAAATAATTAAATACGTAAACATAATGTAAAAATTTTTTTTTATTTTATTTTACCCCAACCTAAAGTCATCACTTATAGAAAAATTAGTGTATTTTATACAAAGAATAAAAATATCAAAAGAAGCAAATCACTTGTTTTAATAGCTCCTAATAAGTACCGGACTGTTTGTATTTTGTGCGACAGAGATAACGCTCTACGAAGCCGAAATTAGCCGATTGTCTCTTTCCAAAGGTCGATGTGCAATATTTATCGCCGGGTACTGTACTAAGTTCTTAACTATGTTGTTTCGGTTTACTTTTTTTTGTTAATATATATTTGAGAATATTACGAAAATTTAACCACTCTGTGATTCTCTGGTTAGCCGTATGGTTAGCTGGTAGAGAATGCTTTATGCCATCGCCATTTTGTACCCTATACATTCTGTATGTGGTTCAATACAGATAGATAAATAAATAATTTTTAAGCCATTCACGTCACAATATATCAACAATATATGTATGTAATATAGATATTATAAAATTTTCTATTTCTCTTATTTGATTTTAACCACTTAAAACTTTGAACAACTTTTGCTTACAATAACAAAGCGAAATATATATTGTCACTCGTACACAGATTAATTAGATAACACTTGTTTTCTTTCTTTATAATTAATTATTCTTATAGCCTAAGCCTTAGTTGTAAGTTCCATCTATAACAATAATTACTTTCCTTTTTGTTGCATTTTATATAATAGTTTAATTAACATTTTGCGTCGCACCTATCCAACATTTTTCTAACTGGTTATTTATTCTTATATAAAAGAAAGAGTTTACTTTATGGAAAAAAATCTTTGCTGGATTTAAGTAAAAAATTGTCTTTACGCCCGTATCCCGGTTAGGCAGAAGTACAAGTGCACCCACGATTAGCTTAAGATACCCAAATGTGATAGGTGGCAAGTTTATCGTCAACCGGGCACTTTCCAATCCCAGACAACAGGCGTGCGTGGAATTGAGTGCTTGTGATCCTCCGTGCTTTTGAGTATTAATTTATAAAATCACGTAATTATGGAAGTACAGTTAATAATTATATTTTAAGGCTACAAAGAACTATATGATTTGCAAGATCCACGTTATGATGATCAACTAAGGAGAATAACATTTGGAAAGAAATACGAAAATGTGATGTGTTCTATTGATGTTGCATTTTCGTTGCGATGCGGCAGTTGGGCAATGGAAAAATTTCGGATGGAAAAGAAAAGAAAAAAATACTTTTCCGATATTTTTCCATTTCTTTTCCAATATTTTTCCACTAAACTTGGATTGTAAATAAAATAATTACGACATTGAATATTTATTGCTACTGTTTTATTTAAGTATATGAAAGCACTATTCTTACAACCGTAAAAGAAATAACAGTTCGCTCTATGTAAACACTCAATTTTGATCAGACTGAGGTAACTGGAGGACACAAAACTGTCACTTCATCTACATTGATGTGTTTTCCTTTAAATCCGTCCACAAAATTTAAAATATAGCTACATATAGTAATTCTTCCAATAGTAAAGAGTTCTCTTGTTTCTGTGTACAATCAAGGCAATCATAGTTGTAAATCTTATCAGAATCACTTTTGCTCTCTTTTGTAGCTGACTGTGATTTCACTGGACTTGGTTGATCTTTTTCTTCGATTTCGTAGATCGGCGAGGTATTTGTGCATTCTTCATTAGTTCCGCTTTTTTTCCATTTTCCCTCCCAAATCTGCGACAATTCAAATTTTTCTGCTTAGAGACAGTCTTGTGAAAATTTCCTTTTTTTTTGCTAAAATAACAATAATATCCACATATAAAACAAATTTTCATAGTTTTCGGCACGGTTAGTTATAATGAAAGAAAAAATATAACAATTTACTTATTATACTTACATAGACTCATACATATAATATCATTGGACTCATATTGATGAGCTCAATTTCGAACGGAACAAATATTATGGTATATTAAACTATATTTAGTACCACCAACACGATTAAACAAGTAAATCAAGATCACGGGGCTTCCACGTTATAAAATAATTTACGACATAATATGTCTATGGGGAATCCCCGTGAATAGATAATTTTGCAGTATCGATAATCGGCAACATTAATGTAAATATATTAACGAGTTCCGTTTTTAGCACAGACACGCACCCACAACTTTAAACCAATCTAATACATAAAAAATATCAAATACATAAGTGATTCACTCCAAGATAAATGTTAAAATGATAAATAAAGTATGTTATTTAGTACAATGTAGATATTCTATTGTTGCCAAATAATGGATTATATGTCTAAATAATTTAAACTATTGATTAATTACCGTAATTATCTATTCCTAAATTATGAAGATATTACTAAACATATTTTTTCTATGACCTCACTGCCCCACTAGAAGGTTAGGGTACTTATTTCATCACGCTGAATAACAACGATACTTAACCGCTATTTTAGATTATTATTTAAATATATTCGAACAATCGATTAATAAATACGTCTTCTATTATTTGGCAACACTAAAACATTTTATACTAGTTGCTACAAATGTCTCGGGGATTTCCCGCAAGACCTTTTGAATACTAGCTACGTTATTTTTACTCAATTGGCGTGCAACTTCTTTACAGTGTATACTTACGAGTTACGTTTCATGCAAGTGGTGTTTTTTCTTTGTCAATTTTATTAAAACAGTATAACTTTCGATTAAATATAATTGTAATGGGTAGTAATAAAGATAAAAACACGTGGAATCTGTTTGAAAAACGAAATAATGGTGTATCATGTAGGTATTGTATGAAATTATTTCGATACGCTAACGTAACCCGTATGCGGTCACACATTGCAGATTGTGATAAAAGTCCACGAGATCTGAAAATTATGTTAGATCCGGAAGGAACCGATTCTACGGCTAGTTTGCCTTCTACTTCATTGTGTCTGTCAGTTCCAGCAGCTTGTATGGTAAATGAAAAAAAAAGGCATAAATAAATTGATAGCTTTAACTACTGCAGTATCCGGAACGTTTTAATGAAACCACAGCTACGTTGGTGTGGACACGTCCAACGTATGGACGAGAGTAGACTCCCAAAAGCTGTGTTCTACTCAGAGCTCCTCGAAGGGAAATGCAAGCAAGGTGGGCAATACTTACGTTTTAAGATGTTTTGAAACGCCATCTAACATCTAGCGGCATATCCACGGATGGCTGGGAAGAATTTACTCAGAATCGGCAAAGGTGGCGCACAATCACTTACAAAGCGGTAAAAACATTCGAAACAAATCGACTCGCAGATCTTGATTCAAAACGCGTGATACGTAAAAATTGTCCGAAATTCTCGTAAACATATACATATAATGACACCGGTCAACTGTATTGCCCTAAGTGTGACCGTATATTTAAAACCAAGTTTGGCTTTGTCAGTCATAGTAGGGCACATGATAGAAATGATTAGATACAGCTAGTCAGGGTCGCTGTCACCGGACGCGGTGAAGAGGACTATATATATCCGGAACCCCTATTCTTGGGTAGAATATCCATTATGGAAGAAAGTTTTTTCTGCTTTGGCACCATCATATCAGTTACCTACTGCAAAACTTTAACGTCACACATTGATAAAGAATATGATGAAATGAAAAAAATGTCAAGATGATATGATGAAAACACAATAATTGAAGACATATTATTTATAGATGCAGCACAAAATACAGAAAATGATCTACTGTTTGAAAGTGATGATTCCGATTAATTATCCAACATTCCTACATTATATATCTACATTCCAGTTGAAAATTATGTAAATGTTATATAAATCTATAGTAAAAGAGTTTATAAAAAAAAAGTTTGGCAGTTATTTGAATCATATGCATCAAACGTGTATGTATAATCAAACGTGTTTATGATAAGTAATATCAGAACAATATTTTAAATTTTATAGTTATAAAATTTTACAGTAAACAATATTTTTCCATTATTTTTTAAATTTTTTATTTTTCTGAAAAATAAAAGGAAAAATTTCCAAGGTTTGAAATTTTTCCGAAAATTACCCATCACTCAGCGGCACGCTGCAGCCCGTCTCAGTGTGCCCGATCCATAATTATACAAAACACTCAAAACTCTCTCAAAAAAGGCGAATAGTCAAAAGAGTATTCCCCTCTTTTATTTATATTTTTGTTATTGAGATGAATCAACAAGACTCAATCAGAGATAATTGAGTCAGCTGTCATATAGACAGAATATGTATAAGTCTATATATTAATACGTGAAGCAAAAACTTTGTATCTCGTTTTGAGATAAAAACGTGATGGATACAATTTGGCACAGTTAAAGCTTATATTACGGAGGACTGCAAAAACCTAAAATTTTTCAATATTAGGCATTGAAAATACAAAAGTTAGTAAAAATATACGTTACACACATTTATGTGACATACATTGATGAAATCTTTTGTCAAATTTAAAAGTGAATTTTTTTCATCTATGGTCAAATTTTATGGTCAAATTCGACCAGAGGGCAATCGCTAGTATTATTAGTATTAATTTTAATCCTTAATTTTAATAAAAATGACATTTTATTGCAGTCGTGTACCCTAACAGTATTAGGTAGGTGTAGTAGGTAGAGTAGTAGGTAGAGAGAGGTACTCGACGGAGTAAAATGTCATTTAAATGGCACATACAAAGAGTGAAAGCTAAGGCTAAATTCGTTGTAAGTCGGTATTACAACCTCATCAATAAACTCAGGAAAATGTCATTTTGACACAAGATAACACATTATAAGGTGTACATAAGACCCTTGTAAGACCTATGCTATCATACGCCTGCGTAGAGTTTGCCCATCTCCCTCGTACTGACTTGCATCCGTTGCAAGTACAAAACAAATTCTTGCGTATTGTCATGGGTGCACCGTGGTATATGCGCAACGTAGACCTTCATACGGATCTTGAATTGCCAAGCTTAGCTAAGCATTTCAAAGATACCTATTTCCAAAAGACATTTCGATCGTACAAATTTGCACCCTAACCCACAGGTGGAAACAGCGGCAGACTACATCCCAGATCCTAATCCTGATCCTAATTAGGTTGATATCATAATTACGTCCCATAAATTATGTTGGAATCGCCACGTTCTCACCGATCCGTATTTAAGTCACTTCCAATTAAAATATACTTTCGGAAGAAAATAATGCGACTATTATTACTTTGGATTTAACGCTGATTTCTGTATTTATCGAGTATAAGTGAACTATTTGTTATTAGTTTTTGGATATCCCATGCAAATGCTGCGACCAAACGAAGAAAAAGATTCATTTTTAACATTCATATCATCATTAAGCTTTCTTATCTTTTGTTTACATGCACATTTGATCAGTAGTTTATGGATACTATATAATTCCTTTAGTTTTAAAGAGTAAGGAGTGTGTGATCAGATAAATTGACATTAAAGAATTTCTTTTCTTTTCTTTCTATGTCCCTTCGCATTTAAATGACTGTTGGAAATAGCGACGGATTTACAGTGGTACATTCGTCGTTGTTATAAGCGAAATTCTCTGTAGTGGGTTGTCATCGATTTGACGAATACTATGCCACTCGGTTATCGGCTACACTTACTCTACCCTTCAAGCCTAAACACGACAACAAGGATTGGCATTGCATTTGTGGCAAGATTAGATAAAGCAACGGTACCAAACCCGGACGAGACGACGGACGGACGGATGGACGGATATAATATATATACAATAACGAAATGTAAAATACAGAGACTGGAACCAAACCCAGCCATTCCTCGGAACGCTTACTATGGTAAGTTTAATAGAAGATGCGGAACTAAACAATATCACAAAAATGTCAGAAAATCTAGCAAATGAGTAAAAAAACAGGGCTATCCCATTCTCCAAAAATGAAAACCATTTTTCGTGCAGTGGCATGACTGGCGGTAAGTGTTAAGGAGATCACTGTCACAATTCTTTACAAATATCACGAAACCGAAATTTATTCGATACTAGCTGACCCGGCAAACGTTGTTTTGCCATTCATATTAGAAATCCATAGCGGACAAACAACGTGACACGTAATTTATATAAGACTACGGGATTGTCCTTCTACGTAGGCAAAATGGCATTAAATTTTCTAATTTTCCGCGCAATTTTCTTAAAATTTTCTTTTATAAGAACCTTCTTACAATTACAAATACAACAAAAAAAATACCGAAAGTGGTCCAGCCATTCGGGCGTGATGTCGTGACCAAGGAAAATAGGAATTGATTTTTATATATATAGATTATGTCACTGGAATATTAGTGACATAATATCGAATAAATTTCGGTTGCTATAGTTGCAACGCTAAATTAGACATATAAGATCCCTTAACTGGATCCTTATCTGTATCATCTAACATTCAAAACTTTTGTAGTAGCAGACGTATCAAAGGGTGATTTTTCAGAGGCAGGAAAATGGAGAAACTAATGCCTGTCTGTAGTAGGATCGACTAAATTTATTTCATTATAATCGTTATAATGAAATAAATTTAGTCAATCCTACTCCAAAACATTAGGCAAAAGATAATCAACGTCAGACTTATGTATGTCTCGGCAATCCTCGACGTTTACAAATATTAGTGGACAGGTTACACGAATTGGTCAAACCCCAAAAAAAATATTACACCTGTATTATAGTCCACAATGTAACAAATGGTGTAAATTTGCAACATCATTATGTAGCACAAAAATATGTTAAGTTTCTCCAATACTTCTTCATTTCTGTCATTAAATAGTTTACTATGCTATACAATACCTATCATTTTTATGATAATTACAATAACGAAATAATTTTCTCGACGATATGGTCACCCTAGAAATTAATCACACTGTACACACAATATGTATTTATAAGGGTATTTTATTCAATTATTCACTACCATAGTATATTTTACTCTTTGTGACATTTAATAAGTTGTGTAGTGAGGCAACCGAAGTAACCAGCTTCAGTTCGAGCAAAAAAATAGCTTTAAAAATGTGTATACACAATTTGATTAAATTGTATATTCAAATATTAATCTTACAATTTAATTTTAATTATATATTATCTGAGGGGCCAATATGTACAAGATTAGAATTGTAAGTCTTTTTTATTTAATGTTTGTTCTCATATTCAATCTTTCTCGATTCTAGATGATACCTATACATTTTTCAGCCTCTGTTCATGTGCGGCTGTATTATTCAAGTTTTTATTTGAATGAATGAACACATTGAATGAATACACTTTATTCCGCACCAATAAACACATAATAAATAAACACATAAAGATGACTCTGATGAAAAAATACAGCAAATTTGAGGCATTTTGTTATTGTGTAAAAAAATATATATTATAAATAAAATTTCCACAAATAAATCATATTCCATACAAATTTTATAGACATCTCAAGTCATGAAAAAAAAAATCAAACCATAGATGTGTTTTTAAAACCAAAAATAATTCTCGCCATAGCGGCTAATCAGACAGATATGAATGATACACCAAAAAAAATTAATAATTTTCTTAGTAATTTTTAGAGTTCCGTACCTAAAAGGTAAAACGGAACCCTATTGCTTAGCCTCCGCTGTCTGTCTGTCGGTCACCAGGCTGTATCTTATAAATCGTGATAGCTAGAAAGCTGAAATTTTCACAAAATATGTATTTCCGTTGCAGCTATAACAACAAACACTAAAAATAAAAAAAAATAATGGAGGTCCCCATACAATAAACGTGTTCTTTTCGTATTTTTTAAAGATAATGGTACGAAACCCTTCGAGCGCGAGTACGACTCGCAATTGGCCGGTTTTTATTATTTTTTTCAATTTTTTTGTTATTGCTTATTAACAGAAAAACCTACAAACGCAAGGGTTCCCTGCGCGAAGCACCCCTATATTGGTGAAATTCCATTCATGTTAAACATAATAAATAATGAATTTGTACCTTCGACAAAAGTATATTTTTACTTTGGTCGAAGATTTTTACTATAATTTCACTTAACAACATATATATTTTTGGTATATTACTTAACCCGTTTCTTTTTTTAAGCAGCTTTAGTAAAATACTTAACTGATCATTGACTGTTATAAGATTTAAACAAACATAAATAATGTTTGTAATATTTAAATTCAGCTGTCAATAGATGGCTTCATAATCAAAGAAAACCAAGGTCGTCCTAGTATGATGTAAATATATTTTACATTGATTATATGAAAGCCGAGCTACACTGTTGGAAACAAGCCCTCCACATGGGTCCCCACTGGCGCGCGGTTTACAACAATGTAAACACTTGTTTGCAACAAAAATTCATCTGAACTCCACAAGCCTCCCACCAAGGTCACCCGTGTTAGTGGCTTGTTTCCAACAGTGTGACTTAACTGTGACTGTTATTAAGCACATGGGTATACAATTGCGGGCTTATTGCTTCAGAATGATCTGTGCTACACAATCTTTAGGCAAAGGAGATACTTTCATAATTAACTTGTAAATTGTGTTTGTATGCTGGACCATATCTCAGACTATAGGAAATAGATTTAGTAGTTCACAACACCCCCAACATTGGGCTGTAAGTATAGTATGAACGTGGTACTACTCCATTCTCTTCATTTCTTTGTTTCTTAAGTCGTATTCTTTATTCCAAAATCAATTTTACTTTGTTAATCTGTTCCCCATATATACTAAGCATTGAAATTGACTCCAGTTGTTTGTGAGGACAATAGATAGTGATTATGTCTAAAAATACAAAAGCCATGAATTATATTTGTTTGTATTTTCAGGTACACTTATACGGAAATGGCACCCGTAGTTGTAAATTATTATGAAATTGAAGAGTGCTCTTGGTGGAATCCATTTTGTGATTCAGACGAAATAATTACGAAAACTAAAACTGACTATCGCATGCAGACGGTACGGTAATATTCTTAAAATTTACAATCCATGTTATTAACTAAACTGTATCGTATACATACGGTACGGTTACGTTCATAAATTTATAGCCCTAGTTACTAAAATTAAACTCTCTATTGTATACAGATTGTACGGTAATATTCTTAAAATTTATAGCCCAATCTACTAAAACTAAAATTGTCATATGGACGTTACGGTAATGATGTACAATTTATTGTTGTTGTTGTTACAATGATGTCACAATTTTTAATGTGGCATTTTTTTATCGTAACATGATAGCAAATAAGCTGATAACTCTCATAATAGACCCTGGTCCGAAGAATAAACTTTTTTTTGATTAAAAACAAGCTGAAATTTTGTAAACAGCTTTGTTTTGACGAGACAATCATCTTTTGTATCTTCGAAAGATCTTGAATCGGGTAACTAATAAAGATAGACAAAAAAGAAAAGTTTAGAGTGTCGGACTAAGAAATGTTTCCACTTTAAGTGTAGGACAATGTTATTCTTGAATTATAATAATAATTAACAAGCTGTTGTGAGAAATTTAGGTTGTTTTTAAATTGATTAATATCAATTTAATAACCTCATAATTCTGAAACTAGAGTAGAGGACTCGACAGAAAAACCGTAGAATGTGTAGTTATGTGTAGTTTCATCGTATTTTTCATAATACAATCAAGCGATTAAAGTCGAAAAATATTTTTTGATATTAATAAATGTTTTTCCTTCACCGCCTCAAAATTTTCAAAGTTCCATAACTTTATTAGTTACCCGATTCGAGATTTTAGAAGATAGAGAAGATAGAAAACATGGTTGTCTCATCAAAACGAAGCTGTTCACAAAAATTCAGCTTGTTATTAATCAAAAAAAAAAGTTTGTTCGTGGGACCGCGGTCTGTAATGGAATAAATACCAGATATGTAAATGGTGCGTTGCTATCTGTGTGGTAAAGATGGAATGCTAAATACATAAGTTAACCGGATATTTATCCTGCAAGCCGGCTCGCGATAGCAACAAGCACCGACGCTATTTGCTGGAGGAATAAAACCCGGTCAAGTAGTTGTAGAACTCTACAACCTAGTCAGGAATCACGATGTTAGTGAGACGTATTAGCCTTCTCTCCCTTTTACGAGATGCCTAACAGTAAGGCACTTGCTATTCTTTGACAGAAGTTCGGATTATCACGGGGGATTAGTATCAGTAATAATTAATAGTAAATACTTATATGAGTTTTATTTGTCTACTTTTAATTATTACTGATATAATCAATAATTATTATGTATTGGAATTTTGTTTAAATATTTATTCATAACTAGATGCAGCGTGCAATCTGTTGCATTATAAAAGTATTTGGAGAATCCCGCGGGATCACATATCTTTCAGTATAAAAAGTAGCTTATGCTCCAGGTCGTCATCTACCTGTGTACTTAGTTTCATTCAAATCCATTCAGTAGTTTTTCTGTGATTGAGTAACAAACATTCATTCATCCATCCAATCATCCAAACATTCAAACTCGGTTTACTGCGTTTAAACGTTTTGTTTGTTAATGGGAATCAATTGTACCTATTTATATTACAGGAGTTTGGTACAAAGATTGTGGATTATTGCTGTAATGGTTATATTATGACGAATGAATATTATGGGTAAGTTATAATTTTAACCAGCTTAAAAATTTATGAGTTTGATCTGTATGTATGTAATATTGTTGGAATTGGATAATATTTCCATATTATGATGAACTATTTGTGGCCGGTTTCCGAAACGCAAACTAATTTTAACTTAATAGAAGATTGACAGTTTCTGAATTAACTTTTGAGTTTCTGAAAAGATGTTTTTTGTGATAACAATTTGTTAGTTCATCGCTAACATAATTGCAGATTATCGAGTATTATGTAACCAGCCGAAATAATTATCAAATGTTAACGATCAATTACCTAATTATCCGTTAAAGAGCATGCCAAAAACTGACGGATTGTCAACAAGTTGTCAATTTTGGCAGATTGTTAGACGATTTTAGATTTCATTCGTGTTTGAGAAATCGGCTGTAAGTCTTTCAAGTAATTGTGTTACATTTCGTAAGTATATGTATGTTTGTATGTGTACTAGGTGATAGAATTTTGTAACGTCTCCCTCTTGTTTTGATACCACCGTCTTACTTATTCCTGCCGCACCAGCGTCAGTGCTTTTCATTGTCGTGTTCTGCTTTGGAAGGTAAGGCCGCCAGTAAACTTATTCATGTGGCAATACTATCTTGTCACATTGATAGCAATTTACCATTAATACGTTTAGTTTAGTTTATAAGTGATGGTTTGTTTGTTCCCATCAGAAGAGCCATCTGCTTGTTTGCTATCTTATGATATAAAAAGAAACATATTGAAATGGTCCTTTTTTATTCAAATTGAGTATATTCCAGCTTAGAAAACAGTTTAAGTTTCATCAAAATCGTTCCAGTAGTTTATGAAAACATGATATAAAGAATGGGGCAAAGTTATCAAAGGTCTGAGACTTATAGGAGACCCCAAGCGGCACAATAGTCCATCTAGTCCAATAGCATAGGCAGTAACACACAAATGATGTAGCTGCTGCAGACACGTTTTACTTCGTAAAGCGAGCATCTTCATAGAAGTCTAATAGCTTCACTCTATGAAGGGTGAAGGATTAATGCATTACGTTGATTACATAATTTGTCTATTACTGATTTTGCTATTGACGTGGAAGAAAGTATTGTGGACGTGGGTAGACTATTTCGGCGCTACAGTCTACTTCAATCTTTAGATCTTTTGTTGTTTCGGTTGCATCACAGCAGTTTTATATAATAGTTTACGGAAATTATGCAAATAAAATATCTAAATTTCGTCTTTGAACTATGGATTTTTGTTGAATCTATAAAACACATAACGTTGTCTGTTATCGCAAGTAACAAGCGATAGTCTTTGAAGTTAACAATTGGCAATCTACAGCACGGCGACGACAGTGACGCGATTTCTCATTGTCCGCGCCGCCAACGGGCCACTGTCATCTAGTTCACTTCCATATGAATCTATCTGTTAGATCACGCTGCTCTCGCCAGCGCGCTGCAGATCGCCGAGAACTGGTTCTCGGCGATCTGCAGCGCGTTGAGCCCTGAAACATAGTGAACTAGCGTGTCTGTTTACCTGATGACTCTGTTTACCTCCATAGGTTAATTTTATTTTTTATTAACGTAATTTGAAGTTTTGAGCGGCAGCGGTTGATAGTGGACGTGACGAATAAAATTATAACCGTAGTCTTTGCTTTTTAGCCACTATGGAGAGCTATTTCAAATTGGTACGAAGAATAGCATCCTTAAACAACTGTATTCTATATCTCAGTTCAATATTTGTCCGAGAAATCTTCTGAATATCAAGTAGATACCTACCAAGTACAGAAATATAACTAGGCTCAGCTCAGGTTTAATAATATGTATTTAGTCACATGTACGGTTCACAGATAGTTTTATTATATATTAGGGGGCGTCCACAAATTACGTGAGATGTTTAAGGGGGTCGAGTTAAATCTCATCTAATCTTACGTTGGAGAGGGGGAGGGGGGGGTCTCGGCAAATATCACGCAATTTTTTTCTGATTAAAACAAAAAAAAAATTAAACTATTTTGGTCCATTATCCAGATTCTACATGCTGAAGATTTAATCTTAAGCGTAATCGTAATACGATTAAGATCATTCACTAATTCGTTCGAAAGAAAATAATTTCATTCATACTTCGACGTTATACGTTACTACTGACTGTCAAACCACCATATTATCTTATGTCACCATAATATGTTATGTCAAACCACCATTTATGTTTTATACCTAACAGCTCAATTTAATCTCAATTTACGGTACAGTGTAGCCCGTCCTTTATTTTCGCGCCACTGTCAGCCGATTCTCTATGGACTGAATTAGAGTAGATATTCTTTTTTTAATCGCAGTAGTTACGATTTAAGTATTCTATTGTTAAATTTTTACTACCCTTATAAATATTGATTACAAGTCTTAACTAGTTGTAATGAAATAAAAATGAAAATAAAGGATTGGGGGATGTGGGAGGGGGTTGAATAAAATTTCACGACATCTCACCAGGGGGGGAGGGAGGGACAGAAAATTTAAAAAACACCTCACGTAATTTATGGACGCCCCCTTAAATTAGAAAAACTTTATGTTGAGAAGATACATAATTAGGTACAAGCACTGCACACGTACCATGGAATGTTTTGAGATGTACCCTACAACGAAACTATGCCTTGTCTTCTCGATTTGTCAGTAGAGCTATCGTTGCGCGTCGGAAACGTCACTAAAAATCACAAAATTTAGAAGTAAAAATGCTGCATTATATTGTAAAACGTAGTTAAAACGTGATGAATTCACATAAATGCTAAAGCAATAATTTCGGTAAATCGAAATAAACAGAACAACACCGGCCGTAGAACAGATATTTATTAAACCAGCATCACTTTGTTTTCGCAAAATTGCATCTTAACTTTATATTTGATTTGAGGTAACACTCAACTCAACAAAGTCAGGGTTGCTCGAGTGATCAATCCAGACTACGCAACCGAAGGGGCTCATGTTCATTTGCCGACAGGGACAAATATTCATGTGATGAACACAACTCTTTGTATTTCTGAGTGTCATTATTCATATATTTCAGTATTTATGTATGTATTTATCATCGTTGATTGACATCCATGTCATAAGCAAATACTTTGCTTACCTTCGGGCTAGACCTGTTTGTGTAATTTTCCAGCGATATTTATTTATTTATCATTGATTATAGCTATATCACATCACATTAATCACATTAAAAAACTTTAGATCCTTAACATATTCTTACTATTACAAAATAAATCGTTCTAGACTTGTGTCTGTCTGTCTGTCTGTTATTGTTAACAAAAATAATAAATAATTACCATTACGCAGTAGGTATTCCTGGAGATTCTGACAGAAGTGCAACTAAGGCCTGCCTTCGCATTTATTAATCCCTACTCCACATCGAGTTAGTTGGAAGAAATCTCCGCTAGTAGAGATAAGTTCACCTTTTCGCAAATTTTGTTATCCTGTTTTTTGTGTATTTATCATAAAGTTTATAATAAAGTTTTGAATAAATAAACAAGGCAAACCTATCAGAAAATCAGAAATACATTTAGTCTCGAGCAAGTAATATTCTCCAGAAAAAACTCATTTACTTAACAAATATTTATCACAAAATGTGACAAAAAATTGAATGTGCAGACAATCGTATTAGATTTATATAATCGATAAGTAAATTTTTAGGATAAGTATTTAATGTATGTTAATTTTTAATTATTAATGTATTTTATTTTTATTTTTCAGTACCATAACATGTACGGCTGTATGTAATCCTCAATGTCAAAATAGCAAGTGCACTGCACCAAATGAATGTACGTGTAACAGTGGTTACAGTAAAAGCAAAACGGTTACTAATAAATGCGAACCAATATGTAAAAAAAATTGTGGTCATGGTATTTGTATCGCACCAAACACGTGTAAATGTGACACTGGTTATTCAGTTAAAAACGGCACATGTTTTCCCATCTGTGCGAATTCTTGCATTAATGGCGAATGTGTGGCTCCGAATACATGTAGTTGTTACAAAGGTTATACCAAAGAACAGAAAAATTCATATATATGTATACCAGTTTGTGACAAAAGTTGCGGTCACGGCAAATGTGTTTCACCGAACCAATGTAAATGTGACGTCGGCTATTCAATTAAAAATGGCACATGTTCTCCCATCTGTGCCAACTCTTGTGTAAATGGTGAATGTGTTGCTCCGAATACATGTAGTTGTCACACAGGTTATGCCAAAGAACAGAAAGATTCACATGTATGTGTACCAGTTTGTGATAAAAGTTGCGGTCATGGTAGATGTGTTTCACCAAACCAATGTAAATGTGACGTCGGCTATTCAATTAAAAATGGCACATGTTCTCCCATCTGTGCCAACTCTTGTGTAAATGGTGAATGTGTTGCTCCGAATACATGTAGTTGTCACACAGGTTATGCCAAAGAACAGAAAGATTCACATGTATGTGTACCAGTTTGTGATAAAAGTTGTGGTCATGGTAGATGTGTTTCACCAAACCAATGTAAATGTGACGTCGGCTATTCAATTAAAAATGGCACATGTTCTCCCATCTGTGCCAACTCTTGTGTAAATGGTGAATGTGTTGCTCCGAATACATGTAGTTGTCACACAGGTTATGCCAAAGAACAGAAAGATTCACATGTATGTGTACCAGTTTGTGATAAAAGTTGCGGTCATGGTAGATGTGTTTCACCAAACCAATGTAAATGTGACGTCGGCTATTCAATTAAAAATGGCACATGTTCTCCCATCTGTGCCAACTCTTGTGTAAATGGTGAATGTGTTGCTCCGAATACATGTAGTTGTCACACAGGTTATAGCAAAGAACAGAAAGATTCACATGTATGTGTACCAGTTTGTGATAAAAGTTGCGGTCACGGCAGATGTGTTTCACCGAACCAATGTAAATGTGACGTCGGCTATTCAATTAAAAGTGGCACATGTTCTCCCATCTGTGCCAACTCTTGTGTAAATGGTGAATGTGTTGCTCCGAATACATGTAGTTGTCACACAGGTTATACCAAAGAACAGAAAGATTCACATGTATGTGTACCAGTTTGTGATAAAAGTTGCGGTCATGGTAGATGTGTTTCACCGAACCAATGTAAATGTGACGTCGGCTATTCAATTAAAAATGGCACATGTTCTCCCATCTGTGCCAACTCTTGTGTAAATGGTGAATGTGTTGCTCCGAATACATGTAGTTGTCACACATGTTATGCCAAAGAACAGAAAGATTCACATGTATGTGTACCAGTTTGTGATAAAAGTTGCGGTCACGGCAGATGTGTTTCACCGAACCAATGTAAATGTGACGTCGGCTATTCAATTAAAAGTGGCACATGTTCTCCCATCTGTGCCAACTCTTGTGTAAATGGTGAATGTGTTGCTCCGAATACATGTAGTTGTCACACAGGTTATACCAAAGAACAGAAAGATTCACATGTATGTGTACCAGTTTGTGATAAAAGTTGCGGTCATGGTAGATGTGTTTCACCAAACCAATGTAAATGTGACGTCGGCTATTCAATTAAAAATGGCACATGTTCTCCCATCTGTGCCAACTCTTGTGTAAATGGTGAATGTGTTGCTCCGAATACATGTAGTTGTCACACAGGTTATGCCAAAGAACAGAAAGATTCACATGTATGTGTACCAGTTTGTGATAAAAGTTGCGGTCGTGGCAGATGTGTTTCACCAAACCAATGTAAATGTGACGTCGGCTATTCAATAACAAGTGGCACATGTTCTCCCATCTGTGCCAACTCTTGTGTAAATGGTGAATGTGTTGCTCCGAATACATGTAGTTGTCACACAGGTTATGCCAAAGAACAGAAAGATTCACATGTATGTGTACCAGTTTGTGATAAAAGTTGCGGTCATGGTAGATGTGTTTCACCAAACCAATGTAAATGTGACGTCGGCTATTCAATTAAAAATGGCACATGTTCTCCCATCTGTGCCAACTCTTGTGTAAATGGTGAATGTGTTGCTCCGAATACATGTAGTTGTCACACAGGTTATACCAAAGAACAGAAAGATTCACATGTATGTGTACCAATTTGTGATAAAAGTTGCGGTCACGGCAGATGTGTTTCACCGAACCAATGTAAATGTGACGTCGGCTATTCAATTAAAAGTGGCACATGTTCTCCCATCTGTGCCAACTCTTGTGTAAATGGTAAATGTGTTGCTCCGAATACATGTAGTTGTCACACAGGTTATACCAAAGAACAGAAAGATTCACATGTATGTGTACCAGTTTGTGATAAAAGTTGCGGTCACGGCAGATGTGTTTCACCGAACCAATGTAAATGTGACGTCGGCTATTCAATTAAAAGTGGCACATGTTCTCCCATCTGTGCCAACTCTTGTGTAAATGGTGAATGTGTTGCTCCGAATACATGTAGTTGTCACACAGGTTATGCCAAAGAACAGAAAGATTCACATGTATGTGTACCAGTTTGTGATAAAAGTTGCGGTCATGGTAGATGTGTTTCACCGAACCAATGTAAATGTGACGTCGGCTATTCAATTAAAAATGGCACATGTTCTCCCATCTGTGCCAACTCTTGTGTAAATGGTGAATGTGTTGCTCCGAATATATGTAGTTGTCACACAGGTTATACCAAAGAACAGAAAGATTCACATGTATGTGTACCAGTTTGTGATAAAAGTTGCGGTCACGGCAGATGTGTTTCACCGAACCAATGTAAATGTGACGTCGGCTATTCAATTAAAAGTGGCACATGTTCTCCCATCTGTGCCAACTCTTGTGTAAATGGTGAATGTGTTGCTCCGAATACATGTAGTTGTTACAAAGATTATGTCAAAGAAGAGAAAGATCATAATAAATGTGTGCCAGTTTGTGATAAAAGTTGTGGAAATGGTATTTGTATTGCACCAAATGTATGTAAATGTGACAATGATTATTCTTTTCAAAATGGCAGCTGTATACCAATATGCACTGAATCATGCATTAATGGCAATTGTATTCAACCGAATATATGTGAATGTTTGCCGGGCTACGAATATGCTGCAGATAATATTTGTATTACCATAACATCTACACAGTCTACATCTGCTGATAGCACGATAGATTTAAATAATACAGATACGACTCTAGTGTTGTATACTACTGATTATTCAACAGATGTTGAAGTTCATACACCGCCATCTGCAGATTATTCGTTTATAGATGACAATGTTATGACAGATAGTTCAGCTACTGATATATATATAGAAGATAATCATACATTAAGTAATAGAAATGTCAGTAATTCTAAAATTATGCAAAAACATTTTGTGTAAGTACAAATTTTTATACGCATATTTTTGTTTAAATTTCACAGGAAAATAGGCTAAGGTTATCTTTTGAAAATAACTATATTTTTACTGTTCTAGACCAAATATTTTATCAAAAAGAAAACCTATTTTCTTATAACATAATATAGCAAACAAGCAGATACGTCTCTTGATCTAAACAGAAAAAATGTGTCAATTTCTAAATACAACAGACTAATCTACATACTTCAGCAGTAGAATTACTTTTGATCAGCAGTAGAATCGATTGTAATAATTTTAAAAGTATATTACACTGTATTCCAAAAATTTTTTTATGTACATATTTATTACTCGCTTGAATTGCCAAAATTCTTACCGCTGATCCATTTTGATACTCCAAAGCCTGTAAAGCGATGGTACGAAATACCTGGGTGAGACGTTACGGAACCTAGTAGCCACAATTTTAGTGACTCATTTGCTTTTTACGAAATGGATAGGCAATTGATCTATTCTAAAGGGACTCGGGAACACAGGCAAGATTAGATATTTATTATTTCTTATTTCTGATTTCTTATCAGAAAAATAAGTTAAAGGTAAGCAAAGGGTAATTTAAGCGAGAAATAATAAAGTGCTAAAGGTTATTTTTTACTACACTAAAGTTTACTTTATAATTAATAAAATATTTTTTTTATCCAGGTCTCAGTATTATTGGATATACATCTTAATCCCACTTGTCTTAATAGTCAGTACTGCACTTATTTATTGGTTCGTAAGAAGGGCCATGAAATGTGATCAATATAATATTAAAGGTAAACGTGATATTTTTTTACGCTAAATCTGGCAAAAAAGAGAATTTAGAACATAATGGTCCATTCCAAATTGCTTTGCTTCCTCCAAATAAAATTATTATTTGACTAACACCTTGGTCGAAATCTAATTTATTGCTTCTGTTATGACTTTTGATTTTTCTATATCTATGTAAAAAATATTTAAGAAACAGCTGTTTCTTTTTATATAATCTTGGGAGAAGAGGAGGGGCCTAGGCATAATCTTTTGTACTTTAACATTTTTAATATAATTGTCACCATTTTTGTTTCACATCACAAGATAGCAAACAAGCAAATGGTTCTTCTAATGAAAAAAGATAACCATCGCCTACAGAGACCAAAAATGATAATGGTGCCCCAATTTTAATATTTTAAACTTTATATCGTCCTTTTCTTTAATTGTCTAAAAATAAAGAAGACTTTTTAATTTAAACCTTCTCAAATTATTTCATTTTTGACTTTTCGTCCTTTTCGTAAATGGCATTAGATTTCTTAACTTTAAACTAAAAAAAATTAAACTAAAAAATATCTAAATAGATATTTTCATTTTAATAATTTATTTTTTATAGCTCCTTTTGTAAATTGTTTTAGATTTTTAAATTTATACTACTAAAATTGTTTAATTTTAATAAATTAAACGTTTTGTTGCCTCTCGTAAAATAAGTTAATTTTTTTCAGGTAAAAGTGACGAAAATTGTACAAAATCTGATGTAATAGGATCGGAGGTGCTAGAAATGAATTAGCATTTGGCATTGGGATATGAATTTAAAAAATAATAATAAAATCTTTCCAGACGTTAATTTACCTCATTGGTCAATTTTATTGAAATATCTAATTTCTGTAACATATGCAGGTTGACTGGTAAAAGCATGTACTTGATGAAAGATGGTGTTGAAAACTTGATTCTGGTACCAAATATATAACAAAAATGTAACAAATATGGTTATGCACGGACACTCTCACACAGATATCATAGTTTATTATTTACAAACAGTGATTTTCCGAAATCGTGACCAAAATCTATCGCTATCACTCACACGGTAACCATACTTTTTAAATATTGCTTTACTGATTTCGTTGATATTTACAATGTAGTTATGCAATTTTCTCTTTTCATTATATTTTTATTGGTTACTAGCTGTTGCCCGCAACTTCGTCCGCGTGGACTTGGTTTACTCCGCACAGCTCCTCCCCCTTTGGTGATAGCATGATAATATGTAGCCTTTTTGTTGACCCGACCTATTAGTAATATTCATGCAAAATTTCAAATCCATGCAGTACTCTTTGAGTTTACCCCGACATACATACAGACAAATAGACAAAAATTCTAAAAACTATATTTTTGGCTTCGATATCGATTATAGATCACGCCCCAAGTATTCTTTTAAAAAAATATTCTATATACAGTTTTGACTTTCCTACGATTTTATTATACGTATAGATTGAGTATGTAACCACTCCGGGCCAAACATTGTGGCTGTAAAAACATTAAATAAATTTCCTGAAAAATTTAATTTGGAAGAAAATTATAAAAAAAATCTAAGTTATGTTAAAAACTTGTTGATAAATAAATTTTAATAAGAAACATTTATTTATTCCTAAAAATAAATCGGCCCGCCTCTTCATTGCTACACCATATCATTGTACATATGTTAGTCCCAGAATGTACTATTTAACACTTAAAAATGTTTAAGATATTTTTAGGGTGCTGAAGTAAACTAGGAACGCTCATAGTTTCGCTATTTTTCTAGGGTAAGAGTCCTCCCCCCTCTGCCACCTAACGATTGGTTTTGGGGTGAAAAAAATTCACGGTAGCAGTAAATATGAAACAAATGACAGCTATAATATTTTTTTTTCCTTAACAGGCACAGATCTACTATACCATATGAATGATAGACATATAGATACGGCCTTTTTATTTTTATTTTTAAAAATTTGTGACATCTTGAATTTTTGAATACTATCATGAACCGTTATTATTCATTAAGTTTAGTGCCTTACTTTGTTTAGATTCAGGTATCTATACTAATATAAATATATGAATTTTCAATTTTGTTTGTTTTTTTTTTCTATTTTTTTAAACATTTCTTTTAAATCTTTGTATTTTAGTGTCTTTTGTTTTTATTAAAAAAATTTTCTCTTGCGTTTTCTAATAGAGTGTGATAATTGAGACTGTATATGATTAGTAGTCATTATATTTTATTATATAATGTCATTTTTTAAAGTTTGTAATTTTATTGGATTAATGTCTACAAATAGCATACTTAATAATAGTTTTTTTTCTTGTTCTTCTGACAATGAATATCTTAGTGCTGGTGATGGGGATTCTTCTGATTCTGAGTCTATTCATTACAGGATTTCTTCTAATTTTTCCACGTATCTAAAAATTTTAATGTCATTCATATCAATGCGCAAAGCATTCCTGGCTACTATTCGGATATGTTGACAACCTTTACCAATAGTCATGTAGATGCAATTTTAGTTTCCGAGTCCTTCCTTAAGCCTTCACTTCCCTCTGCTCAGTATTCTCTCCCAGGTTACAAGTTAATACGCAACGATAGAACTGGGAAGGGCGGTTAAGGTGTAGCTATCTACCTTCGTGCAGATATCTGTTATAACGTTATTTCTATTTCTCCTAACCCTTACAGTGAAAATGCCGAATATTTATTTATCAACCTTCGCCTGAATCACTCTAAATTCTCTTGGCTGTTTTCTAATCTTCTTCTTTACATATCAACTATTTTTCAACCTTTGAGAAAGTATTATCTGATCTTCGGCCTTTATATAATCATGTCTTGATCCTTGGAGACTTTAATACTTGCTTTTTAAAAAACGATAGTCGTTCTCAAGCCTTCCGTAACCTTTCTTTGTCGTACAATCTGTACCTTCTCCCGCTTTCCGCCTTTCCACCTTTTTCCACCTTTTTTTCACCTTTTTTCCACCTTTCCACCTTTGCGCCTTCTCTTCTGGACTTAATTCTCGTTTCAGACTGTACCCTAGTAGAAATTCACGGTCGACTTCTCTCTTGTTCCTCT
Source organism: Apodemia mormo (assembly GCA_036924255.1). Lineage (NCBI taxonomy): Eukaryota > Metazoa > Arthropoda > Insecta > Lepidoptera > Riodinidae > Apodemia > Apodemia mormo. The sequence goes on along the minus strand of JAUPFN010000009.1, from coordinate 40,722,664 downwards.
TATCATGATCTTATCTATATTTCATACGAAATCCGTACACCTAAGCCCAAACCCACATTTCTTTTATGACGTTGTTTCAATGGTATCGATATTCGATATCGCTCTGAAGAATGAGGTCAATGAATTTCCGTGGAATGATTGTGAGCGAGAATCTTGATGAAAAGCTTACATTGTTTAACGCTATGATTCTTGAGGTGTATGACACACATACGCCACTGAGGAAAATTAAATTAAAACACCAACCCAGACCAAGGCTTAATGACACCATCAAACAATTTATTTCTAAACGTGGCAGAGCACGGAAACACTTTTCTAAGTTTCCTTATGACGATAATTGGGTGAGATATAAGGTTATTCGTAACCAATATAACCGCTTATGTCAGGAAGCTAAGCGTGCCTTCATTATTACAAAATCAAATCCGGAACAAACCTGGAAATTTCTCAAAACTCTAGGAATAGGCAAAAAGTTTACGAATGGTGATATTAATGTAGATCTAAATAGTAAATTACAAGCACTCCTAATAGAAAATCATTTGAATTTGAAAATCAATGCTATTGATAATTCTAGGACTCCACGGCTTAAATATAACAATTCTATTATTAACCTTAGTAGCACTGGAAGAAGTTTGGGTTTGGTTTTTAGTTCTGGGTTTTCAAGGGGGCTAATATGAATTATATTCACAATAAAGTTTATCGATTTTTCCATTCTTTAAAACTTCTTCAAAATTTTCTTTCTTTTAAAATAAAAATATCTTTGGTCCAAACATTAATTTTTCCCATTTTAAATTATGCAGACTCATGCTATCCTGATGCAACAAAAGAACTTCTTAATCGTTTAGAACGTCTCCAAAACTTATGCATCAGATATATATCATCAGGTTTACGAAAATTCGAACATATTTCCAATTTTAGGCGCCAACTTGGTTGGCTTCCTATTCGCCTTCGTAGGAACTTACGGTTATTGTCATCTTTATATAATATTTTATTCAATCCTTCCTGTCCTTCTTATCTACGAGAAAAATTTAAATTTCTTCACCCAATTGACCTTCCTTGTCGTCCTTGTGTAAGAGCTTTCTTGCGAGTTCCGGTACATAAGACGACCTATTTCTCCTCTTCTTCTACTATTCGTGCCGTTAGGCTCTTGAATTCTTTGCCCCATTCCATCAGAATAAGTAAGTTCGCCTAAAACAGCACTACTTATCCATTTCATAGTTTGTTTTGTTTGTAGATTTAGTAAATTTAGTAGTTAAGTTTCTTTGTTTTTTTGTTCTTTTGTTTTGTACACGTATTTTTCTACCTTATTTTATTTTTTCTCTTATTTTGGGCTTGCTAAAAGAAATTTCTTTAGAAATAAGCTTGCTTTTTGTACTAATTTTGTTTTTATGTTTACTTTTGTTATTCGTGTGCAATAAATGGTTAAAATAAATAAAATAAATAAATATGATGAAATTAAAAGAAAACCTATTACGGCTTGAAAGGCTTAACAAGTATTTGAGTAATATCGACCAACTTATAAAAAGTACTTGGAGAAAGATTTGCAGGCGATAAACTTGTGATCTGGATATATAATGAGTATAATGATATATTATAATGAATATAATGAGTGATAACTTGTTCTTTGCTCATAGTTGTATGATAATTTTAATCATATGTATTTATAAATATATGTATGAATATAATATACGTATGTATATATTTATGTATATGTATTTAGTATATAGGTATGTATATGTAAGTGTTATTTATCTATGTTTTATGTATATGTGTATTACGTATGTAATATGTATATATGCGTTGTATGTGTAATTCTTCAAATTTTTAAGTTTGTTATTTTGATCTCCTCTGATTAGTTTTTATAGTCCGAATATTATATTAGTCCGAACAACTCGTCGGAACACTCCCTATGATAAATACGGTAAAAGATGCAGAGCGAGCCTACATCTCTGCGTAACGCCAAAGAGTCAAGCCGATTAGAAATAGCTTGGTCGTCGACGATTCGAACCGCTCTACGTTAAATGCGATCAAGAGGAAGAAGCTGGTACTGAGGAGCTCCGGCCCAGAGGTGAGAACAGTACTCCATGTGAGGTCGAATTTGGGCCTTGTAAAGTTGGAGGCGATGGGCTGGCATGAAGTACTATTTTGCTCTACTGAGTACACCAAGCTTTTTGGAGGCTAGTTTAGCCTTCCCTTCCAAATGACCGCGGAACTGAACGTTGTTCGATATGTCGACTCCCAGAATTCCAATACTGGCTGAGGCTGTCAGGAGAGTGTTTTCGAACCGAGGTGATACGACAAAGGGTGTTTTGTTTGCGGTGAACGGACAGAGCTGCGTCTTTTTGGGGTTAAATGTAATAAGGTTTTGACGACCCCATTCTGAGACATCAGTTAGTTGATTCTCGAGTTCAGACACGAGCTTGATCCGGCCCTCTTCGACGTGTTCCCGAGAAATACCACTACGGCCGGAGTATGTAGCATCAACAGTACTGTCGTCCGCATAGCAATGTATGTTACTAATTCGCAACATATCATTGATATGCAGAAGAAACAGTGTCGGTGATAGCACGAAGCCTTGGGGAACACCAGCATTGACAGGTTTAAGGTCGGAGCATGCGCCATCGACTACGACCTTAATGCTCCAATCAGCCAAAAAACTGGTGATCCACTTGCATAGTTTCTTGGGAAGCCCATAAGAAGGCAGCTTTGAGAGAAGCGCTTTATGCGATACCCGATTACTTTGTTCTTAAGTAAATTTAGATGCACCACCTCCATAAGTCATGTTTCTGTTTTGCACGAGGTTGGCTAGGATAGAATGCCCTTAGGCGTTAAGTTAATGAGTATAATGATATATTATAATGAATATAATGAGTGATAACTTGTTCTTTGCTCATAGTTGTATGATGATTTTAATCATATGTATTTATAAATATATGTATGAATATAATATACGTATGTATATATTTATGTATATGTATTTAGTATATAGATATGTATATGTAAGTGTTATTTATCTATGTTTTATGTATGTATGTATTATGTATGTAATATGTATATATGCGTTGTATGTGTAATTCTTAAAATTTTTAAGTTAGTTTGTTATTTAGATCTCCTCTGATTTGTTTTTACAAGTTAAGATTACTTTGTTCTTAAGTAAATTTAGATGCACCACCTCCATAAGTCATGTTTCTGTTTTGCACGAGGTTGGCTAGGATAGAATGCCCTTAGGCGTTAAGTTTAACCTATGTACGTTGTGTTGTGCATGAATATAAATAAATAAATAAATATATTGATCATAGACGTTAAATAAGTTGAATGTTCATAGTATGAAACCATAGTACAAAAGTTTGGTTGTAAGATAATGCACGAATTGATATATGTAATGAATGAGAGATGCTTGGATGTTTTATGTGTAACAGAGACTAAACGTAAAGGTAGAGAAACCATTGATCTCCCCTGTGACAAGATGGTTCTGTGGTCTGATGTGCCACGATCATGCAGGCACCGGAGTAAGTATTTTTCTATCGTCACCATTAGTCCCTGGTGTGAAAAATGATGGTATGATTGATTATGGTACGGCTAGGCGACAACCTTGGATAGACGACAACATGTTGACCTGGTGCGATGTCAAAATTGGCAACAGGCAGGGTGTGTGTTGTCAACTCGCCTGTTTATCCTTAATTTGGATAAGTATCTCCAAAGGTTCACTGAATATGAGAATGCGCATGAGTGATCTGGTGGTAAACTGTCTAATTTATGCAGATAGCTCATGTATTTTAGACTTAACTCAACATAATTCTACTGGCTACCTTACTCTCTAAGTCGGAACACGGCAATGATAAGCATTGACGCTTTTGCGACAGTAATAGGTAAGGCGATGGTACCAAATACCCAGGCGAGACGTTGCGGAAATTCACCAGCTAATAGTTACGATGGTAGTAATATGTATAGCCAATTGGTCGCTCCTTGCGACCTGCTTGGCAGGACTGCAGTTGTACTATGCTTTAAAGGAGCCACCACGATGTAAATTTCAAAAACTTATATTTTAAAGAAGTTGTACAAGGCGAGTTGACAGACTTACAAGTGATCCTATAAGGGTTCCATATTTTCCTTTGAGGCCCGATACCCTAAAAATTGAATCCACTGTCTTGTATGCTGTAAACTAAACAAGCTATAGGTACAAACGATGCGATGTCTGTAAAGTCAAGTTATTATTAAATAATAAGTTATCTCTGCTGCGGGATGGCAGTAAGTATGCATCCTGTTGATAATGCTGAATGAATAATATTAAACTTATCTAGTTTTGTTGCCAAATACAATAACTATTTATAATTTTAGCGGTTATTCGCACGCAAATAGAGTAAAATGTTATTAATATAATCTTCCATACTAAATTTCATCTCCTATTTTATTTAACCCCTTCATCAAATAAAAGTGCTCTTTGTGAAAATCTAAAGCAACATTTTCATTTCTTTAAAGTGTAAATTTTTAAAATGTACCCCTTGTCAGTTCGAGTTCATTTGAAGCATAGACCAACCACCGTCCTGCTAAGCATGTCGTAAGAGGCGACCGATTGATCATACATGTATAGTCAATCGGTCTACTCTTACGGAGCTCTACTAGCTAATAGTCACGAAGGAAGTGACATGTCACTACCATCGCGACTATTACCATGCAGAGTTCCGCAATGTCTCGCCCATGTACTTGGAAGCACCGCCTTACCTATTCCTGTCGAAATAGCGTCAATGCTCGTCAATGTCGTGTTCCGGTTTGGAGGGCAATGTAGCCGGTGGACTTATGCATATAGCATTGCTATCCTGCCACACGGATAGCAACGCACCATTACATCCTTAGTGTTTATAAGCGATAGTTTCTCATTCTATCAGGAAAGCCATCTTTTTTTGCTATCTTATAATATAAAAAAATCTGTAAACGGTTGACCCTGTAGACCATCCCAAACATCCAAAACTTCCCGCTAAATTAAGGTATTTTAAGCTCAAAAAAGTATAAGCACAGTTCGTGTAAAAGCAGTATATTTTGGAAACGATGATCGATTTTGATCTGTCAAATGGCATCCAACTTAATTTTTGAGATTTTAGATTTCAAAAATTGAGTTTTATGCCATTTGAAAGATTAGATATTGTTTTAGATAAATAATCTATTCGAATCGAAAAATTTGAAGCAGTGTTAAAAATATATTTTTCAAAAATTTTCCTTATTGTTAAATTCCAAAAAAAGTCTATTAGCCTGAAGTCAATCAGTCTATTAGCCTAAAAGTTATTTTACAAATATTAAGCAAGTTTGCTAAAACAACGTAATTTAATATTTGAAAAGTTGTAAATTTTGAAAATTGGATTCAATTTTGATTGTTGAAACAGCATTCAACGTAGTTTTTTTAGTACTAAAATATCGTAGAATACCAAAAACCGATTGGTTCAAAAATTTCGCTTAGGTATGTTGAAAAAACACTGTTTTCAAAATTTTTCGTCAACGATTGACCAAATAGATAAACCGATTTTGATGCAATTTATACATTAGACGTCATTTTATGAGAAATAGAACTGATTAGTTTTTGTACTCAATCGGTACATAAATATGGTAGTTATATTAAAAAAATACTGTTTTGCCAAAAATTGTTTAGGGTTTTTTAAAAGTTTCTCAAAATATCTTGCGACGATATGGCTGAAATTTTCAAAAAGTCTGAGTTGAATGGAATCCAATCGAATGCCATCAACCAAGTTTCGATCGGTCCAGCCGTTCAAAAGTTATGAGATGTTTATACACACACACACATACATACAAACATACTGATGTCATCGTGAAAATAGCTGGATCTCATAGCGTGGTGATCTGGTAAAAACTCGATTTTCCAAAATCGGGGCAAAATCGGTAACTTCCTTATCTACATACCTACATACGTATTAGGAAGTTAAAAATATACTGATATCGTAGACTAACACTGATAATTTATAAACAATAATATCTGGTTGACCGAGCTTTGGTCGGTTTTTCACATACCCGTATCTTGGGAATCGAGATTTTCTTGGACCTGGAACTTTGATAAATCGTTTCATATAGAATAAATTTTTTTTCTGTACCTGGTTGACCGAGCTTTGCTCGGTTTTTCACATACCCATATCTTGGGAACCGAGCTTTTCTTCGACCTGGAACCTTGATAAATCGATTCATATAGAATAAATTTTTTTTCTGTACCTGGTTGACCGAGCTTTGCTTGATTTTTCACATACCCATATCTTGGGAACCGAGCTTTTCTTGGACCTGGAACCTTGATAAATCGATTCCTTGACCGGAAAAACCCCTAATTTGTGACTTTCATGAAAATCGTTGTAGCCGATTCCGAGATTCCAATTATATATATACAAGAATTGCTCGTTTAAAGGTATTATTAATATCTGGTTGACCAAGCTTTGCTCGGTTTTTTCTTAGTCTAACCTCAAAGTAAACACTCATTGACTTCGTGTTACTTAATAACGCCATCTGCTGGAATAACTTACAATACAAAAAATAGTATTATTATTCGCCAATAGATATCAGGACGAGTCATATTTTTCAGTTTTAATTGGGACTTTTAAGTGTTTAAGTTAAAATGACATTTTCTAAAAATGATTCCTAGCTAGATCGATTTATCGCACCCGAAACCCCCTATATACTAAATTTCATGAAAATCGTTGGAGCCGATTCCGAGATTATAATTATATATATATATATATATATATATATATATATATATATATATATATATATATATATATATATATATATATATATATATATATATATATATATATATATATATATATATATATATATATATATATATATATATATATATATATATATATATATATATATATATATATAATATATATATACAAGAATTGCTCGTTTAAAGGTATTAGATTTTGCTTACTCTATGACTATGGCTAGATCAATTAATGAAATTTATCCAGTGATATTTATTTATTTAAAAAACATGAACTAATTTTGCTAAATTTAATTAAAAGGAAGCTTGACTGGTAGAGAAACATTTAGCCAATCGTTTGCTTTTTATAAACTGCCTGGGGTAGAATGGCAAATGGTCTAACTCTTCAAATAGAGCTCGGACCAACTCAAGGTCTCTTTAAAGAATGTATTTATGTGAGGTAAGATAGCCGAGATAATAGGTAACCTATAAGGTACTGTTACATCCCTATTTTCCATGCAATAATGCTGAAGTGCATATAAGCTGGATAGTCAGCAATATATATGTATAAATACTCGCTGTTTCCCAAATATTCTTCAGTTACATATTCTCTAGCCTAAACGCTGCCCAGCTACGGACCTGGTTTCTGCCCGGCCCGCCTGGACACAGCGAATAGACTAGTGCTATATCCATACTCCGGGCCGCAATAACCCTTCACAAGGGAACCGCGAAAAAGTGTGATCCAAGTTAGAGTGTTTATAGTTAAAGTCCCATTAGTTAGTAATTGTAGAAAGTGAAATAAATAACTTATTTTTTTTTTTTTATATCATAAGATAGCAAACAAGCAGATGGGTCTCCTGATGGAAAGAGTCAACCATCGCCTATAGACACCAAAGATGTTAATGGTGCGTTGCTATCTTGTGGCGAGATCTAATGCCACATGCATAAGTTTACCGGCTACCTTACCCTCCAAACCGGAACACGACAGCGACAAGCACTGACGCTATTGCGGCAGGAATAGGTAAGGCGGTGGTACCAGACCCGGGCGAGACAATGCAGAACTCTACCACCTAGTAGCCACGATGGTAGTGATTCGATAGCCAATCGGTCGCCTTTTACGACCTGCCTGGCAGAACGGCAGTTGGCCTATTCTACAAAGGAGGCCGGGACCAACACGGCGGGAAAAAAACTTGTGTTCCGAAAAAGTGCTTTTTTTTATAAGTGCTCGGAGGCGCAACCTAACATTGGTGTCAGAAGAAAAGGGGATTGATATTCCCTTGGTCGCCTACTCCTGACGACGACCATCACCTCTACAACAAGGGCTAACTAAGCGTTTGGCCACCTGCTGTCTCCGCCGTCTCACTGACGCTCTAGAGATCGCCGCCGACACCGTGGACTCTACGTTACCTGTCATCTAAGCCGCATAGTGCGTGAGGGTTATCTGCCCAGCACCAGGCTATACGCTGCCAAGGTTATAACGAAATATTTGAAAACACGTAAATAACTCGCACTTCGCATCGACCCGTAACTGCAACACTGCAAATTCCATCGCCGCATCACCTCACCAGTAATAAGACGCCGCTGACTCAATTCCATGTTCTACATACTACTGTTATCGTGAGTGTTTGCCTGTATTATAATAATTTATTATTTTTGCCATAATTTTGCGTTTGGATTATTTTTCATTTCAAGTTTCAATTCCGTTTTATACAAATTCAAACCTAAATCTTATTAAATATATGTTCACGCCGTATCACTTATACCGTAGTTAGAGAGAGAAACCATTGTGTATTTTAATATTTTATCAATCTTATCAAATATATCTTCACGCCGTATCACTTATACCGTAGTTAGAGAGAGAAACCATTGTGTATTTCAATATTTTACTAATCCTATCGAATATATCTTCACGCCGTATCACCTATACCGTAACTAGAGAGAGAGGATTAATTGTGTATTTTAATATTTTGCTATATAAACGGCTTAAAAATGGTAAATGAAAAGAAAAACGTCCAGTCGACATCTAGTTTACAAAGTGTGGGTATGGAAGAGCTAAGTTTCTCTATTCTCACGAAATTTGTCAACTCATTTGATGGGGATAAAACAAAATTGTCTCCTTTTCTAAAAAATTGCGAAAACGCATTAAATTTAGCCTCTCCCTCACAACAAAACATTCTCTTTAAGTATATTTTGTCACAATTAGAGGGCAAAGCCGAAGCAGCTTGTTCTCTAAAAATATTTGATAATTGGCATGAATTTAAACAGTTTCTAAAATCAACATTTGGGGAAACCAAACATCGCGACCACCTATTACTAGATCTGCAAAATTGTAAAATAAAACCAGGCGAATCCGTTACCCAATATAGTTTACGTTTGGAAACTTACCTAACTCGATTACAAACAGACATAACACATTCGACTCAGGACGCTAGCGAAATAAAAGGCCGGATTGCCAGCACTGAAGACCTGGCACTCCACACATTTTTATTGGGGCTCCCTGGTGACATCTCTAATATTTTGAGATGTCGAAACCCATCAAACCTGCATGAGGCTATAAACCTTGCTTGCCAAGAGGAAAAGCTACAAAATTATATAAAATCCTCGCGGCATGAAACAAAACCTAGATGCAGAATATGTCATAGGGTAGGACATTCAGACAAAAACTGTTATCAAAACAGACCACAACGTCCTATCCTTAATCTTTCCCAAGGCCCATCGCATAATCAACACCGTCCTTTTCCTAATGCATTAAATAATCCACCAGTTGTATGTCGATATTGCAAAAATCTAGGCCACGATATTAGTCAATGTAAGAAACGGCAATATAATAATTCGCGACAGAAACATATTCCTAATTCTCAACAACAAATTAATAACTTCACAGAATTAAGCAATAACGATAACGGAAACAATTTTACCTATAATCCCCCTGATTCTATTTATACAAATTCTCATTTAAATGACGCTGATCTAAATTTAAACTAAAAATGATTCCGGTTCCGCGTCGTACGGAATCACCTAAACAAACCGACGCTTTCGATGTATTACAAAAATCTAATAATTTTGTGAGGCCCACTGTGCCTGCTAATTATACTAATTATCCTAAATCTAATATTGTTACTACATCCACTGTATCTTTTAATCCTACTATTCCTGAGAAACCTGAGGATTTTCCTAATGCTAATTCTACTAATTCTACTAAATCAACTATACCTACTAAATCTACTAATCCTACTAATTCTACTAAATCAACTATGCCTACTAAATCTACTAATCCTACTAATTCTACTAATTCTACTAAATCTACTAAGTCTACTAAATCTACTAATCCTACTAATTCTACTAAATCTACTAAGTCTACTAAATCTACTAAACCTACTAAATCTATTGAATCTACTAATTCTAATTCTTCTAAATCCACTGAATCCACTGTATCTCTTACATCTACTATATCTAATAAACTCACCGACTCTACTATATCTGACATGTGTATCGAAATCCCTAAATCTTCTATATCTAACAATACTCAACTAATTACGAATAACCCAGACAGTTATTCTAATATTCATGAAATTCATTATAATAATAAAACACATTTGCCACATATATATGTTAAATCAAAATATTCAGAAATTGTTAGTTTTATTAATCGATTCGGGTGCAGGTATATCACTAATAAAACGATCATCATTACAAATTCAAATAGAATTAATTCGCTAAACCATACAATTAAAAGGAATCGAAAAAGGTACTAAATATTTGAATAGTCTTGGTCATTTTAATTTAGATTTTATATTATCAAATAATAATACTATTCTTAGTAAATTTCACTTAATACCTGATTGTGTTAACATAGAATTTGATGGTATTATTGGAAACGATTGCCTTAAGTTTCATAATTGTAACATAGATTATAAAAATAAAACCTTAGAGATAAACAATTATTTAATACGAATTCATTTTACTAAGCCTAAATATACTGTTCCAGCTCGATCCGAAATGGTCATTGAGTGTAATGTTTTAAATCCAGAAGTAATAACTGGTTACATAAATAAATGCGAAATTCAAAAAGGCGTATATTTATCTCGCTGTCTCGTAACTATTAAGGAAAATAATCACGTCAATGTTTCCATTCTAAATACTAATAATGATGATGTTTTAATTAAACCATTATGTTTAGAATTAATTCCTTGTGATTTATTAAATAACTCATCGGAACCTATTAATTCTGTAAACTTTACTAACCCAATTAATCACTGTTCACCTGCAGATAGGTGTTCAAATGTCTTGAAACAAATAAGAACTTCACATCTTAACCGTGAAGAATCGGAAGCTCTACTAAATGTGTGTTCAGAATATTCTGATTTATTTTACTTAGATGGAGATACTTTAACTTGTACAAATACTGTAGAACATGAAATTAAAACTACTAGCTCACAACCTATCCACGTTAAGACATATAGATACCCTGAGTGTCATAAAGAAGAAGTCAATAAACAAATACAAAAAATGTTAGATCAAAAAATAATTAAACCTTCTAACTCTCCTTGGTCTTCTCCAATCTGGGTCGTCCCAAAAAAGCAAGATGCTTCTGGCCAAAAGAAATGGCGCATAGTAGTTGATTATAGAAAACTCAACGACATCACTGTTGGAGACGCCTATCCTATTCCCAACATTACAGACATACTAGACCAGTTAGGACATAGTAAATACTTTACCACTCTCGACCTGGTGTCAGGTTTCCACCAAATTAAAATGAGTAAAGACGACTCCCCTAAGGCAGCCTTCTCCGTTCCTAATGGTCATTTCGAGTATACAAGAATGCCATTTGGCTTAAAGAATGCACCTGCGACCTTTCAAAGACTTATGAATACTGTTCTCTCCGGTCTCCAAGGTCTGCACTGTTTTATTTACCTGGATGACGTCATAATCTATTCCCACTGTCTCATTTCTCATATTGATAAACTCAAGCTAGTATTCGAAGCACTCCGCAAACATAACCTCAAGTTGCAGCCTGACAAATGCGAGTTTCTACGACGAGAAGTCGCATATCTAGGCCATGTCATAATTGACAAGGGTGTGTCTCCTAACCCCGATAAGGTAAAAGCCGTGTCAGAATATCCTACACCAAGAACTCCAAAAGAGATAAAGTCTTTTCTTGGCTTAATAGGATATTATCGTAAATTTATAAAAGATTTTTCTAAGATTACTAAGCCCCTAACTTCATTATTAAAGAAAGATACGGAATTCAACTGGACAGACAAACAGGAAGACTCTTTTAACAAACTAAAACTAATGCTAACTAATGCCCCTATCTTACAATATCCAGATTTTTCAAAGGAATTTATACTCACGACTGACGCCTCTAACTATGCCATAGGAGCTGTTCTGTCCCAAGGCGAAATCAGAAAGGATTTACCTATCGCATTCGCATCCCGAGCTTTAAATCGTGCTGAAGGAAATTATAGCACAACAGAGAAAGAACTGCTAGCTATAATTTTTGGTACTAAAACTTTTAGACCGTATCTATACGGTAGGAAATTTAAAATAATAACGGATCATCGTCCCCTTATCTGGCTGTTTAACTGTAAGGATCCAAGCAGCAAATTAGTAAGGTGGCGCTTAAAGTTAGAAGAATACGACTACGAAATCGTATATAAGGCAGGAAAACTAAATAGTAATGCCGATGCTCTCTCTCGACCTCCAATTCATGCAATTGACGATATAATTGATGATATAGACACCATCACCTATGAGACTTTTATGCGTAAAAGATCGAGTCCAATGGTCTACGATACGAAAATCACTGAAACAAATCAAAACCTGTTAAGAACACCGTGCAAAGCAATCGCCTACTCAACGTCTGTAGATCTTGATAATTCAAACCCCTATTGCGAAGACATATTAAATCTATTAGAAGACAAAGAAGCATTCTTATCATCCGAAAAAGAATTATACACTGTCAAGTCTTCTACGATAAAAGACAAAACATTTTTCCACATGTTCATAAAAGTCCATCACTTTGATTCTACTAGCTACAAGGACATATTTAAAGTCCTTAAGGACTTAAGAAATAACCTTATAATTTTTCATTCTGAAATAAACGAAATTGCCATCTCTGATTTTTCCAATCCCTTTGATAATTTAAGATTTATTTTAATTTATGATATGATATCTTTTATATTTCATAATACTGGTATCAAGATTAATGTTTATCACAATAAATTGATTTATCCTAATCCAAGTGAAATACCCACCATACTTAAAGATAATCATGATTCACCTATTGGTGGTCATATGGGTTCTTCACGCCTATATAATAAATTAAAAGAATCCTATTACTGGAAAAGTATGAAAAACGACATTGAGACATATGTAAAACACTGTCCCAAATGCCAACAAAATAAAGCATTACGCGCTTGCAACAAAGCCCCTATGCAAATCACTTCTACTTCCTCTGAACCTCTCCAAAGAATATCCACCGATATAGTCGGTCCCTTACCTGAATCCGGTCCTGAAAAATATAAATACATCGTTACCTTTCAAGATGACCTAACCAAATATTCAATGGCTTATCCTATTACTAATTCGACAGCTGAAAAGACAGCTGACTGTCTAATTCAATTCATTTGCCACTTCGGAATCCCTAAGACCCTTTTATCCGATCAAGGTGTTCATTTCATTGCTGATGTGTATAAACAAATAACATCTTTGTTTAAAATTAAACACCTTTTTTCTACTCCTTACCACCCCCAAACTAATGGTGCTCTCGAAAGAAGCCATGCTACTCTGAAAGAGTACTTGAAATCCTACGTTAATGACAATCATAGTGACTGGCATAAATTCCTTCCAACTGCTATTGTCTCCTATAATACATCAGTACACTCATCCACAAATTTTACTCCCCATGAGTTACTGTTCGGCTGTAAGCCTCATTTTCCTAGTTCCCTCTATGATATTGATCCAACAGTAACATATCCTGACTATGTCAAAATGCTAAAACAAAAACTAATTAATACTCGTAACATAGCCAGAGAAAATATACTTCGAAGCAAAGAGAAATCTAAAATCTATTACGACAAAGACACGAGAAATGTCTCTTACAAAGTCGGAGATATGGTTTACTTAAAACAACATCACAGATTACGGAAAGCTCTATCCAGTATATGGAAAGGCCCATACAAGATAATTAAGATTCACAATAACAATAACGTCACTTTACTTATAAATCGTAGACATGTAAGGCATCATTTCGATGAAATCAAATTAGCCCATAACAAACCAATTTGCTCATCGTCAAATTCAAATACGGCTATGGCTCCCTTAGATATGCCTATTTTAGATTAATTAACTTTTTTAGCGATTTTATTTATATTTTAGATGTTATATTATTCTTAACTTTTTGTTTACTACATATTTACTATAAGCAACTCATTATATATTATTGTAAGTTAGTCAAATCCTTTTATTCTAGGGCCATCGCGCCGGGAATCTTCGCAACGTCAAACCTAACTACTCCGATAGTTAACAGCCCAGGTCTCTTCTACGACCCTATAGGAAGCTTAAAGTACTATAATGATCACTGGAATATCGTAACATTCTCTGACTTATCTTATATTCAGCCTCATATTAAAACTCTTCAAAATATCTTAATACTTGTAAACAAATTTGTGACACACATAAATCGACTAGTGTAAAAACTGATTGTTTGAATGTTCTAAGTCCGTTAGAAAGTTTGTTTACCAATGTACAAAATAACTATATTTCACTTGCTCATATAATCGATAGAAATAGTTCTGAAAGAATTAAAAGATCAGCTTGGTTCGGAATAGGTGGTCCAATATTAAAACAACTATTTGGCTCACTAGATGAAGATGGCGCCAAATCTTTTATTGACGCTATTAATGCAATTCAGGATGATCAACGACATCTTGCTTCTATATCAAAGGAAAATATACATATTATAAGTTCTACTATTTCTTCTTTTAACAATACTATTTCCAAATTAAATTCAAATGAAAACATTCTTAATGATAATATTCAAAATCTAGGGAAAATTTTAGACACTGTTTCGACAAATGCCAATAAATTAGAGGTAGTTTCTCATCTATCAATGGTGTTCAGTGCCTTGGAAAGCTCTCTAATGATACTCAATTTTAGTTTACGAGATCTTATTGATGCTATTCTATTTGGGAAACAAAATATAGTTCATCCATCAATACTAAGTCCTATGCAACTATATAACGAATTAAATTCTAAAAACAATGATGTTATTCCAAACCTTCCGTTACACTTAAATCTTGATAATGTTCATAAAATCGTAGATATTTCTGAAATTTCTTCTTTCATTAGCGATAATAAACTAATTTTTGTTATTAAGATTCCTCTAGTTGCATCTTTTGTAGATTATACACTGTATCATATTTATTCGCTACCAACCCCACATGATATCCATAATCCTAATACTTTTGCTTTAATTAATCCATCCGCAAAGTTCTTGGAAATAACACAAGATAAATTATTATATTCCACGCTACAAGACCTAAGTGAGTGCAAAGTGATAAACGGCAATTACTACTTGTGCAAACTAGGAAATATACAATCTAGTGTCGGAAATCCAATTTGTGAAGTGATTATTCTAAACAAACACGTTAAAGGTATCCCAAACTCTTGTAACTATAAGACTATTGTTGGTGAAATAGATATATGGCAAAAACTTAATAATAATATGTGGATATATGTGCAATCAGATGTAACAAAATTGTCTATTAATTGTAATGGTAGTATTAATGATTATGATATAATTGGCACAGACATTATGAAATTGCCAAAATATTGTAAGGCTTATCATAAGTTATTTCAGTTCATTCCATCCCAGGAGTTTGAAATTAAAGTCTATATTCCACATCCAAATTTTAACATAATAGAAGATGATTGTTGCTCAAAAACAAAGTTGAATCAAACTATACCATATTAAATATAGCTATTATTTTAGTATAATAACTACTTTATTATCCGTTTCTGTATTTTCATTTTGTTCATATAAACTTTATAAATGCTTTTGTTGTAACAAGAATAGAAATACTTCATGTTGTGTTAAGATTATCAACAATTGTATAACGAAACCAAAATCAAATGTTCATGCCAGATCGAGTATTGAAATGTCTAATCGAGACTATGATACTGAAAGTACTGATTCAAGTATTACGCCCAAAAGGAATCTTGAATTGTTGTAAATTTTATTTTTTATTTTGCTCTGTCTATTACTATTTTGATGTGTTTAAATTAAGTTATTTTTAATTAAGGTTTATAAATGATTTTCTTTATTGTAATAAGTATTTGCTTACATTTAGTTACTATTTCTAGTTCTGTTGAAATAAAATTTACTAAATCATTGTTTTCTATTTCGTCTATTCAAATGCTATTTTCTATTTCATGTTTTTACTATATCGTTACATTTACCTTATAAGTTTAATAAATCTCAATTGCTATATTTTAATATTTCATTTCGATTTTGTGATTACTTTGAATTGTATAATAATTAATGATAATTAATCTACGCTGTAATTTTCTATGTCATTATTTTTTTTTATATTGTTATTTTAATTGTTTCTATTTCTTCTTAATTTGGATCATACTCACATTCTATTTCTATTTTCCGCATGTTCCGTTCTAAAGGGGGGAGGTGTTATATCCCTATTTTCCATGCAATAATGCTGAAGTGCATATAAGCTGGATAGTCAGCAATATATATGTATAAATACTCGTTGTTTCCCAAATATTCTTCAGTTAGATATTCTCTAGCCTAAACGCTGCCCAGCTACGGACCTGGTTTCTGCCCGCCGGCCTGGACACAGCGAATAGACTAGTGCTATATCCATACTCCGGGTCGCAATAACCCTTCACAAGGGAACCGCGAAAAAGTGTGATCTAAGTTAGAGTGTTTATAGTTAAAGTCCCATTAGTTAGTAATTGTAGAAAGTGAAATAAATAACTTGTGTTCCGAAAAAGTGCTTTTTTTTTATAAGTGCTCGGAGGCGCAACCTAACAGTACGAATATAATCCTCGAACTCATTTTTACCACATCTGCGTAAGGTAATCTTATGTAATAATATTTTTACCTACTTCAATTATTATTAGCTGTAAATATAACCTGAATGTAAATAAACGGTTAGAATAGAAATATGAATCAATTAGATACTTTGCAGCTGAGTGCTAAGTGTGAGTTTTTCTTTTCGCATTTGATCGTGAGCGCGTCTGGAGTTTACTAGGAATTTGTATGTGATTTGTACAGTGCCACCTAGTGGTAAACGTGAGAAACACTTAGCACTCTGAATAAAATAATACGAGTGAGTATTAGGCACGTGTCTCGAGCACCAATGCCAAAATGAGTGCACCACATTTTTTTTTGAAATGGCTATTGCAGTTGACCTTATGGGTCGTTACTGCGTCACCAGGTTTTTTGGGCGAGCAGAGTGCTCAGCCTGAACTTAAATTAATATTGGGCCTATAAACGCCCGCGCTAAGGGCTGTCCCTGTGAGACTGGACCTCGGCTTAGTGCGACGTTCGGACTAGTAGTGGTGGGAGGAGTCACGGCATTGCGTCCCGCGTTAGGCGCGGGGCGTCAAAGAAATCTTCGCTGTCGAGATAGGCGACGACGCGACGGTGTAGTCACACAATAATTAGAGACCAACAGAAGTCAGTTTTACATACAAGTAATATTCGAGCATAGCACACATAGACACCTCTCACGGACGCGATATCTCGGACTGGTGCGGAACAAACTGACCCGAACCATTCCGAGATGTCGCGTCCGTGAGAGGTGTTTATGTGTGCGTTGCTCGAATATCACATGTGTGTAGATTCACTACTGTTAGTCTCCAGTATACTGTGTAGTGTTTTTTTTATATTAAAAGATAGCAAACAAGCAGATGAGTCTCCTGATGGAAAGAGTCAACCATCGCCTATTGACACCAAAGGTGTTAATGGTGGGTTGCTATCTTGTAGCTAGGTCTTATGCCACGAGCATAAGTTTACCGGCTACCTTACCCTCCAAACCGGAACACGACAGCAACAAGCACTGACGCTATTGCGGCAGGAATAGGCAAGGCGGTGGTACATGGCACGGGCGAGACAATGCAGAACTCTACCACCTAGTAGCCACGATGGTAGTGACTTACATAGCCAACGGTCGCCTTTTACGACCTGCCTGGCAGAACGGCAGTTGGTCTATTCTTCAATGGAGCCCGGAACCAACATGGGGAAAAAGTGTAGTGTGCGTACCTAAATCTGAATTTGTTGTTGTTTGTGGTGGTAATAGGATTATCGGGATAGGAAAGTATGTGGCGTGGCCTCCTGAACCTGGGTACCGCCTGAAAAGCCGCGGCGGGCTACGAGCCCGACGCGTCCACCCGCGTCGGGCTCGTTGTCCGCCGCGGCTTTTAATAATGAATATTCGTGATGATGGAGCGCGCCACACACTGTTGCAACGACTTATATAGATGCGATGACGTTTGTTTTTTTTTCTAGCGGAAAGTGTTGCTAACAATATAATATATTTCCACTGACTTACCTGTTCAAGATACTTAGAACTATATTCGTCAGTCATAATTTCGCATTTTATCTTCTGTTGTTAACAAATTTAGTAAAAAGGTAAAAATTCCTAGCAGACAGAGAATAATTAAGCCATGGGTAAGTCCTGGCGTTTTACGTTGTATAAAACACAGAGATAAATTATATAATAAATACATTAAAAACAAAGAAAACGAAGTGAACAAAATAACCTTTCTTAGATATCGTACCTTTTGTAACAATTTGCTAAAAAGACTGAAAATTGAATATGAGCGTAATGAACTTTTAATGGCTAAAAACAATCCCAAGGAGACGTGGAAAGTTATTAAAAATATTACAGATCAAAACTCAAAAGATTCTAAATCAAATAAATTACTTACTATAAGCAAAGATCCGGAGGCAGCAATTAGCCAGGTAAATAAATTCTTCGCTAGCGTGGGCAGAGATTTGGCTTCAAAAATTAATGCAACAAATTCTAATAATCTTAATTTACCTGTTTATGCATCCAATTCCCCAAACTTACCACCTACTTCATCTACGTCATCTACCTCACCAAACTCTCCATTTCAATCAATGGCCCTGTTTGATATTGATCCAACTGAAATCGAAAATGTTATTAGCAGCTTGAAAAGTGACTGTGCAGTCGGTTGGGATGGAATACCAACATCTGTTGTGAAGGCGTCCAAGCACGTTCTTATCCCCATTCTGCATACACTGTTCAATCAGTGTATTTCTACTGGCGTGTTTCCTGCTGTTTTTAAGAAAGCACTTGTTCATCCGATTTTTAAGAGTGGGAATGAAGCTAGTGTCAATAACTATAGGCCTATTTCAGTTCTCAGCGTTCTGTCGAAAGTTTTAGAAAAACTACTTAATAAAAGACTTGTTAACTTTCTAAACAAATACAACATTTTATCAGAAAATCAATATGGTTTTAGGAAACAAAAATCAACGGAAGATGCCGTATTGAATTTGACCTCAGATGTAATCAATCACTTAGATGAGGGACGGAAGGCTATGGGAATTTTTCTAGACCTTTCCAAGGCCTTTGACACTGTCTCCATTCCTATACTACTAAAGAAGCTTGAGAATGTCGGAATACGCGGTTTATCTCTCCAAATGTTTGAAAGCTATCTCTCGCAGCGCAGACAAGCTGTTCTGATTGGAGACCTTATGAGTGGTGAAGAATACATTGACTATGGAGTTCCTCAGGGTAGTGTGCTTGGCCCTACACTTTTTCTTGTGTATATAAATGAATTATGTAATCTTTCATTAAGTAATTGTAAATTTTACACTTATGCAGATGATACCGCAATGCTTATTTCAGGTAAAAATTGGGACGAAGTTCGCATGTATGCAGAATTAGCAATGAAATCTGTAACTCATTGGCTATGTGAAAACTTATTAACCTTAAATATATCTAAAAGTAAATACCTTACCTTTTCCCTTACTAAGAGGGCTTTACCACCAGATTCATTTATTATCCGTGCTCATTCCTGTAAATTACCATATAAACACTGTGTTTGCCCAGAACTTGAGCGTACTTCAACTGTTAGGTATCTTGGTGTCTGGCTAGATACTTCATTATCTTGGAAAGAACATATAACATCCCTGACCCCCAAAATAAGGAAATTAATTTACATCTTCAAAAGATTGCGATGCATTGCTGATATTACCTTGTTAAAGATTGTCTATTTTTCTCTAGTACAGTCGGTTATTTCATACTGTATTACAGTTTGGGGTGCCGCAGCACAAACTCATATGGCTAGGGTTGAGGTTGCTCAAAGAGCCGTTTTAAAAGTAATGACATTTAAACCCTTCCGGTTCCCCACAGATAGCCTTTACTCTCTCTGTAATGTTCTTTCTGTAAGAAGACTATTTGTACTGCAAACAATACTCCGGAAACATTCAGAATTGGTTTTCGATCCAGAGATTTATAACAAGCGAAGAGCAGATATAGCATGTCCAACTATGAGTCGCAGAACGGCAGCTGCAAGCCGTCACTATCAGCATCTTAGCACAAAGCTCTACAACCTAGCAAATAAGGAATTGGAAATTTATCACCTTCCAATAAAACTATGTAAGCGTAAATTGTTTGACTGGCTAGTACGGCTTTCATATGAACAGTCGGAACGTTTATTAAAATACGTGAGATAACCTGTGCCATCGTCATAATCATCACACACACTCACACACACACACACACACACACACACACACACACGCACACGCACACGCACACACGCATGCACACACACACATACACATTCACGCATAAATCAAAATCAGCACCTTAAATTCAAAAGTTCATACACTTTTCTTTTAATTAAGAACATATTGTTTATGTATGATAAATTGTGTATGGATAAATTTCTTATAAATTTTTTAATTATAAGGAACATTGTTTTACCTAACTTAAAGAGGGGGCACTCTCACTGCGCTACAGTTTTTAACTTTAGCAGTTGAGAGCGCTAAAACTGTTTGTATGTGTAACGATTTTTGTTCCGAATAAACTTTATTATTATTATTATTATTATTATTATTATTATTATTATTATTATTATAATTTAGAAATATCATTCATTCCGCTGTTGGTTTTTCTTACTAAATAACGTTTTTATGTATCTACTATTTACGTATAATACCATCCATCTATCCATCAGACCATCTGGGTCTGATACAATTATTATAACAGTATCAAAGTTAGGTATTCCACCTAAATGTCTAAAATTTTACATTAAATATTTTATTCATACTAGCTAAAATTAAAAATATTAACAATGAATTTTGAATGATAATAGAAATTGCAATTATAGTAATACAAAAATGTATTCTGCCGCACTAACGGCAATGGTTGTCATTGTAGAGTTCCAGTTTGTAACGTAATATAGCCGGTAGATTCATGCATGTGGCATTGCCATCCTGCCACACAGAGAGCAACACAACATTAACATCTTTGATGTCTATGGGCGATGATTTCTCTTTCCATCAAGAAAGGTATCTGTTTCTTCGCTATTTAACGATATAAAAAAACTAGTAGGTAGGTATTAACGATTGGTATTGATACGTTTAGTCTTTGCTTTCCTCTTATAAATTGGATACTTTCCATCGTCGGCACTTGGTGAAACTGCATTTTGAAATGGATATTACAAATAAACTCACTTGTACTTCCAGTTCACATGTATTTCATATAATTTTATACACCCAACCGGTTTCGTTTATTACAGCATCATCAGGGATATTTTACACAGTTATTGGATAATTACAAGTTATATTATTTACTTAAATATTTGTAATATCTATTCCTCTTATAAACCATGTGACAGTAAAACTGAAGATCTTTTGCGAATGGATTCAAAAAAAGTCATGAATATACTCTTCAAATTATAATGTAGGCGACGGCGCTACAGTAGAGGTTGTCAGGCACAAAGCTTTGGATCCAGTGCTTTTTCTCTAAGAGAAAAAGAATGACGCAATATTTGAATGAAGGGAATAGTTGCAATGAGTAATAAAATATAGCCAAAATTAGCGCAATATACGAATTGGATCCAAGAGGCGAGAGGCCGGTACATTTAGCGTATACAATTCATGTTATTATTAAGATAAGGATGTTTGTACAAGTCAGATAGAAATCGGGTTTATTTTCATAGCTTTATATTGAATTTGTGATCATAGCGCAGAAGGTTATCGCGATATAGCGTGCAAGGGATGGTCTACCTAAATACTTAAGAAAACAAGTCTTTTTTATTTTCTGATTATGATAGCTATCCATTTTTTTTGTGGGAAATGCGAAATTTGCGTTTTACGATTTTTTTTTATTTTCATGCCACGCAATATAAAACGTACATTATCCAGACTTTACTATTTTTTTTAGAAATAACGCTGTACAATATTACAATAAATCAAATCATACAAAATTAAAGTAAAAAAATCATCAAAAAATAAAAATTTCTCACAGAAATTTCCAACGGTTTTCATTTCAAAATCATGGTCTAAAGCTATGGTTTCGATTTTCGATAGACCGTCCTTTACATAGTGTTTTTTTTATATCATAAGATAGCAAACAAGCAGATGGGTCTCCTGATGGAAAGAGTCAACCATCGCCTATAGATACCAAAGATGTTAATGGTGCGTTGCTATCTTGTGGCGAGGTCTGATGCCACATGCATAAGTTTATCGGCTACCTTACCCTCCAAACCGGAACACGACAGCGACAAGCACTGACGCTGTTGCGGCAGGAATAGGTAAGGCGGTGGTACAAGACCCGGTCGAGCCGATGCAGAAGTCTACCACCTAGTATATCATACATTTTATAAACTAGTTATGTCCGCAACTTCGTCCGCGTGGAAAGATGTCTAAAATAAAAGTAGTCTCAGGTAATCCTTATTACATCAGCTATCTGCCAGTTGAAGTCCCGTCAAAATCGGTCCAGCCGTTTCAGAGATTAGTCGGAACAAACAGACAAACAGACTGCAGACACACAAAAATTGTGAAAAATATTTTTTCTGTATATGTACCGTGTATACATCTATATGCATTTAGTAAAAAGCGGTTATTTTAATATTAAAAACAGATCCTCTTAGATATAATACCTAAAATAGCTCATTATATATTATTTGTTCCGGAAAAAGAATCCACTTTTATAATTAACCCGTCAAACTAAGTGATAGTTTATCGGTTACCTTTGTATCATATGATATCAAACAAGCAGATGGACCTCATGGTGGAAAGAAACAACCATCGCACATATACGCCATAGATGTTAATAATGGGTTGCTATCCTTGTGGTGAGATGGTAATGCCTGTGCAAATCTTACCGGCTACTTTACACTCCAAAACGGAGCACGACGATGACAAACAAATAGGTATGGCGGTGGTACCAAATACCAGGGCGAGACGTTGCAGATCTTTACCATCTAAAAGTCACGATGGTAGTTAAACATATCGTTAATAGGTTGCCTCTTACAACCTACCTGGCAGAATAGCAGTTGGTCTGTTCTTCAAAAGAGTCAGGACCAATACGGAGGGGTTAATGGAATGTTGCTAACCGTGTGGCGGAATGGTAATGCCACATGCATAAATTTACCGGCTACCTTACTCTCTAAACCGGAACACGACAATGACAAACAATGAAGTTACTGTGGCAGGAATAGGTAAGGCGTCGGTATTAGAGACGAACGAGGCATTGTAGAAATCTACCTTGAAAGAAGGAAAAAAAGAAAGAAAGAAAGAAAGAAAGAAACCATTTATTCTAGTAGTCACGAAGATAGTGACTAGTATAGCCACTATTCTAGTTCTAGTTCGCCTTTTACGAACTGCCTGGCAGAATAGCAGGTGGAAATTTTTACTAAAGGGGCCCGGACCGTCACGGAGGAAATTATATAATTTTACTAGCTGCAGCGTACAGCCCGCTGCATTATATAAGCTTTTGGCAAATCCCGCGGGATTACATAATTTTTCCGGGATAATAAGTAGCCTATGTGCTATTCTAGGTCATCATCTACCTGTGTGCTAAATTTAATTTAAATCCGTTTAGTAGTTTTTGTGTGATTGAGTAACAAACATCTATCCAAACATCCATCCATCCAAACTTTCGCATTTATAATATTAACCTCTTATAGATTATTATATTCTTTTCTTTTTTCCTTTTTTTAATGGCAAAATAATGTATGTTGTACATTATTTTGCTATGCAAGTGATTAAGTTTGTGGAATATTAAATTATTTAACTAGTCTTGGAATAGGAATTGCACAATTCACCACACAAACAAGTGCTAATATAGTTAAGAGCTATTTTACAAAATCGCCCAACTGAAATGTAGGTATTTTCTAATCGATACAAGAACTAGACGTCGTCATCCATATAGTGCACCTAGTGCTGGTAAAATGAAAAGAGTATTGATACTTTTGATATTTTAATTATTACTACGCGGTACTAATTTTGGCACACCGACGTAGCGAATTTTATAATATTCTGTTTTACTTATTTTTGAAATAAAAAATAAATGAATATTATTAAACTGACTTATTTTTGCATAAGAATAGAATATAGTTTTATTCTATGCCGATTTCTGTAGGAAAATGTCACTATTTAATAACGAAAAACCCAGTTAATGTTTCGTTAATTTTTGTTGAAATAGACATATTTGCTTAATTAATTAGATATAGTTGTAGATCTTTTAGGAAAAAAATAATCCATTCAGGCACAATTGTTGGATGTTTCTGGTAATTTAGTGTTTTTTCTAATTAAGTTTGTTGATTCTAGCAGTAGCAATACCTTTTGGAAAAATAGCTTCCTTGCGTAATTGTCGAAACTTGATTTCGGAGAACATTTATTATAAGAAATACAATTGATGATTAAAAAATCTGTTTCATTGAGGCAATATTGAAATGATTCAACTATCTAATAGTATCATTTAATTAAATAAAAGTACTTTATAATATGAAAAATTAGGAGTTGGAAAATTTTGATTTCTCATGAAAAGTTGGTCTAAAGTGTGAACTGCCTCTTAATTGTAAATTTAGATGCTTCTGGTAAACTCAGAAAATACGAATTCGATCTATATTTTATATTTTACTAACTATAGCATGCATCCCGCTGCATAATAAAAGTTTTGAAGTGAAAACTTCTTTAGGCGCGTTGAGCGTTTTGGTAGAGGGTAAAATCCTCGGTTCGCGTCACCGACATGCTAATGATAATAGTATATCTATAGCTATGTTTTGCATATAGTTTTAATTACTCTCAACTTAATAGTTCCGTTTTCACTTCTATCGGCAGTCCCACGACTGCTACTTTTTTTTGGCAAATCCCGCGGGTTTACTTAATTTTTCCGGAATAAAAATTAGCTTATGTGCTATTTTAGGTCATCATCTAACTGTGTGACAAATTTCATTTAAATCCGTTCAATAGTTTTTGTTTCATTGAGTAACTAATATCCATCCATCCATTTAAACATCCAAACTTTCACATTTATAATATTAATATAGATTGTTGGCTTGCTTACTTTATTTCAAACTTTTTTAAGTCTGTCGATTTTACCCGATTATGTTACGTTATGATTATGTTATCCGGTTGAAATATTTGTATCTCTTTATGCCGTAGCATTTATTAAATGCGAGTAGATTTCAGAATGCACCTCGTGGACCTACTAAATGATGTTTTCAGGAACAGATAAAAAGAAAGTTTTGATTTAATGATTAATGTTATGAATATTGCAGAGAAATTGTGACTTTTCTCTCTCTCTCTCTCTCCCTCTCTCTCCCTCTCCCTTCTTACACGTGTGTGATTTCTTTTTACAAGTGTGTACAAACCACTATTTTTCTTATAATAAATAATAACTTATAATATATCTTATAATTATAATTAATACATTATTATTTCATTTATATTATAGTCGACAATTTGGTTGAACGAGGACCTTAAAACCGATTCATATATAAGGTAAATGTACGTTACGATATTGAAATCGTTACATTTTTGAAGTCAGAAAAGTCGGTCTCAATTATCTGCCATGTGTAGAAAACCTAACGCAATCGGGTCACGATAAACGCCCCTAACCTATCAAGCTGAATCATAGTAGTTCCCTATTATGAATCAGTAACTTGTGCAATTATTAATATATGATGAATATTTTATGCTATCAAGTATTATTTACAATATTATATATGTATGTGGATGGACAAATATGTACAGTGGATGAAATGTAAGTAAAACAAATATATCAACTATAAAATGTTGCTTAAAATGTATCTTAAGATTTTCTTCTCTTATTTTAGTTTTTGGGATGGTAATGAAATTAAATGAAATATTTGAAAATTATTCTTGTTAAATTAAAAGTATGTAGATTTATAAAATTGTCAAATGCAATTAGTACACCATATGGTTGAATTTATCGGTAAATATATTATATTAAATTGTACAACTTGTGACACCCATATTGTTACAAATTAAGTATTATCTTTCTTCTTCCTTCACACTTTATAAATTGCGATTTTGACTAAACACAAAAATGAAATTCTTTTTTTGCACACCCCGTGCTTGGTAAAACTTGAAAAACTTTTTAAAACGACAAAGAAAAATATCAACACGCAGGATTTAAATCTGTGACCATCTCCCTCATTTGTAAATTATAAAAACAAGTTTTGTGGTGTAAAATAGAAAAAAAAACACAAGCCCGCTGAGTTTCTTCCACCGGATCTTCTCAGTGTGCAAGGTGGCCGCGTTCCGATCCGGTACAATTACTAAATTGTAAAAAAAAAATCGACTCTCAGTACTTTAAATTTAATACTTATTTTAAATAATTTGCACACCATATCATGCTAGAATATGTTGGTTGGTTAATAACTTGTAACTCTGGCAAATGAACAATTTCATATTTATTTCCTTTGAGCATTGTTTTAAAGATGTGCAACATATTTTACATTTAACAAGCATTACAATAACATGCAAGTTACAATTATTTTCTCCGTATTGTTCCGGCCCCTTTTGATGAATAGACCATCTGCCATTCTGCCAGGCAGTTCGTAAAAGGTGAACGATTTGCTACAAAAGTCACCAACATCGTAACTATTAGGTGGTAGAGTTCCACGAATTTCGGCCGGGTCTGAAACCACCACCTAATCTATTCCTGCCACAATAACGCCAATGCTCGTTACTGTCATGTTCCGTTCTGGTGGGTAAGGTAGCCTTTACCTTATGCATGGAATATTAACACCCTGCAATATGTATAGCAAATCACCATTAATATATGTGGTATCTATAGGCGATAGTTATCGCTTGGCACCAGGAGAACCATCTAAATTTTCGCTATCTAACGTTAAAAAAAAATAAACCAAAAAAGACATTTATGAGGCTATGTAACCCAAGAAAAAACATAACTCTAGTTTCCTTTCCGGGTTAGCAAAGTAAACAGGATGGTGGTAGATACTCAGCTTTACCACATTTTACCAGTTTGACGGGTGGTTCTGATGTATATGGTCATAATTGTCAAAGAACAATGCTGATTCCATACTTGATATTTAAGATTATCGTATTTTGTCAAATTAACTACTGTAAAAATCCTTCTTTTGTAAAATTTGCTCGTATTTATTATGTATGAAAAAGGTTTGTAAAATTTATATTACAATTTATATGATATTTATATTTTAAATTTCGCTTTTATAAGCCACTTTAATTATTGTTTGTGTTTTCTATTCAATACATTATACTATGTAATTTACACTTCAAATGTTTCCATTTTAAATTAGGCAAAATAATTAGCAAGATTTTCGACCAATCACTGCTTGCCCTATATATTTCATTTTTTAATAGAAAAATTCAAAGCTTAATTATTAATTAGTATGGTTAAAATATAATTTTTATTGTGCTTAAGTTAATTGTATTTTATATTAATAAAAATAACGGTAGAAAGTGGATCAGATTGCCCAGATGGTTATCTTTGTCAGTTTTCACTTGTCAATGATGTTAGCTGTCAAATGTAAATACCTTAAACTACATTGATTAATATTATCAATATTATTAGAATATTTTATTTATATATAATAATACAAAATTTAAACATCTAAATTTTCTTAAACCTCAAATAGGACCTTCTTCTTTTTCCAAAAATAAATCTCACTTATGACATGACATGACCTATACTGACTGACATGACTCGTAGAGACATACTCACTACAAATCGTAGATAGTTTTGTATGTTTTTTCGATTTCGTATTGTGTAGCCCCACGTCAATATTAGTTGCCACATAGTTGTAGTACAGAGAATAAGATGGCCAGTTAACTTATAAGACGTAACATCCCAACTCCAGTTATAATCTCAGTTACATAAACGGTGATATAAATAAAGGCGGCAATCATTTATTACCATCAGAAAAGCTATGAGACTGTTTTCCTACATTTAAATGTAAATTAATGATAATAAAGTATTTTTTTCCTGATTCCAGACGTCATCATACAATCAGAGAAACTTATATGCAAACGTTTTTTGAGACATACAGAAAAAGTCGATGCTATTTTAGATGTAAGATGACAAAAATTAGTCAAAGACCTCTTTATCGAATTGTGCCAGTATGTATGTTTAATTTTGTATACATTTTATATACATTTTTGAAAAATACAAATCAAATGTATAATATATATTTTCACAGTGAATGCATTACTCCACAATAAATGTGGAGAAAAAAAGACAAATCTCCAAGGATCACGACACATACCATTTGGTTCTCTCTGCCTACATGCATGAAGAAATGTATGTATGTAATATCAGACCATATATCCACGCTACATGGGTTGTGGCCTAAATATAAAATTATTATGATCCATTTGTCATGCTATGTGTTTGCTGTGTGGCTTACCATCTTACCATCATGCTGCTATACATAAATATTATTAAATTTCATGTTCCTATTTCATAAACTGCAATTATCGATGTCTTTTAGATGTGTTATAATATGCTTTTTTTCTTTGTTTACAGTATTTGTTGTTTTTTTTTGTTGAAAAACAACTTGTTGCTTGCTTGAAAGTGTAAAATCTAATTGTGATATCGCGATTCAGGATTTTATTATTGAATTTTATTTCTTTCCATTTCTTATTATTCTTTCTGGTGGCATTTATAGATTGCTTGAACCGCTACAAAACAATTCTCATTTTTACTTCTTTCTTAATTTTGCATTGATACGTTTTCTAAATCCCCTCACGTTATAAATTACTTAAATTTCCACAATATTTGAGATCCCAGAATGTAGACCAGTTTTTGTCTCTCTAAACTATTTAAAATAAGCTTTACACAAATTTCTTACTATGAATTTTTTGACATTGCTACATCTTATTTAATGAGATGAAGAAACCTTTGAGTTGGAAGAAACCTATCAGTTTTAAATATTTTTTTAAACATTATGTTGATGTGTCCCTTGACAACTATCATAAACTAATTTATAAAATTTATACCTTTATTGATTTTTCAATCACTCTTTCATATACAATTTCAATTCCTATTTATTTCTCTACATATTTTAATGCGTCTATATAATGTTGAAAGTACAAAATTATGCTGAATATTCTATAACATTTTAGCCTCACCATGACAAAACATAATCGCATATTTCTAGTATTTTATTAGCTTATTTATTTTTTATTTTTTCCTTTTCATATTTATTCTATCAAGTAATGTAGTTTTTTAAATTAATGTCACACAGTTTCATTTAACTTAGTATTTTTTGTTAGAGAATCGACTTTATAAGGGTCTTTGGAAATTTAATAGCTACATTTGGGGCTGCGAAAGTCAGAGCATCATAATATATTTAGCATATATTTCATCTCATATATGAGCTTATAATATATTTTTTGATATAAGTGTATATGTAACGCCAAACCCGTATTTGTGGGATTTTATCCCTTATCCTGTGGACGTCATCTTGTAAAAAGATTCTTATGCACCTTTGGAAAAATTTGTAGAATATTTGAAACAATATTTTTTTGCCAATTTAATTCTCTACAACTTTGGTAATATAACACTTTTAAACTTATTTTCTTTTTAACTTCCCACTACTTATGTAGATAAGGAAGTTACTGATTTTACCCCGATTTTCGAAAATAGAGTTTTCTCCAGATGTCCACGTTTTGATGTTCTAGGAACCTTTTCCGACTATTTTCACGATGAAGTCAGTATGTATGTATGTGTATGTATGTGTGTGTATGTGTATGTGTGTATATGTGTCTCTCTATCTCATAACAAATAATTTGCTTATTTTAGGGCAGGGTTAGATCAAGAAGTGTAATTTTTCCCGTGAATATTTATTATTATTAAGTTTTGAATGGCTGGACCGACCGAAACCCGGTTGATGGCGTTCGATTGGATTCCGTTCAAATTAGATTTCTTGAAAATTTGAACCGTTTCGGTCTAGGAGATTTAGAGAAATTTTGAAAAAACATCAAAAAAATGTTGGCGAAACAGTATTTTTTTTGTAATATAACTTCTAGATTTATGTACCGATTGAGTAGAAAAACTAATCAGCTATATTCATTAAAACACTACGTCTAACTTAATTTTTTAAATAACTTTCAAATTAATTCATAAGTCAATCGTGACTTAAAAATCTTATCAGTTTTTTCCTTTAAACACTGCGTCAAATACTGTTAAATTTTATCAAAATCGGTCAATTTGTTTGGGAGTTATCAATGAAAAAAATTAAAAATAAAATGTTTTTTAACATTGCATCGAAAATTTTCAACCTATCGATTATTTAGCTAAAGCTATATTTTAGATCTCAGAGATTGAGTTGAATGCCATCATTGTTTTTAAAATATACAGCTTTTCAAAAATTAATATACTGCCATTTTTAACAAAATAGATGTTTGAACTGAAAAATCTATGCTTATATTTTTTACTCTTTTGAGCTTAAAATACCTTAATTTTGTGAGAATTAGGTCAACTAACAACAAAATAGTAGGATCAACCGTTAACACATTTTTTCTTTATTTTTTTTGTCATATAACAAAAACCAACAATGTTAAAATTTTTTACAGTATAATAGACGTGAAAAAAGGTTTGTAAACCTATAAACATGTATATAATTTTACATTAACCCTTCATTGACACACAAAAATAAAATTGCGTACTCTGACTTTTGCACACCGAGCCCAAAAAATATAACATTTCAATGTATTTTTAACGTTATATAGTATAGTGAAATGTTAAAGTTATTTAAATAATACTAGCTGCAGCGTGCAGCCCGCTGCATTATAAAAGTTTTTGGCGAATCCCGCGGGATCACCTATTTTTTTCAGGATAAAAAAATAATCTATGTGCTATTCCACATCATCATCTATCTGTTACCAAATTTTATTTAAATCCGTTCAGTAGTTTTTGCGTGATTGAGTAACAAACATCCATCCAAACATCCAAACTTTCGCATTTATAATATTAATATAGATTGCAAATTTATGATTTTATGAATCTGCATTTTTCTATTTAACAGTAACTTTATTGTACTTTTACCGTCACCTTTTTTCAGATAAAATATCAGTTTACTAGAAAGTTTTGTTGTGAAGGCTACATTTCTAATAACACTGATTTGGGGCTAGGGTAAGTTATTACTTGCAATTGAAATATAAATATTTCATAATATTTTGCTATAAAATAACTTTCAGTCAATTTAGACAGATTATCTTCCATATATTTTTGACTTAGCATGAAAAAGTAATCTATCAACAATGTTTTTCAGATTAAGATGCGATCCAATTTGTAGTCCTGCATGTATAAACAGTTTCTGTGATGAACCAGGAAAATGTAAATGCCTGGACGGTTACTCACCAGACCAAAACACTTCACACAAATGTGTTCCTGTGTGCGAAAAAAGTTGTGGCCATGGAATATGCATCGCACCCAATCAATGCCAATGCAATTACGGTTATATATACAAAAACGATAAATGTTTGCCAATATGTAATGAACCATGTATTAACAGTACCTGCGTGGCCCCGGATGTATGCGAATGCTTACCAGGGTACAGGAAAGGAGAAGATAATAAATGTCATCCTTATTGTTCAAACTGTGGTCATGGGTCATGTGTAGGTCCAGAGATTTGTGTTTGTAACGAGGGCTGGTATATGTCTGATGATAATGTATGTGCTCCAAAATGTGATCCTAGCTGTGGTTTTGGAATGTGTATTGGACCTAATGAATGTAAATGCAGTCTTGGTTACGTAAACTCAGAAAATGGAACGTGTATCCCTCATTGCTTAGAAGGTTGCTTAAATGGAAACTGTATAAGCCCAAATAATTGTGTTTGTAGTGAGGGTTGGCTTAAACTTGGTGAGAGTGATTATTGTCAGCCGTTCTGCGAGCGTCCTTGTGGCAATGGAACTTGTATTGCACCAAATCTTTGTAATTGTTCTGATGGGTATGAAGAAGATGAATCAAAGTTAGCTGAATCAAGGAATAGCTTTGTATGCTTACCAAAATGTGAGAATTGTGAAGGAACATGTGTAGCTCCTAATAATTGTATTTGTGAAGAACCTTATTATTCTAAAAAGGTTACATTAAATATAGATGATTGTGATTGCTACGAAAATTGTTCAACAGAATCCAAAAAATGTGATCGTATTATATGTGTCATTGATAGTACTAGTTCTACCACTCTTACAGATTTGTATGAATTTATAAATGTAACTTTTGATGATGATAATGGATTGTCAGACATGAATACCGAAGTAATTTTAGAAGAAAGTGACAAATTAAATGACAATAGTGCTCCCGATAGGTAGGTTAACGGAAAGCGTTAATAAATTTGAAAATTATTATTAAAAATAATTTATTTTCAGGATTTGTGGTTAAAAATGAAAGAAGTTTTTTTAATACGACAATATTACTACGACAATGACTATAATATATCTTCAGGATTTATGGCTAAATATTAAAAAGGGAGATAGTTTTTAATTTTTTAAATACCTCAAATAAATATTAATACGATGATTAGCTGATGAGGTAAGCAGAGTGAACTAAAAGCCAATAGATATTCCAATTTCCGATTCACCACGAATCGTCAATTTGTCGCTTCACCCATTAGCGATCTGTCAAGGGCTATAGGTTGTTTCCCGCGATAATCGAAACCAATAGCCTATCATGCTCCTGCATTGCCACACACAGCCCAGAGGCACGGAGATATTAACACACCACTACTAGACATAATAAAATTCAATATTAGGTACTTTGCCCTACGCTGAGTTATTAATTCAAAAGTCATGGTCTGAAACGAAAAGATTTTCTAGTCTAAACGACTTGTTAGTAAAAAAATATGTGTTATTAAATTATTTTTATCATTATTTCAGTCAGTAGCAAGTTCGATCAGTAACGAAGAGTTTAATTTAGTACATATAAGACTTTGATCAGTAATAAGAGCAAATTACCGCGTTGTTTTATATCATAGGATACCAAACAAATTGGAGGTTTTTTGATGAAAAGAGACCACCATCCCCTACAAATACCACGGATGTTAATAGTGCGTTGCTACCCTTGTGACAGTAATAAATTGCTAAATGCGTAAGTATATTGACTACTTCATTTACCAAACTGGAACACGACAGCGGCAAGCCCTGACGCTAGGAATGGTTGATACCAAAATGCGAACTAGGCTTTGCAGAACTTTCGAGCTATCTTAGTTAGTAGTAGTAAGGCGGGCACGGCATAGTGAATAAGGAATAACAATATTATTTATAAGTATAAGAATATAAGAATTTGTGTACTGAACAGATTTTACGAGTACTGTATTGGATGATGCAGACAAACTGGCTTACAGTTTGGCACATATAAATAATAAGAAACTCTGTACATGTTGTAAAAATAACATTTAAAAAAACATTCTTTTCTTACCTTTAAAAACTTTGTATCTTTTTTTAATTACGCGAGCAGTAGAGTATAATATTTGGCATAAAGTTTACATTGCAGAGGACTGCACAAACATAATATTTTTAAATAATATGCAATAGAATTATATTAGATTGGTAAAAATAAGTATTACACATATTACATTCAAGTGACTTACATAATATATGTACGCACATGTTCATGGGCGTACCCACGCTCTGGTCCAGGGGGGGAAACCGTAACATTTTAAGTCTATTTTTATCTTAATATCTAGAACAGTAGATAGCTGGTAGGGAGGTAAACAAATTCCAGGGGGGGCAGCTGCCCCTCTCTGCCCCCCCCCCCTTCCCCCCCTTGGTACGCCCATGCACATGTTTACTATTTTATTTACGGTTTACGCTGTTATCAAACATAAAAGAGATTTTATTGGTCCCATGATTACTCGGCGATCGCTAGCATTTTATTTATACTTAAAAAAGATTAAGTCTTTCTTTTTCTTGTCGTTCTTAACCTTTCTTTTGTATAAAAAATTTGTTTTAAATTTTAGGTTCCCAAGTTGGATTTATATTGCAGTAGCTATCACCGTGATCAGTGTTATATTCATTTTAATTATTGTCTTCAAACGTAGAGTAATAATTCATTACATAAGTGGAGGAAGCTACGTGGTTGAAGGTAATTATTATATTTATATTATCAATAAATCTCTTGTTGATTCGAGCCCGATGGGATAAATCTTTGGATTTCTCGGCTTGTGTGTTAATTAAATATATTTCAGTGTCAATAAATACCTAGAGTCTAACATAGAACTAGAAATATTGTGGAGTGTCTAGGCGAAACTAAATAAGTTCAAGTTATTCGCTGCCCTGTAAACTCTGCCATTTCCGCCGTGTTGGTTCCGTCCTCCTTTGAAGAATAGGCTAACTGCCGTTCTGTCAGGCAGGTCGTAAAAGGCAACCGATTGGCTATCGAGTCACTACCATCGTGGCTACTAGGTGGTAGAGTTTTGCATTGTCTCGCCCGAGTCTGGTACCACCGCCTTTAACAAGTTTTAGTCGAAAATAATGCTGGTTTTTTGTTTGAAATCTACTTTCTGATGTTATAAAAATATACAATATTATGGAAAATTTTCACAGATAATGCCAAAAATCGATTTTTTACAGTATAAGAAAGCGAATAAACAGATAGGTCGGGTGATGGAAAAAGTCAACCATCGCCTATAGACATTAAAAATGTTAATTGTGCGTTGCTATCTTATGGTGAGGGCTAATACCACATGCATAAGTTTACCGGCTACCTCACCAATCAAACCGGAACACGACAGTGACAAGCACTGACGCTATTGTGGTAGGAATAGGTAAGGCGGTGTTAGCAGACTCGGGCGAGACAATGCAGGAGTCTACCACCTAGTAGTCATGATGGTAGTGACTCGCATAGCCAATCGGTAGCCTTTTACGGGGAATGTAATAACTGTAAATCTTTTTATTACCGACAACTTTGGCATTAATTTTTTTTTCGATAGGACTCGTAGATTTGCCGGAAATCGTGATAAACCGTTCTCCTCACCTCCCTTCAAAGTCTCCCCCCCCCCTACCAATTCCCCACTTCAAATAGCCCGTGACCATTTATGTCGTGATGATTTAGTGTGTTTCTAAAAGTTACGTGTTTAAGTGAACTGTGAAATTAGTGTTGGTAATTACACCAATATTTGTTTTAACATCGACATTTGTAAATATTTATTCAGGTTGGCTGGTAAAATATTGTACGTACTGAAGGAGTTTATTTAGTACTTGATTCTGATACAATATCGAATAGAAATAAAAAATACCGAATAAAAATAGGTACTTAAATTTTGACCTATTTATCTAATAAAAATGTTTAGTACGCACACCAGCGCACGGCGCATAGCATTGTTTACAGAAAGCGATTTACCGAAGTTGCGACTAGGCTCGTGATTAAAACGTGTGATGACCATACATTTTGAATATTAATTACCAAATTTTGTTGGAGTTCACTATGTAATTAAGCAATATTCTCATCTATATATATATATATATATATATATATATATATATATATATATATATATATGTATATATATATATATATATATATATATATATATATATATATATATATATATATATATATATATATATATATATATATATATATATATATATAATCAATCCCTATTTTCCTTGGTCACGACATCACGTCTGAATGGCTGAACCAATTTAGGTAATATTTTTTTATTGTGTTTGTAATTGTTCAGCTAGTTTTATCATATTTTTATTGTTTTCTTATGACGAGTAAATATCGTGTTCTTCAATATGTACAATATTTACCAGTCAACCTGTAATGATGATTAACTTTCACAGGTGACAACGTAAAAGATTCTCCGAACACTCATCCAATAGAAATGAAAAGTTGTTAGAAACATAGAATTAAGAGTAAAAGTAATCAAATAATAATTAATAAAAATATTTAACACTACCACTTATTTGTTTAATTTGAAATGTTAGTGATTGGCATTTTTTACTTTCTAATTTTTAAGAAAAAGAAATAGGGAAAATCAACAAATAATTTTTGAAGAGCGGTTATGAATATGTACCCTTATAGAATTGTTTAAAACTTTGTTTCATGAAAATTTTTTAAATGCAAAAAGTAAAATAATTTACCTTACTAAGTTTTTTTTTACTTAAAACAGCTTAACAGGTATTAAATTTCATTCACAGTTCCTACGTAAGTGAAACGTCTCGTTTTAGTCACGAGTAAAACCATTTTTTAAGAAGCGTAAGCTTAAACTGTATAAATGTCAAATTAATAAATGTCCGAATAATTTGTGGTTGCTGATGATTACAGCTACGAATGACAGTTCGTTGATTTTAAGAACTTGGCAAAAGTCAAAAGATATCAGACTGATAGGATTTGAAAAGGTAGAGGTTTTTGTTTCAAAATGTACTTAAGCAATAAGTCCAAATAATCGTTACTGAAAACCGGACTTTTTGGGCCGAGCGGAGTGCTCAGTCAGAGCTTAAGTTGAGTGGGCTTATAGCCCGTTCAAAGGGTGTATCCTGTTAGACCGAACGTTGGCTTAAGGCAGTATCTTGAAGATTAGGGGAAGAGTAAGTGGCATCAGGATTTCGACTAGTTAATAACTCTTGACCAGGGTCTCCGGTGTTAGCGGGTCGAAAGAGTAAGCCGAGTCGCCGCCTGCGGTGACACTGATATATGTGAGTGTAAATTTTGAAGTGTAGGTTATAAAGGGATCATCAATATCGGATAGAAAAATAAAGGTTAAAGGTTACGTTTCTTCAATTCTTCTTAAGTACGCAAAATATGTTTGATTACAATCTCCTACGAAAAACGTGACAGAAAATATGCTATATAGTCAAATCTGGCTGGCACGACTTCCAATCTACGTGACCTATACAAACTTTTCCCCAATGTTGGTCGGGGCCTCTTTGAAGAATAGGCCAATTGCTGTTCTGCCAGGCAGGTCGTAAAAGGCGACCGATTGGTTATGCGAGTGGCTACTAGGTGGTAGAGTCATTGTCTCGCCCGGGTCTGGTACCACTGCCTTACCTATTCCTGCTACAATAGCGTTAGTGTTTGTCGCTGTTGTGTTCCGGTTTGGAGAGTAAAGTAGCCAGTAAACTTGTGCATGTGGCTTTAGACCTTGCCACAAGATAGCAACGCACCATTAACACCTTTGGTGTCTATGGGCGATGGTTGACTCTTTCTATTAGGAGACCCATTTGCTTGTTTGCTATCTTATGATATAAAACAAAAAAAGTATGCGAAATATGTTTGATTACAATCTCCTTCGAATACTGTGACAGAAAATATGCTGTGTAGTCAAATCTGGCTGCCACGACTTCCATTCTATGTGACCTATATAAACTTCCCCGTGTTGGTCGGGGATTCTTTGAAAAATAGACCAAATGCCGTTTCAGGCCGTAAAAGAGAACCGATTGCTGTTAAATATGTGTCACTATCATCTCAACTTCTATGTGGTATAGTTTCGCAACGTCTCGCTCGGGTATATGGTACCACCACCTTACTTGTTTCTGTCACAATAGCGTTATTCCTTGTCATTGTCGTTTTCCGGTTTGGAGGGTAAGGTAGCCGTTACACTTATGATATGGTGGATACATCTAGATGTCTATTTGATGGCCTTATTGAGGAACACATGAAATGGAAAAGGTTGAAGTTATCTATACATATAATAAAATCGTAGGAAAGTCAAAACTGTACATTGAATATTTTTTTAAAAGAATACTTGGGGCGTGATCAACAATCGATATGGAAGCCAAAAATATAGTTTTTAGAATTTATGTCTGTTTGTCTGTATGTCTGTTTGTCTGTATGTATGTCCGGGATAAACTCAAAAAGTACTGCATGGATTTACTTCAAATTTTGCATGAATATTACTAACAGGTCGGTTCAACATATAGGCTACATATTATCACGCTCTCACCTAAGAGGGAGGAGCTGTACGGAGTAAACGAAGTCCGCGCGGACGAAGTCGTGGGAAACAACCAGTATTAAATAAAGATCATTCTAGCAAGAAGCAAGAGCCAAAGAACAAGATCATTAGCCTTGTTCTTTGGCTCTTGCTAAAAGGCACTGCCGAACATATCCATATAAGACTTTGGCTTGGTTTGGCAAAGACAAGCTAAAGAATTAAGATAATTGCTCCTATATCAGAATACTGGAGACTCAGTATTCTGTGCTCCTGTGTTAAATGATTCTAGGTTAATGTGAAATCTATTTCTTAACTGACAACATTTCATTTTTTAACACCCTTATATTATATTTTTAGCTTAAACTAGATTAAAAAATGCAATACCCACATTTTTTATTTTTTCAAAATTCATTTATTTTGATATTTATTTTAATTCTTAAAGTTCTTCTCATTTTAAATAGACATAAGCGTCAAATGACGTCATTTGCTTTTTGTGACCCGCCAAAAAAGCCCCTGTCATCTATGACATTTATCAAATAAACATCGAGTAGGTATTGTAAATCATTAAACCGTTGTTTACATTTGATCATATTTTTATAAAGCGTTCTAGTTTGCAGTAATATTATTGCGAAATATCAAATAAATCGAAGTGTTGATTACAAATAGAGCAAAGTGGAGTCGCTGAAGCAGGTCTTTGATAATTTTCTAACACAAATAAACAATACGAATAGTGGTTAAGTGAAAGATTGACATATTTGATATTATCGTGTGAAGACATTCCTATTATACTTTTTAAACTATATGTTTTAGCAATGCAAAGGTGTTATCTTATTCTGCCGTATAAGTGACGTCACAGCATGTTTTTTCATTATAATTTTTTTTCTCCAGTATTGTGTAACGAAAAAAATTAAAAAATATATATTATTAATCAGGATCCCCGTGTTGGTTCCGTGCTCATTTGAAGAATAGACCAACTGCCGTTCTGCCAGGCAGGTCGTAAAAGGCGACCGATTGGCTATGCGAGTCACTACCATCGGGGCTACTAGGTGGTAGAGTTCTGCATCGTCTCGCCCGGGTCAGGTACCACCGCCTTACCTATTCCTGCCGCAATAGCGTAAGTGCTTGTCACTGTCATGTTCCGGTTTGGAGGGTAAGGTAGCCGGTAAACTTATGCATGTGGCATTAGACCTCGCCACAAGATAGCAACGCACCATTAACACCTTTGGTGTCTATAGGCGATGGTTAACTCTTTCCAGCAGGAGACCCATCTGCTTGTTTGCTATCTTATGATATAAAAAAAAATAAAGAAATGGTATTTTTTATTTTGGCGACTTAATATTTTTGAAATGTTTTTCAATTGCACTATTACATTATACTCACGTAACAAATGGGTTAAATCCTCCATGACTTTCCATATCTTACAAAGAGGGGATGTTTTATGATGCACTAGCTGTGCCCGCGACTTCATTCACAAGGAAAAGAGACGATTATAATAACGATAGGTTGACGCTTGAAATATTCACAGAATATTTACTTATATATTACTAGAAAAAATCGCACTTTATAAATAATTAAACTAAAGTAAAATAAATATTTAAGGGGGCTCCCACACAACAACCGTAATTTTTTGACGTTTTTTTTTATAGATTATGGTAGGTACAGCACTCTCTGTGTGCGAGTTTGACTCGAACTTGGCTGATTTTTATATTGTAACACAATTGGCTACTCACTTGTACTCTAATTTTACATTAAAACTTTATTTTTGTATATCACTCGACCAGTTTCACTTTTTAATATTTTTTTTTGTCATTTATTCTTATCCCCTTGATCGCAATCTAAACGCAAGGGCAACTACATCTCGAGTAAGGTTGAGAAAAGTATTTAAAAAATTTATTGCTTGAATATAATCTTACAGCATAGTACATTCTATTTTTAAATTAATTCACTGATCTTCGGCAATATCGAAAACAAGTTCTGGAAGCTTCAGTAAGTCGATGGATCTTCGAATGCGTTTAATACAGGATGATCTTCCTTTAACACTGGTATCTTTGCGGTAACCGGCGTTACAGATGCAGAAGTTTGGTGCGGAGCATACTCCATTTGGACAACCACCCGGGCAATTTGGGATACATCTGAAATTTTTAATTAAGCATTTAGAAAACCTTTTGAATTTGTTTTCGATCTTTATTGGATATTGAGTGTCAACACACAATAAGAACAGATCATAACTTTCATTCTCTTTCTTTATAACATGAGGTTGGCTAGGATAGAATGCACAGACGTTAAGTTTACTTAACGGTATAAAAAATGTTAAAACCTTTGTGTACATCGTGCATCGGCCTCACGGGCCTATGGGTAAATCCGCCACTGATATAGACGCTAAATTATTTAAATTTAGTACCTACTAATTAGAGTATGTGAAAATACCAAAACATTTTTAACTTCACGATGACGTCAGTATGTCTGTATGTATGTGTGTGTGTGTGTGAAAAATCGATCATCGTTTTCAAAATATACAGCTTTTCAAAAATCAATATACTTACTGCCATTTTTAACAAAATAGATGTTCTAACTGAAAAAATCTATGCTTATAGGTTTTACTCTTTTGAGCTTAAAAACCTTAGTTTAGCGGAAAGTTTCTGAGATGGCCCGTAGGGTCAACCGACAGATTTTTTCAAATAAATTTTACACTGCATATCTATTACTTTCGTGACAGGTAAGGCTTTTGCTATTTACTGTATCTGTCTGTAATGGTATGTGACGGTCTACCGCAAGTTGAGTCCATAGACTTAGATCATGATTTTGAAATGGAAACCCTAGGAAATATAGTGTGCGTTTTTTCGACAAGTTTTTTCACTTTATCTTTGTATCATTTGATTTATTCTAATAGCTGCAGTGTTCATTCAAAAAAATGTGTAAACGGCTGACCCTACGGGCCATCCCTGAAACTTTTCACTAAATTAAGGTATTTTAAGCTCAAAAGAGTAAAAAATATAAGCATAGATTTTTCAGTTCAAACATATATTTTGTTAAAAATGGGAGTATATTAATTTTTGAAAAGTTGTATATTTTGAAAACGATGATGGCAATTAACTCAATTTTTAAGATCTCAAATATTGCTTTAGCTAAATAATCGATAGGTTGAAAATTTTCGATAAAATATCAAAAAACATTTTATTTTTAATTTTTTCTTTATTGATAAATCCCAAACAAATTGACCGATTTTGATAAAATTAACGGTATTTGACGCAGTTTTTAAAGAAGAAAAGGTGATAAGATTTTTAAGTCAATCGGTGAATTAACTTGAAAGTTATTTAAAAAAATTAAGTAAATTTGCTAAAAACAACATAATTTTCATATTTGAAAAGCTATAAGTTTTGAGAATTAGATTCGATTTTGATTTTTGAAACGGCATTTGACGTAGTTTTTTTAGTACTAAAATATCGTAGAATACTAAAAATGATTGGTTGAAAAATTTCGAATCTATGTAGAAAAAGCACTTTTTTCAAATTTTTTCGTCAACGATTACTCCCAAACGGACACCGACCACACAGCCTATAGACGGCTAATGTTTGATTTTCCGTATTGAATGCATTCTGGCAACTAGCTGAGGTAAGACGAAGTGGGGTTGCAACGCCGTAATTGGCTAACTCAAGGCCACAGTGAAAGATAGTAATGTACAGAGCGTCTGATTGGTCGACACTGATTACCCAATTACTACTCATTGGCGCGTGGACATTTACATCGGAACTATAAGTCAGATGTGTTGACACAAGTCATTCGGCTGTGTGGTCGGTGCAAACGGATAAACTGATTTTGTTGCAATTTATGTTTTAGACATAGTTTTTTTTTAGGAATAGAGCTGATTAGTTTATGTACTCAATCGGTACATAGATCTGGAAGTTATATTAAAGAAATACTGTTTTGAAATTATTTTTTTTGTGTTTTTTTCAAAATTTACCAAACTGTCCTGGACCGAATCGGTTCAAATATTCAGGAAGTCGGTTGATGGCATTCGATTGGATTCCGCTCAACTTAGAGCGGAATCCAATCAATCATAAAAAGTTATGACATGTTTACATACACACATACACACACATACATACATACAGAAATACTGACGTAATCGTGAAAATAGTCGGAAAAGGTTCCTAGGACCTCAAAACGTGTGAAAATGAAAATCTTGTGAAAACTCGATTTTCAAAAATCGGGGTAAAATCAGTAACTTCCTTATCTATACGTAGTGGGAAGTTAAAAAAAATTAAAGAAAATGCATAAAATAATGCGACACGTACCGCGTTAAATGAACGACTGATTCGAGTGTTTCACATCATTATCACATTGCAGGCATTGAAATAAAATAATCAATGTTTGCAGGTCGTGAGAATAAGAAAAAAATCATAAAACGCAAATATTATATTGCCCACAAAAAAGAAACTGCCATCGTAACTAAAACGTAAAATGGCATGCTTTCTTAATTTTTCGGTACACCGCCCCTTACACAATGATTATGATGTGTAAATAAAAAAAAACTCCGTGTTAGTACGGGCTCCTTTGGAGAATAGACCAATTGTCATTTTGCCAGGCAGGTTGTAAAAGGTGACTAATTACAATTAGTCACCTGTACATCTTTTACAACATATAGCCATACTAGCTGACCCGCGCAGCTTCGCCCGCGTGTAGATTAACATGTCGTCAAGATAGCTTTTCATACAAATATCATCCCCTATTTTAACCCTTTAAGGGTTGATTTAAAAAAAAATAACCTAGTTTTGATCCCGGCTCTTTAACTACTTCCATGCCAAATTTCATGAAAATCGGTCCAGCGGTTTAGCCGTGAAAGCGTAACAAACAGACAGACAGACTTTCGCATTTATAATTTGGTATTTATAAATTAGTATGGAGTATGGATGTATCGCAACCATTGTGACTACTAGATGGTAGAGTTCCGCAATGACTCGCTCAGGTATTTGGTACCACCGCCTTACCTATTCCTGCCGCAATAGCGTCAATGCCTCGTCATTGTCGTGTTCCGGTTTGGAGGGTAAGGTACCCGGTAGGCT
The DNA here is from genome assembly GCA_036924255.1 of Apodemia mormo. Lineage (NCBI taxonomy): Eukaryota > Metazoa > Arthropoda > Insecta > Lepidoptera > Riodinidae > Apodemia > Apodemia mormo. The sequence goes on along the minus strand of JAUPFN010000009.1, from coordinate 40,679,506 downwards.
TATGCACGTGGCATTGTGCATGTATGTGTAGTGGTAGCAGTGGCACCCTGCCACACGAATAGCAACGCATCCTCAACATCTTCAGTGTCTACAGGCGATTGCATCTCTTTCCATCAGGAGAGCTGCTTCTGCTTCTGCTGCTGATCTGCTTGTTAGCTATCTTATGACATAAAAAATACGCATCTGTGAAAATACTTATACATTTACCTGGAAACACTTGGATCACTTCTATCTAGGATGTATCCAGGGTTGCACTGGCATGTATTGTCCACACAGACCCCATTAATACATGATTCAGAGCATTGGAATAACATATCAATATTTTGGGTCTGTTGGTTCTCATTATTAATTTGACTATCTGGATAGCCTGAGTAACCAGGTTGCGTTTGTCCTCCAGTGTTTCCTTGATATCCATGTTGTCCGTAGTATCCTGTTTGACCTTGATATCCAGTCTGTCCTTGCAGTCCACTTTGACCGTTATAACTATTCTGGCCTTGGAATCCTGATTGCCCTTGGTAACCAGACTGCCCTTGAGATCCAGATTGTCCGTGGTATCCTGTTTGTCCCTGATAACCAGATTGTCCTTGATAACCTGTTTGCCCCTGATACCCAGATTGTCCTTGGTAACCTGTTTGTCCTTGGTAACCAGACTGTCCTTGGTAACCAGTTTGTCCTTGGTAGCCAGATTGTCCTTGGTAACCAGTTTGCCCCTGATAACCAGATTGTCCTTGATAACTTGTATGCCCTTCGTTACTAGAATGTCCTTGAGAACCGGACTGCTCATGATAACCGTATTGTCCTCCGTACATTGATTGTCCCGGATATCCAGATTGTCCTTGTTGTCCTGATTGTCCGTATGTGGATGGATACGGGTAACCTGGATATTGTTGACCCTGTTGACCGGGTTGACCAGGTCGCAAGGGTGACCGTGTAGTATTTAAAGGATAAGATTGATTTACAGAACCTAATTGGTTACCAGGAAGAAGAGGGTAAAGGGGTTGGCGAGATGGGTTATATGGGGGAGATATGATGGGCGGTGTTGGGTTTTGTGATGTTGGAGTGGAGCATTGATTGGGCGCAATACAGTGTCCATTTGGCCCGCAGCCTCTGCAACAAAAGAACATGTATCTATCATATCATCAAAAGAACATGTATCTATCATATCATCAAAAGAACATGTATTTATCATATCATCAAAAGAGCATTTATTTATCATATCATAAAAAGAACATGTATTTATCATATTATTATTCCTGCCGCAGTAGCGTCAGTGCTTGTCGCTGTCATGTTCCGGTAAGTAACGTGCCCAGTAAACTTATGCATGTGGCATTAGATCTCGCCACAAGAAAGCAACGCACCATTAACATCTTCATGTCTATAGGCGATGGTTGATGGTTTTTTCATCAGGGAACCCGTCTGCTTGTTTGCTATCTTATAATATAAAAATATATACCATAGCGATAGGTCCTACGTATACTAGTGCAAGTGCAATGACACAACTTTACAGAAGAGTCGATTAAACGTTCTATAAAATTGATATAAGTCGATGAAATCGAACGTTGTAATTTTGACATAAATCAATAGAAGTATTTGGAAATATGTACTTTTGTACAAGTTTTCAAATATTTTACTACATTACTTTACTACATTAGGACAAATATAAGGTAATTTTGATCCCCCCCGCCCCGTTGGTCGAGTGGTTAGCGACCCTGACTACACAAGCAACGGGGCTCGGGTTCGATCCCCGACGGGGACAAGCATTTGTGTGATGAGCATAGATGTTTGTATTTCCGGGTTTGGGTGTTTATTATATATGTAAAAGTATTTATATGTGTATTTCTATGTATTAGTATCGTTGACTAGCACCCATAACACAAGCAAATAATTTGCTTACTTTGGGGTTAGATCAGTCAGTGTAAGTTGTCCCGTGAATATTTATTTATTTATTTTATTTTTAAGGCTTTTGATGCAAAAAATTTCCGTTGTTTTGCGGGTTGCACCAGTATACGTAGTACCCGTTGATAGGATATACATATACCACACTGCTGAATCTACTAGCTGCTAGAGTGAGAGATGTAAATATGGATATCCATTTTTCATATCATTAGTTCATTTGTTGTTATAGCGGCAATAAAAATACTGACTATCACGGTTCATAATATACAGTATGGTAACAAACGGACAGACAAACACATAGACGAACAAAGATCGGAGTCTTGGTAATAGCCCATTTTACTCTTTGGCTACGGAACCATAATATTGTCCATCAATCGCTATCTCTCCCTATTTAACCATCTTTGTAGTTTCATTTCATTCTCTTACAGATTAATCATACTACAAAGTTCTACTGAGTGTGAGCTTTCATTCGATTTTTTTACTGATTTTTTTACTGACATAAGGAAATTACTGTTTTTCCCCGATTTTCGAAAATCGAGTTTTCACCAGATATCCACGTTTTGAGGTCCTAGGAACCTTTTCCGACTATTTTCACGATGACGTCAGTATGTCTGTATTTATGTATGTATGTATGTATGTATGTATGTATGTATGTATGTATGTATGTATGTATGTATGTATGTGTGTGTGTATGTGTGTAAGTAAACATCTCAGAACTTTTGAACGGCTGGACCGATTGAAACACGGTTGTTGGCATTCGATTGAATTCTGTTCAACTTAGACTTGAACCGATTCGGCGCAGATTTTGAGAAATTTTGAAAAAACATTAAAAAAAATTTTGGCGAAACAGTATTTTTTTTAATATAACCATATTTTTTTTAATATCCAGATTTATGTACCGATTGATTACAAAAAGTAATAAGCTCTATTCCTCAAAAAACTACGTTTAACACATAAATTGCATCAAAATCGGTTTATCCGTGTGGGAGTAATCGTTAACGAAAAATTTTGAAAAAAGTGTTTTTTCGACATAGCTTCGAAATTTTTCAACCAATAATTTTTGGTATTCTATGATATTTTAGTACTAAAAAAACTGCGTCAAATGCCGTTTCAAAAATCAAAAATCGAATCTAATTCTCAAAACTTATAGCTTTTCAAATATTAAATTTACGTTGTATTTAGCCACCTTACTTAATTTTTTCAATAACTTTCAAGTTAATTCACCGATTGACTTAAAAATCTTATAAGCTTTGTTACTTTAAAAACTGCGTCAAATACTGTTAAATTTTATCAAAATCGGTCAATTTATTTGGGATTATCAATGAAAAAATTTAAAAATTAAATGTTTTTTGACATTGCATCGAAATTTTTCAACCTATCGATTATTTAGCTAAAGCAATATTTTCGTGATTTTAGATCTCAAAAATTGAGTTGAATGGCATCACCGTTTTCAAAATATACAGCTATTCAAAAATTAATATACTGCCATTTTAAAAAAAATAGATGATTGAACTGAAAAATCTATGCTTATATTTTTTACTCTTTTGAGCTTAAAATACTTTAATTTAGTGGGAAGTTGCAGGGATGGCCCGTAGGGTCAACCGTTTACACATTTTTTTATTTATTGAATACTTACTGAGGGCACTGAGGAATGCAATTCCCTTGCTGATCTTTGTTATATCCATGCCTGCATCGACAATCATTAGGTGCGACGCAATCTCCATTGGTACACGGCACTGTACAAACTGGCCTGCAGTTGCCATCAGGGGTAGATTGGTATCCATTTTTACATTTGCAAACATTTGGCTCAGTACAATTTCCTGTAATTAAACAGCTGAATTATAATGTGGATTAAAATTTATAATACTATCATCCCTATGTTCATACGGCCATTTCGAAGAATATGTCGGCTGATTTACAGCTAGGGATCTCGTAAAACGCCAAAAAAGGCTAATATATGTCACTAAAGCTTGACTACTATCTAGGTGGTAGATTTTTGCAACATTTCGCCCGGATATTTGGTACCAACGCCTTACCCATTTCCGCCGTAATAGCGTCAATGCTTATCATTGTCGTGTTCCAGTTTGGAAGGCAAGATAGCCGGCAAACTTATGCTTGGCTTTTTATCCCCGCTTGGCATTTTAGCAACACACTATTAATATCTCTGTTGTCTATATGCGATGGTTGTCACTTCCCATCAGGAGAAACATCAATTTATTTGCTACCCAATGATATAAAAAACGCCTATTTACCTAAAGAGGTAGTTTTAAGTAGTGCACTTACGATTAGCCAACCAGAAATGGGCTACCATTACACGTTAAATTTCCAGTCGAGCAAGATAAGTTCTAGTAACAGAAGTAAAAGATAGAGAATTTAACTTGCTTATTTGCTTTAATTCAACGTATAAGAAAAGCATATAGGTAGTTTAGAATTGGTGTGCTTTTTAGGAGTCGGATATATGACCTGTTATCCTAAGTAAATGTATCTAATATACGCAATATATTTAACAATAGAAGCATACACACATAAACATTTACTAGCACAGACATATTAACTAAAATAATTGATCTGAATCCCTTTATTTATTTATCTATAGGGCAATGGGCCCACCTCTCGTTCCCACCACTGTAACGTCTGTAAACCAGAATCAACAGCGGCAACCGTCCTGATAACATCTGAGTTGCGAGCTCAGGGTGCCCTGGGGAAAAGCTAAGCTGTCTTGGATTCCGCAACGAAATTAAATAGAAGTATATAGGAGGAGTAGCGAAATACATCCTGTTTCCCTCCCTTTTTAGCAGGAGACAGCAAAATGTTAAAAGCATAAAAATGCTACGAAATGAGACTTTTACAATCAGATTAAGCCTAGTTGCTATTGCACCACGGATTTTTTTAAATTAGGGACCTACCAGAAAGCCTACTTAATTTTGCTTCCATTAGTAAGTATGACAAAGTCACTTGAAGGCACGGAAGTTCCCTCGTGTACCCACAAGGTCGGAGTAATAAATTACACCGGATTATACTATTATTTATTATAATATATATATTGGTGTTGGTCCCGGCCTCCTTTGCTCGCCGTGTTGGTCCCGGCCTCCTTTGAAGAATAGGCCAACTGCCGTTCTGCCAGGCAGGTCGTAAAAGGCGACCGATTGGCTATCGAGTCACTACCATCGTGGCTACTAGGTGGTAGAGTTCTGCATTGTCTCGTCTGGTACCACCGCCTTACCTATTCCTGCCGCAATAGCGTCAGTGCTTGTCGCTGTCGTGTTCCGGCTTGGGGGTAAGGTAGCCGTTAAACTTATTCATGTGACATTAGACCTTGCCATAGGATAGCAACGCACCATTAACATCTTTGGTGTCTATAGGCGATGGTTGACTCTTTCCATCAGGAGACCCATCTGCTTGTTTGCTTGCCAAAAATTACACTCCCGAGGAATGTGATGTGCAGTTTATTCATATTTATAATTTAATGTAGATCACTCGCAAAAAGGGGAAGGAATTAATTTAAACGAGAATCATTTAGCTTTAAAATTACCGTGGCTAGTGAGAAACTGTGCAACAAAATGATCTATTTTTTACCAAGCTTTACTGAAGCGATCCCGGACGCATGGGAAAATCTTATATAAATGCCGATCCCTTTATTTAGTCAGAAAGTTCACATTATAGTTATTTGTACAAGGGCTAAGAATTTTGTTAATAAATAAAAAAAACATATTGTCACGCCTATTCTGCCAAAGTCCTGGTCATTTTTGGTTTTCATTTAAAATCATTACTACAAAATATTATTAGATATATTATTTCTACTCACCTAATCCGCCACAGTTTTGCTTGCAGCTTGGAAGACAATACTTGCTGCTACTGTCCAGCTTAAAACCTTCTTTACAAAGACATTCTCCACCACTACAGTGACCATTTTGGCAGCCAATGGGACAGGTTGGTATGCAAAACCCTCCCAAATTCTTCACGTGATCAGGGAAGCAGGTGCACACTTCTGGGGCGGAGCACAATGCATTTACACACTCTTCAGTACATACAGGATCACAGATTTTGTAGTTGTGGATGTTTCTTATATAGCCTTTACAACATCTTCTGATTCGACTTAGATCAGGTCGTGACTGAAAATAAATAATAAATGAAGAAATATCATTGAACTCGTCGACACGAATTAATCTAGTCCAAATTATTTGTTTGAGAGGGTCTTAGTCAACGATACAAAGAAATACAAATAACAATACTAATGTAATATATATATATATATATATATATATATATATATATATATATATATATATATATATTACATAATCAGCCAAACCCATAAACTAAATCTTTGTACTCATCATGTACACACTTGTCCTTATCGAGAATCGAAGAGTTATTACGACTACAAAAGCAAAGAAACAAAATTTGGCCAAGACGTTTCAAACTTCTACAGTCTACAATTTGCGATGGAAATAACCATACAATGGGAATCACTTGACTTTTATAGATTGAAAAACTTACAAACAAATAAAGAAGACACGACAGGACTTGTACCAGCGATCTTCCCTCTGACTGGGAAGTTCTAACCACTAATTGAGTCTTTGCTTTATGCATAATTCTGTCGATTGTACTGATTGCTAGATATATGTAGGTACTTACTTAAAAAACCGTGTCCAATCCAAAAGGGGTCTATAGGTAGGTCAAAGGTCAATAACATTATCCAAAAAAAATATCGTAATTTAAAGTGCATAGTTTTAAAACTAGAGAACTTTCCCTTAAATCAAGCAAATATTTTGAAAATTTATCTATCAATATCCAAAAAATAATAACACATATATTATAGTTGTATTAAGCTACCAAATAATGCCTTTGATGCTCGGACAGAATTTTATTCCGTGTTTGAGACGTCTTCAAAAACGTTAAAAACAACAAAGAAAATTTTCTTAAAAATTTATTCGTATTTAAAAAAAAAATTAAAAATTTAAATATCTTTTTAAACTTTTCTCTTTGCAATATACTAGTTTCGCTTCGGATACTGCTACATGATTAAAGGTTTTGTTAAAACCAGAACAACGCATTTTCAGGATACGAAGTAGGTCTGCTCTATTATTCGTTGAAACTGGCTTTGCTCTACGTAATGAAATATCTAAATACAAAATTTCATTTAAATCCGTTCAGCCATATTTGCTTGTTTAAGTTACAAACATCCAAACACACAATGTTTCACATCTTACAATATATAAAGTCGATGAGTATACGTAGGTTTCCAATGAATTCTAAAACGGTTAACTGAAAGAATTTCGGTGACTTTTTCATGCAATATTTAAATTAACCCAACGGATGCTCTTGGGTAGTTAGGCAGAATAAGGAATGAAAAGAAGATTAGATTTTTTTTATGTCATAAAATAGCAAACAAGTAGATGGGTCTCCTGATGGTAGGAATCAACTATCGCCTATAGACAACAAAGATTTTAATGGTGGGTTGCTATCTTGTGGCGAGGTCTAATGCTATATGCATAAGTTTACTGGCTACCTTACTCTCCAAACTGGAACACGACAGTGACAAGCACTGACGCTATTGCGGCAGGAATAGATAAGGCGGTGGTACCAGACCCGGGTGAGATAATTCAGAACTCTACAACGTAGTAACCATGATGGTAGTGACTCGCATAGCCAATCGTTCGTCTTTTACGACCTGCCTGGCAGAACGGCTGTTGGCCTATTCGAAAAATAGGCAAACTGCCGTTCTGCAGGAGGAAAAAATAGAGCAATCATAGATTTTCTAGAATTTTTGTTTCTTGGTGTGGTTATAGACATTTTGTACCGTCTCAAGCGGGGCTAAATATTTTTTACAATATTACTAATAGTTTTCATGTTCCGGTATCAGGATTGTTGTAATTCTTCTCATAAATATTAAGCTGATTTCGTATGAGAATTGTAATTTTTTGGTCTAATCATATTACGAGTCGTTCTTTGCTCTTTTGAACCAAAAACAGCGCTGTTAATAGACAACCAGAAAAAGTCTACCTTCCACGACCTCGGTTAAAATAAAATATCTTACCCCGTTGCCCGCTGGTATGTGAGCTGGATTCTTCGCTATAGACGCGGTCCTGAAATTAAATTAAATTGTTTCCTTTATTACAAATAACAAGGCTGACAATATCAGTTCCAATGGAATGCAAGAGAAAATGAAGTGCAAGAACTATTTTTTCATAAAAGAAATTATATTAATTACTAGCAGCAGCGTGCAGCCCGCTACATTATAAAAGTTTTTGGCAAAGCCCGCGGGATTACCTAATTTTTCCGGGATAAAAAGCCTATACGCTATTCCAGGTCATCATCTACCTGTGCGCCAAATTTCATTTAAATCCGTTCAGAAGTTTTTGCGTGATTGAGTAACAAACATCCATCGAAACATCCATCCAAACATCCATCCAAATATCCAAACTTTCGCATTTATAATATTAATATAGATGATACAAAAAAATTTCAAATGTTTTAAAATAATAAAACAAACATTTAGTGTTGTAGTGTTTGGAATTTTTTATGTATTATTCAATGACGTGTATAATTATACACGTCATTGGTATTATTCAACAAATATTGAGGTAAAATAATAAGTTTTTCAATAATGACAAATTAAGTGGGTGAATCTACGTCTTATCTGTAGACAATGGTTGTCTTTGATAAAGACAACTCCATTAGTATCTTTAGTGTCTATAGACACTAAAGATACTAATGGAGCGTTGCTATCCGTGTGGCAGAACTGTAATGCCACAAGTAGTGTATGTATGTATTTTTATTATGTAATATTTCAAATGCATAGACTTAAATATTGGTAATAGCTTTATGTACTTCTTGCCCATATAAATTTTTTTCTATAAATAATGAATAATAATAAATATTCACGGGACAAATTATACTTACTGATCTAACCCCAAAGTAAGCAAATTATTTGCTTGTGTTATGGGTGTTAGCCAACGATACTGATACATAGAAATAAATATATAAATGCTGGAATATATTTAATAAACACCCAAAGCCGGAAATACAAACATTTATGCTCATCACACAAATGCTTGTCCCCGTCGGGGATCGAACCCGAGCCCCAACGATTGCGTAGTCAGGGTCGCTAATCACTCGACCAACAACGGGGCGGTCATAAATTTTAATCGTAACTTTTGTAAAATGGGCACATTTATTTTGTTTCACTGCATATTACGTTACATTATACATATATCGAAGGTAAAAATTAACCCGCAAAATGAAAAATGTTCATCAGAGCCAAAAAACGTTTGAGATTTTAGAAAAAAATCATATCTTCCAAACTATTACACCTACAAACGAAATTTTAGAACCTTAATATTATTATTTATTGTCTATCAATTTGAATGTATAAAACTATCTAGAAGTTAGTTTTAGTCTACATTTGTGTGGGTTACATCAATAATAGTACTTTATTTTCTATTTCGCAAAAGTGCTGTAAATGAAGTAAATAAATGTATGAACGGCTCCAAACATTTCATTTAACTTAAAAGCAAAATTGCTGTTACTGCTTATTATAATTATTCGTGTCAATTTAAATGTAAATTACATAAATCTGTGTAATCAGCTACATTTAATTGTTTTTACTACTTAAAGCAATGAAATAATAGTATAAATTGATGCTGGTCCCGGGCTCCTTTAAGAATAGAGCAACTGCCGTTCTGCCAGTCAGGGCGTAAAAGGTGACCGATTGGCTATGCGAGTCACTACCATTGTGGCTACTAGGCGATAGAGTTCTGCATTGTCTCGCCCGGGTCTGGTCTGGTAATAACGTCAGTGCTCTTCACTGTCGTGTACCGCTTTCGAGGGTAAGGTAGCCGGAAACTTATGCATGTGGCTTTAGACCTCGCCACAAGATAACAACGTTACATTAAAAACGTTGGTGTCTATAGGCTATGGTTAACTCTTTCTATCAGGAGACCCATGCTTGTTTGCTATTATATGATATGAAAAAAAAAAGTATTGTACTATAACTTGCACTATTCAATACTCAGCAACTGCAATTATCACATTATATATAAAAGGGAAATTGCTTTAAATACCCACTAATAGAAAAATGCTGTTTTTCAATATATTTTATTTAGCAAATATTCATATTTTTTTGATAAAATAGGGAAAATTCAAATGCTGTAAAATTTTTAAGAGGTCTTAGAGCCACATGCATAGGACCATTCAACGCAGAATTTTGCGGTTGCGGCGGAAAGTTGCGGTTTACAGCAGGATTGCTTTTTACCGTCGATATACTTTTTATATCGATATATGTATACATATATATTTTAATACGAGTACTTACGGTACTTCAACGTAGCAGACTCCTACTTCATAATCGACGGCAGACCCGTTATAGGTCATGTTGACCCGTAGACCACCATAATTAAATCCTCCAGTATTACCGCCATACTGGTTCGTGTTGTTATAAAAACTGAAATTAGGAAATTTAGAAAAAAATATTCGTATCAAGAAAAACAATAATTAGGAAGACACAAATAATTTTAATCAACATGTAATAATTATTATAAAAGCTAAAATAATAAATAACAATTAATAATAAAAAAAAAAAACCAGACTGTAGTTTTTTCATATTCGGACTTTTTCATATCGGGTCCGAAAAAATATAACCCTCTGTATATCGTAGTCGGGTAAAAGTTATGTAGCTTCTGTATTTCTTACAATAGGCTTGGGTTCACTAAAATTAATTAGATATATTGTAATTTTTTATGATTACTAAGGATATGGACAATAAAAATCTATATATATATATATATATATATATATATATATATATATATATATATATATATATATATATATATATATATATATATATATATATATATATATATATATATATATATATATATATATATATATATATATTGCCGTTCGTTAGTCTCGCTAAAACTCGAGAACGGCTGAACTGATTTGGCTAATTTTGGTTTTGAATTAATTGTTGAAGTCCAGGGAAGGTTTAAAAGGTGAGAAAACATAAAAAATAAGAGTAGTTAAAAAAGGCAGAACACCGTTTACCAGGTCAGCTAGTCTAAAATATTTATTATATAAGGAAATAGAATTAATAATATTTTTAGGACATAAATTCGGGAAAAATTGACAGGAAGTCACGAGACAGTAATCACAAACCTAGCGGTGTTACGTCACACTGATAAAATGCCACAGGTACTGTTTTTGATATTTTCATAGTAACTAGAGCAGGTAATGATGGCGTGATTCAAGGCACCATGACATCCTTTTCGCGGTAAAATTAAATTTTAATTTAACGTAATTTTTTTATTATAAATTTACGATATTTCAAAAATAAATCATTTTTCGGTTCTAGCTTAGAGGTGTCGTTGCTTTCGCATTAAACGGCTTGATGGATTTAAGCTTTTAAATCCATCAAAACATTTAGACTCAGAACGAGCCGAATAAATATATATACACACATATACAGAGTGACTGGTTCAAAACTGTACATATTGAAGGAAGGAAGGGATCAGAATCGAATACTACCCGTACTCGATTCTGATACCGAATATGTAAAAAAATACGTTCTTATAAACTGACCAAATCAATACAAATAAATATAATTGAAGTGTCTGTTTATAATATTAAAATAATCACTTTCTACTAAATGCATATAGATGTATATGCGGTACATATACCAAAATAACATATTTTACCATTTTTCTCCGTCTGTCTCTATGTTGTTGGCTAATTTCTAAAACGGCTTGACCGACTTTAATAAGATTTTCACTGGCAGATATCTGATCTAATAAGGAGTAACTTAGACTACTTTTATTTTAGAAATGTTTTCTACGCGGACGTAGTCACGTGTACAGCTAGTTCTCTAATGGAAATATTAAGTGCGAAGACATGTGCACAGATATCAAAGTTCATTGTTTACAAACAGCAATTTACCATCGTCTAGGCGAACGGTGACAACATTTTGTAAATGTTCTGTGTTACGTATATATAAGCAAAAGAGAACATTCAAAAAAAATTTTTAAATAATAGTTACTCTTTACCAGTCAAACTATATCACTAGAACATCATAACTCTCCTTCTAGCATAATCAGAAAAAAAGGAATATTATTAGTATCAAGAAAATATATTAGAGTAATATGGTAACAAGTATTCATTTTAATCTAAAATCGAGTAGTCATCTGTGTGTTAGAATATGTTACGTTCTACCCAACAGCTCCAGAAGGAAGTTCATGTTTTATGAGCATATGTAATGCATCTATGTTCATCCATTTGGCCATGCCAAACAAGTTTATGGAGCAAATAAAATATTATTAGGTTTGGTTTAATTATAAGAGTGACATAGGCATAATTTTAACAGATTATGCAATGTGAAAATTCGCAAATTTATGTAACCCTAATAGAATTATTGAGGTGTCCCTCGAAGCGCTCCCATTTTCAAGCGCTCCTAATGGAGCGCTCCTTTTAATTGTGTTACCGAAATAAATTACCTATAATATTATTCCTCAAAGCGCACCCATAGGGAAGGGCGTAAAGCAAGTGGTGTAAATAATTAAAAAGTAATTATTATCTGAATATTAAATTTATAAAAATCACATGTTGTTTCTATATCGAAAATTGTTGTTAATTAATTATATATATATTAGGTACATTGGATCACAGTCACTGTAATAACAATGAAAACAATGTTAAGTCTTAAAACTAATAGCTTGTAGTAAGTCCTAAAAGAACTTACTTTATTCATAAATCATAATATTTTTATAAGGAGCGTTTCGAGGAATACTTTAGGAGCGCTTCATTAGGAGCGCTTGAAAATGGGAGCGCTTCGAGGGATACCTCGAATTATGAGGTTGCTAGTGATATTTTAGTCACAGCAAAATTCTACTACGTTGTAGCCACAACGTTAGTAACTTGTATAGCCAATCGTTCGCCTTTTCCAAACTGCCTGACAGAATGGCAGGTAGTCTATTATTCAAAGGGGGTCTGGAACAACACAGGTTCAGTAACGTCTTAACCGCTCTGGAATCATCAACAGCTGTTCGTGTTGCCAGTGTTTGTTAATATCGTGATGCGGCGTGAAGAATAAAGCAGGCGGTAAACGTACGCATGGGGCGTTAACATAGAAATAATGGGTGTGTTCAGAACTACTGCTAACCTAAGCTATCTTACAAAAATAGTTTGTACTGTAAGAGTAAACAGAAAGTCATTCAAAGCATCTGAGCTTAAATGGTTTCGGCCTGAACACACTTTCTATCTTTATCGTTTAGCAACGCACCATTAACGTCTTTGATATCTATAGGTGATGGTTGACTTTTTCCAACAGGAGACTCCTTTGCCTGTTTGCTATTTTATGATATAAAAAAACTGTCAAAACTTATAGAAGTGTCAGAATTAGATATGGTGCCTTGATTTATTAAGGAAGATGGCGGTATTAGAATATGTCTAATTATAAAGTATCCTGGCAAAATCTTAGCTCAGACTTCCAACAATCTAACTTAGATATCTTAGGTTAGAAGTGGTTCAATCTCGTGCGCATTGCTATTCGTATAGCGGGATGGTAATGCCACATATCTTCTGGGTACATTACCTCCCAAACTAGTACATGACGATAACAAGCATTTGTGCGTTAGCACCTATTGAGGTAGGAATAGGTAAGACGACGGTGCAAAATATCCAAGCGAGGCGTTGCGGAAATCTACCAGTTGTAAGTCACAATGATAGTGACACATATAGTTAATCAATCACCTTTTATGACCTGCCTGGCAGAACGGCAATTGGCCTATTCTTCAAAAGAGCCCGAACCAACACATGAAAATATCAATCGCCTATAGACACTAACGACGCTAACGCTTCGTCGCTATTTCTGTGGCGGGGTTGCAATGCTACATGCATAATTTTAGAGGCTACCTTACCGTCCATAAAATAACACGACACCGAGAAGCACAGACACTTTTGTGGCAGGAAAAGATAAACCGGTGATACCAAACCGGGTTGACGGGTTGCAGAACTCTACCATATAGTAGTCACGATGTTTGTGACACGTATAATCTTCTCTCGCCTTTTACGAGATGCCTAACAGTTAAACAATTGATATTTTTTCAAAAAGGCCAGATAAAAACGGGGAGTAGATTTAAATAATATAGTTTTAATCAATAACATTTTGCTAATAGAAAGTAATACGCCTACATTACTGCGACTTAAAACAGCGCGAGTGTAAATACTATTTTGGAATGCGAACAATGTATCTATACTTTTTAAGTCGTTATTTTTAACAAAAAAATTAAACCGACGAATAGTTTGTGCATTTCAATTAAAATCAGTTCGTGAACAATCTGTCTCTCTCTTACTTACGTACCCTTGTGGTTGAAATTTTAAAAAAATGAGGGCACCCTTAGGGTCTACCCATTCCAAAAAAAAAACAAAAGTGGACTACTCTATAATAAGTTATGCCTGGTCAAGCATAAAAAATATATACCTACGCGTTGAATTGAGAACCTGATGCGCCAGCTGATAAAACGAACTAACTTATCGTAAAGTAAAAAAAATACCTGGGATATTTAGCTCCAGGATTGTACTGGTGATAGCCTCCACTGAAGCCTCCCTTGACTGACTTCACGTACTGGACATCATCATTCGCCCAAGCGGAGGCCAGCAGCAGCGTGCAGGCCAAGATTATCATGATCTGATGATAATAATCCAAATGTGTATCACAGAATATCTTGTCTAAAAACAAACACCAATTTTTGGTCGATGTAGCTTCATTTTGCCTTAGTAAGCAAGATTTTTTTTATATATCATAAGATAGCAAACAAGCAGCTGATGTGTCTCCTGATGGAAAGAGTCAACCATCGCCTATAGACACCAAAGATGCTAATGGTGCGTTGCTATCTTGTGACGAGGTCTAATGCCATATGCATAAGTTTACCGGCTACCTTACCCTCCAAACCGGAACACGACAGTGACAAGCACTGACGGTATTGCGGCAGGAACAGGTAAAGCGGTGGCACCAGACCCGGGCAAGACAATACAGAGCTCTACCACCTAGTAGCCACGATGGTAGTGACTAGTACAGCCAATCGGTCGCCTTTTACGATCCGCCTGGCAGAACGGCAGTAGGCCCACTCTTCAAAAGAGCCCGAGATCAACACGGGGAAAAATGTTAGACCGCCTCGTTGGTCGAGTGGTTAGCGAACCTGACTACGCAATCGACGAGGCTCGGGTTCGATCCCCGACGGCGACAAGCATTTACTTTGGGGTTAGATCAGTAAGTGTAATTTGTCCCGTGAATATTATATTATTATAAATGTTTTAAAATGTTATAAAAAAAATTAACGGACACATTCACATGTCAGTCTGTCTGTTCATCCATCCGTCTATCACAGCCAATTTGCACCGAAACTACTAGATTGATTAAGTTGAAATTTGGTGCACACGTGTACGTCGGTGAAGCAAACACGGATTTGTGACTTTTTTATATTAGGACGGACGAGACTATGCAGAACTCTATATATATATATATATATATATATATATATATATATATATATATATATATATATATATATATATATATATATATATATATATACACACACAATGTTGTACTGCTTCATCATACCAAATAAGATGACAAGGTTTAATAATTACCCTTGAAGTGATTTTATTTCATCGGTAAGCAGTATAACTATGTAATTCTGTGTGTAAATGCAAGCTACACTGACAAACTAAGCAATTATCTTGAAACGCGTATCCATTTATTCCGTACTGTAGACAGAGCCAACCGCAGTTCTCGACGTCAATCTAGCGTCACCTGTCGGTATTTTTTGGCACCGATTCAATATACGGCTGTATTATATGAGCAGCAGTCGATGACTAATGTGTAACAACAAAGTGCTGCTCGTTTGAAAGAATTGTTAATTTGATTAAATGTTCATAACTATTACTCATGACAATCTCATGACATAACAATGATTTCATTGGCATATGATGACATTTGATGAAGTCACCTTAATTATTTTAAAATGAAGTAGTGGTGATCGTGGTGGTAAATCAATGAATCGTGATTAGCAGCCTAGTTCCGCCTTTAAAGCCTACTTGTGAACAGCTAAAGTCACTCATAAAAATGTATTTATTATTCTACTGTGTCTGTTGAGTTGAGTGCAGCTGTGATTTCAGTAATAACGTGTGAGAAAAAAATAAAACATTTGCAGTGTTTTAAAAAATATAATGGCATCTCCATCAAATTGCGTTTTTTGTAAATATTCTAATGTAAATTTAATACCATACTACTGATTTAGCAGCGATAATGTTGGGAAATATATATCAATTGAAAAATGATGATTCCCACGTTTGGATAGTGACCGGCACTGGTAACAAACTGAGATATGCTGATTTGAACACTATCTACAAACAATTAGGACCGTCGTTGTGTTGAAGTTTATCAGCATTCCCTGCTATCACACGATGTGAATTTCTTCAAAAATTCTGTAGCCATCACAGCACACACTAAATATTCGCGAAAATTAATTTACAAAATAAATAGAAAATTGACAATAGTGTACTTCGTGTAGTAAAGTTATTGGGAAAAGTATCAAGAAAAGTCTTACTGAAATTCAAGTAATTAAGAAAATAATAAATAAATAAATAATAAATAAAAAATTGACATACATTGGCCCTAATGAGACAGGCAGACGTGCAGTTGGTGCACCCTTAATTATACATTGGTATTTAGTCTTATGACGTTACCTATCGACAAATTAGACACATATTCTATCTCGAAAGTGTTATACGTTTTTAGAAAAATCAGAAAACTTTTTCAAAACAAATTGCCTAAAGCAGCGTTGAAACCCAGGATGGTCCCCCGTGTTTGTTCGGAACCACTTTGACGTCGGGGTATACTTTTTTATAGGAGAGGGAGCAAACAAGCAGGAGGTGCTCCTGATGGTAAGTGATCACCGCCGCCCATGGACATCCGCAATAACAGACATCTTGCAGTTGCGTTGTCACTTGCCGGCCTTTTAAGAATGAGTAAGCTCTTTTCTTGAAGGACCCTATATCGTATCAATTTTTGCCATTGTTGTGTTCTAATTTGGATGGTAAGCTAGCCGGTATACTTATGCATGTGGCATTGCTATCTTGCCACACAGATAGCAACGCACCATTAACATCTTTGATTTCTTTTTTTATCAGCAAAGCCATCGACTTGTTTGCTATCTAATGATATAAAAAAATTATCATGCGTTTATATCAAAACCGTTATCCAATTACAATCAATTTCGGGAAAGCTATACTCTTCAGAAATTTACATTTACCACAAATTGCTTCACCAGGGATTCTAACTAAGGATTTATATTACACTTATAAAAATCAAACATCATAAAAAAATTAAATGTGAAATTAGAAAAAATCTACCTGAATAAATTTAGAAAAAAAATAGGAAAGATAAATTAAACTCAAAAAAAGTGTAGGAAAATATGTATAATGTAACTAAAATATTAAATATTAAATAGTCAAAAAATAAGTAAATAGTATATTTTTTGTAATTTCGTGTTCTTAATAGATAGGTATATCAAAAAAAGTTGTTGTTTGTATATCAAGAATTAAGGGATATTATAATCAAAATTAAAGTCAAAAATATTTTAATCAACCAAAAATCTTTACAGTCACTTTTGACGAGTTTTAATTAGGCAACTTTTTTAACAATAACTACCAGGCATGCGGCAAAGGATTAAGTGGTCACACATATAAAATAATAGGAAACTAAATAAATAAAACTTACATAAATAAATTCAGACTTCAAATAACTATATTTAAATATAATATAAACGAAATATATATCCGAGACAGCGTAGTATCACGTCTACATTTAAGAAATATGTGTTATAACTTACATAAATAAATTCAGACTTCAAATAACTATATTTAAATATAATATAAACGAAATATATATCCGAGACAGCGTAGTATCACGTCTACATTTAAGAAATATGTGTCATCATCTACAGGTCCACAGGCTCTAATAAGTAACTAACATAGTAAGTACCATGTTAAGTATCTTATAAATAAACTATGACACAACTTACCTCAGATTATGTCAACTATACCCTTGAACACTTGATGTTAAACTGAATAGCAGATTTATTTTCCATACGATGTTCTGGTTTATCAAGGCGATTTCCGTTGATTTTGTAATCTAAAATAACTCAATAACATGACGCCGGTTTCCTTGCGCTATAAGCAGAGCAAACAGAGCATCAATAGACGTTTCAAGATTCATTTCGATCGAAAGTTGCTCTTGGTGAAGTCAGTGGTGAACTCTATCACCGAATTTGCCAATATTAATAAGTTTATATATTTAAGACAATTTAACTCTAATCGTGAGATTTCAGAATCAGGTCCCAAGTCACATAAAAGTTTTAATAGAATTTTCAGGGTTACCTTGAAAAATCAAAATTACAGCAAAATTTAGGAATCTGGAGTTTGTTGGTGGTATTACATTGCCTTGGATAATCATGTAAAGCTATCGGACCCAGTTATCGGGATAGGATAGTCCTTACAGGTCGGTAAAAATACGACGAAAAATACAACTAATCTCGCTAAACGACAAACCGGTTAATCGAACCTCATCGTCCATTAACATTTAGTTCATTCTGGATACGTCGCAAGGGAACTAGCGTGATGCTTTTTAGAGTTCTGTATTCAAAGAGCGAAGAATATTGGAACATTAATATGCCTCCGCTACACGTCTTTCATAGAGCTCTTTATCTTCAATAAAAATTGGTGATTACTTGAATATTTCACAGAATGCGTACATCTGCTATTACAAAAAAAGAAAGTAAAAGTTAAATCTCAGTATGGGTCCCTATGCCAGTAATCTTAGTTATATCGCTCGATACGAAACTTTACTGATGAGTCCGACCTGCACTTGACCTATTAATATTTAATGTGATTTGTTTTAATTGGGAGCTAGTTACTGCGATAAACGATTTATTCGAATGCAATATGTTATTGTAGGAAGAGACGATAGCGCAAAGACCCACGCATCGACCTCGAGGCATTATCACTTCGTGGAACTTGCGAATTGATAAATTATAATATGTACGTACTAGGAATCATAGATGTTGTTTTTGACAACACCGTTCGTCTGATAGGTTTTCCTTATTAAAGTACGGATACGGTAAAGCTTTTATTAGGGTTCCGTCCTAAAAGGCAAAAACGGGACCCTATTACTAAGCCTCCGATGTCTGTCTGTCACAAGACTGTATCTCATAAAACGCGATAGCTAGAAAGCTGAAATTTTTACAAATTATGTATTTCCGTTTCCGCTATAACAACAAATATTAAAAATTAAAAAAATTAGGTAATTAGGTAAATTATTCGTATTTTTGTTTCTTAATATTAATAATGGTAACAGGTAGACCCCTAAAAATTTTACAGAATATTTAGTTATATGCATTTCAAAATAAATAATTAAATAAAAATAAGTATTAAAAAGATTTTGATGCAATTAACAATATTTGACGCAGTTTTTACTAATGCATAAGTTCTTCGGCTACCTTACCTTCCGAGCCGGCACAGAAAAATAATAAGCACTGACACTATTGCGGCAAGAATACGTAAGGCAGTGATATCCGGCCCGGGTAACTCTGCAGAACTTTACCACCTCGTAGCCACGATGGAAGTGAATCGCATAGCCAATCATTCGCCCCTTACCAACTACCTGGCAGAATGGCAGTGTTTATTCTTCGCAGGGAGCCCGGACAGAAAAATCAGTTGCAGTAAGAGGGGGATACATTAGTTTACCGACTACTGCACCCTCCAAATCGTTACCCGATGGTAACGATTGGCCAAACGCATTACTACAATGGTGACTGTTAGATAGTAGGTAACCAGCAAATTTATGCACATCATTACATTTGCAATGCGGATGGTAACGAACCGTTAACACATTGGTGTCTATGAGGGATGGCCATGTTTTTCCATCAGGAGAGCTATATTATGCTTGTTTGATAAAGGAAAATTAATTGTTAGTTTTAATTGTTGCACAAAATTATTCAGAAATGCAATTATTTTAATTAAGAGTTGAAATTAATATACCTAAATTAATCCAAATTACTTAACAATAATATGCAAATAAAAGTTTAATTGGCAAATTGTCCATTAATTGGAATTAATTTAATACAATTACTTTTATAGTCTATAAATAATTAATTAATTGAATTTTTAATTTCTTAATACTTAAGTTACGCTACAAACTACAAAACCACCAAATTATGATATACGACACACAGCTCTATTCGTATCTATTGAACGAGGTATCTCGTAACAGTATGAATTTGGCTTACGTTTCTAGAGTCTCGTTCACGTAAGCCATTAGTATTGTCCCTAAAATCGGTCAAAGTACCAAAACAAGTTTTGAATTGAAGAAGCGACGGGGTGGTCCAACCGTAAAAAACCATGAGCTTATTATATAAAAAAGCAGAAAAATAATGCTCAGGAAAAACGAGTTAATGTGATTTTCAAAACTTGGATAGTGAGCGGTGATTAGTTACATTGATCAACACAATATTTGAAAATATCAATTTGAACCTTGGACGCTTTTATCGCTCGGTCGCCATTTCTACTACCATTCACAGCACAGGGGGCTTACCATGAACTCTTATAATACTTGTCAAGTTCCAGGCAGTTCAACTATGAGTAAGGTTATATATATGTATATATATATATATATATATATATATATATATATATATATATATATATATATATATATATATATATATATATATATATATATATATATATATATATATATACGATCGTAAAACCTGTAAGGTTTTACGATCGTACCTTAAACTAATTCTTATTGACCTGCAATGCGTTGTCTCAGATACTCGTGACACTCATACTAGGTGACAAATCGCTGAACTTCCACATTCAAGAAATAATTTATTTATTTATTTTATTTAAATACTTTATTTCACATAATGGTACAAAGGCGTAACTTAATGCTATTGTTACGAATAATCTAGAAACGTGTAGAGTTGGAACGCTGGAAAGATCTAGAAATAAAAGAAAGAGATAACCAACTACTCCTATTGACAAACAAATAGTTGACCTGGGCTATGCCATAATGGACTTTGTGGGATATGGCATAAGGTTGAAAGTAGCGTGTTCTAGGATTTATGACTCATAAAATGTTTACGATAAGAAGTGATTCATTGTTTCCCGATACATTTGGATTTTTCTGGATCCAGCTAGGACTTTACCCTGGCTATAAATGGAGAGGTGTTGACAAACACAAGGCAGTTTTAATCAAGCGATCGAGAGCGATACTTAAAGTGAACAGTGCGAAGCTAGAAGTGTTTTATTGTGTAGTTTAGTGATAGTATAGTGAGTGATTACTGTGTAAAGTGTATTTTAGTATTACATTGTGTTGTCTTGTGTATTCGTATACTAAATACATGGATTTAATATAAGTGGTGTTTTCTTACAATTACGAACCCGAGTACGTAACACTATTAAGCATTTTCTCACAGTTTACCTTCCGTGATGCTGAGAGAAAAAGCATGGGTAATGCATAATAAACCAATTATGAGCTATTAATAAAACTAAACACTAGATACCAATTTATCATAACTAACCTGTTATTTAGAATATTTTACAAAAAATCATATAAACATTATAAGAACCTTAGTATAAATAATACATACAATCAATACTTTTAGGGTGAAATTTAAAAAAAAATGAGGAGCGAAGACCTTCGTAAGGGTTTGCATCGTTTTGTAAATAGAGAAATTATTGACTAAAGGGCACTAAAAACTGTCTTTCTCTATCCTTACCAAGGGTACTTGTACTGTTATATATTCTGTGCCAAGGGCTAGGCGGCAAGGGCCGGCGATGTACAACTGAATGCTAACTATTCACGATTGTTTGTATCAATTTTATTGTTTTAAACAAGTCCAAAAGACCCGTGGCTTATCTCCACCTTAAAAGGTGATCAACCGTACCACTTCAAATCAGGATACGAATCAATATTCTAATAGTTTGTGTATTATTATTTTAAAAAAACGCCTGCGTGAATTTTTTGAGCAATGGCTGATCGATGTAATAATTTTACATAATAAAGTCAGGAATAAGACGTTTTATAATAATAATAATAATCAAAGTTTAATACGTTGCAATTTAGACTATCACTACATAGTATAAAACAAAGTCGCTTTCCGCTGTCTGTTCCTATGTATGCTTAGATCTTTAAAACTACGCAGCGGACTTTAATGCGGTTTTTTTATAGATAGAGTGATTCTAGAGAAAGGTTTATATGTATAATAATTTATACAGCAAAACAACGTTTACATATAAAATCTCTAATCATGGTATTGTTGGTCGGACTCTTTCGCAACGACTCGACAGATTTTATGATTTTTTTGTATATTTGGTAGGAATGAAAAGAGGTATTATATTTTATAGCGCTAAGTTATTAGGACATCCCTATCCAGAAATATTGTTATGCGAAATTTTTGTATTTATTTTTTTGGCATTCAAAACTCAAAATATTCATCCTACTACCCCCACACCCCATTAACCCCCACCCTACCAAAATATTTATTACAAGCTTGCCGACTCAGCTAGTAATAAATATGTAAATATCACTGAACAAATTCGACAAACTAATCAAACCAAATATAAATACAATTATGAAAATTAATTACAACCAATCACGAGCACTTGCTTGTGATATGGTCGTTATGGTTTATATTTTTATTTTTTTAATTAATGATTAACATCTTGAATATCTATAATCGATGGTTATCTCTTTCCATCAGAAGTGCCATTTGTTTGTTTGCTGTCTTAAAATAATGATGAAATAAAAAAATCGCATCTGGTCCCATCGCAGTTTATACATGACAGTTCACACAAACGCGTCAGCATCAGTCTCCAGTCCTCAAACGCTCGAGACTCTGGTCAAGAGTTAATAATAAGCCCTAATCCTGATGCCACTTAGTCTCATATTTATCGTCGTATCGATTACAGGACTTACTTAACCTAGAACTTCTTTAGAACACAACACTTAAAACTAAACACTTACCTTACGTGTATTTTCTGGTCCCTTTTGAATAAAAGACAGTCTGCCTCCTGCCATACAATTTGATTGCAATCAGATCAAAATTCTCTCATATACTCCTAGAGAAAATCGTTAGGAATTCCACAGACCATCGAATAGTTTCACTACCACATTATCAACTAAAATATCCTGATTACCTAGAAGTTTTTTGGAAATCCGATTTTCAATCATATGCTCAAAAGAATGGAAGAGTTTCGTTACTTTTTGTGGATATCATCTTAACCAAATCTAAATCAGATTCATTCTCAGTATTTCTTTTCACACAAAAACACAAAAGAAATTCATTAGCATACTACTGAATTGTTTGTCAAAAAAAAGTTTAATAGTTTTCTGATGGTTCCCATCACCAGAACTGAACCAATTTAAAATAATACCAATCCGGATCAACGATTTTTTGAATAAAAATAATCTTTTTAACTGGTTTCAATCTATCCAACCAAAAGAAAGATCCAAACAAGTTGAGAAACTACTTATTATTTTAAATATGTGTAAAAGTAACTCCAAACTTATTCATAAAACCTAAGTCCAAGCTCCTCCAAAAAAGAAGAAGTCTATAAATGACATCTATTTTTTTGGAAGATATTATTGGGTTTGTGAAGAGTCCATTATTCATTACTAGGTAGTAGTCTTCATTACCACATCAGGTTTTTGGAACCACATTTGCAACATTTTAAATCTATATGTCTAATATATTAACTTAAATTTGGTTAAATTTGTTTTTCCAGATTTATTTGCACGCGAACATTCCTTGTAATATTTGTTAAAGTTAAAACACATGAAAAAAAATTACTACGATTTTATTTAAAACTATTTTATTTTAATACTATGTTCTCGTTATTTAACAAAAAAGCTTACATTTACTTCATGTAACAGGTAAAAAGGCATTTGTTAATGTTCATAAATTTTCAACAGCAGGTAATAACTATAATTTATATCGTTTTGAAATTATTATCTGCTTATTTTTTAATGAACACAAATCTCCTGTGGGATTAATTTTGGCAGTTGTTATGATACAGTCATTAACTAAAATCACTAACATTTCAAACAAGGTTACATTTAAAACAGCGCCATCTAGTAAATACTTCAAAAACTAAGATAATTACGCCCTTCAACGAAATGGTCATAATTCGGTCACCGCTTCTCCGTTCAAGTTAAGAATTTCAACTGCGTGTTCTGATGGAGGTCTCCAACATGGTATTTCTGCGTAAAGAGGTTCTGATGTTGTAGTGTCCAAAACATCAAGTTTGGCTTCGCATTTTAATGCCTCTATTGTTTCGGCAATAGACAAAGGTCGCTTTAAACGTAGTTCATCATCATCACTCAAAGATGGCGGTACCGAAGCTCGCAATGGTGCTTCAAATTCATAATTTCTTCTAGGCAAGTGATCGTAATGACATTCCAAAATACCTACAAAATATATTTGTTTTTTAGATTTTCTTTAAATAATTTAAAAACTATAAATAAATGGATTAATTAAAATAAGTATTACCTCTGAAGTTTTCCAACATGATCGGCGAAATGTTTTGTACTACAACCGGCCTCATAAATTGTTTTAGATTTCTATCTAATGTTGATATTGGCTGATAATGGCATTTGTCCGAACTGGGTGGATCTGTAAACAAAAAAAGTTATGGCCCATGAGGGGATCGAACCCGCGACCTTCGCGTTATTAGCACGACGCTCTAACCAACTGAGCTAATGGGCCGTTGCGTGTCACAGCCAATTTTTGATACATTTTACAATTTACGTGTTAATTCTTTTTAGTACACAGTTATTACGTGTCACGTTGTTTGTCCGCTATGGATTCTTAAACTATTAAACCAATTTCAATTAAATTTTGAAATTTCCATTGTGACTGCAATGTGGTAAAATTCCGCAATGTCTTCTTGCCCGGGTATTTGGTACCACCGCTTGTCAATGCGTGTGATTCTTGTGTTCCAGTTTTGAGAGTAACGTAGTCGGAAGACATATGCGTGTAGCATTGCTATCCCGCCACAGAGATAGCAATTATACATAACAGACAGTCTACCATACCGGACAGACGGACAGACAGACAGACTTCCGGATTTATAATATTATTATGGAAATAAATATGGATTAAGCGATACGCAAAAAAGGAGGTTTCGTACATTTAAATTTTAAATCTTTGTTTCCATGCACGTATTACTTTATAAGGTGGGTCAATTTCCATGTTTTTATTTATATTGAAACTAGCTAAGACACGGAGCTACGCCTGCTAGCAAAATAGTAGAATGTCGTCAATATAATCTTTCATAAAAAAATTCATTCCTTTGAGGGTTGGTTTTTCAAAAAAGGTAGCCTTTGTTAACCTCAGATCTTTCTTCAATTATCTCTTTTCAAAGAACAATATATATTCTATATTAATTCCTTTATTTATACGGATTTAATATAAATATATATATATATATATATATATATATATATATATATATATATATATATATATATATATATATATATATATATATATATATTTTTTTTTTTTTTTTTTTTTTTTTTAAACGTGGGGAATAGTAGCTAAATATTGTTGGAATTTAGTTTTTTTTTATCGATAGGTAAGCGCTTGACCTCGATCGCGCCTGATGGTAGTCTAAGATGAGGCCTAAGATGGAACGTCCCTAGATTCCTACCCGAAGAACGATCCCTAGATTGTGCTCATCGGGGAACATAGACTCAGGCAAAATGTACCAGTCCTTTGCATTTTTTTTGCAACAAAGAATGTTGAGTCGAACCGCTTTTTCCGGGTACGTGGAACCCCACCATATGACGATGCCTAGAATCTGTGCGCCACGATGATCGATAGAAAAACGGGGATGGCGCCTTATAAACCACTTAGCACACCTCTCTGTCGCCTCAAGTGTCTCCAGCTGGTATTTGGCGGATTCATCCCATGGGCTATCATTCTTTCGATGCACCAACACCATGGCGATTGCGCTCGATCATACCCGATGGCGGCCCATTACAGATGTTTATGCCCTCTACACTAACGTGCATGCCTTTAGTCGACCATTATGGCCCATTGTGAAGCAGGCCCTTAAATAAGAATATATCAACCGCCATTTTGCCAAACAGTTTGAAAAAGGTAAAGAATTGGCTAAACATTTTTATATATCATAAGATGCTATCTTAAGAAGCAGATTAGATGAAGAGATAATAATTATAGCCATTAGACATTATAAATGTGAATGATGTGGTGCTATTCGTGTGACGCGGTCTTAGTGACACGTGTATAAATCTACCGGCTGTCTTACTCTCCAAATCTGAACACGACAATGACGATTCATTGACGCTATTTCGGCAGGAATAGGTAAGGCGGTGGTACTATTTACCCAGACGAGACGTTGCAGATCCCTACCACGTAGTAGTCACAACGGTTGCAACACGTATAGCCAATTGGTCACCTTTTATGACCTGCCTTGCAAAACGGCAGTTGGTTTATTCTTCAGAGCGGGCCCAAAACAACGGACCACAAGGTGACGCAATGTTTTGTCCCGGTTTGGTGCCACCGCTTTACGTATTTCCGTTTTTTATCTAAAAATCATTTCTTGATATCGACAGAGATATCAAAAAGATAACAGAGATATCGACAGAGATAGAAAAAAAATTGTTATCCAGCTTAACTGGTAAAAGATTGTACGTATTGAAGGACTCGATAGTTAAAGAAGATAAAAATATAGTAAAATGAGAATATTGCTTAATTTCATAGTAAACTGAAACGAAATTAGTGTAATATTCAAAAAGTATAGTCACCGCACGATGTAAAAGCGAGTCTAGTTCCGAGTTTGGTAAATTGTTGTTTGTAAACAATGGAGTTCTGTGCGCCATACGCGACAGTCCGTACTAAACGTTTTTACTGAAAAATTAGGCCAAAATTTAAGTACCTATTTTTTTTCATATATTTGTTATCAGAATCGAGTACTACTTACTTACTTTTAGTGTGTAAAACCTTTTACCAGTCAACCTGTATATAATTATTTTGGGAGTATGTATTTGACTGCACTCCTAAAGGGTTGGGACTGATTTTGATGATTTTTTTGTGTGTATTCAAGTGGATTTAAGTATGATTTAAATTAAAAAATTTACCCAGTTGGTCGCGCTGCGATCGGATTCGGTTGGTGTTCTATATAACGCTTTCACAGCTAAATCGCTACACAGATTTTCATGAAATTTGGAATGAGATAGTTGAAAACTCGGGGTCAAATATAAGCTAACTTTAAAAATATCAACCCTTTAGAGGCTGAAATAGAGGAAGGAAGTGTGTATGAAAAACTATATGGATGAGAATTTACTCTATTTGCAAAAGGTGACGGTGAAGTTGCGTGGGTCAGCTAGTCATACTCGTATAAATAAAATAAAATTAATTACCTGGCAGAGGTGTATGAAAAATGCTTCTCACGTACGGTGGCGATACATTATCATTGTCAATCATCGCGTGCATTCTAAATTCATTCATCTTTCGTGTATCTTCATAATTTGGTCTCTTGCATCTATCCACCATCACGATTATTATTGCTACTGTAATAACTGTCATCATTACTCCACCAGCTATACTTATAACTGATATTAAGTCAGCAGAAGAATGGTCTCTCTCTTTATCACTCATCACTGCAGTAATATGTTCAGGTTCTGTTAAAATATGAAATTGATCTTCAACAGGCTCTTCAGTGGTAACGACATTCATTATTTTTGTATTTCTTCTAGTTACATATTTTGTTTTATCAAGAAGAGTTTTAGTAACTTTAATATTAGCTTCTGTAACATATGTCTGTTGTGCATACTTATGAAATGTTTTGATAGCTGGTGATGTTTTTATAGTGAAAATAGATTTAGTTGTTACTTCTGATAGAAAGTTTTGGTTAATTTTTTTGTTAATTAAAGGTTTGTTTGTTATAAGAGAAAAATTCAGTTGTTTATCACTAGTTTCCGTTATCGTGCTCATGCTGTTAGTTGTCTTACTAGTAGCCAAAGTAGTATTTATAATTGGTTTAGTAGTAGGGTTGATGTTTTCAGATACATTTCTGATTGGTTCATTAATTGTTGTAGAAGTAAATTCAGATATATTATATATAGATGAAGAATTTTTCAAATTTCTTTCCTTAGAAGGTAGTATTTTTATTGTAAAGGGCATAGCTGTTGAAGTTTGTGATTTGATAGGTTTAGTGAATCCTTGTTCTATCTTTTTATAAAACTTGGAGGTAGCGTTTGTCTTTTGAGCTATATACGATGAAGTTGTTAATGCAATTTTTTTGAATGTTGCGTGAGATATTGATGTTGGGATTATTGAAACAATTATAGTTTTTGGTGTTGTATTTTCCGTAATTTCGTTTTTATGTCTTGAAACTGATAATTCGTTTTTCACTTTGACTTTTGTTTCTGTCTTTTGTGTTTGTGCATCTCCTTTTTGCATTGGTTTTATCCATATCTCTTTTGGCCTTAACTTTATCGTTGTAATCTGATTCTTTGTAGTTGTTTCTAATTTTGTTTCTAGTTTCTTTGTAGTCAAAGCTTCCGTTTTTACTGTTTCTTTTTCGATTGTTTGGGTTGTTGTTTTAGGCGTAGTGGTTGATGTAGATGTATTCATAGAAATTGAATTAGCTTTAGTAATTATTGGAGATGTCGTAGTAGTTGAAATTACATGCTCAGCAACAGAATAAGTTGACGTACCTTCTGAAGTTGATATTTCTGTTCTGTTGTATATAGTAGAACTTTCTGTTGTTTCGGTAACTTCTTTTGAACTCTTTATTCCTATCCATACACTGGATGGTGCTAATGTAATATTATTATAAATATCAGTTTTAGGAGTTGTTAGTAGTGTTGAGGAAAAAGTAGCAGTACTTGTAATTGCTGTAGTAGGAAATTGTTTTGTTGTAATTGTACTTGGTGTTATTATGGTTGGTACAGAAGTAGTAGTACTTTTAGATGTCGCTGAAGTGGTTGAATCGATTAGTTTAGTAGTAAACGGAGTTTGCACAGAAGATTTCGTAGTAGTTAGTAATTCTTCCATTAAAGTGGTTGAAGTACGTGTAGTAGACATGCTGATTTGACAACTGAAAAAAGAGGAAAATTAATGTCAATATCGTTTTTTTTTAATATTAACTGTTTATATTAACAAATTCACTGTTTTACATTCTTTGAAAATATGGAAGAACGTTGTCAGTATAAATTATAATACATATTATGACAAATCAATGAGCTATTGTGTACTTTAGATATATAAGAACAAATACACAAAACAAAGACATTTGTGTGTGTGTATATGTTTGATTAGTGTTGGATGTGTGAAAATTAATGTAGAGGCTTGGATATTTACGACTCAATTACGATTGAACAAATGAAAGTACTTTCATATTTTTTATAGTTACACTGATATACTCGTATGCTCAAGTAGTTTAACTAATACTAATATTGACATTTGTAAGCGATGTTTATCTTTTTCCACAAACTTAAGTAATTAGTCCAGTCGATTGTAATAAAAATTATATTTAATTATTTTTTTAGTAACAAAAAGATTTTTTCGACTTTCTTAATATTTTGTTGCCCAAAGTAGAAAACATCAGCTTTAACTGTTTTTTTTTATTTTGAAATAGTTAAAGATGTCGAGCCACTCCAGGAAAAATGCCTTTTAGAAATAATATATATGATGATGATTGTGAACTTTGAAATAAAATGATTTCATTAGCTTCTATTAAAATTGCCAGTGGCACCCACCTCTCACCTTGCCATCCTTCCAGGCAATCGCACTCCCCAGTTTTTGGGGAACAAAATCCATTCAAGCATTTAACACATTCATGAACACAGTTTGGTCCCCACTTGTTAGGTGGACATTCTGAAATACGAAAAATAAATAAATATTATTCGTCCGCGTGAAAAAAATTCAAAAATAAAAACCCGCTTACCTCACGTTCCCGTGAGATTTTCGGTATAAAAATTCGATCTCAAGCTATCTTTGTACCAAATTTCATCAAAATCGGTTAATGGTTTAGGCGTGAAGAAGAGACAGACAGACAGAGTTACGTTCGCGTTTATAATATTAGTATAGATGTAGTATCCCCCCCTTCTTCGTATGCTCCCCCCCCCCCCCCCCCCCGTATGTTCGTAAAACGAAACGATACAAGCTTTCTTCTTAGTTCACATTATCGTGACGGGCAACTTTGGAACCCTATATTGCGCGTTGCTTGACAGGCTCGAGGCTTACGCGGGTTTTACTACAAAAGTTGGTAACTTTTGTAGTATAACCCGCATAGGCCACGATCCCACGGAAAATTAAGATAAAATTTATACAACCCACTCAAAACAGAGTCTTCCTACCGTCGCAAAAAATTTAAAAATCACTAGTAGGTCGAAAGATTGCCTGCCTACAAACAAACTTACAAAATTACAAATTATACATATCATCTTTTTATAATCAGTATAAAGTATAACGTATAGAAATTATTTTTTAATTTTTTTTTCTACGATACGTTTTTAAAAGGAAGTTCCATTTACTGAAAACACTTTAACGCACATTAGTGAGCGGGTTTTCATATATTTTCTCTTTGAATATATTATAATTTATTCTAAAGCTTTTTCATACTTAACGACGTACTTACTTGAAATCCGCCCATTAAAATTAATGCCTGCACGGATAATTACAAAGGCTTAACAGCTCTGTGGTTTATTTCTTATACCATAGGATAATAAAAAACAGAGGGTTTTTGCACTAACAAACGGCCGTATGCACCATCCTACCACATGGACAGAAACCATTGACAACCTACACTGGACTAATAATGTTTGACTTATCTGAGTATTCTCAAAGGATTTCTCGAACAAAACTAATTCTGTCAATAATTTGACGCGCGGGGAATAGAAACAATGTTCTAACTGGCTCATTCAAAATCGGTATTTTGTGGCGCGTAATTACGGATCGGTCGGTATTATTTCTACATTTCGGTTTGGATTACTTATAAGATCTCAATACTCAAAACTCAATCATTTATTGCATTATATGTTACAAACAATTTTAGGTATTACAATAATAATTAGTAGATAGTGAACATATACACCCTATTAGGGTATTGCAATGTAGGACTGGACCGATCCATTTCATGAAAGATTTATGTGATTGTCATTAAGGAAGTCGTTAACGGTGTAGTAACATTTTTCACAAGTTTTATAAATATACGGTCATTTTCTTCCGATTTAATTTTATCTGGTAATTTGTTATATATTTTCACACACATTATATTTGGTCCGGAACTATGCATTCTTAATTTTGATTGTGGCAATTCTAAATTATACTTAAATCTACTTTCGAAGCGTCGTGGAATATCCATTTGATTTTTAAAAAATTGAGGATATTTTCTTATAAATTTAATTGCTTCCATAATGTACAATAACGATAACGTTAATATTTTCAGGCTTTTAAAATATGGTTTGCAGCTTTCAGTGTCTTTGATATTCTTGAGAATACGTATACATTTCTTTTGGGAAATAAATATATTTTGTACTTTCTCACTATTTCCCCATAGTAGAATGCCATATGTAAGCCATGAGTTCGCATATGCATAATATGCGGACAATGCGGTGTTAAGATCCGTTGCTTTGCGAATTCTTCCAGTTTATATTTGAATCTATTTCCAAGCCTAATAATGTGAACGTATCAATGCATTCTATTTTTATATTATTATATTTAAAGTTAATGTCAAGGGGGATTTTTTGATAGGGTCTGAATTGAATTAGTTTCGTCTTTGAAAAATTTATGTCAAGGTTTTGGTTTTTCATCCAGTTATTTAAATTATTAAAAATGTCAGTAAGATTTTGAATTAAATTTATATTATTTTTACATGATGTTAAAATATCGTCCGCAAATAGTACACAATATTCATTAATTATTTTTGGAAGGTCATTAATATACAATAAAAATAGGATACATCCCAGTACACTTCCCTGTGGAATAGAATTTTCTATTTGTATCATTTTAGATTTTGTGACATCAATTTTACTGTTTTTGATATCAAAGTTTTCAATTGTTACACATTGCTGACGGTTACTTAAGTAAGATTTGAACCATTGTAAAGGTACGCCGCGAATTCCTATGTCGTAGAGCTTTTGTAATAGGATATTATACTGTACTTTATCATATGCTTTAGTCATATCCAATAAAATCCCTAAAGCATATTTTTTTCATTAATTATGTTAAGTGCTTCATTTATATATTTATATACTGCTAAAGTTGTGGAGTGGTTTTTTCGGAAACCATTCTGGGAGTCGTGGAATATTTTGTATTTTTCACAGTAAGCATTTAAACGTTTTTGCATTACTTTTTCAAAAATTTTTGATGAGGTAGGTAAAAGCGCTATAGGCCTATAATTCTGTGGGTCTAGTGGGACGCCTTTTTGTGGATAGGTTTTAAAACTGATATTTTTAGCATATCTGGGAAGGTACCCTCTTGAAACGATTGGTTAACTAGTAAGTAGTAAGGTAAGGTTAATTCTGTAGCGCAATATTTTATTAATTTTGGCGGTAATTCGTCTATGCCGTGACTATAACTACTTTTTAAGTTTCTAATGATATTGAATATTTCGCAAGGCTCGACTGGACTGAGGTACATGAAGTTGTGCGTGCGCGCTAGTGGCGGCCGGCTACGCGCCGTATCCCCACTACTCACCTACAGATGCGAAGTACTCATTGAAGTGATCTGCAACTTCATTCGGATTTGACGTTATATTATTATGGATTTTTAGTTTGATATTTCTTTTTATCTTTTTAATATTTTTATTTGTGCGTTCCTTAATTATTTTCCACATAGCTTTTGATTTGTTTTCTGAATAATTCATTTCTCTGATATACTGATTTCGTTTTGATGTATTAACAGTCTTTTTTAGAATTTT
Organism: Apodemia mormo; assembly: GCA_036924255.1. Lineage (NCBI taxonomy): Eukaryota > Metazoa > Arthropoda > Insecta > Lepidoptera > Riodinidae > Apodemia > Apodemia mormo. The sequence continues at coordinate 40,646,590 of JAUPFN010000009.1, read as the reverse complement.
TGTGTATAGTTTATAATATCTGGTAAGGGCTGGGTGCTTATAGTAAACTACTAACGATTTTAGGAGTCTTTTATTTTTACTTGACATTTTTATGCCTTTAGTCAGCCATGTGTGTTTTTTATTTAGTCTGATGTGTTGACAGAACAATTGGTCTGTTACTAGGTCTCAAGTGGAATGCAACATTTACATCCGTGTTGTCTAGGCGATTTCTGTCTGTGCTATGGATCTGGATGTGCTAGGCCATCTGTTCGTTTGCTATCCTATGATACATAATATTTAAATCAAATTAAAAATTGAATTATCTTCACGGACGCATCCCGGAAGTGGTAGGCAGAGCTACAACCAGTGCACCCACGATTAGTCAAAGATGCTTAGTTCCCACAGTGCGATAGGTGGCATGTCTATCGCCAACCGGGCATATATCCAATCCCGGGCATAGTTGTTTTTATTAGAAAACTGAAAAAACATATTTTTTATTCGCCCAACCCGGAAATCGAACCCAAGACCTCATGTGGTCAACACTGACACCGGATCACAAGACCACAGAGGCGATTATCGATATATAAATTGGATATTTAGAAAAAAGTTATCTATTCTTAAGTACTTCGTAGTTCCATGCCGACAATGGTGAGGTCAGCTATTTTTTAAATACAACTTTATATTACCCTCAGAGCACCCCTGACCAGTTCTACCATTGGGGCATATTGGCACACATGAGACATCCTTCATTTTGTAGCCGGGACAGCAGACTGCTACTTCTGCTGTGCGCTCCTCCGTCTGTAACGTAAAGTTAAATAAAACTAAATAAACAAGTTTAATATCTTAAAGCTTAGAATTTTGTAACATTATACATGAGTTAATTATACATTAAAAAAAGTGTTTTTTCAGTTTTCTGAGAAACACAAAGTTGCCCGGGATTAGAAAGTGCCCAGTTGGCGATAGGCTTGCCACCTATCACATTTGTGGGACCAAGTATCTTCGGCTAATCGTGGGTGCACTTGTTGTACCTCTGCCTACCCCTTCGGGGATATGGGCGTGAAGATACTTTATACATGAGTTATCTGGTAACATTTAGTGGCAAAATGTTTTTAATTGTGTTGAATTTAAATTTGAAAAGTTGATATCTCATTAAAAGGTACAATGTAGAAAGTTAAGCCTCAGTTCTTTCGGCCTTAATAAGAAAAAACTGGTAAAGTGCATGTCGAGCCACACGCAATGTAGAGTTCCGTAGTTGCACATCGCTACGCGGACTAAGAAAAAGGTTTTTATTGTTTCGCATAATGAACATTTAACCTATTTAATGTTAATCTTAAAAAAATATCCAACGATCTCCCATAAGGTGTACGCGAGATAAAAAATAACATCCCCGCTGCACATGTAGGGAAACTACGCTAAAAATATTTGTCAAGATTTTTTTACGATTCTGTTGCCGTAACTAATACTTATGCGAAATTACAGCTTTCTTATACTAAGAATTTCTGAATTAAGCTGTGGATGAATAGGCGGACGGACAGATTTCGGGTCGGACGGAGTTCATAACGAATGGATGGACGGACGGACGGACGGACATGACGAAACTATAACGGTTCCAAGTTTACTTCAGAATCCTAAAAAGTGACATTATGTCATTTATTAAATTTTGTAGAGTTTGCTTGACAACAGATGGGACAAAAAATTAAAATGTATATTATATACTTATCTAATTTTTTTCAAGGATTATCAGAAACGTTATCAGATAACAGAACTTATTTTACCATACTTAACGTTATTACTGTAGCGATACCTCAGTAACAAAATTATATTCAAAAACTACACGTATCGCCACTCAAATAACAGACTGAAATTGTTAACGCTAAATAACTTTATATCATCGATATGTATGCACGTTTCATGCTGTTTCGTGATTGGTTCGCCACGTTTCATGCTGTTTCGTGATTGTTTCCCGAACTAAAGCTAGTAGACAACGCCATAATACCATATACCATAAGGTTTAAGCGTAGTGTATAACAGAACGTATTGTGTAACGTTATTAAACAGTAACAAATTTTGTATCACTTTTGGATAACGCTATGCTCGAAAATAACGTTATGTCATGCCGCGAGCAATAACGTTATTACAAAATACGGATATTTAAATCCTTGGATTTTCTAATGGGCGAATTTGGATTAAAATAAATAATTTTGAATTATATATCATAAGACAGCAAATAAGCAAATGGATTTCCTAATAGAAAGAGACAGTGGTCGCCTGTATTCACTAAAGATATTAGCGTAGATATCATGCATTAGCAATTAAATCGTAATAAACATAATCGTCACGTCGCGTCGCGTCGTAGTGATTTGATAATGGTACGTGGCAATTTTCTCCCCGTGTTGGTCCCGGGCTCCTTTGAACAATAGGCCAACTGCCGTTCTACCAAGCAGATCGTACAAGACGACCGATTGGCTTTGCGAGTCAGTACCGTTGTGGCAACTAGGTGGTAGTTCTGAACTGGCTCGCCCAGGTCTCGTACCAGCGCCTTACTTATTTCGTAAGTATAATAATAGCTAGTCACTGTCCTGTTCCTGTAGTAGGTAAGGTAGCCGGTAAACTCCCCCGTGTTGGTTACGGGCTCCTTTGAAGAATAAACCAACCGACGTTCTGCCAGGAAGGTCGTAAAAGGCGACCAATTGGCTATGTGAGTCACTACCATCGTGGCCACTAGGTGGTAGAGTTCTGCATTGTCTCGCCCGGGTCTGGTACCACCGCCTTACCTATTCCTGCCGCAATAGCGTCAGTGCTTGTCACTGTCGTGTTCCGTTTTGGAGGGTAAGGTATCCGGTAAACTTATGCATGTGACATTAGACCTCGCCACAAGATAGCAACCCACCATTAATATCTTTGGTGTCTATAGACGATGGTTGACTCTTTCCATCAGGAGACCCATCTGCGTGTTTGCTATCTTATGATATAAAATATAAAATTAAAAAAAATATGCATACGGCATTAGACCTCGCCAAAAGATAGCAACGTACCATTAGCACCTTTGGTGTCTATAGGCGATGGTTGACTCTTTCCATCAGGAGGCCCATCTGCTTGTTTGCTATCTTATAATATAAAAAAAATCTCGTGTTGGTCCGAGTTCATTTTGAAGAATAGAATATTTGCCAGGCATTCTGCCGAGCAGATCGTATATAAGGCAAACGATTGACTACATCTATAACAATAGTGGCATGGTCAATAGTTTATTGACTATATTTGCCACTAGTGTTGTGACTACTAAGTGGTAGAGTCCGGAACGACTCGCTTAGGCTTGGTGTCAATCCCTTATCCCGGGTATAAGTTAGCCGATAGACTAATGTATGTGGTATTACCAACGACACTATTTTTATTAGCTATATATGTTACAACTATCGTAATTACTAGATGGTACAGTGCCGTAATATTTCGTCCTTGCTTGGTTCTACGCCTAAATTATTTTTGGCGCAATAGTGTTCATAATCTTCATTGTCATGTTTCGGTTCGGAAGGTAAGGACTTTAAACCTATGAATGTGGCGTTACAACCACGACACATATTATTAACGCACAATTATCATCGTTGGTTCCTAATATCCATACTAATATTATAAATGCGAAAGTAACTCTGCCTATCTGACTGTTTGTCTGTTTATCTTTTCTTTAAGCCTAAACTACTGAACCGATTTAATGAAATTTGGTGAAAAGATAATTTAAGACCCGATAAAGGACAAAATTTAGTTTCTATCCCGAAAATACCAAAGCAACGGGAACTATGCAGGTAAAACCCCGGGTCTTTCTTTTAAACCACGGTAATACGGAGTAACTTGGGCTAATTTTATTTTAGAATTTTTCCATGCGGGCGAAGTCTCGGGCAGAGCTAGAAAGTAGTACAGAAAACTCACCGCACATTGTTGCATCATACCGTATGACAAAGTTTCCGTTCTTTGTGCATTTATTATATTTACTAGTTGTTGCCCGCGACTTCGTCCGCGCGGACTTCGTTTACTCCGCACAGCTCTTCCCCCGTAGGTGATAGCGTGATAATATGTAGCCTATTTGTTGACCCGATCTGTTAGTAATATTCATGCAAAATTTTAAGTAAATCCATGCAGTACAAACAAACAGACAAGACAAGACAAAGCAAAAAGACAAAAATTCTAAAAACTATATTTTTGGCTTCGATATCGATTACAGATCACGTCCCACGTATTCTTTTAAAAAAATATTCAATGTACAGTTTGGACTTTCCTTCGATTTTATTATATGTATAAAAGATGTATATAGATTAGTGCAAAAGTCACTTCGTGCATTGGTTGTTGCTACTCGCCATTCCATTCTACGCCATTGAGGTTGTTGACACTTCAGGAAACTCTTTATTTGATAAGTTAACACTGCGGTCAGATTATAATATTTATTCCCTGACAATCATACATTATTTTTAATTATATTAAAACAATTCAGTTTTAATTCTTTTTCACCTCTATTAGTATACTAGTTTTGAAACAGATACGCTAGAAATGTCACTTATTTGAAGAGCTTTAATTAGTTAATTTATATTTAACTAGCTGACCCGCGCAGCTTCGCCCGCGAGTATATTAACATGTCGAAATATTTTTAATACAAATTTCATCCCCTATTTCAGCCCTTCAGGGGCTGATTGTTGAAAAAAAATAGCCTACGTTTGACTCCGGATCTTCAACTATTTCCATACCGAACTTCATGAAAATCGGTCCAGCGATTTAGCCGTGAATGCGTAACAAATAGACAGACAGCATACAGATAGGCAGACAGACAGGCTTTCGCATTTATAACATTAGTATGGAGTAATTATGGAGTATGGATATAAATTTTAAACATTAATTTTATAGGTAATATACCTGCCGTAGTAAAAATCATTATAATAAACGTTATGGATTTTAATGAGAAGTCGCGTCAATCCTCAGCAGAGCAGGTCAAAATATGATGCAAAATGATGGAGTACATGTTTTTTTAACGGGACATTTTTTATAAAATTATTTTTTAATTTTCAATGCTCAAACCAAATGAGCTTCATGCCTACGCTACGTTGTTTCAACGTTTTTATAAAAATTGATCTTATTTATTTAACTTTAACACTTTATTACACATAATAATAATAATAAAGAAAGGCAAATAATACTTTAAAAATGCCTTACACTAAAAATGTCTTACACTAAAGTTCCATCTCCCATCGACGCGATGAATCTACAAGTGACTTTCTAGTCATTTTTTGCCACTTATTTGTGGAATCAATTACTGACAGAGTAAGAAAGGGGATGAAATACCACTTGGGAACCATCTAGAAAATAATTTACTCATTCATAAAAAGCCGGCAACGCAAATACAAGTCCTCTGTTATTGCAGAATAGCTGTTGCCAGCGACTTCGTCCGCGCGGATTTCGTTTACTCCGCACAGCACCTCTCCCGTAGGTGATAGCGTGATAATATGTAGCCTATATGTTGACACGACCTGTTAGTAATATTCATGCAAAATTTGAAGTGTATCCATGCAGTACTTTTTGAGTTTACCCCGGACATACATTGGCTTCGATATCGATTGTAGATCACGCCCCACGTATTCTTTTAAAAAAATATTCAATGTACAGTTTTGATCTTCCTACGATTTCATTATATGTATAGATAACTTGGCAGTTGGAATGCAGTTTACCCTCTATAAAAAAATCTTACCTCCAATCTAGTGAGATCCCGCATTTCAGTGCTCCACTTCGAACACCGTGGTGGTACTGAGAAACACCACACGTAAGTCCGCACGGACATCGGCGCTCGATACTTGACTCGTTTAGTTATGTTGTATCTGAAATAGCACGTTTTACATTAAAGTAAAACAGCTTACCCCGCAGCCCGCTACATGTTTTTTGGTAGACAAGACTTGAAAAAAAAAATAAAAAGTGTTTTTTGTTGAGATTTCAGTTCAGTGTTCCGAGGAATCATTAATTCCTGCCATTTAATTGCTACATAAGATATCTCGTCAAAATTCAAAGTCTATTCCCACCATCTAAACGAAAAGCATCTTCAAGCTTGTATACCCGAAGGGCTAGGTAGAGGTACAACAAGTGCATCCGCGATTAGCCGAAGATACTTGGTCTCACAAATGTGATAGAAGGCAAGCCTATCGCTAAACCGGGCACAATCCCGGGCAATTTTGTGTTTATCAGAAAACTGAAAAAACACTTTTTTTTAAGTGCCCGACCCGGGAATCGAACCCGGGACTTCATGTGGTCAACGCCAACGCTGGACCACTAGACCACAGAGGCGATTACCCACCATCTAGATGTCTGCAAAGAACTCCTGAACTTTCTAGTCTATTCTCACCATCTCGATGTTTGGAAAATCACAATCACACGTGATGGTGATTTTCCGAACAGACAGATCAGACTGTGTAGGGCAAAAAGTGCCCTTAGAATCACAATACTAAGGGCACTTCTTGCCCTGCACTACTGCTCTATAGAATCAATTCTCGACGAGGACATTTTTAAACAGACACGACTTAGTGCCTTCCGAAAAAGAGCTCATTCATTCTTTAAGCACCGGACACAAAACTACAAAAAAATATCATCACACCAGTTCCCTTGAGATATAGACGGAGTGAACCGCATGGCTATAGACTTTCCAGTTCACCACAATTCTCCGATTTTTTTATGTGTTTGTTTGGTTATGCCAGTATACTGTTTTATTCCAAACTGTGACAATTTCCAGGTTCCAATTATACTATACCATTTTATATTGGTGCCTAGATACATCTATACAAATAAATAAAATTAAAGTTTCTGTTTGTTATAGCAAAACAACCGGTTTTAACTAAATGAATATAGATATACACATGGTACATAATACCAAAATAAGTTTTTTTTTTACAATTTTTGTCTGTCTGTCTGTTTGTTTCTTCCGGCTAATCTTTGAAACGACAAGACTGATTTTGACGGAACTTTCAATGCTAGATAGCTGATGTAATAAGGAGTAATTTATGTTACTTTTTTTAAAACTTTTCCCACGCGAAGTCGCGGGCACAGCTAATTTTAATTAAATATTTTCTCCCTTTGCTTTGTTTTAACTAAGTTGTCATTTTGGTGCGTGTGATTCATAAGTATTAGTGTCACTGCCAAATTCAATAATTCATCCGTACATAAATGGCAATACAAAGATTAATACGTTTCAGAAAATGCCTTACGTCGAATGTAAAATGTCGTCATTTTATTATATGCATGACATTTACTGCCATCGTTAACAAATTATTCCGGCATATTCTTTAAATTATTTCCTATGTAGTTATCAATAGGTAATTTATAGTGAACTGATGTTTATAGTTTATAGTGAAGCTGGATAGGGTTCTATCCAGCTTCTTACATAAAAAAGAGGTAGATTTGTTAGGTTGCCTGTAGGTCTCACACCTGAAAAAGTAGCCCAGGTGGGCGAAGCTCCGTCGGCCGTCAGCGACATCGAAGTTCATAATTGACATTGACGCAATTTATCAACAATTTGCTTTCGGCAATTTGTATTGAACGTTTACGTTTATTAAATAAGGGCGCCGTTTGTATAATGACGAAAACATTTACCGCGACGTTAATCTATGTTAATAAATCTATATTCTATATAAATATTATTAATGCGAAAGTTTGGATGTTTGGATGGATCCATGGATGTTTGGGACTCAATCACTCAAAAATTATTGAATGGATTTGAATGAAATTTCGCATACAAATAGACGATGACCTGAAATAGCACATAGGCTTTTTATCCCGGTAAAATAAGGTGGTCCCGCGGGATTCACCAAAAACTTATAACATGAGGCGGGCTGCACGCCTCGGCTAGTTACAATATAAATGCGAAATTTGGATGTTTGTTACTCTATCAAGCTAAAACAATAGAACAGATTTGAATGAAATTTGGCATACAGGCAGACGATGACCTGGAATAGCACATAGGCTACTTTTTATCTCGAAAAAAATAGTTTATCCCGTGGGATTCGCGTAAAACTTTTATTATGCAGCGGGCTGCATGCTAGAGCTAGTAAAATATATCTATATTAATATTAAAAATGCGAAAGTTTCGATGTTTGGATGGATGGATTTTTAGATGGATGTTTGTTACTCAATCACGCAAAAACTACTGAACAGATTTGAATGAAATTTGGCACACAGGTAAATGATGACCTAAAATAGCACAGTTGATACTCTTTACCCCGAAAACATTAGGTGATCCCGTGGGATTCACTAAAAACTTTTGTAATGCAGCGGGCTGCAGGCTGCATACCTCATATAAATACGATGGTAGTGACTTGTGGCCAATCGACTGACATGGCAATGGCTGGAATTACATGCATGGCAGAAAGACAGATATTTTATGTCTACTATCACCAGAACCGCGTACTTGTTTAGTTACAGCAGCATATATGTAAGAATGATGTAACCTATCACATGTCTCGAAGTGATCCTAAGGTAAAAAGTATTAACTTACTTCTGATGCACCATACACACGTTGGGCCCGCTGAGACTCGTCACTTCAACCAGGATCGCCACTACCACTGTCACAAAGCACCATACCGTCCAAGTTCGACACCATTTCTCATATGACATTTTCAATCGTCTCTTCAAGCCATTATTTTTCAATTGCGTCACATGATCACATGTTTCTTGTGTGTTTGATAATACACAAATTCACAAAGCTAAAAAAATAATATTATTGTTATAATTAATATAAGACTTAAGCGTGAGGAATTTCCATCCATCACAAGGAGAACAATGCATAATTGGAATCTTTCATGTCTTTAGCTACCTGGTGGGTGTCTCTTTCCATTAAGAAAACCATATTTTGTATACGATAAAAATACATTAAAAATCATTCTGAATCGATTAACGAAGATTAGGCACAGCTCAGCTAGCTAAGTCACCCCCCTCCCCGTCGGTGTTTCTTACTGTTTTGTATTGGCAATTTTTTTTGTGGCTATTAAAAACTTTTGTAAATTGTCACAAAAACAGTTATAGATGTGTTGTATTCCATGTAGTGGCATGCCAATATCAAACTTATAAGTCTACCGGCTACCTTACCTTCATAATCTGGAACAAGACAGTGTCAACAATTGACGCTATTGCGACAAGAATAGGTAAGGCGGTGGTACCCGGGTGATACGTTGCGGAACTCTACCACCTAGTATTCACGATGGTAGTGATATGTGTAACAAAACCTCCTTTTACCCAACATTTATGTAATGGTAAAAGTTATCTAAAATAAATCATCTGACATTCTGCCAGGTACTTAGGCAGAATGGCAGATGGTTTACTCATCCAAGGGGGTCAGGACCAACACGGGGTAAATCTCTTAAATAATAGTTTCGAAGGTTAGTTGTGCATGGAACATAAAATATAGAAATATCATTAGGTTTTTTTTGAGATATTGTTTGTGGATTCAGGCGTTACTTTGCAGAGGTCCAAAATTTAAAGAAGAAATTATGGTATTTAATTTGCAAAATTTCCGCAAATCAGGTAAAAAAGAGGTGATGACCTTAAAACACCTGAATCGATCTTGATAAAAAATATATAATAACCACCGCTAAAACATCAGCCATTAAAAAGAAAAACCTCTTGTAATCGGTTCACCCTTTTAAGAGCTATGATGCTAATAGACACACACACATAGCGGTCAAACTTTAAAACACCCATATCCCGTGCAGAAAGTCAATAAAAATAACGTGATATTTATTCTTAACCAGCTGACCCGGCAAACGTTCTGCCTTTTTAACTACCTTTATTTTTTTCTATATTTTCTCACCTTTTAAACCTTCCCTGGACTTCAACAATTAATTCAAAACCAAAATTAGCCGAATCGGTTCAGCCGTTCTCGAGTTTTAGCGAGACTAACGAACAGCAATTGATTTTTGGAACGAAGTTCCTTATCGCGCGTTGTGAAAGGGGGCTAGACGGAAAAAATTCTTACGAAAAGTTATCTCGACACTTTTTGCTATAGTAAAGTATTGTAAGCTGTGCGGCGTGCGGATGTTTCTCTGTCTCTCTCTCTCTCTCTCTTATAGAAAGCAAGCCAGATATTTTCATTTCCATTTCGCATTGAACAGTGTGGTTTCGCGACGATTATTTTTGTTGAGTGTATACAGGTTTTTTTGCAAATAATAATGAAAGGAACTTCGTTCCATCCGGGTGTCACTTGACATCTCTAAAGTTTTTTTTTAAATAAAATTATGTTAATTGCGTGTATAGATTTTATAATTAAGGCACAAGGCATTTCATGTTACCACATAAAGTACTGCAGCATTAATTTTTTCTATATAGATTGTCGTACTATTTATTCTAACATTATACATAGAGTTACAGGAAAAATTAAAATTAGGATATCATATTTGACATGATATGAAACCGTTATCGCTAGCAATTAGCCGGTCCCAATTCGCCCCCATCCTGTCGAGTTAATTGACCTCGTCGGAGAGCAACGGGAAGGGGTCCTCGGAACTTAGTGCTCAGAGTTTTGCCTTTCTCACAACCCCACAGATAAGTGATGTATGACATGTCACTTATGTCATTAGTGGGTGACCGCGATTTGATCGGTATTTTTTGTTTAAAAGAACTTGTGTTTTCAGTTAATAGTTTTAAGAGAGGATTCATATACTATTCTATATATTAACACTTGAAGGAGAAACCTTAGATTCCTTTTTAAGACAATTGCGCGCGGTGGAGTGTTAAATCTGGCACAGTTAAAGTTTACATTGTGTAGGACTGCAAACTTAATATTTTTAAATAAAATGCGTTAGAAATAAATGAAATTGATAAAAATATAAATTAAACACACACACACACACACACACACACACTACACTCATGCAACATATACATACATAATACACAATAAGATCATATTTTCCATGAAGCTGTACCTATTATATCTGGAGGCAACACTTCTAATACACACAACTTTAAATACTGCTGTCATATTTTGAGGTCTTACCCTCCCTTTCTAATACAGCTTTATAAAAAGTTAAAAAAGAAAGAACTAAATAATTAGGCTTAAAAAGGCTTAGAAGGTTTATAAATGAGTATAGTGAAGTGCTACTATGGATGTAATGTAGGAGAGAATTCCTTAGAAGAGAAGTCTTATTTCAGAGACTACTAAAAATTAAATAATAAACTATAAAAAAATATTTGTTATATGGAAAAATGTACTACTAAGAAATTCATCATTCATTTTGAAATTTAAAGTTCCATCTCCCATCGACGAGATTTATAAAAAGAGATGACAAGACCTCATAGAATGAGATATAACGTAGGTATTTGTTTCAAGTCATAGGTATGTGTTATGGGTCAATGACACTAATACATAGAAGTAATAATAAATAAATAAGGATTTATTGACAAATTACACGAATTGATCTAACCTCAATTAAAGTAAATTATTTGCTTGTGTTATGGGTGTTAGTCAATGACACTAATACATAGAAATAATAATAAATAAATAAAAATTTATTGATAAATTACACGCATTGATTTAACCCCAAGGTAAGCAAATTATTTGCTTGTGTTACGGGTGTTAATCAACGATTTTAATACATATATATAAATACCGTAATGTATATAATAAACACCCAAACTCAGAAATACAAACATTTATACTCATCACACAAATGTTTGTTTCTGTCGGGAATTGAACCCAAGCCCGTCGATTGCGTAGTCGTGATCACTGATCACTTGACCAACCGGACGGCCAAACAGAAATACATATATAAATAATGTTACATACATAATAAACACTCAGACCCTTAAGTACAAACATCTATGCTCATCACAGAAATGTTGGTCCCCGTCGGGAATCGTACCCAAACCCCTCGATTCGTAGTTAGATTCGCTAACCACTCGACCAACAGGGCGGACAATCTCAAAAAAAAAAGATTTTACTGTTCTGTTCTTCTTTTCTGTACTTTTCCTTATATTCTATTTTAAGTTAAAATAATAGCAGATTTTATTCGTTAGATTTATTTTATTAAATTAGCTAAAATTTAATAAAAAAATCTAACGAATAAATTATTTACTGAAAAATAAACTGAAAATTTACTAATTAATTTTTATGTACCCTTTCAAACGTAGTATTTTCCAATCAGTTTGAATTAACAGGAAAAGATTGTCAAGTAATATTAACTCCACCTATGTACTGAAAATCCAAGTCCATGCTAACGAATTCAGGGGCACCGCTAGTTTATAATATAAATAGGATATTGTGTGACACTGTACATACAATTTTGCATGTGCCCGACAATTGGGAGGCAGGATGCGCGTACGCATGCTTTATCAATCGAGGCGACGACCTCTTTCTCAATTGTGAATGAAGTTAACGCTCGTTGTAGACCACACAATTTACTTGTCATTAACACTTGGGAGGGTGATATTTTAAGTGCCATTGCAGCTTCGCTTAAGTGGACTTAAGTGTCTGTTAAGTTTGCATAATGCATCCATTATAATATAAATAATAACCTATCTGAATATTTCCCCCGTTTTGGCCTGGGTTTCCTTTGTTTCCGGATTTTAAATCGATATTTTTAAAGGTCACCCAATTAAAAATATTGCTTTAAAACGCTAGTTATGTACGTTGTGAAATTCAATATTTTTAAATAGCAAATAATCGATGCCTGTCCTGATGGGATGAGATAATCATCGCCTATAGACTTTTAAAAATGCAAATGGTGTGTTGCGATTTATGAGTAATATGTGACGCCTACTGAAATAATGTAATTTCTAGTATTTTTTTGTCCCCGTGTTGGTCCGGTGGTCCGGCTCCCTTTGAAAAATAGACCATCTGCGTTCTGCCAGGCAGGTCGTAAAAGGTGAACGATTAGCTATGCTAGTCACTACCATCTTGGCTACTAGGTGGTAAAAATCTGTATTGTCTCGCCCGGGTCTGGTACCACCACCTTACATGTTCCTGCCGCAATAGTATCAAGCATTGATGTCAATGCTCGTATTCCGTTTATGAGGGTAAAGTAGCCGGTAGACTGAGGGTAAGGTATGCATATGGTATTGCCATCCTGCAACACGGATAGCAACGCATCATTAACTGTCTGATGGTTTCTTTTTCCATCAGAAGAGCCATCTGTTTGTTTGCATCTTGTAAAAAAATTAGTAGTATAGACCAACTTCCTAAATTCATTTTGAAAAAAAAAACATGAATACATGTTGATTCAAGCTTCTTTTGAATAATAAACCATCTTATTACCAGGCAATTCGTGACTAGGCTAGACTTTTGCAATGTCTCGTCCAGGTTTGGTACCACCGATTTATTTTTCCCTGCTGCGGTAGCGCCAGTACTTCACGCCATTGAGATACTATCGTATTACACGGCGTATTAAGTGCAGTAGTTTAGTCCTAAAATTAAGCAATCGAATATTTTAAAAATGGTTGTCGAATCGTACTAAACTTACTTACAATTACAATTCTACAATCATTTTTTAAAATATAGGACTTACTACCACTACTATTTGTTACATTTTGAGTAGTTACTACGAGTAACTACTCGAAATTCTAACAAATACTATTAAAAAATTCACGATCAAACAGGGTTTCGACTTCTATTACTCGCCGTATCCATACTAATATTATAAATGCGAAAGTTTGTCAGCCTGTCTGTCTGTTACGCTTTCACAGCTAAGCCGCTGGACCGATTTTCATGCAATTTGGCATGGAAATATTTGAGGGAATGGAAATATTCGGGGTCAAACATAGGCTAATTTTTTTTTCAATATCGACTCCTGAAGGGCTAAAATAGAGGATGAAGTTTGTATTAAAAGCTATTTGGACGACATGTTAATCTACTTGCGAGCGAAACCGCGCGGTCATCTAGTCCTCTATAATTTAAACGCGATAAAACTGCAACGAACTTTCGATTTTCCATATTTTTGGAAATCAGTGTATAAAGGAACTTACTACACTGGTTTCCAAAAATATGGATAAAAGTCTGTTTATTATTACTACCATACTAATATTGGAAATATAATATAATTACTGGATTTAGCGGCCGGAACGCGTCCGCAAACGTAGAACAGCCGTTGAAAGAAACTCAGCGGGCGTGACTATAGCGGTAACTTTATACACTAGTTTCCAAAAATATGGAAAAAAGTCCGCATATTTAAATTATTCCTACTGAGACAAAAAAATAATTTTCAAAATCAACTTATAAATGACTAGCTGCAGCGTGCAGTCCGCTGCATTATAAAAGTTTCTCGTGAATCCCGCGGGATCACTTTTTTTTTCGAGATAAATAAATAAATAAAATAAATAAATAAATATTCACGGGACAAATTACACTTACTGATCTAACCTTTGGGGTTTGGGTAAGCAAATTATTTGCTTGTGTTATGGGTGTTAGTCAACGATACTAATACATAGAAATACATATATAAATACCAGAATATATTTAATAAACACCCAAACCCGGAAATACAAACATTTATGCTCATCACACAAATGCTTGTCCCCGTCGGGGATCGAACCCGAGCCACGTTGATTGCGTAGTCAGGGCCGCTAACCATTCGACCAACGAGGCGGTAAAAGTAATCTGTGAGCTATTCCAAGTCATCATCTACACGTGTGCCAAATTTCATTCAAATCCGTTCTGTAGTTTTTGCGTAATTGAGTAACAAACATCCATCCATCCAAAAATCCAAACATTCGCATAAATTATAATATTAAATAACATAGATTGAATTCTGAGGAAACAAAAATACAAAATAAATATAAGAAAATTAAGACAGGCCCGCTGAGTTTATTCGACGGATGTTTTACGTTTGCGGCTGCGTTTCGGCCGCTAAATCCAGTAATTATATTATACTAGCTGTGCCCGCGACTTCATTCGCGTGGAAAATTTTCTAAAATAAAAACCCGCATAGTTCCCGTTCCCGTAGGATTTCCGGGATAAGAACTATCCTATGTCCTTTCTTGGGTTTCAAACTATATTTGTACCAAATTTTATCCAAATCGGTTCAGTAGTTTGGCCGTGAAAGCGTAACAGACAGACAGACAGACAGACAGACAGACAGACAGAGTTACTTTTGCATTTATAATATTAGTATGGATTTGTAATATTAGTATGGTAGTATTCCATATTAAATATTATAAATGCGAAAGTAACTCTTTCTGTCTGTCCGTCTATTCTTCACGCCTAAGCCAGTGAACCGATTTCAATAAAATTTGAGGCAAAGATAGTTTGAGACCCGACAAAGGACATAGGATAGTTTTATCCCGGAAATCCCACGGGAACGAGAAATATACGAATAAAGACCCAGAACTGTCTATCTTTTTAATCACGGTAATAAGGAGTAATTAGGCTTAGACTTAGGCTACTTTTATTCAAATTTTTCCACGGGGATGAAGTCGCGAGCACAGCTAGTTTTAAATAAATCAGCTTTTCCAAATTGCGCAGAATGAATAAAATATTTCTTGGATTGGTTAATAAAATGTATCTCGATATTATTTGAATGTAAATAAAAGTAATTGATTAAATTTATTTAATATAACTAATGTAAATATCTGAAAAATATGTGTAAATAAATAGTATATAAATTCTTAAACTACGTAGAATGTATAATATTTTTAAATATCTGCAAACAATGTTATATAAAGTAATATTATAAAGAGGAAAGTTGATTTTTTTATGTTTGTTTGTTCCGATATTACTCATAAACTACTCGACAGATTTTAAAAATCCTACTAGCATAGGTTACTTTTTATCCAAATGAGCAAAGAAAAGCAATGATTTTAAGTCACTCGAAGAAAGTGGCATATCTGCTAGTGGTAGAACATGCTGGTAACTTTGGTTATAATTTTAATAACTTGTAATATCCATATTCTTGCAAGTAAATATTTTTCATTTCATTTCATTGAAAAATATACAACCGCATGTCCTTTTTGGGAAACCGGTCGAAACTATAACTCATTTACATTAAACAGTTTTTTATATCGTTAGTTAGCAAACAACCAGATGGTTCTTACGATGGAAAGAGAAACCATCCCTTTAGACACCAAAGAATTTAATGGTGGCTTTCCTTGTGACAGGATGGTGATAGCACGTGCATAAGTCTATTGGTTACCTTACCTTCCATACCGGAACACAATAATGAATGAGCATTGACGCTATTGTAGCAGGAGTAGTTAAGGCGGAAGTAATAAATATCCGGGCGAGACGTTGCGGTATTTTACCACCTAAAAGTTACCTTGTTTCGTGAGTAGCAAGAGTACACGCAAACATAAAGTAGTACAACAAAATCCGAACCTAACATTAATATATAGTTTATTTTTACTAGTTACTATTGAGGGGCCATAACAGCTTTCTTTCGTCCGTCTGTCACAACGGGGCGAAATTGGAACGAAATTCAATTTGGAATGATCATAATAGACATTTGTTAAACTGTAACTGGGTCCGTTGTGATTGACATGTTTTTAGGAATATTAAAAAATCATAATCCTTCTGCAGGATGATTCCCATATCAATGTCCTCTTTTGAAGAATCGATCAGTGCCTCAGTACTAGGCATCCCTCAAAAGGCGAAAAATTACGTACCACTAACATCGTGAATGCTAGCTAACTGCTAGAGTTCTGCAACGACTCGCCTGGGTTTGTACCCCGTGTTACATCCGGGCTGTTTTGGAGACTGCCGAGAACTGCCGTTCTGCCAGACAGGTCGGAAAAGGCGACCGATTGGCTACACGAGTCACTACCATCGTGGCTACTAGGTGGTAGAGTTCTGCATTGTCTCGCCCGGGTCTGGTACCACCGCCTAACCTATTCCTGCTGACCTGACATGCTTGTCGCTGTCGTGTTCCGGTTTGGAGGGTAAGGTAGCCGGTAAACTTATGCATGTGGCATTAGACCTCGCCACATGATTACGCACCATTAACACCTTTGGTGTCTATAGGCGATGGTTGACTCTTTCCATCAGGAGACCCATCTGCTTGTGTGCTATTATGATATAAAAAAAACGTACCACCGCCGCGTTATTATTGGTGCGTATGGGTGCGTCAATATGTAAAAATTGCCATATAAGTATGTATATACTTATTGATAATGATAATTACTAATTGTCATCATTAATTATTAGCGTTTTATTATTAACTAGCCGCAGCGTGCAGCCCACTGCGTTATAACAGTTTTCGGTGAATTCCGCGAGATCACCTAATTTTCCAGATATAAAATGAAGCGTATGTGCTATTCCAGCTCATCATCTAACTTTGTGCCAAATTTCATTCAAATCGGTTTACTGGCTTAGGCGTGAAGAATAGATGGACAGACGGAAATAGTTACTTTCGCATTTATAATATTTTAATTCAGTAGTTTTTAGTGATCGAGTAACAAACATCCATTCAAACATCCATCCGTCAACATCCAAACTTTCGCATTTATAATATTAATAAAGATAATTTTATGCCGTTTTCTTTGCGGAGTAAGCAGAGTGAACCGAACCTCAGCGGATTAAATGCGCTTCACTGATATCATAGTTGATAACACGTTAAAGATCTGATAACGACTATCACTTCTTTGTAATGATAACTGAGACCGTCGGTTTTACGTACTTATGCAAATTAGTGGGTGTTAGCATCACCACGATGTTACACTTTTCAATAACGGATAAAATGTCCGACCCGGATTTTATCCGGTAATCAAATATTATTGAAGGTCAGGCAAAAATATTATTGAAGTTTTTCGAAATTTTCATAGAAAAACTAAATCTCGGAAGCAGCTAGGAGTCTGATGGTTTTTTTAATATGAATAAGAAGCGCTTGACCACGATCTCGCCTGAAAGCGCTTCCCTAGTAGGTACCTGTTCACTCTTTTCTTGAAGATCTCTAGATTGTGCTCGTCGGGAACACAGACTCAGGAAGCATGTTCCAGTCCCATGCGATTCGAATGAAAAATGTGTAGTCGAACCTCTTTGTCCGAGTACGTAGAACGTCCACCATATGGCGATGCCTAGAATCTTTACGCCTCGATGATCGATAGAAAAACGGGAGTGGCGGAATCAAGTCGTACAATTCTGCAGCGCACTCTCCAAAGTGTCTCCGATAAAAAACCGATAAACTAGCCACTCTGCGACGATGAGCGAGGCTCTGGAGTTTTTTGCCTACCAGATCATACTCGTTTATGAGTCTCTTGGCACATCTTTCTATCGCCTCAAGTGTCTCCAGCTGGTATTTGGCGGATTCATCCCAGAGGTGAGAGCAGTATTCCATGCACGAATAGACTTGTGCTTGATAAAGGTTGAGCAACTGTCCCGGGCTGAGATAATGTCTCACCTTCGCCAGAATACTAAGCTTTTTTGAGGCAACTTGGGCTTTAGATTCGATGTACGAACCAAAATTAAGAGTAGGCGTTAAGGTGATACCGAGGATATCGAGGTGGTCAGTTATCGGCACGGAATACTCTGGAAAGACAGATAGGTGGAATGAACTACGTTTAGAGAATACGAATACGAGAAGAGAATACGAGAACGAGAATAGATACGCCTGGATCTTAGTTGCATTAAACTTAACCAGATTGGCATCGCCCCAATCGGAGACTGCCTGTAAGGACAGGTTCAAAGGAACGACCATCGCCTCCTTGTGAGACCGGATCTGTGCCGTACTGGCGCGCGCACTGGATGCGTAACTCTTCACAACAGTGCTATCGTCTGCGTACCCATAGATACCAGGCTTCAGCAGGTTGTAAATGTGTAGCAGGAATAGAGTTGCGGAGAGAACTGACCCCTGAGGGACTCCGGCATTTGTTGTCATTTGGCCGGACGAGCAACCGTCGACCACTATTCTAATCGTGGTGGTGTATTAACAGCACTTTGGCTTCGCATAAGCATATAAATCTATCGGTATTGGCTAGAATAACCGGTAATCTTTATGAGATCGCTTTAATGTGGTGACGGGGATCATCAACCACCTTGTTATCTGACGAAATAGTGAACCATAGTAATCCGGAAAATTCACATACATTCGGTTAACTCTGTCCCCTACCCTACGAGGTAACTAGCGTGATAATAATATATTTTGTTAGTATCTTCGTTATTCATTTCATTTTTTATTACCCAAAATAGTCGGTTACGTCGTTAAGCATCACTCCATGTGCAAGTCCTACTCATTTTTGACCAATTTTAGTTGTAACAGTAATAAAACTAGCGTATATGCGTTAAATTCTTTCTTCTGTTAATATTGTTTAAGTCTCCGAGCTAACTCGTAAGGCGGCCGATATAATAAAAGATTAATTGACTCAACAAATGTCCCATGCGCTCACTACATTGTGTTATTGCTTTTAATGTGTTCACAGAGCAACTGCTTAAAGAGATACCGTGAAATAATAATGGTTAATTTTTATAATTTACACTTTTCAATATTGGCACTTGGTAAAGCTATATTATATTGGTTTTTGCGTAAACAGTATATTCAGGAAACAAATCGACGGGTCCTACGTAAGTTGTCGTAACTTAAATAATTCGATTTTTCTTTTACTTATGAAAATAATGACTCAACTTTTATAGACATTTTAATAATACGAAGAATAAAAATTGAAATTTCTATTAGAAGTTGGATTTTTTCAATAGAAAATTCATTTTTGTTCTTCGTGTTATTAAAAGATCTATAAAAGTGGAGTCATTTTGATAAATAAATCAAAAATCTCATTTTTTAAGTTACGACAACTTATGTAGGACCCGTCGAAATCTACAAAGGGCGCTCGAGCAACGCACACACAGACAACTCTCACGGACACGGTATCTCTTAATAGGCATGGATCATTTAACAGTTAACATATTAAATTTCGTACTAAATTTTTTTAACAATTAACAACTGTTATTTATATTAGCAAATACTGTTAAAAATTACCAATAACTTCATATAGGACAATAATGTTATTAAAAATATTTAAGCTAACTTGATTTATGATAATAATAACTGTTAGAAATTGTAAAATTACTCCAAAGGACCTTTTTTTTGCTCGCTAACTCGACGGCTTTGCGTTTTTGCTGCTTTTAATAATGTTATTAAAAATATTTGAGCTACCTTGATTTATAATAATAATAACTATTAAACTACTCCAGAGGACCTTTTTTTGATCGCTAACTCGACGGCTTTGCGGTTTTGTTGCTTCTAATAATGTTATTAAATTAAAAATATTTGAGCCACCTTGATTTATGATAATAATAACTGTTCAACTACTCCAGAGGACCTTTTTTTGATCGCTAACTCGACGGCTTTGCGTTTTTGCTGCTTCTAATAATGTTATTAAATTAAAAATATTTGAGCCACCTTGATTTATGATAATAATAACTATTAAACTACTCCAGAGGACCTTTTTTTGATCGCTAACTCGACGGCTTTGCGTTTTTGCTGCTTCTAATAATGTTATTAAATTAAAAATATTTGAGCTACCTTGATTTATGATAATAATAACTGTTAAACTACTCCAGAGGACCTTTTTTTGGTCGCTAACTCGATGGCTTTGCGTTTTTGCTGCTTCTAATATTGTTATTAAATTAAAAACTGTTAAACTACTCCAGAGGACCTTTTTATGGTCGCTAACTCGACGGCTTTGCGTTTTTGTTGCTTCTAATAATGTTATTAAATTAAAAATATTTGAGCTACCTTGATTTATGATAATAATAACTGTTCAACTACTCCAGAGGACCTTTTTTTTGGTCGCTAATTCGACGGCTTTGCGTTTTTGCTGCTTCTAATACTTATTGTACTACTGATATAATATAACATAAATAAATAACTGTTAAATATTAATTAATTTTAACAACATACCAGTTAACCTAATTTAACAATAAATTTCCATGCCTATCTCTTAATGGTTGGGAATAGCGCAAGCGCCAGTGGCATCCGATTGCAACACGCATCAGTGAACTTTATTGTGAAAAAAATTTGTGATACATACGTATAGCAATAACATTAAAATCTTTAATTTATTATTAGTTTACATATCTGTTCTTCCTGTTTCATTCTGAACAATAAATCAAACACCTAGATACGAGTACCACTACCGTTGATAACCCTAGGGCGACCGCCGAGCGTAGGTATGAAAAGTGAAGTACATACATGAACTTCAGTTCTGTTTCTATTTATTTGCTGGTAAATTCTTGCGGGATATATCCAGACTTGCATATAGGCGACAATTTAGTCTATGTCACTATGGCATAGTCTATGTGCAAAGTCTGAATATATTCCTCAAGAATATATTGTTGCACCACCCCAAAACCAATACTGTACAGACTGATTGGTGAGTTACTTTCGATACCTCTGGAGAGTACTCAGTACTTGATTCTCGTTAAAATGGAATAATAAAATTAGGGGCTTAATTATTGACCAATATTTCTCTAAAAATAAGTGAAATGTGGGTATTATACTCTCCTACGCACGCCGTGCTAGTCGACATAAAGTACACGCCGCCTCCACCCCACGCCCTCAACCTCACTACCTGCGCAACACGAGCATCTGCGCGGTGTCCAAGTATGGCGCAGGTAAATATAGGATTCTCGGTGTGCTGTTTACTAAGTTTACTAAGAAGTATTTTACTAGTTATTTTTTTAATGTTATTTTTTCCCATCATAATATGATGGGAAAAATTAACACTCGAGAAATACACAGCCTTATACTCGAGAATCGTTTTTTCGACTTGTGACACTATTTGATCGGATGTGCGATATATGATCGCCAACTATCACGTCCTTAAATATTGAAGGTAGCTCACCAATCAGTCTGTATATATAAACCAAGTGCAAATAGCGAAAAGCATAAATTATAAAATTAAGTATATACCACGTAATATACACTAAAATCCATTTAAATCTGTCAAGTGATAGAGACGAAAATGAGTAACAAACTCATAAACACACATACTCGCACAAAGAGAGACAGAGAGAGAGAGAGAGAGACCCACACATACACACAAAAATACACACAATAATACATATATCATTAAGGGATTAATGGTACAATTTCTCAGTATCATTATGTGTGAAACGAAAAAAATACATACGATCGTGGGCGTACCCACAATGGAGCAAGGTGGAGTATCTATCCAACCTTAAGCAGGGAATTCACTAGACGTATATTCCCGCGGGCAAGCCCGCAGATATGCCCGCCGGGACTTTGCTACTATAGGTCTGTGCAAATGTCTGCCAAGTGTATTACCGACGTGGGCCGTCCGGCCTTAAGTAGCTAAGAACTGGCGGGCAAGTCTGCGGGCTTGCCCGCGACATATCCCTCTAGTGAATTTCCTGCTTAAATCCCCGAAATGACATTAAAAATTTAAATTACTATAGCAAATCTATTTATTCATTTGTAAAATTTATAATTACCGCGCTAAATAATGCATATAATAACTCTACCACTTTGTAGTCAACACGTTTGGCCAATGGTTCGCCTTTTACAAACTTCCTGGCCTGAAGTTAGTTAGGAACAACTGTCCTATCCCGCCATAAAATAAGCGCTTTCTATTTCATTTACACAACCTTGTACAACAAGCGTTAAATGGAAGGCTTAAATAAAAAGCATTTTTATAATTTCTAGTTCATTTTTCGTTTATTTCCTACTAAAAAATGCTAGATATGCCTATGCAAACTATTTAATAAAATCGTATTTTCGTACCCAGGATATAGTGACTATATTTACGTAATTTAATCCATTAAAATACTGCAAAGCTATTACACGATAAAAGCGTACACTTAAAGCGAAAAGCTTGTTAATATTTAAAAGAGTGCAGAATGTATGAATAGGGTGTTTTGAAAGGCTATTCACAACATGGCTCCCCAGTCCCCGGGACACGTAGACGAGCCTTGTAAAGAGTTTCGTCTGATAAACCTCTATTGTTGTATCATCCCCAGCTACTTCCCCTGATATTCTTTTTTAAAAGGAAAACGTTTTTTTTTTCATTTAAGTATCTTTAAATAATTTCGTTATTCTAGTTTTTTTATAAGTTTAGAAACTACGGATGGTTAAGAGCGATAGAAACAATTGCATAGGGTGCGTAAGGGGAGTGTACTAAAAAATTAAGAAAACATTTTTTTTTTATATCATAAAATAGCAAACAAGCAGATGAGTCTAAAATATGCTATTTTTACGTCACACTATACTATTAAGCCACGCAAACCAAGTTGCAGGCAAAGGCTAGGCTTTTGTGAATAACTCATCTCATTTAGATAATTTAGGCTTGCCTTATGGAGCCGCGGCGTGTGACTATTATTTTATGAAGTTACTTTAAATAATACTTAATCGATATATATTTTGATCACACTTGTCGCTCGCTTTTAGAAAGCGCTATTTTTGTTTGCTATTAGCTGCAACCGCGACTTCATTTACATAGTTTAGATCTGAGCTTTAAATTTTTGCGCGTAGTCCCAAATATTTTTTGAAAAAAATGGGTACGTGTACTTATGTAGGCGTGTGAGAAGTTACACTGCTTTGGTGTTATTAAAAAACAGTTTTTAATTGCATGCAAATATTTAATTACAATAAAATAATAAAAGGAATAAAAAGGATAGTCAAGGATTTCGAGACGTAATGAGCGAAATGAAATGCGAACAACTTCAACCTGTAACTTTTGCGATGATGCGTGCGCATCTTAAAATTTCACTTTCATAATTTTTTCATAACGCGCCTAAAGAAGTATAACTTCAAAAAAAATGCCTAAGTTACTGTATAAAATCAGCTATCTGTCAATGTAATTAAAATCAGTTAGGTCACTTTGAAGATTTGCTGGAACAGACAGATAGACAGACAACAATTTTTAGAATTATTTTTTCGTACAATAAACATACATATTATTAACTCAGTATAAAGTCGTGATATTACATACAAACAAAAAAAATACGTACAAACACTTCGATTTTATTATTATAACAAGATTTTTTTAATAAAGTAATATAACTTTTAGGTAAATTTAAATTCAAATTTTAATCGAAACAATTTAAAGTTATACCATAATATAACAAAACGGATTATTATAAAACCGCGTCTAGTGCCAAGAGGCATCGTTTTCACTCTTAAGTATTTCTCCCGACGAGCCTGGAGATTCCGGTTAAGATAATAGAACGCCTCTTTATATATTACCTCCGGCTGCGGAGATTTTTTGTTCTCGTTTTTTGGAGCAACACTTGTACTGGAGGCCTTTGTTATGCTTAGATGTAAGTTTGTAACGCGCACGCTTTTCTATTCAACCTTAAAAATTAGAATTGGTCTGTGAATATTAAAGAGTGAATAAATGTATATTTTATTTGTAAGAATAATGTATCACACATGTACCTATTAAGATTATATTTTTTTTAATATTACTAGCGTATTCTAATACTAGCTGTTGCACTAACTAACTTACTATGTAACTACGTCTACGTAACTTTGTCCGCGCGGAGTTCGTTTACTCCGCACCGTTTCTCCCCCGGATTAACATATAGGCTACATATTATCACGCTATCACCGTGAAAATATGTAGCCTATATGTTAATCCGACCTATTAGTAATATTCATGCAAAATTTGAAGTAAATCCATACAGTACTTTTTGAGTTTACCCCGGACATACATACAGACAAACAGATAAACAGACAGACACACAGAAGGACGGACGGACGGATGGACAGATGGACAGACAGACAGACAGACAGTCAGACAGACAGACAGACAGACAGACAGACAGACAGACAACAAACACACAAACATTCGAAAAACTATATTTTTGGCTTTGATATCGATTGTAGATCACGCCCCAAGTATTCTTTTAAAAAAATATTCAATGTACAATTTTGACTTTCCTACGATTTTATTATATGTATAGATTATGTCCAAATGCTACTAATAAAACTAGCTGTACCCGCCCGTGTCCCCGTTTTCATCCGTAGGAAAATTTAAAAAAATGCCTAAGTTACTCCTTATTACATCATCTATCTGTTAGTGAAAGTCCCGTCAAAATCAGTCTGGCCTTTTGGGGGCTGAATCACCTTCGTCCGTAGGAGAACACCCGGGACTCTGTATCCCTACACGTGGCCCCTGGGTGGTGCTAATCAGGTGATATGGTGAGAGACATATGTCGTGGCTATAAGAACCACCCATTAGCTGAAGTCGTGACGCCAAGCGTCCGTTTTCCGTCACATTAACGCTGATGTAGCTTCAGTGAGGACGGATCGAATTAGTTGCGCCTATACAATCTGGCCGATCTGGATACACACTGACGTTGATGCATCTGGAGACTAGTCATGGAGGGTAGCGGGCTCCAAGGCACGGTGCACCGCTGGATGACCGCTAGTCAGTAGGTGGCCCAAGTAGAGTTCAAGCCACACGTGAAAGGTGGCCCCGCCAATTAGCGAAAAATCCCAAAATGCGCCATAGTGCCGGTTGGCGACCGGATGATAAGGCCCTTCCGACATTTTTAGGGGGCTCGGGCGTGCCCGAAGTCTCCAGACTAGTCCCCAACAGTATAACTTCCCAGTGTGCGCATCAGGTCCGGAAGAATATTGCCTCGATTTACTGCCGTCTTCACACCTACTTCACTCAGGCTCTTAATGAAAAAGACAAGGTACAAGAATAATGTTGTACAGCGGCAGTACTCCCTCTGAATGAAAGTAGACCTCACTAACATCAGAGGTTTATATTGTAATTTCGCTGCAGTTCATTTCCACCTGGAGACTCATAACCTTGTATCTTGTTCCTCACGGAGACACCAATAGGATGTCCGTTTGATTTGACGTACTTAACCTATTCCGGCTACACTCTGGAGTGTAATTTTAAAGCTCGGTCAGGTACGTCCGTGACAACATCTGCTGCCGGCGTCTCCGGTATCTAGAAGACCCCCGTTGCTCCGTACTATGGACACTGGTGAACACAGTTCTAGAGAAGCTTCTCTATGCCTGTGTCTTCCGTTCGCATAGCGGAGACCAGGACACGATCGGACTCACAGAGTACGTAAGTGAGGCGGCGGATACTGCTCAACACAAATTCTTCCGCTCAGTTAGTGCTGCTTCTGGGGGATTTCAATGCCCCACCACCAGGAGTTTCAGTGCACTGACCTCACTGAGAGAAATGCATAAACTGGCTATAGTATTAAATCTCACCCAGCTGGTTTAAGGAGCAACGCGGGTACCTGATGTTGAGAGCCATACAGCCAATTGCTTAGACCTTCTGCTGACTGCGGATATGGACTGCGACTCGGTGGTGATTTCATCGCCGCTTGGCCGCTCCGATCATTGTCTGGTGAAAGCTGTATCTGTCTACTTACCGCCCAAACTCCGTCCCCTTGTTGGTTTCGGGCTCCTTTGAAGAATAGACCAACTGCCGTTCTGCCAGGCAGGTTGTAATTGGCGACCGATTGGATATGCGAGTCACTACCATCGTGGCTACTAGGCGGTAGAGTTCTGCATTGTCTTGCCGGGGGCTGGTACCTTGCCTATTCCTGCCTCAATAGCGTCAGTGCTTGTCACTGTCGTGTTCCGGTTTGGAGGGTAAGGTAGCCGGTAAACTTATGCATGTGGCATTAGACCTCGCCACAAGATAGCAACGCACCATTAACACCTTTGGTGTCTATAGGCGATGGTTGACTCTTTTCATCAGGAGACTCATCTGCTTGTTTGCTATTTTATAATATAAAAAAAGTCCCAGGGGCCCTCGGCGTGTGTGGCGACACAAGTCAGCAGATTGGGACAAGTTGCATTCCTTCTTTGCGTCATATCCCTGGCGGCCTGTCTGCTTTTCTTCTGAAGACTCCTCGGCCTTCGTGGATGCTGTGACAGATGTGTTGCGACAAGGAATGGAGTATTTTATTCCTTTCTCCGACGAAGCCATGTCCAATAAAGCTCAACCCAGATTCAGAGCCGATTGTAGATGAGCTTGAGTGCTTGAGCATGAGGCATATCTGGCTTGGGTATGTGCTTGACACCGCAAAGCTAAGGACGTATCGGAGAAGAAGAAAGCTTTCAATCGGGCCGCCAAGTCCTGCAAAAAGGCTCTACTGAAACCTCGACTTGACCACGTCAGCCGAATTGGGAAAAATCTGGCTTTCTACCCCTACGGTAGTAAAGCTTTTTGGTCAATGACCGCCAATACAGGTTTCGCTGAAATTGGTCCACTGGGGATCCTCTAGCATATGCCACCTACATGTTTAGCGCGGCCATCGAGAATCATGGTGAAGCACTAGCTGTCTCCCTTGATATCTCGAAGATCTTTGGTCTTTGAGAGTGTATGGCATGATGATAGTCTTATTGGCAAGCTTCCATCTTATGGTCAGCCTACTGGTCTCTGCGTCTGGATCTCAGATTTTCTGAGTAACCGGTCGATTAGAGTAGTCGTTGACGGCTGCTCGTTCAAAAAAAAGGCTATAAATGTCCCTCAGGGATCAGTTCTCTCCGTAACTCTATTCCTGCTACATATAAACAACCTGCTGAAGCCCGGTAACTGTGGGTATGCAGAAGACAGCACTGTTGTGGAGAGTTACGTATCTAGCGCGCAGGCCAGTACGGCACAAATCTGGTCTTTAAGAGAGGCGATAGTCTATTGTATGAACCTGTTCTTGCAGACAGTCTCCGATTCGGGCGATGCCAATCTGGTCAAGTTTAATGCAACTAAGACCCAGGCTTGTCTACTCTCCGCTAAACGGAGTTCATTCCACCAATCTCCGTCACTCCAGGGTGTATCCATGCCGTTAGCTGACTACCTCGAGCTAGTTGGTATCACCTTAAAGCCTACTCTCAACTTTGTTCATACATTGCCCCCACTAAGCCCATGTTGCCTCAAAAAAGTATTCTGGCGCAGGTGAGATAGTATTTCAGCACGGGACAGTTGCTCAACCTTTTTCAAGCACGACTTGTGCTTGAAAAGGACGTACGTGCATGGAATACTGCTCTCATCTCTGGGATGGATCCGCTAAATACAAGCTGGTGTCACTTGAGGTGATAGAGAGGCGTGCCAAGAGGCTTATAACCGATGATGATTTGGTAGGCAAAAAACTCCAGAGCCTCCCTCATCGACGCAGAGTGGCAGTATATCGGTTTTTTAAACCTGCCTGCCTAACAGAACGGCAGTTGGCTTATTCTTCAAAGGAGCCCGGACCAACACGGGAGAAAACTTTGTACTTTTCAGCCATTCCGATAAAAATAGATCGTTAAAATAATAATTACTATTTTTATTTTATTATCTCTGCGTCTGTACGTTGATTACTCTGTCCATTCACTTAATAGGTCATTATGAACTTATAAATTAACTTACATGAGAGCCTGAGATGCTGTTCTGTATTGTAATAATCATTTTAACTGACAATCGACTTTAATTAAATGGATTCAAACTATATTTCGTAAAATGATAGATAGCAGAAACAAATTATTCCATTAGCTGGCGCTACCAGTAGTTTATTCTACACTGTCGTCGGCACTTGGTGAACTCCATTTTCATTCAATATTTTATATAAATGAAACAATTGTACTGTTTCACAATAAATATCGTAAAACAGTACAAGTGTTTTTTTTTATATAAAATATTGAATCTACCAGTAGCAGTTGGTGTGGTGTTGGTCCAGGCTTCTTTGAAGAAGAGAGAAATTGCTTTTCTGCCAGGCATGTCGTAAGAGGCGACCGATTGGCTGTACGTGTCAGTACTATCGTGACTACTAGGTGGTAGACTTCCGCAACGTCTCGCCCGGGTATTTGGTACTAAAACCTTACTTATTCTTGCCGCAAAAGCGTCAATGCTTGTCATTGTCGTGTCCGGTTTGGCTGGCAAGGTAGCTAGTAGACTTATGCATGTGGCACTTAGACCCCACCACAGAGATAGCAACACACCATCATTATCTTTGGTGTCTATAGGCGATAATTTCTCTTTCCTTCATCATCATCATCAAGAGAGCCATCTGATTGTTTGCTGTCTTTTAATATAAAAAAATAGTATTGACTGACTGGTCAATCTCACTATTGGTAGAGCTACGCTCTAACTTATGTGTCAGTTATCTGGTCATATTGTTCATACTGAAGTATTCAGTACTCGACTCTTCTACCAAATATGTAAAGAATAAGTAATTTAATTTTGACTTAATTTTCTTGTCCTCATATATAAAATTCTCGTCACAATGTTAGTTACCATCATAAACCGTATAAATAATAATATAAATCATAAAATAATAATAATAAATAAATATTCACGGGACAAATTACACTTGCTGATGTAACCCCAAAGTAAGCAAATTATTTGCTTGTGTTATGGGTGTTAGTCAACGATACCTATACATAGAAATACATATATAAATACGAGAATATATTTAATAAACACCCAAACCCGGAAATACAAACATATATGCTCATTACATAAATGCTTGTACACGTCGGGAATCGAAGCCAAGCCCCGTCGATTGTGTAGTCAGGGTCGCTAACCACTCGACCAACGCGACGGTGCGATAAAAAAATATTACCATACACCTCCGTAACGGCCTGACCGATTTTTAGGGGTGTGAAATATAATATGCACATTCGTTACGTCTGAGAATCGGAAATTTTTACAATGCAGGGGCTGAGGGTTGCAGCTAGTGACATATTTTTCTAACAATAAAAGATTTATTAAATTAACATTTCATTTTATCGGAAAAAATAAATTTACACTATATCATATAATCAATATATAAAGGTGCGTTGCTATCTTGTGGCGAGGTGTAATGCCACATACATAAGTTTACCGGCTACCCTACCCTCCAAACCGGAACACGATAGTAGCAAGCACTGACGCTATTGCGGCAGGAATAGGTAAGGCGGTGATACCAGACCCGGGCGAGACAATGCAGAACTCTACCACCTAGTAGCCACGATGGTAGTGACTCGTATAACCAATCAGTCGCCTTTTACGACCTACCTGGCAGAACGGCAGTTGGTCTATTCTTCAAAGGAGCTCGGGACCAACACGGGGAAATATTGCGCTTAATAGCTTTCAAAGATTACCTACTTATTATATATAGATTATTATTACTTATTATATATAATTATTATTAATTACTATACAGGTATTATTTATTTATTTATTTATTTATTTAATACTTTATTGTACACTTATATAATGACAAAAAAAAAATTAAACGATACTTAAAATAATGCACAAAAGGTGAGCTTATCCCTAACGACAGAGATTTCTTCCAGCTAACCCAGAAAGTGAAGCTGGGAAAGGAAAGTGGAAGGCATCGTGCACAAGCATAAAGACGAACACAAATATATAAATTATATTGAAATTCTAATTATTCATACATTGCAAGGATATGTTAACACACGAAGGAAAATTTTACGACAATTGCGCGAACAGTAGAGTATAAAATTTAACACAATTAATGTTTATTTTGCGGAGGACTGCAGAAACCTAATATTTTGAAATAAATTGCATTAGAAATACATTAAATTAATAAAAATATAAGATATAATCCATCATACACACTACATTTATGTGACATAAACGATAATACAAACACATGAATACTATTTTCTTTATGGCTAAAGTCAGTTGTTAAACTTAAAACATTTTATTATTTAGTTTATGGTCGTATGGTCGAATTTTAACCACGGGTGATCGCTAGTAATATTTAATAAGTAATTGTATAATATATTATAGATTACTTATTTTCAAAGAAACTACAAATAAATTTGATT
The DNA here is from genome assembly GCA_036924255.1 of Apodemia mormo. Lineage (NCBI taxonomy): Eukaryota > Metazoa > Arthropoda > Insecta > Lepidoptera > Riodinidae > Apodemia > Apodemia mormo. The sequence goes on along the minus strand of JAUPFN010000009.1, from coordinate 40,615,934 downwards.
TAAACAGGTACTTACTCCTCTATAAAATACCACTGATCCCTTTTGGGGCGAACAAAATATCCGAGAAACTAACTATTACTAATTTCGATTCGTAACAAATAATTAGATCATTTTATTAAAGTTTTAAAAACATCACCAAGTCTGACATAAACACAGTCACAATAAAGGATATAACGTCCGGTAAATCGCTCGTGTGCCCCGAAATGCGACCGGGAACGAACTGGAAGTGGGAACAGCGATAGTGTTGAAAAAATATGATTGAAGCGTCGTCATGGTGATCGGGAGATAGGAGGCTGGGATAGAAATGTTTTTGGGAAGCTGTCGCTAGAGATATCTTTCTTACATTAATAGATTTCATAGAAATAACAAAATTATTCTTTTAGCTTACTTATTTGCTGATCTTTTCTTCTGTCCATATACGAGTAAAATTCTTTTGTGTGACCAAAAAACATTACTTTTCATTTTTTAATCAAGTTAAAATTAGTCTTTATCTGTTCGGAATATTGTAGGTTTTTAATTCGGTTAAGTCTTTTTTTAGATATCCGTGCCTCTAAAGGAAAAACCGGAACCTTATAGGATCACTTTGTAGTCCGTCCGTCCGTCTGTCTAACAAGACCCTTTTTCTCAGGAACGCTTAGAGGTATTAAGCTGATATTAATATCAAATACTCAGGTCTACTGTCCCTTGAAGCTGTGAAAAAATCAAACTTCTAAGCCAACGTAATCAAAAGATCCAGCCGTTTATGCCACAAATTTACGCACATTTTCGAGACTCGCAAGAGAATCAAAACCTACAGAATGATTCCCGTAAACTCAGAATCTTGAAATTTGTTACGAAGCAACGAATTATAGTACAGATAAAGGAAACATTGCGGAAACCGTAAATTTTTAGTTACATCATATAATAAAAGCATTTTTTTTGCGGTTGATATATTGTTGCTTCCATGTACACAGGTTCGTACGGAATCCTCGGTGCGCGAGTCCAACTCGCACTTGGCCATTTTTTTATATTACAGAATAGCAAGCCAGCTAATCTTCTCCTGACAAAAAGAGGAAACCATCGTCTATAGACACCGGAGATATACCTAAATAGAGTGTTGTTGTTCATAATGTCAAGGATAGAATTTCGAACACATAAGTTTACTGGCTACTTTTCCTCCAAATGGGAACATCAAAGTAATAAGTACTGACTTGTACTGAGTTAAGGCGGTGGTAGCCCGTGCGAGAGTTTGCAAACTACCGCCTACAGTATCAACGATGTAAGTGTCATATATTAGCTTTTTCTTGGCTTTTACAACATGCCTAGCAATAAAACAGCTTCAGACAAACTTACTTTTCCTTTCCCCGTGTTGGATCCGAGCAATTTCCTCGTGTTGGATTCGGGCTTCTTTGAAGAATAGATCAACTGCCGTTCTACCAGGCAGGTCGTTAAAGGCGACCGATTGGCTATGCGAGTCACTACCATCGTAGCTACTAGGTGGTAGAGTTCTGCATTGTCTCGTCCGGGTCAGGTACCACCACCTTACCTATTCCTGCCGCAATAGTCTCAGTGCTTGTCGCTGTCGTGTTCCGGTTTGAAGGGTAAGGTAGCCGGTAAATTTATGCATGTCGCATTAGACCTCACCACAGGATAGTAACGCACCATTAATATCTTTGGCGTCTATAGGCGATGGTTGGCTCTTTCCATCAGGAGACCCATCTGCTTATTTGCTATCTTATGATATAAAAAAAACTTTCCTTATTTCAATCATTTAAGGATAGATTCTGAATAATAAGTTAGCCTATAGGCTGTGTTATGGCAGGAATGTGGAGAATGTTGAAACATTACTAATACATGGACATCAAAACGGGCCTGCTGCGGGGCGTAGCGGGCCTCATCACAACACAGCGCATTTCCGTCTATATTTCCTAATATTATTCTCTTTTGTTGATCATTATAACGTAGATCTTATTATTTTTGTGTTTATAGCACTCATCCCGTGCTTAGGAAAACTCTAAAGGATTTGAACCTGCGATCGATTCCCTAAAGCCCGGCTTTAGGGAGACGATCGCAGGTTCAAATCCAGCATGTCAATATTTTTCTTTGTTGTTTTAAGCTCTTCAACGTAGATCTTGCAAACCATATAGCTCATATAGCTATACCCAAAAATTAAAATTATTAATTGTTATTATTATGGATGCATAATTACGTGATTTATACGCCGAGCAAAAATCTGCCTCGATGCGGCCAGCTAAGACCCACCGCGCCATAGTATGCGATACTTTATTTATAAAAAAATTTGCAGATTTTTGCAATGTGGCCCGGATTCAATTTATAGTGCGCATTTTAATAATATAATTTAAATCACATGTGTCGGACTCTAACAATATCCCAATTAATACAATCAAGTGCGCTAGTTAAAACTTTTTTTAATATTTGAAAAGGTTCAATAGAGAATCGAAACAACGCAGAAATAATTACCTATGTATTAATGTTTATCAAAAATTGTCTACGTTTCTGCTACAACATCATTTATATACTTACCAAAATGGATGCTATATATAATAATAAACTATTAAAAATTAAAAATTTCAAAAACCCCCGACACATCCTCAGTCCTCCATTCCGCTGTATATGCATCATTTTAAGAGCAAACGTGAAAGGATCTGATGATCTACGGAAGGGAATCTTGTAGCACCAGCGGTTCCTTACTCAATGAGCTTAAGTTGTTTTATTGCAAAGCTCCCATGGCCTCCAACTCCATTCTGTAACCATGGAAATCATTTTGATTTAGAGTGTAGGTAAAAATATATAAAATGAAACCACACTCATTGGGCTTATTTTGTTTAGTGCAGAAGTTCCATGGCCACTTTCTAGTTCCATTGTCAAACCCTGAGAATCTCCTAGTAATAAAAGCCACCAATATCAGCCCACTTTCCGATGGCCAACTTTCAGCTCAATCATTATTATATCTTAGAAAATATCCGGTACCTAAGTATTTACCAAAATAAACCGAATCAGCCAACATTAGATTGGTTTATCTAGATTAGCTTAAAAGTTCTAATGGACTTCTTTTAGCTGTATCATCAGACACTGGAAAACATCCTGTTTTAAAGTCGTTAAAAGAACGAATCAAACGATACCAAAATCGATGATGCTGCCATCTTCATTCATTCGTTCGTTTCGTTCTCATGGCCTTCTCTAACCTTATCGTAAGAACCTGGAAATCATCTCACACAAGATTATTTATCAAAACAGAACAAATAAGTCCAAACGCGATGGGTTTATCTCATTTAGTTTAAAAGATCCCGTAGCCACCTTCCAATTACATCAACAGATTCTTAAAATTTTTCAGCACCTTAACAGTTTACCAAAACAAACCCAATTAGCCCGTACTCGATGGGTTTATCAGGTTTAGCGAAATCTCATAGACTTCTTCCAGCTTTATCTTCAGAAACTGGAAGTTATTTTGTTCCAAAGTCCTTATTTGAACGAACCAAATAAGCCCCGAATCGTGGCGTTGCTCAATCTAAATTAGAAGTTCCCATAACCTCCTTCTTGCTTTATAATAGGACCACAGAAAATATCTAGCACCAGGGTAACTCTCAAAACAGAAGAAATCAGACTAAACTCGATGAGTTTATCGTGTTTAGTTCAAAGGTTCCCATAGCTACCTTCAATTTTCATTATTAAATTCAAAAAATCATCTAGCACCAAAAATATACTAAAACAAACCGAAACAACCCACACTCAATGGGTTTTTCTGAGTTAGCTTAGGATTTCTCATAGACTTCTTCTCACTCTATCATCTGACACTGGAAGCCGTCCTACTCTAAAGACATCTTAAATCAAAGACTAAAAATCATCTATATTTTTCATATCATAAGATAGCAAACAAGTCGATGGGTCTCCTGATGGAAAGAGTCAATCGTCGTTTATAGACACCAAAGGTGTTAATGGTGCGTTGCTGTCTTGTGGCGAGGTCTAATGCCACATGCATATTTCACCGGATACCTTACCCTTCAAACCCGAACACGACAGTGACAAGCACTGATGCCGCAGGAATAGGTAATGTGGTGGTACCAGACCCGGGCAAGACAGTGCAGAACTCTACTAACTAGTAGCCACGATGGTAGTGACATGTATAGTCAATCGGTCGCCTTTTACGACCTATCTGGCAGAACGGCAGTTGACCTATTCTTCAAAGGAGCCCGGGACCAACACGGGGTAAATCTAGCATTAGAGTATTTGTCAAAACAGAATAAATGTATCTACACTCAACGGTTTTATCTCCTTTAGTTTAAAAACTATCATGGCCACCTTCTAGTTTCATCATTAGATCCTAAAAATTATCCAACACCAAGGTGTATGTCAAAACAAACCCAATCAGCCCACACTCAATGAGTTTATCTGAATTTGCTTAGAAGTTCTAATAGTTTTTTTTTTTGACTCTTCTAATAGACTTTTCTATTGCCTGATGATAGAGATATGAAGTCCTTATAATAACGATACAAATGATCCCAAAGTCGATGATGTTGCTCTATTTTATTCCAAAGTTCCCATAACGTACTTCTAGCTCTATCATGAGACTCTGGAAATCGTCTAAAACTAGAATGTTTATCCAAACAGAACAAATGAGTCCAGTTTCGATTAGCTTATCTTATTTAGTTTAGGAAATCTCATGGTTACCTTCTAGTTCTATCATTAGATCCTGAAAATCATCCAGCACTAAGGTGTTTACTAATACAAGACAATCAAGTGCTAATTCAAAAACATTACCTCGTTCAATTTAGGAGTTCATTATAGTTCCATATTGATTCTGGATTCTTGAAGTTTCAATATCACTTTTTCAGCTCAATTTTCAGAACCTTATCACTGTGAAAAAGATCTTACTGTAACAAATAAAACGATTCCAAACTCCACTATATTAGCAATTTCTATCTGTGAGTTACAATTGTACTCTTACGGCTCCATCTTCAGTTCTTCGACATTATATATAATGGAAATTTCACATCATTAAAAACCCATGGAGTCCGAACTTGACTATATTATCTCTTTTTACATTCTACACGTAATTTAGTAGCACTTTATCCGCTCCATCTTCATATCCTTGTTATCATGAACACTAATCAAACTTGGTACTTATAGCGATAAGACTTAGTCCAAACAAGATTGTCTTGTTAAAACTCTACATCAGAGAGTTCCAGTCCCTATATCTAGGCCTCATCATGAGCTTAGTTGGACGGTACCATATTATTGTATTATCACTGAGCTTTCACAAATTTGTCAACTTTTTGTACAAATGGATATCAGAAAGTCGTTAAAAATTGGCTTGCTATATTTGGAAAATCTGTTATTTAAATACGAAAATTGCCAGTTAAATAGATGCTGATGATCTTCGAATGAGGATCTTAAAATATCAGCTCAAGTTTACCATGTGATTGCAATATCAATAAAGTAACAGAATATAACATTTAGTATTGATAAAGCATTTACAAGTCACTTAATTCCTTTCATCAATTTGAAAAAAGCTGATGACCTTGAAATGGTTGAACAGAATCTCTAAGCTAAGAAATCTAAGCTAAGAACCATCTCGCAAAACTGGGCAATTAATTAAAAACCGCAACCAAATCGGACCATCCTCCAGGACGCTACGATACCACGGACAGACACACAGATACACACCTGAAACTTATAACACCCCTCGTTTTGTGTCGGGGGTTAAAAATTAGTCTATGTTTCACGCCTGCTTTTCAATTATCTCCATTCCTAATTTCCTTACACTTATTCAAAGCAAGAGTCTTCAAGTAAAAGATCTGATTAATGCCGCGGCCTTGAAAATCGATTGAAAATGATTAAAAATAAAACTTTAATACTTTGGTAAAACCCCAGGTTGATTAATGATGTAATATAATACTCTAGTCATTTAATATTCAACTTCTGGGCAGAATAAATATAATATTGCAGTTATAGGGTTCAGTGGCACATTTAGCTCATGAATTTCAATTGGAAATATTACACAATATCCTACGGCGGATGCTGCACTGTACAAACATTCATATTGGATTCAGTCGCCACTACGTCGCCTCATTTATTGAATTGCACCCTTACCCACGTTGATGGACGAAAAACGTAAAACTGAAATGAACTTTATTTTCTATATCACAGAAACTAGTATTGAATGTAACTAGGGGAATATTTTAATTGAATACTCCTGCTGGGAGATGATGTCCTAGTAGTTGTTGTTTTGATAAATTTTGCAACAAAAGAAAAGAAAAAAAATATCTTTACGCCCGTATCCTGAAGAGGCTACAACCAGTGCATCTATTATTAGCCAAAAGTCTAACAATGTGATACGTGGCAAGCTTATCGATAAACACGCACTTATCCAAATCCAGATAACGTTGTTTTTATCAGAAAACTGAAAAAACACGTTTTTGAATTGCATGACCCGGATAACGAACTCGGCACATGTGGTCAACACCGACACCGAATCACTAGACGACAATGGCGCTAAAAAAGAAAAGAGGTATTAAGAAGTAAAAAATAATAATTTTCGAAACGTCACTTTTTTTACTATAAAATTTCTTGATTGCAAATAAAAAAACAGAGAGGTGTTTCTTTATTAGAGTCAAATGTTCCCCACATTTGATTCTAATAAGAATCAGCACCTTAAAACTTAATATTTCCCAAACATTGCTTTTACAGACTTTCAATGTTTTTCAAAAACCTATGCAACAATAGGGACACTTATACCCCACACGAAAAAAAAGTTTACATCCACACTTTATTGGTAGAGCTACCCAAAAAAAAATATTTTCCGAAATTTTATGTTACCACTTTGTTACCGAGGCTAATATTATCTACTAGCTGTTGCCAGCGACTTCGTCCGCGCGGACTTCGTTTACTCCGCACAGCCCCTCCCCCGTAGGTGATAGCGTGATAATATTTAGCCTATATGTTGACCCGACCTGTTAGTAATATTCATGCAAAATTTGAAGTTAATCCATTTAGTACTTTTTGATTTTACCCCGTACATACATACAGACAAACAGACAACAATTCTAAAAACTGTATTTTTGGTTTTGATATCGATTGTAGATCACGCCCCAAGTATTCTTTTAAAAAAATATTCAATCAATAGCGAAACGTCAAGTGTTCCTTACCTACTTCGAAACCCTAAAAAAATAGACAGTGGTGAGAATAGTCATGCTCTGATTATTCACAACTGTAGAAAGAGTGACAGATTGATTTGATTAAACAGGTATAATACTGCAATTGGATGTAGTTACAGAATTAGATCAATAATAACGAACTAATACTGATACGGATCAAATTGATCGTGTGCTATTTGAGAGTTGGGTTAAGTTTCCAAAACCAGCGTATGTGCATAAAGAATATATATATATATATATATATATATATATATATATATATATATATATATATATATATATATATATATATATATATATATATATATATATATATATATATATATATATATATATATATATATATATATATATATATATATATATATGCACGGGACAAATTACACTTACTGATCTAACCCCAAAGTTAACAAATTATTTGCTTGTGTTATGGGTGTTAGTCAACCATACTAATACATAGAAATACATATATAAATACTAGAATATATATAATAAACACCCAAACCCGGAAATACAAACATTTATGCTCATCTAAATTATTTATTGCATAGTCAGGGTCGCTAACCACTCGACCAACGGGGCGGTCGATACAAAAAAGATTATATAAATATGGTCCGGAGGAGAAAAAGAGGCAAGGTTGTCAGAACCGTATAGCATTTAATTCTATTTGCTTAGAAGGGTTTGACATAAATATATGTATATACATATGTATATAGGATGGTAAATATAAATATATCTGTATGAGATATAGAGATATTGATATTTATAAAATCTACTCAATAACCCCCCGTTTCACAGTAACGGTCATTTGGACACATTTCGAAAAATAAAATAATTATATAAACACACGGCTCAAATTCATTTGCACTATCATATGTATAGATTCAGGCGTTAGTCTGCGGATATCCATAATTCAAAGACGTATTTATTTATTCATTTCATTTATTCGCATATTGCTTGAAACATGATATATTATATGTTATTATTTATTTGTTGTACAATCGTCCGCCATTTCTCAATAGCAGGCAAGACGGTTTTTAGTTAGATATCATAACTATAATAATTTCTACTTTTCAATAAATAGCCTTTGAGAAAAACTTAACACTAATTTTAATTAATTGATATAACAAATTATTACTAATAACTACCATTAACTAATAATTACTATTATTATTATTCTCTAAAATTTATTTACATATTTTATAGTCATTTATTTTTTTAAATAGCATTATACATGAATTATTAAATTATTATGATAAACATCACATTACACATTGCATAACGTAACTAAGGTATACAATTTAAAAAATCTTACATAAATTTCTTCCGTGTTGGTCTTGGACTCCTTAAAAAATTGGCCTACTGCCGTTCTGCCAGGCAGGTCGTAAAAGGCGGTCAATTGGTTGTACGTGTCATTACCGTCGTGACTACTAGGTGTTAGAGTTCCGCACCATCAAGTCCAGGCACTTCGTACAATCACTTTATTTATTTATCGATTATCGATGCGAGTCACTACCATCGTGGCTACTAGATGGTAGAGTTCTGCATTGTCTTGCCCAGAATGTGGTACCAGTACCACATTCTTATCAAATTCTTACATATTCCCGCCGCAATAGCGTCAGTGCTTGCCACAGTCATGTTCCTGTTTGGAGGGGAAGGTAGCCGGTAATCTTATGCATGTGGTATTAAACCTCGCCACAAGATTAACATAACGTGTAACACATCATTAACGTTTTTGGTCTCTATAGGCGATGGTTGACTCTTTCCATCAAGAGACCCATCTGCTTGTTTGCTATCTTATGATATATGTATATAAAAAAAGTAAAGTGGTCTCTGAAACAAAAGACAAAGCAAACTTTGAATGTCATTTCACAGTGTAAAGTTTTATTAGACTCCTGAGTGCTAAGTGTGAGTTTTTCTTTTCGCATTCGATCGTGAGCGCGTTTGGAGTTTACTAGGAATTTGTATGTGATTTGTACAGCGCCACCTAGTGGTAAACGTGAGAAACCAGTTTACAACTAGGTGGCGCTGCACAAATCACATACAAATTCCTAGTAAACTCGAAACGCGCTCACGATCGAATGCAAAAAGAAAAACTCATACTTAGCACTCTGAAGACGCTTCGGTTCCGAAATTAATCGAGCGTTGAGTGCTTATTTTGTGTGTTTTCTTGCTTGTGACGTAGAAGAAATTATGGTTTACGTGGGACGTGGGATGTTGGTATTGTGCCACTGGGGCTTCTTTTAATTTTCGGACCTTGGGTACACAAACTTTTGTTTCGTTGCATCACTGCAGTTTCCTAAAAGGTTACGCGGAAATTTTGAAAATTAAATACCCCAATATTGCCATTTGGACTAATTAACTTGAATATCCCCGTGTTGGTCCCGAGCTTCTTTGAAGAATAGGCCAACTACCGTTCTGTCAGGCATGTCGTAAAAGGCAACCGATTGGCTATACGAGTCACTACCATCGTGGCTACTACGTGGTAGAGTACTGAATTGTCTCGCCAGGCTGTGATACCACCGCCTTACGTATTTCTACCGTAATAGCGTCAGTGCTTGTAACTCTCGTGTTCCGGTTTATAGGGTAAGGTAGTCAGTAAACTTATGCATATGGCATAAGATCTCGTCACAAGACAGCAACACCATTAACATCTAGCGATGGTTGACTCTTTCCATCAGGAGTCCCATCTGCTTGTTTGCTATCTAATGATATTAAAAAAAATCGGTACTTGTATAAGAAGGTATCCTAAATAAAGTTTTTTACTTTTCTAACTATACTGACTGAAGTATAACTATACTTACGAAGGAAAAACTTAACGCGAGTGAAGTCACGATCAAAAGCGAGTTACTTTATAAACGATACCACTACAGTTCTTCAGTCCTTGTGGGCTCTTTATCACGTTTTTATAGTCAGCAAATCGATTCTCGCCAGATATATCATGCAAGATTCTGTAGACCGCCTTGTTGATTGAATGGCAAGCGACACTTTGACACTGACTATGCAATAGATGGGCCTTTGATTCGATTCCCGACAGCGACGTTTATTTGTGTGATGTGGTAAAAGGTTTGTATTTCTGATTTTGGGTGTTTATAAAATATATTTTAGTACACATATATGTATATTTATATGTATTAGTGTGGTTGACTAAAATTAAAACATAATATTTATCCAATATTTTTTGACATAGTTAAATTTATTGACAATCGACTTTTGATCGGAATTCGATCATAATTCTATGACTACATTTAACCAAAGATTAAATATAAAACCCCTTTTAAGGTTGACATAAGGCTTGAACCATAAATAAAACAATGCAGCATATTTGTATATTATGTACGTCATATTAATTGTGGTGTGTGTTATAGTTGTTTTCATTAATTTAATAAATTCCTATGCATCCATACTTCCATACTAATATTATAAATGCGAAAGTCTGTCTGTTTGTCTATCTGTCTGTCTGTTGCGTTTTCACAGCTAAACCGCTGGACCGATTTTCATGCAATTTGGCATAGTAATAGTTGAAGATCCGAGCTCAAACATAAGCTAATTTGTTTTCAAAAATAAACCCTTAAGAGGCTGAAATAGGGGATGAAATTTGTATGAAAAACTATATTGACGACATGTTAATCTATTCGCGGGCGAAGCTGCACGGGTCAACTAGCTATTATGTAAAAATATTAGCTGTCTGCGCTCATTCAATACGTTAACTTCTGCTATGCCAATTTTCATACTCCTCCGTTCGCGTTAGTCGTAAAAAGGGGTACAATATTTTCGCTTCACATATTAATATATAGATTATTCATCTTACATCATAAAAGATAGCAAACAAGATGGTTCCCCAAATGGTGAGAGATTCCTGTACCTATAAACACTGAAGATGAAAAAAGTGCGCAGCCATTCGTGTGCCGAGGATGTAACGTCACATGTATAAGTTCACCGGTTACCTTACATTCAAAACCGGAACAAGACAGTAAAGTAAAGTATTAGATACCTTCATAATTAATGCCAATCCTTACTAATATTATAAATTTAAAAGTGTGTCTGTCTGTTACGTTTTAACTACGCTAAATCAATAAACCGCTTGGAATAAAATTTAGCAAGGCAATAAATAAATAAATTTTACTGGACAAATTACACAAATTGCTCTAACTCTAAAGTAATCAAATTATTTGCTTGTAATATGGGTGTCAGTCAATAATACTATACGTAGATGGGTGATTCCGTTCTAACTGTGATATTCAATGTCCTGTATTGTTTGTTCTCACAGGTCGTTAATTAATAATTAATTTATGAAATTTTTGTACTTATTGGAAAATAATAAACATATTTCAACATTATTTTCATATAATATAACTTGCCACTTACAGAAAACTTACAATATATCACTTAAATGTCAATACCGTGTCATGTCCATTTCTAGAATTTATTTATAAATTGTTAGTTTTTTTGTCGTAATAAATGATTTAAACTAATTACCTCATAAATTCTAATGTTTACGACAAAAAAAACTAACAATTTATAAATAAATTCTAAAAATAGACATGACACGGTACTGACATTATATCACAGTTAGAACGGAATCACCCAGATATACATACATAAATACTCAAACATATTTTAATAAACACCCAAACCCAGAAATACAAACATATAAATATAAATAAACTCATAACATAAATGTTTTGAGCTTATTTATATTTATTTGAATTGAACCCGAGCTTCATTGATGCGTAAGTCAGGTTCGCTAACCACTCGACCAACGGAGCGGTCAATGTTTAAAGACTTAGGTTGCTAGGGGTGGGGGTCAAACAAAGTTTGATGCAATAACGATGAAGAATAATTTTTCTCTCTTGCTTGTCATGATCCATTTTGAAGAATAGTATTCTGTCAGGCAGTTCATAAAAGACGAAAGATTGGATGTTATACGTCTCACTTCCATCGTGACTAATAGGTGGTAGGATTTTGCATTGCCTCGCCCGGGTCCGTTATTACCGCCTTATCGATTCCAATCATATGCGTCACTACTTGTCGTTACTCGTTATCCCGAAGATATGAGCGTGCTAAGGCACACGCAGTCCGGAATGTATGCGACAATAGCCTCATTCACATCTGCATTTGTCCTGTCATTTCACGAAGCTTTGTGACGATAGACGCAAGTGCGGCCGAGCCATTATGAGGGTAAGGAAATTCACACACTGCCTCGCTCTACCCTCGTGGTTGCGTTGCAACGGAATCACGTGCGTATTCGCTGGAGTGCAGATCTGCATTATCACGCAGATTTCTACACACAAACGCGCAAAGCTGCAGTATATTATATGTGGACCCAGAGGCCTCATTTCACTCATTTTAATTCTAAACAATTGAATTGAAGATTTTGAGGGGTGCTTGAGATTAGTATATATAGTAGAGTATTGAGAGGGGGGGTTAATTGAGATAAAAACTATCTTATCTTTTAAGTTGGACCAAATAGTAGATATATACAAAATTTCGTTGTAATCGGTTCAGTAGTTTAGCGACTACTGGCGGACAAACAACGTGACACGTAACACTGGTCAACAAAAAAACACTTTTTGTATGTAACAAGATTTTTTTTCTTTTGATATCTTAAAAACAAGGTTAAGGATAATAGAAATGAAATCAGAATGTTCCAGATAGGGATAGTTTTTTTTGTAATTAGATATTTTAACTATCCAGTTTTATCATCACAGTGAATTTATTTCCTTACAATGCAATTATGATATCAATATTAGATTATTATTTTTTCCTATGTTTTGCTTCAGAAACGTCTCGTTGTAATATCCAACAGTAATACGCAAGTATTTGTGGACTCCACTTGCTTTGGTATCGTTTTTCTATTGTCGTCGAAATGTCTTAGCGGAATATTTCACCGAGTTCATCGCCGACGGCGCCCAAATTTTTGGGAAGCCTAAATGCGATTATAGGAAGTGTATTTTCAACGATGTATTACAGCCTGAAGTTTTATACGTTACGGCTTCGCGATACTACTTTTATAGTCACTCGATCGGTAATGTCCGAGAAAATTTAAAGTAACTTTCATGAGGGATTCCCAAGACGATTTTACCAAATCACTAACCTTTAAATATTTCATCTTTCATTAATTGCCTTATTTGAGGACCCACGAATACGTCATTTTAATTTTTATATCACTCAGTTTGGGAAATTTTTATCAATGAGATAAAAATAACAATCAGATGAGTGCTTCGTTGGTTCCGTCCACATTATAGAAATTATAAAAAGTATATAGATCGAGATATTTTTGCCTATCCAGTGACCCGTCCAGTACACAAGTAACATAGCAGATATGTGGAACTAATATTTTGTCTTGTTGTCCGATGGCAAAACCAAAATACTGTTTTTGTAACTTAGTTACTAAAGGCGTCAAATTCCTTTGTTGAGTTTTGAAAGTAATGTCATCAAATATAACATAACTAATCAGGATCATTTTTACACCTTCTTGACATTATTTAAAAATCACTTCACTTAACACAACTACTTTCGCCAAACAGTAAACACTCCGAATATGAAAATAAGTTCAAAGATGGCTAACAGTAAGGTTGTGAGTTAACTACTCACACTACTCTATAACACGAAAATGAGACCTAATAAAATCAAAATCAATATGGTTTTAGAATGAGGGAAGGTGGATAATTCAAAATTAGTAAGCACCTTTCTTGTAACAAAATTTTGTTGACTAGTGATAATATATAAATATTAAGATAACACGGTCATACTTTTAAACGTGTAATAACTTACGCAGTGTTCGTAACTTACATGTAAGGTAAGGGACCTTTCCTACATATTTTATATGGGTAACAGCATTGAAAAGTTTAGGAACCGCTGATTTGATTAGCATATGATTAATTTCCAAATAATTATATTTTCCAAAATCCATTTTTAAAAAAACTATCAAGCTAAATTCGGTCACCCAGATACCATATACCTTATATCAGGAATATTAGTTAGAATTCCAATATGAATATTAGTTAGACTTTGCATCTAAGTATGAATTCTTTATATTGCCTTACAAAATATCATTTCTTATATCCACGGAATCAAAAATTAATGTATCGTCATTGCGCGTTATAAATGATGCCCGGGTGGACAAATTGATGTTTAATGGATTCTAATTTTATGATTATCTGTTAATCTTGAAGCCCGCATCGTTCAACATTAAATTGTTTCTGAGAACTTAATTGGATTTATTACAATTCTTATAAGTCTATATAACCGTTTTTTTAAATTTAATAGTTTCTGTTTAACATACGAGTATCAATTGTTTTATATCGTTCCTTTGACTTTTCGTGTTTTATTGTATTTTATGCATTGATATATAAAAACCCAAGATACAGTCAGTGTCTCAAAAACGTCCTCTAAGAATGAGTGCACAATTTAAAATTGTGCACTCACTTCAAATAGAAGCCCGTCGCTCACGTCACTGCCCGCGCGTCAAAAATACAGAATTGTTCTCTGATAAATTGTAAAATACAACATCATGAACGTTAAACAAATATAAGATATTGTATTTTCAGTAAGTATAAGAGTTTATCGATTTATTTTTGTCGTTTATATTACTAAATATAGGGTGTAATGTATGATTTTCATTTTATTTGTCTTAAAAATGTACCGACGCTCCAAATATAATACGACAAAATTTCAAAGGTCACTTTTTCAGTAAAAAGACAGTGCATTACAACCTCCTTTTAATTTAGTCGAATAATACAAATTGATCCTGTTATTATTAGTGGAGTCGATTTTTTTTCATTAATAAGTTAATTTTTTTAATAAGTTTAATTTTTTTTTCATTAATAATTTTGGATACCTTTTATAGTTGTTAACCAACTGCCAAAAGAGAAGAGGACATCAATTTGATGATTTTAAAATGTTTGATTATATTGATTACTTATTTTGAGAACCAAGTTAGGTGATTCTTTTTATTCTATTTGTACGAATATAAAATAACAATATATAACTGTGATTCTTACGATGAACTTTGGAGATGTATTACGAAACTTTTAATATAATAATAGGAAATCATAAGTAGCATCGAATTTTGTTCTGTTTACACGTGTTGTTGATAACGATTTCTTAAGTGGAAGGCACAGGTTGCATTAAGAATGTTTATTTTTTGATTTAATAATTTATTTTTAATAAAATGTTTTTGATTGCGGATATCTTATACTATACATATTATAAATGTTAAAGTTTGTATGTTTGGATGTTTGATAATCAATCACGTAAAAAATGGCTGTACCAATTTGGATTTGGACTCGGATATAAGATGACCTGGAATAGCAGTATTTTTATCCTAATGCAGAGATCTGCAGCTAGTCTCGTATAAATTTTAAGTGACTGTTTATATGTACGAGTTGTTTTATTTGCATACTAGCTGTTACCCGCGGCTTTGCTCGCGCATATTTACTTTAGAACTTATTTAACCTTTCTTTATTTTTTTTTCTCTACATTGCCGGGTGGGCCGCTAGTACGTTAAAATAATATTTTCATATTCATCTTAATTATTTATATACGACATTTTGTTATTAAAATTTAAGTAAAAAATGTAAGACCTGAACTTCCTATAACTTCTACATTTTCTATACCTAATATAATAACTAACTATACCTCAAACTAAAAATACCTATTAGTAACACACCTATCGAAAAAACCAACGTAATTATAAAAGAAATTTATAATTAACAGGAAATATCTAATCTAAAATTACCTTTGGCAATAATATTATATGTACTAAACTATACTCCAAACTAAATATACGTGTCCATTAGGATTTCTGTGTATGTAACACACCTATGTAACCAACTAATGTAACTATATTAAAAAAATCTGTGAGCTGGTTAACCCAACAGGCCACCTGAAACTTCCCGCTAAATTTAAGTATTTTAACCTCAAAGAAAAAAACTATGCCTAAGCATAGACTATATTAAAAAAGTTCAAAAATCCAAAGTTTTTTTTAAAAATGATACTTAGTTATTCAGTATTTGAAAAGATGTATATTTTTTCAAAATCATCAACGAGTTTGATCTTCCGAATAACATTGAACACAATCTTTTAGCTCTAAATTGTTTTATTGGAATTTTTTATACGAGGGTCAATAAAATTTTCAGAAGCCGACATCGCATTAGCAACTAACCTATTGTGTTTCAAATGTCTATGGGCAGTATTCGCTCGTACGTCTGCAGATACTTTAACTAAACAAATGTTCGTTTACATAATACTGCAAAAAAAAAAACAGAAAAACTGAAATCTAATTCAAATCGAGAATTCTACGAAAAGCTAAACTTATTTCTAGGAAATTAAGGCGTTCCTTACTATGTTGTCGATACATTACATAATAAGTCTGAAAAAAAAATCGTGTCTGTTATCATGTAAGAATCTATGAACTTTATAACGTAGTCATAGTCACCACTGCAGCAAATTTCCTATTTCAGTATATTCTAAATCTATTAGACTATGCAAACTAAATGTATCAATATCAAGCGTCAAATACTACATGGCTATAAACCCACAGTTTGCCTATATGTGTAGGTTCTGTGTAATAGAACCAATAACCTATAACGTTTGAAATATAAATAAATTATTTTAATGGTCATTATTTGTTTTATTGATATATAAATGTTCTACGCAAAAACAGATTTTCGACAAGATTTTTTTTTATGTGAATTTTACAAACCCTTAAAATACTACCTCAATGCATAAAAATATTTATATTCGACTCCACATGTGCCTTGTCCTACCGGCTAACTTAAGTCAAAAATTTTATTGCTTTTTGTACATTGTTTTTTAAAAATAACCTTAAATCTTGCGTTTAAGGTTGAATATGCAAAAACACGTTTGTGCCATAACTATAAACTTTTTAGACTGAATTAGCGACAGTTTTGAGTGTCAGTTTTGTTCGGAACTGTGTATCTTGGGTATTTTATATCAATGATTTTATGTATAGGAGAAGAGACATAAGCAAAAATAAAAATTATATTATAATGTTGATACAAATATAAGTGTAAACGTTGATATTTGTTCTTTCTGTTTTTTATTTTATTTTTTTATATCATAAGATAGCAAACAAGCAGATGGGTCTCCTGGTGGAAAGAGTGAACAATTAGGCGATTGCCTATAGATACCAAAGATGTTAATGGTGCGTTGCTATCTTGTGGCGAGGTTTAATGCCACAAGATAGCAAAGTTTACCGGCTACCCTACCCTCCAAACTGGAACTCCAACTCCAACTCCAAGCCGCAATAGCGTCAGTGACAAGCACTGACGCTATTGCGGCTGCACCTAAAACGCCATAAAGAGTAAACTAATAACATACAATACACAAATTCATACTGACGCTTTGAAGCGTTACGCCACACATCCTAAAGTGACGGTCACGCAGACCCGTAAGTTTTGTTCCTACCAAAATTTAGTCAATTCGTCTTGAGATAATTAAACAAAAAATAAACGAAAAAAGGGGAAATAATTTTTTAAATACAGTTAAAAGTTCCAAGCTAAGCAAACAAGAGACACTAATGATAGTGTCTCACGACAAGGGAAAAGACAAAATATTATGATCAGAGATATAAAAATGTATTATAATGTTGATCGTATAATACGATGTGATAAATACAGTTAAAAGTTCCAAGCTAAGCAAACAAGAGACACTAATGATAGTGTCTCACGACAAGGGAAAAGACAAAATATTATGATCAGAGATATAAAAATGTATAATAATGTTGATCGTATAATACGATGTGATGAGAGATAGTGTGTTTGTCATTTTTCAATAATCATGTATTTAACATTGTATTGTACGTACAAATTAGACAAATTAAAAAATATAAACGTAACATAGGTACAATAGGGATTAGCTTATCTCTTCTTGGAGATTTCTTCCAGCCATCCCGTTAAAGGAAAATAAAATAATGAAAATAAAGAAATGAGGACACCAAATGAGTACCAAAAATAAGAATTACAGTTATTTTACAAAGAATATTGTATTAATGATACTACGTTAAATAAATAAATAAAAAAATACATGCTATATAAGGAAAACTTCCAAATCAACAAAGAATTATTCATTAACACGTTTTAAACGCAATCAAAAGTCATCAAATCAGAGTTTCGTAGAATGGAACGACATATACTCGTAAATAAGTGCAGAGTGCTAAGTGTAAGTTTTTCTTTTCGCATTCGATCGTGAGCGCGTTTCAAGTTTACTAGGTATTTGTATGTTATTTGTACAGCGCCACCTAGTGGTAAACTGGTTTCTCACGTTTACCACTAGGTGGCGTTGTACAAATCACATACAAATTCCTAGTAAACTCCAAACGCGCTCACGATCGAATGCGAAAAGAAAAACTCACACTTAGCACTCAGATAGCCCGCAGAGCTACTAGGAGAAAAGCGCAACAATGTACTAACTTTATTTATTTTATTTCCCCGTCTTTGTCCGGGTTCATGTGAAGAATAGACCATCTCTCATTCTGCCTGATAGTTCCTAAAAGGCGAAAGATTGCCCAAGCGTGTCGCCATCGTGATTCCTAGGTGAGAGAATTCTCCTAGGTTAGAGAACGTCACGCTCGGATCTGGTACCAGTGTTTTACCTATTCTTGTTGTAACAGTATATTTTCTTGTCACTCCGTGTTCCAGTTTGGAGAGTAAGGTAACCGGTAAACTTATGCACGTGGTATTACCATCACGCCACGCGGACAACAACGCAGCATTAACATCTTTGGTGTCTATACGCGATTCTCTTTTCATCAGGAGAACCATCTGACTGTTTATAATATAAAAGAGCTTATCATAATAATAGCAACAAATGTGGATTATATCCTTGACACCATTCTGCCGCTAGCATAGAGAGGAAATACATTGAAAAACATCACTATTAACATTTATTTATTTGTTATTTACACAATTTTATTACACATTGAAAGTATAAAATACCCTGATTATTAAACATATATAATACGTTTCCATACGCATTTTTAATTCTGTGAATTTTGCAAACAAAAGGGCACTTTACTAAACAAACAACAGAAGTGGTGTTATGCGATGGTTTTCAACCCTCAACGCAAACAGAGACCTCTTATACATTTAACATATATATCTAATTATCTATCTATCTATACTATAATGGAGGCCAATATATGAATCGATTCTTTAAAATATTATTTGAAAGGCTACTTTATTTGTAATGCTTATTTCAAAACGCTATCTTATTCAAAGGGTAATTTTTTGTAAGGCTAGGGAGATGTTAAGTTCCATTACCAGAACTAGAAGAGTTTATATATAGACAGACAGACAGAGTATCGTACTTAGGTTAAGTGATGGTAACAAGCAGTTAGGCGACCGAGCTTCGCTTGGCACTTTTTTGTAAGGTTATGTTTTTTATGGAAAATGTATTTAGTTACGAATCACTGAAGTACTAATTCAATTTTAATTTGTCATATAACCATTGACAATACATGCACCACAAACATTTAAATAGACAGAGAGCTTTAAATACATTTTTGTATTGTTCAAGAAACACAAATAGGTATATTATGTATAAGTAAACTTAAATAGCAAAACTTAACGTAAATATTTATTTTAATAATCGTTATAGAGTGACGACTTGTTCATTTAAATATGTGTATTAAATATACAATAAAGTGTGTATAATAAAAAATGATATGATGATTGATACCACCGCCTTACCTATTCCTGCCGCAATAGCATCCGTGCTGGTCACTGTCGTGTTCTGGTTTGGAGGGTAAGGTAGCCGGTAAACTTATGCATGTGGCATTAGACCTCGCCACGAGATAGCAACGCACCATTAACATCTTTGGTGTCTATAGGCGATGGTTGACTCTTTCCATCAGGAGACCCATCTGCTCGTTTACTATCTTATGATATACAAAAAAAATATTCTGATAACACAATGTAACTTTACTATAATTATAAAAAATGTATACATTTTTTTAAAAGTATTAATAATTAGAAAAACATGGACGCAAAAAATACTAGATGTATTCTAACAACATATCTGTTATGTTTCAAAAAAAAATATTTTGATTGCAAAGAAATACTTCTGTTCAATTTTTACCTGACTGCGCCAAAAATATCGGTTTTGGTATAACCTGTATAATATACTTAATATAATATACATGTATTGTAATTACCAAATAAATCAGTTAAATTCAATACGAAAAAACAATAAATCATTAACGTCGTAATTACTCGAACGAGGGTTGGTAATTAATTATACAAAGTTAGAAACCTAAATCGATACAGTTAACAGATATAAACAATGGGTTCTAATGGTTCATGTATTTGTATGTAAAGCAATAATAATAATTTTACAGTAAGATTATACTAAATAAATATATTTTCATTATATTAAAAATTAACCATTGCTTTACTAATTACATATTTACTACTATGCGATACTTAGTAATTAATATACGACAGCTTTCTCAAATTTTTAAGACATGTGTTATTTTTTGCAATTTTGTTTCTTTATTTTCTTAACTTTTTTATAATTATTTTTAGTAAAATATATTTATGTACTTGTCACATTTTTTACAATTTATAAAGTATTTTATTTATTTTTTTACAAAATTTTAGTTTAGGAATATTTTTCCCGTAAGTAATAATATATTGATTCATTTTCAAAATTATATTTTTTAATGGAATCTTCATGCAAAATTTTGTAATGTATGCGTAAATGTATTAAGTAGAAAATAGATATTTTACACATAAAAAAAGATACATGGGCACCCCGACTTTGTTTTAAATAGATACTCTAACACAGGTTAAATAAAGGAAATACTCATGAAAATATAAATATAATTTGAATAGCAATGATATACATACTTGAGTTGTATGTTATGCAAATGTTGTATTATCATACTATTTAGCATTTTTCTATTTAGGAATAACCAAATAAGCTAATACAAGTATAAAATTAACACAAATATATATATATATATATATATATATATATATATATATATATATATATATATATATATATATATATATATATATATATATATATATATATATATATATATATATATATATATATATATATATATATATATATATATATATATATATATTAATAATTATATAGGTATATAACAATATATAACTCGTAATTAAAAAAATACAATTTACAGTGCCATGGATGCTTCCGTCTTTTTCTTTTAAACGGTATCTGTCACATGAAAAAAAACTTACAGTTGCAGTAGTTTAAATATGCATTATATTTATATAATATGTTTATTTATAAAGCTCTCAACCACTATTACTATTACACAATACTTTTAAAAATTGTTGTGAGTTTATTTGCAAATCCAACAATGTTGCGTTTATACATAAGAATAAAATACACTTTTTTCGTGAACGTTTTTTCTTTTTTGCACTACTTTCTTCTTTACATTACTTTCCTGTTTTTTGTCAGAAAAGTAAAAGAGAAATTTAGAATTGTTAGCTGAAAATACAGTAATATATTTTATGATTTGTGTTATTTTATAATTATAAAATGTTAAATTAATACACATATTTGAGCAACCTTGCTTGCTATTCGCATCGTTTTTATTATGAAGGGTTACGTTTGAAATATTATAGTGACTTGAAATTATAGATAATCAAACGTAGTTTTTATTGATAACAACATTACAAAATAAGCTTATATAAAAATTGCACCATATCTTAAAAGTGACTACCTTTGATTCGCCGTTAATGTGTTTGACACATGGGAAAACTAATTATGAAAAGTTGCATTTTCATAGTGATAATATAATAGTGACGTCAGTCACACAATTTATGCATTGGTCAAACTCAAGGAAGACAGACTCCAGAACAGTAGCATCGTTTATCTCCAAAGCGCACCAATGAGAGTCGTCAAAGTGGACGCAACGAGTATAGCCACGAATGTTGTAAAGTTATAGTATTTTGACGCTGCATTATAAAAACCGCCATATACTTGAAGTCCCGCAGTCTCGATGCTGAAAAGAAAAATATTATAATTTCTTAATTTTATTTCAATTACATATTATGTATATCATATACCTTCTAATTTCTTTCAATTCAGTAATAATCTTCTAATTTCTATGACAATTTTTTTTGAGTCAGATCATAAAGTCCCAGGTTGGTAAAGTGTTATTAAAATTTTGTTGGGGTTATTCTCGAACCTTCAAATCTCATGAAGCTTAGAGTCGTTCCAATTTAGACAATGGAGGAGCAGGTATAGGATACTTTATATCTATCATTAAATATCGACGAGCCTTCGCCAGATAGTGTCTATAGACGATATATCGTATGAATGGGTATCCATTTTATTCCGTGATGATAAAATTATTTGTCGCTCCTAGTGACAACTATAGTTGTCGCGACAAATAATTTCTAATGGCAACACCATCCGTAACTAAAGGCGGGCATTTAATTGAGTTTGCCCCCCCAAATATGTTGATTTTCATCACGGATTAAAATGGATACCCATTCAAGGCAAATTCTTAGGTTTTCAACGTTGCTTGCATTTACACAGAGAAATACAGAGTTATAATAATAACCCATTAAATAAAACCACTCCAGACGTATTCCTTAAGCCTTAGCTTTCTATTCGACATGATAAAATAGCAAAATATAGAATATTTCTATTGTTTACGATATAATATGTATATCTGCAAGCGTTTGAAATTTACATATATTTGCTTATATGAGCGGCTACGCATTTTGCGCCCGACACCGTGTCTATTAGTATTTGTGTGGTCTGTGTTGCTCACAATGTTTTGTTGGTGCATTGTCCCTGGGATGATATGGGCATAGCCTATGGCAACAATGATAACATAACAGTCCTGTTTTACTCCAGTAAAATAAAGTTTTAAATCGAAATGTTGTCACTCTTTGTAGAAAAGTAGAATGCAGAGTTCCGTAGTTGCCTATTACAATAATTTTACATCCAGTGTAGTCCAGGACATAAGTATTGAGTTATTGTAACAAAAGACTTGTTGCGGCAGTCGGCAGAACTGTTACGATAGTAGTGATTCATTTTGCTGTATGCATTTTCTCTAAAGCCTTTATAAAATGCAGCCGAATAAACTAACTATTAGGATAATAAGGTAAAATTTTTATGGTTTAAAAGTAAGTTATCAGTAATTTTTTTAACAAATGTCCTGGACAAACTACATGAATCGATCTAACCATGAAATAGGAAAATTATTTGATTGTAAAATGGGTGTTAGTCAGTATTACTAATACATGGAAACAAATATATACATGCTGAAGTATGTATAATAAATACCCATTCCCAGAAAAACTAAAATTTTGGTTTTCATACTAAGTTTGTTCCTGTTGGTAATTGAACCTGAGCCTCATTCTCCTACTCGATCAACGGGGCGGTCAAAATGCCAGTTATAGTAAATCAATAAAACTGACCTGAATTTACAATAGTCGCCGTCATAACTCCATCCCAAATATTCCCCAGTCCTGAGATTCTCGCTACGCAGCCAATCTTCGAGCGGTCTGAAGTAATCCCTCAAGGCTTGACCATTCAACCTCCCTTCCCCAATAGTCTCCTGAAGAATTTGTTGCCAAGGCGCTGAAGATCCGCGTGCCATAATTCGTCTGAAATAATATACGTTTTTTTTACAATACAGCATTACAAACAAGATAACAGTTGCTTTGATATAGATTTGGAATAAAATGAAACATATTTTGTAAGTCTGGGTTTATTAGGTTAACGATATGCAAACTTGTATTCAAATCAGTCAAACCGTTCAATTGTAATAATAATAAAAGTAATTTCAAAATATTAACCAACTTCAAATATCTTCTATCTTAAAAACTATTGGACAGATTTTGATGAACCTTGGAGTGTTCCATAAGGTAAAACATAATTGATTAAAATCAAAAAGAATTATTTTAATGTGGCCTTTAGTTTTCAAAAAAAATATCAGTTGATAAGATGTGAATAAGATAAAAAATACAAATGCAAAATCTCACATTAAAATGAAAGAAATGGAGAATAATTTCGTAATAAACGTTTTTGGTAGTGTCATCTAGTTGATTTTATTGGAAGCTGTATGTAAAATAACATGTATTAGGCCGCTTACTCACCGGAACGCCATGGTGTCGTCGCCGGTCATGTATCCAAACAAATTGTATTGAATTTTCAAATTGGCTACAATGCAATTGCATTGCTGCCACATATTTCAATATAAATTGTTTGGATGCGGTGGCCAGCAACGCGGACGTCGCCAGGGCGTCCCGGTGAGTTAGGGCCCTTAGAGACACTTTTGACTAATCGACGTTTTTTATAATGTCTACCGGATCGGAACTCGACCACGCATATTTTCTGTCTCCTGGAGGATTTGTGGCTAAGGTATAAATGATCTATATTATATAATACATCTAAAACAAAACAATTTGATCGATATAACTATCATCTGTGATATACTAATCAACAAGCGCCTTTTGGGTCAAAGTTTTTTCTTCGACTCCGAAAGTATGAACAAGCTGTCATTCGATTCGAAATAGCGTGTAGATGATTTTCGAAAAAGTCAAGAGCCTCTTTAAATAAAAAATTACGGTTTTTGAATTTTTTTCCTTTACATTAGCGCGAGCGGTAAGACGTCGCTTCTTGCCAAATTTTATGATTCTAGGTCAAAAGAGAGTACCCTGTAGCTTTTTATACCCTTTTGAAATCGCCAAAAAATCATAAAATTTGCGACATAAATCATTGATATAAAAAACCCAAGATACACAATCAGTGTCTAAAAACGTCCTCCAAAAATGAGCGCACAATTTTAAGTTGTGCGCTCATTTCAAATAGAATCGCGTCGGTCGTGACATTGTCAATTTTATTTATTTTTGTACATTGCTTCATAAAAACAACTTCAAATCTTGCCCTTAAAGTTGGATATGCAATAACATATGATTTTGCCATATCTATAACTATTTAAATGAAATTAGGGACACTTTTGAGTGTCAGTTTTGTTCGGGACTGTGCATCTTGGGTTTTTTATATCAATAACATAAACGGTCATATCTTTTGATCGTGTTGATTTATAATTTTGATTTTTTCACGCTGAGAGAATTCGTAGACCCAAGTATTTGATATAAATTTCATTACTTTATAGCTCTACGCATCTTGAGAAGAAAGGTCTTGATATACAGACAGACAGATAAACAACGAAATCATCCTATAAGAATATCGTAATAGGTACGAAGCCCTAAAAAGGGTCTGGACCAAAAAAGGTGAATTTCCTGCGCATATGCTGACCTCTCAAATGAAATAGGATTTACAAAATAATTGATTACACACGGATGTTAATATTATTATCGAGGGCAATTTAATTATCTAAGCCTTTCAATAAAGCCGCAAGTCAAGTGCCTTGACCTAAGTTAACTCTCACTTATGGTTCATAATCGAAGTCTTCGATCAATCTTAATCTTTGTCACCTCAGCAATAACTAGATTTTTTTTATATCATAAGATAGCAAACAAGCAGATGGGTCTCCTGATGGAAGAATCGTCTATAGACACCAAAGATGTTAATGGTGCGTTGCTATCTTGTGGCGAGGTCTAATGCCACATGCATAAGTTTACCGGCTACCTTACCCTCCAAACCGGAACACGACAGAGACAAGCACTGACGCTATTGCAGCAGGAATAGGTAAGGCGGTGATACCAGACCCGGGCGAGACAATGCAGAACTCTACCACCTAGTAGCCACGATGTTAGTGACTCGACAGCCAATCGGTCGCCTTTTACGACCTGCCTGGCAGAACGGCAGTTGGCCTATTCCTATTGGTCTATTCTTCAAAGGAGGCCGTGACCAACACGACGAAAAATTAGATTATATGATTATTATTAGATATTAGATGGTAGAATTCCTCAACGTCTTGCTCAGATTGTGTACCACCATTAACAATTCCTGACGGAGCGCATCGATTCTTATTGCTGTCGTGTTCCAGTTTGAATAGCCAGTGTAGTCGGTAAATTTTAGGATGTTGCATTCTGACCCCGATACGGGTAACCAAGTAACATTAACATTTTTGGTGTTTATGGGCACAAATTTATTGATTAAGGCGTTACTTTGCAGAAACCCATTATTAAAAAGGTGAAATTAATTAAATTTGCTAGTTCGCGGATAATACCAAATTTAGTTGGGAAATGGTTATCTCTTTCCAGCAAAAGAACCAACTACTTGTTTCCTATCCTATTAAAAATCAAGTCAATGGAATAAACACATGAGGTTATGGGCTCGAATCACAGTTCGGACAATGCGTTCTGAGTGCTAAGTGTGAGTTTTTCTTTTCGCATTCGATCGTGAGCGCGTTTCGAGTTTACTAGGAATTTTAGGAACCACCTAGTGGTAAACGTGAGAAACCAGTTTACCACTAGGTGGCGCTGTACAAATCACATACAAATTCCAAGTAAACTCCAAATGCGCTCACGATCGAATGCGAAAAGAAAAACTCACACTTAACACTCTGAATAAGTTTTTGAATTTGTTTAAAACATAACTGGTCCGGATTTAGACACAAAATACTTAATTTGTCAATAAGTTGGCCATATGTAAATAAATAAATAATAAATATTCACGGGACAAATTACACTTACTAATCTAACCCCAAAGTAAGCAAATTATTTGCTTGTGTTATGGCTGTTAGTCAACGATACTAATACATATAAATACATATATAAATACTTTTACATATATAATAAACACCCAAACCCAGAAATACGAACATTTGTGCTCATCATACAAATGCTTGTCCCCGTCGTTGATTGCGTAGTCAAGGTCGCTAACCACTCGACCAACGGGATCGGTCTAAATATGTCACACTACAGACCACACGAATAATAATAGACATACTATTGGAAAGGAAATTTGTCGCCGCGCATATGAGCAAACGCTCCTATCACTGTCAAAAATATCATACATTTGTAGATATATTGTATTGTGAAAAAATGGAAACAGACCATGTACAGTTTTATCGTACCGAATGAGACGACAAGGTTTAAAAATTACCTTTGAAGTGATTTTATTTCATCGGTGAGCGGTATAACTTTGTATTTCTGTATGTAAATGCAAGCTACACTTACAAACTAAGAAATAAACTCGAAAGGCGTATCCATTTAATCCGTGTATCACACCACTAGATTTAACTCGTTGCACCTCCACCTACATCGTTAGGGATACGAGTTTGCGTTGAATTAATTGTTTGTAATATCTAAAGTCGTGGTGGAATTAAACTGAACTGGAATATCGAATGTACTCGTATGTAAAGTTCTACCATGTCTCGCCCGGGATTCGCTACACACCGGTTAGTTAGGTAAGTTTACCTTACCTATTCCTGCCGTAATTGCGTCAGCGCATGTTATTATCGTGTTCCGGTTTGGAGGGTAAGACAGCCGATAGATTTATGCATACGCCCGCCATTGCCATCCCGCCAAATGATGTAATGCACCAGTAACATCTTTGGTGACTATGCGATAGTTATTTTATCTACCAGGAGAAATTGTATGCTCGCATAGCCTATCGGTCTCCTTTTACACATATACTTTTATATATATATATATATATATATATATATATATATATATATATATATATATATATATATATATATATATATATATATATATATAAAAGGATAACGAATGTTTAATATATGTACGTATTATATATATACGTACGTACGTATATATATATACGTATATATATATATATATACGTATAACATATAAATATACGAGTATGTTCCCCGTGTTAGTCATGGGCTCCTTTGGAAAATAGGCCAACTACCGTTCTGCCAGGCAGATCATAAAAGGCGACCGATTGGCTATCGAGTCACTACCATCGTGGCTACTAGGTGCTAGATTTCTGCATTGTCTCACCCGGGTCTGGTACCACCGCCTTGCCTATTCCTGCCATAATAGCGGCAGTGTTTGTCACTGTCGTATTCCGGTTTGGTGGGTGAGGTAGCCGGCAAACTTATGCATGTGGCATTAGACCTCGCCACAAAATAGCAACGCACCATTAACATCTTTAGTGTCTATAAGCGATGGTTGGCTCTTTACATCAGGAGACCCATCTGCTTGTTTGCTATCTCATGATATAAAAAAATATATATTTATTGTTTTAAATTCTCGTATCACAATTTTAGTTACCATATTCCAATGAAACGGCTTGACCGATTTTGATATATATGTATATTTAATAGGATATAGATAAAATAGATAAAAGGGACCACCTTTTATCACTTACAGGTATACAAAATAGGTATTATTTTTTGGATCCCATTATTTTTTGGCAAAATAACTTGTAAAAAGTTTTATTGAATAAAGTACTTACAAAAGGTTATCTATTTTGTATACCTGTAAGTGATAAAGGGTGGTCCACCTCAATTATTTTTCGGTAATTTTTTTTTATTTTTTATTTTATTTTTGGCAAAATAATTTGTAAAAAGTTTTATTGAATAAATTACTTCTAATTTTTGATTTATAATGTATAACCTAAATATACAACTATAAATTTTCACCCTTCTACTCCCTTTTTTAACAGCGGTTATATGTATATATTTATAGTAATTATATATTTTATAAAAATTCAATAATTTATATGACAAATTAACCTTTGCTGGATCAGCTCCTAATATATAAGACTCTCCAAAAAAGTTAAGTATACGAAAATTTAGGAAATAAGAAAAAAGATAACGTAATGGAGGAGGCATTACAGAACTACGTACTACTTAGTCACTGACTCAGACTAACCGGCTAACTCGTATATTATGAAACTACTGTAAAACAATACTCGCCGATATCGATACCAATTATGTAAAATTGTGCTTCCTTGATTGCCTATGAACCACTTTCTTATTTCACCTCTCATACTGCAAACCCGTTTATTCTAACACTAACTTTTATCTGTGGCTTTGCTCGGCTTAATATGATATGATTTTATTACATGATGGGATATTAACACTTAAAATTCTAAAATTGTGCTTACTTTAAAATATCAAAAGCATACTTTATAATTAACAACAAAAATTCAATAATTTAAAAAATATTTTAAAAGTTGGAATTATCTACGTTCCCCCGTATTGGTCCGGGCTCCTTTGAAGAATAGTCCAACTGCCGTTTTGGCAGGCAGGTCGTAAAAGGGGACCGATTGGCTATGCGAGCCACTACCATCGTGGTTACTAGGTGGTAGAGTTGTGCATTGTCTCGTTCGGGTCTGGTACCACCGCCTTACCTATTCCTGTTGTAATAGCGTCATTGTTAGTCACTGTCGTGTTGGTCCGGGCTCCTTTGAAGAATAGGCCAACTGCCGTTCTGTCAGGCAGGTCTTAAAAGGGGACCCATTGGCTATGCGAGCCACTACCATCGTGGTTACTAGGTGGTAGAGTTGTGAATTGTCTCGTTCGGGTCTGGTACCACCGCCTTACCTATTCCTGCTGCAATAACGTTATTGCTAGTTATTGTCGTGTTCCAGTTTGGAGGGTAAAGTAGCAGGGAAACTTATGCATGTGTCATTAGACCTTGCCACAAGATAGCAACGCAACATTATCATCTTTGGTGTCTATAGGCATTGGTTGACTCTTTCCATCAGGAGACCCATCTGCTTGTTTGCTATCTTATGATATAAAAAAAAGTGCTGCCTCTCCCGTTTGCTCGTATGCCTTATATGTAATATTTTTTTATATGATGAGCGGGCATCATACAAAAAAAATATTAAGTGAATACTGTTTCCGGTACGTTGAATAATGTGTTTGTGTTGTGTGTGTGAGAGGGTATGTATTTGTGTGTATGGGCTAATTAACTTTTTAAAAATTGATTTGGATAAAAAAATTTGTATTTCTGTAATTAAATAAAAAGGAACGCATACTTTTGGGAAAAAGCTACATTTATCCTAAAAGTAAATATACAAAAAAAAAAACAAAAAAATAATTATTATGGAATGCGTAGTATTTACAAAAATTTTATTTGCGCACATTACATCTGTGACATGTTTGGCCTTCTTCTGCCATTTACGAGGCGCCTGGCAGTAATGCTCTTTAAAAGTAGTCGATATTGACATCGTAAAAATATGTTAATGAATCAATTATAATAAAAAATATTGTTATTACGTGTAAAATACATGAAATTATTATATTTTGTTCTGTGATAAAACATTATGTAGATGTAAGGTCTGCTTACATCAAACGATTTAAATACTTTTAAGTTGCATTTACTATAGGCATTTAATAAAAGTTAGTTAAGTAAAACTGATGCAAGCAGACTTAAATATTTATTTATTTAATACATGTAATTAATACAGAGACAGAGAAAACGTAATACATAAAGAAATGAGGTAGATAATGTACAATAATAACTGTAAATTGAACTTAAATATCAAGTGTATATCATTTCTCCCGGGCTCCTTTGAAGGATGGGCCAACTGCCGTTCTGCCAGGCAGGTCGTAAAAGGTGAACGATTGACTATACGAGTCACTGCCATCGTGGCTACTAGGTGGTAGGGTTCTGCATTGTCACTGTCGTGTTCCAGTTTGGAGGGTAAGGTAGCCGGTAAATTTACGCATGTGGCATTAGGTCTCGCCACAAGATAGCAACGCACCATTAACACCTTTGGTCTCTATAGGCGATGGTTGACTCTTTCCATCAGGAGACCCATCTGCTTGTTTGCTATCTTATGATATAGTAAAAGAAGTGGTAGGTATAACTAAGTAACGGATAACGGAAAGGATAACGAATGTTTAATATATGTACGTATTATCTTTTAAAGCAATACATAACTATATATATATATATATATATATATATATATATATATATATATATATATATATATATATATATTTAATTTACTTTCTTAATATTCACATACCTAAGTGAAATAATTAAAACAAATAAAAAAAATTCTAATGCGACTGTAAAATAAAATTAATTTATATTTGTACTTAAAATAAAAACAATAATTATGGCTACTGTACTAATATATATTACTAGCTGTTGCCAACGACTTCGTCCGCGCGGACTTCCTTTACTCCGCACAGCTCTGCTGTAGCCTATGTGTTGGCCCGACCTGTTAGTAATATTCATGCAAAATTTTAAGTAAATCCATGCAGTACTTTTTGAGTTTACCCCGGACATACATACAGACAAACAGATAAACAGACAAACAGACAAAAATTCTAAAAACTATATTTTTGGCTTCGATATCGATTGTAGATCACGCCCCCAGGATTCTTTTAAAAAAATATTCAATGTTAAGTTTTAACTTTCCTACGATTTTATTATATGTATTATATTATATATTATATTATATGTATAGATAATATTGCCTCTGTTGTCTAGTAGTCCGGTTCGGGCATTCCTGAGTCCGGCAATTCAAGTGTTATTTAGTTTTCTGATAAAAGCAACGTTACCCGGGATAGTATAAAGCCCGGTTGGTAATATGCTTGCCACCTGTCACATTGTGGGACTAAAGTATCCTCGGCTAGTCGTGAGTGTACTACAAAACAAAAACACTACTCTACCACACCGTCGCCGTCGCCGGTCCAAAACTAAGACCCCTATTTCACCTTGCACCTTACGTGGAGCGAAATGCCACTACTCCTGTGTAATTAGTAAAACTGTCCCCCCCCCCTATAATTAGTCAAAACGGTGCACTAAGCCGAAGTCCGGACAGGAGGAGAGAGACAGGAGAGACTCGCAGGAGACAACCCTTAGCGCAGGCGTTGATTGCCAAAATTAAGATTTAAACTCTGGCTGAGCACTTCACTCGACCACTAGTACGGTGTCGCTGTTACGGTCCTTGGCCTTAAGGCCATCAGCTTTTGTCACTTCGAAAAAAAGAAAACATTCGGGTCGCGCACGTGCGGCGATCACGATGGCGCGCCTATAATAATCTCCGCCGGTTTGAGGCTCCATTCAGTTTAATCTTATCGTGATAACTTTTTAACTATTAGTTCGAATTTCTTAGAGTAAAAGACAAAGTTCATCTACATGAAATGCTGAAAGCGATAAATGTATTAATTTTAATAAAAATTTAATAAATACTTCGAAATATGCCTTGTAAAAAATTATTTTATTTAATTGTATTTATGGCTCACTATTTTGGATATATTGGATTCCACATAAAAGCGGGCTTTTATTTAGAACTATTTAAAACAAACAATCCTACCGTAGATTATCTCCGTGTCTAACTATATATCTATATAGTATCTAACTATAACGGTTTAGGCAACGCACGCCAAGATAGGTCTCAAAAAGCACGAATTTTTCCAACTTACTTCATACTTATTGTTACATTACCGCCAAATTACACAAAATCTTTAAAAATTATAGCTTATGTGTTATTCTGATGTATAATCTATGTTATTGTAAAGTCTCATTGAAATCCGTTCGGTAGTTTCTTGTGCGAAAGTGGAACAAACATCCACACATCCAAACATACTTTCGCATTTATAATATTACTAGCTGTGCCCGCGACTTCATCCGCGTGGAATTTTTAAAAATAAATGTAGCCTAAGTTAATCTTTATTACATCAGCTATCTGCCAGTGAAAGTCCCGTCAAAATCGATCCAGCCGTTTTGGAGATTACCTTGAACAAACAGACAGACAGACAGACGGACGGACAGACAGACAGACAGACAAAAATGGTAAAAAATGTTATTTTGGTATGCGTACCGTGTATACTTCCATGTTCATTTAGTAAGAAGCGGTTTATTTTAATATTACAAACAGACACTACAATTTTATTTATTTGTATAGATGTATAGATTAGGATTAGGATATTATTAGGATTAGGATTAGGATAGGATTAGGATATGACTAGGATTAAGATTAGGATTAGGGTAGGATTAGGGTTAGGATTATTAGAATTATGATTTAGTTGTCTTAAAAATAATATTTGGCTTACGACATATAATCGTCAGTTTTTGTTTCTGAAAAATTTAGGCAGTTAGTCTGTATAATTGTTATTGTGAAACCTGATTTTTGGACGAGCAAAGTGCAGCATGAGTTTGAATTTGGCGGAGTCAGAGCCCGACCTAACGGAGTCTCTTCTAAGACTAAGGCTTGGCTTAGGACAGTATCTTAAAGATAAGTGGGAGAGTAAGTGACACTAGGATTTCAGCTCGATGTTAACTCTTGCACAGAGCGAGTGTTTGCGGGCTGTAACAGTAGGCCGTTTACGCACGCGCACCCGCGTTTCTGTGTGTGTGTGTGTGTATGTGTGTGTATGTGTATGTGTGTTTGTGAAAGGTGATGGAATCATCAGAATCAGATAGGGAATCTTTAGAGATTTTTAAATGTATTCGAACTTTTGAACGTAACTAGACGTTAATGATACGGTATGTCGTTACCATTTGGCCGACACGCTTATCGTATCGTACCCACTTAGTAACGATATTACTTCATTGCGATTGCTTAAAAAACTAATAGCCGAACAAATTAGCTTAAATAATGTTGTGTCGGAATAAAAAGACTTGATTTACAAGGTAATATATTAATTCGTAGATTAATTAATTAATCTAACCGGCCGGAATGGAATTTAGTGATTTACAATCGTAATCTATACAATAATCATGGTATAATTACTATTTACTCAATATTGTATTACACAATTCAGGGTAATGAGTTTGTTGTAATTTGGAGCAATATTAAATAAAGGTATCTAGCCAGGTCATGTGTGTAATTGTTACCGGTCAAGTTTCCAAAAACAAATATTCAATATATAAATCAAACTATGGATGAGATTCAATAAATGGATAATGACAGCGTACTAGTAGGAACACGTAAGGGGTATCCCCGTCTTTAGAGGTTACGCGTTTATTTGGTCACCTACAATACACTCAATCAGTGCAATAATAATTCAATAACAGTTCGGCCTAGGCAAAACTAGTATTTAAGCCAAACTAGAATGTCCTAGGCTATATAGAGTTCTGCATAGTCTCGCCCGGGGCTGGTACCTACGCCTTACCTATTCCTGCCACAATAGCGTCAGTGCTTGTCACTGTCGTGTTCTGGTTTGGAGGGTAAGGTAGTATGCATGTGGCATTAGACCTCGCCAAAAGATAGAAACGCACCATTAGCACCTTTGGTGTCTATAGACGATGGGTGACTCTTTCCATCAGGAGTCCCATCTGCTTGTTTGCTATCTTTTCCTATATAATGATATAAAAATAAATAAATAAATAAAATACTAGAATATCCTGTCACGTTTAGGATAAACCGGTTTGGCCTAGGACAAACAAGTTTGGCCTGAAATCGGGTTTGGTCGGTAACATAATTACAATATTCAAAGTGTTTAATTTTTCTTTCTTTCAATATCTAAAGTAATTTTGCTTAATTCGGTTGAAAATGCAGCAATGGAAATCACCACTCATTATCATCAGTATTTTAAAGCATCTGCATGCCAATATCCCCGAAGAGGTAGGCAGAGGTATAACCAGTGCACCTAAAATTAGCCAAAGATTGTTCACAATGTGATAGATGGCAAGCCTTTAACCAACCGGGCACTTGTTTCAATCCTGAGAAACGTTGCCTGTATCAGAAAACTGAAAAAAAAACCTTAATTGCCCGACCTGATAAATATAAATATTTTAAATTTGCTAGTGATACGATTAATCTAGAAACGGGTAGAGTTGGAACGCTGGAGAGATCTAGAAATAAAAGATAGAGATAGCTACTCCTATTGACAAACAAATGGTTGATCTAAGCTATACCATAATGAACTTTGTGGTATATGGCATAAGGTTGAAAATAGCGTGTTTACTAGGATTGATGAGTCATAACTTGTTTATCATAAGTTGATTACAATAATTATCTATTATTTACGAGATGATTGACGATCATTCGCGATTGTTTTAGAACATTACCCTGGGTATAAATAGAGATGTGTTGACGAATGTAAGGCAGTTTTTATCAAGCGATCGAGAGCGGTACTTGAAGCGACCCGTGCGAAGCGAGAAGTGTTTTATTGTGTAGTCGGTTAAGTTTGGAGATAATACAGTGAGTGACTAGTGTTATTCAGAGTATTTAAGTATTACATTGTGTTGTGTTGTGCTGTATGTATTTGTATTGTAAATACACGGATTTAATATAAGTGGTGTTTTCTTACAATTACGAACCCGAAGTACGTAACACTATTTAAAATATTTATATTTAGAATGGTTGAATAGTAAATTTTTTTAAATTCTGAATAAGGGTGTTCAGTATTTGAGTCTGATACAGAATATGTAAAAAAGTAGGTACCTAAATTTTGACTCAATCATCCATTAAAAATATTAGTACGGACATCTGTGCATAGATATCAAAGTTCAATATTTACAAACAGCGATTTGTTGTCGCTACACGTGTAAATCAAGGCACGCGTCAATCACATGCACGTTGATCATATTTATTGAATATTACCACAAGAATTTAATTCGTTTACTATGAAGTTAAGCAACAATATTTTTGCGTATGACTTGTGGAGGTAACATTTCGCCCCACGGATAGCAACGCACGATAAGCATCTTTGGTGTATATGGGCAATAGTTGTGTTTTCCATCAGGAGGCCATCTGCTTGTTTGTTATTTAAAAAAAGTCCGGACCCACAGAATCGCTCTGCTTTGAGACAAATACGGCGCATATACATTCATTTACAGCAACATAGATCTTTTTGGTTTAACGCGACCTGGCTTAGATATTACAGCACCAATAGCTCTGTGGCGTTAACAACTCATACATTTTAAGTCTCGGTTTTAAATCGCAGTAACATAAACCGATTTCTGCATAAGATAAGAACTGACCAAATGTCGCGAGCACTACAATGCTGCACTATATTACAATGGCTTAAATGTTCTCTTATAATAAATAATTCTCATAGATGTAAGAGACTGCCGTCGCCTTAAGACATCAAAGATGTTGTTAATAGTGATGTTACTATCTACCGATATGTTTTAAGCTACATTCGCAAGTTTATTGATACTTTTACTCTTCCAAAATTAGTTTATTTTTATCATCATCATATCTTCACGCCATTTACCTTACGGTATAGACAGAGAGAACTGAGTGCCATACATCACGATCCTTGCAGGCTTGTCTCACTTCCTCCACATTCATCACTCTCTTCATACACACACGCCGGTTGCGAAGACTCTTGACACCACCTTCTTGGTCTTCCCCGGTACCTACATCCTTCTACATTCGTATTGTATATCTGTTTTGTTAACCTTTCATCTATCATTCTTTCTACATGTCCGAACCAAGTAACATAGGTAATCCTTTAGGTAGATAAGCCTTTTTTTACTTGGTATAAAATAAAAAAAATTGCTCATTTAACATTAAAATAATATACAATGTAGCTTTACATATGAAAAATAACAATTAAATACATAATCGTCATTAATCATTATCATGCAATAGAGATGATACTCCTTATTAGAGATGGGCCGAATGTGATTTGAACCGAATTCGAACTTCGGCCAAACATTCGGTGAAAATAAGAAATCGTCCGAATTTCGGCTGAACTTCGGTTCATTTTCATTTTCAACAAAGCGACACGACGTGTGACTTGTTTACGAATTTACTTAAGTTATTTTATATGTCGTCAATGGTTTTCGCAGCGCACGCGAAATAACGACTTACCGACAAAATTTTGATACCTTGGGTTGTTTCAGTTTAGGTAGGGATCTCTATTTTTTCAAATATAAATATATATAGTCTATGTTACTTGGGGATGATTAAATATATTTCTAATGGTGAAAGAGTTTTTAAATCGAACCAGTAGTTTTGGAGTATCAATATCAATATTAATAATTTTTATTCAAAATACATGGTACGGTACGGTATGGTAGGTACATTTGTATCACTTATTGAATGTCATATATATTTCAAAGATAAATTAATAGTAAATTTAAATAACATGTCAAAAGTAATAGCAAAAATTAAGCAATAAGAATATGTCAAAAAAAAAACATTAAAATTTATTCGATACATCTAAAAATATAAATTTTTTTCCTCTTTATTATATAAGTGTAGATTCTAATCAAAATAGTGCAAGTAGGTACTATTTTTCTAGTGCTAAAGGTTTGTTATTTAAACCGATTATCGGCTGAATGTCGAAGTTCGGCTCAAGCTGCCGAAATTCGGTTAAACCGAATGTAAAATTAATTTTGGCCCATCCCTACTCCTTATGGAAAAAGATAATCATTACCTATGGTGTCTCTAACTAGTGCGTTACCATTGCCATATTTATGAGGAGGAGATCTAATACATAAGTCTAGCGATTTAAAAATTCATCTTTAACTAAAAAAGTAACTTTTCTATATTTCCTTTATTTTTTTAATTTTCCTATAATTGTTCTGTAAATTTCCTACTAAGTTTTGATTAATCCTGAGCGCACTTGAAAGTATTATGTTTTTTTTAATTTATTTATTTCAATACAAATATACACATAAACTCTTGCGAGTTTCACCGGGCATCAGAGTCGTCGACACAATAAGTTTAATTACAATAATGAAAAAAAAAACAAAATCTATATACCTATAATTGTATATTAAATATTTTTTAAAAGATCTACAATCGATATCGAAGCCAAAAATATAGTTTTTAGAATTTTTGACTGTTTGTCTGTATGTATGTCCGGGGTAAACTCAAAAAGTACTGCATGGATTTACTTCAAATTTTGCATGAATATTACTAGTAGATCGGGTCAACATATACGCTACATATTATCACGCTATCACTTACAAGGTAGGAGCTGTGCGGAGCAAACGAAGTCGGCGCGGACGAAGTCGCGGGCAACAGCTAGTATCTTAATATTCAAGTATCTAGTAATGACGAAAATAGTGACAACCCTATTGAGTAGTTTGTTGTTTTCGCAAGTGACCCATAACTATGGCTAGCAGTGCGCCTGTATATGTAATTAGGAACGCTAAAGAGTCATGCTGATCGCAACGTCACTTGCACAGTTGCGTTTAAAAATCGTCTGAATATAATAACGTACTAGTAGTTACTTTGCTCTTGGGTGATGGGCCACCGGTCTAACGCTTGTTATTGTGGTCGCGACGGTTATAAGCACTAACACGTTTAGGAAATGAAAAGTACTTTAGTAGCCAATATTCATGTTGGTACCATTAGACTAGTAGATTACCATTTACAAGCTAATTGGCAAGAAGGCAGATGGTTAATTTATTACGAGGAGCCAGGACTAAGATAGAAGGATTGCAAGAACCTGGACTGACACATTTATGAGGAACGCTGGAATACATACATTCTTTTTTATTTTGGATGAGAAAAAGGCCTAGCAACACATTTGTTGGAAGTTCATAGTGTAATTCAATTCTTTGTGATATACAGATATACAATATAATTCAAATACATAGTTTTTCAAATAAACGTATAAAAACCGTCAATCTTACAATCCAGAATAAGTAGGCTGAAGATAAGTTAGAACCGCTAGATATTTCAGGCGACCATCTTAAAACTCGATTTACAAAAAATACACAACCAGATTTTCAAAAGGTTAAACTCCATCGCTACAGTAACGGTTATCTGAGACTTTTCTCCGTGTTGGTTCTGGGCTCCTTTGAAGAATAGACCAACTACAGTTCTGCCAGGCAGGTCGTAAAAGGCGACCGATTGGCTATGCGAGTCACTAACATCGTGGCTACTAGGTGGTAGAGTTTTGCATTGTCTCGCCCGTGTTTGGCACCAACGCCTCACCTATTCCTACCGCAATAGCGCCAGTGCTTGTCGCTGTCGTGTTCCGGTTGGAGGGTAAGGTAGCCGGTAAACTTATACACATGGCATTAGACCCCGCCACATCGCACTCGCAACGCACCATTAACATCTTTGGTGTCTATAGGCGATGGTTGACTCTTTCCATCAGGAGACCCAGCTGCTTGTTTGCTATCTTATGATATATAAAAAAAGACTTATTTGCTTTTGATTATACAGACAAAAAAAGCGCGCGTTCTTACTTCATTCGTAACATGATTTGACTTTAGTGTGAAAGCAAAAGCTAAAGCGAAAATTATGTAAGAATAATTGTTACAATATGATAGTGGTCATTTGAAACTGTATCTGTACTGAGTGGGCCGTCCTTATTACTACGCAGCATTGCGAAATAAGGGCAGCACAAATAGAGCTCGCTGAATAAACGAGGATGGTAAGGGCAACGCAATGAACGTGGAAAAACTGATGGTAACACAACATTATATGTATATGTAATCATATATAATCAGCGACAGGATCACTCACCTATCAGCCTATCAGATATCAGTTTATATCAGTTATATCATTAGTAGAGAAAAACCCCTACATTGGGTCTATCATTTTGTACCCTATCAGCATCAGCATCTATCAGGAACTATCATCTCTATCACAACGTAGGATCCCCCTACATTTTTTTTGGTCCAACGAGCGGATTATCAGTTATCATCACTACCATCTAGGACCAGCCAGCAGGTCTTGGTCCTCAAGCCTCTATCATCAGAATCATTTCATTATCACCTACACTACAAGCAAGAAGGATATCATCAGAAGGATCCCCCTACAGAGGGTAAAGGAAAAAATATTGCAAAGACAATACGATGAGAACAGGAGGAAAAAATTATGGTACAGCAATAAAATGATGACAGGTGGAATAAATAGTGGTAAGGGAGTAAAGTGTGCGCAATCAGAAGCTTCACAATCAGGGCACGCCGAAAAATTTATGGTAACAAAAACAGTGAAGTTATGCGAAAAATAGTGGTAAGGTTCACATCCTTATTTTGGGCATATAATGGGACAGGTGAAATAATTGGTGGTAAGACAAAAGAATGTGGACAGGTGGTAAAATTTGGCCTAAATCTACAAGATGAGGGCACGCGCAAAAAATGATCGTAACATGATATAATGAAGGCATGTGAAAAATTTAGTAGTATTGTCAAAGAATACTATCTACTCATGTGGTATTGTCTTACTCACGCAAACACAGAAAAGCACGCTAAAGAAATTACAGCAAGGGTAACAAACTAAATTTAATAAATGTTTATTCATACACAGAATACTAATTTACAACTATTAATTATAATACGAATTAGCAATAATTAGTATCCTGTACGTATATCAATGTTTTTGTATAATTTGTATAGTATAATTTATTTTCAAGCTTCAATAATTTGATGGACGAATCGTCAGTGGAAAAAATATTTAAAAAAAAGGTGTCGTTTCGTCCACTGTAGATGAAAATTTTGTGGACGAAACGTCAGCAAGCAAGCCAGAAAACGTGAAAGAAAAGTAGAATACAAGTGTACAGAGTAATTTAGAAAATATATACAATAGGTATACAAAAAGAAAACTTATTTTATATTACCTAATTCCAATACGTATCACCTTTTCACCCTAAAAATTAAACCGATAAATAAAATTATTTTAAAAATTATTAACTTATTAGAAATATTAACCAAAAAACTGTTTTTTTTTTCATAACGTACACTCGTCATAAAAATTTAACGTTTTAAAATTTAAATTTACTACGGTAACGCTCCGGTCCATGTTACATACATGATGCGTTACATACATTACGTACTCGTACGTAAAACTACATAATTTTTTTATTACCAAGGTGTGATGTAACACTTCCAGATTAGCGTTTACTGTCACTTGTCCATTTTTCCCAAATTATTTCGTAAAAATATTATTAATCCTTATATTTTAAAATAATATATTAACAATTATTTTAAAAGGTAAGGATTAATAATAATAAGGAGATAACAAAAAACTAAAAATATTCAGTTCTTTTTATTTCCATATCATAATTGATAATTAGAAACTACAATATCGGATATTCTGTTCATTTTTAATGGAAAAGGGCCTATAATAGATTATACCTTGCTATACCTGACCGCCCTGTTGGTCGAGTGGTTAGCGACCTTGACTACGCAATCGACGGGGCTCGGGTTCGATCCCCGACGGGGACAAGCATTTATGTGATGAGCATAAATGTTTGTATTTCCGGGTTTGGGTGTTTATTAGATATATTCCAGTATTTATATTATTATGTATTTCTATGTATTAGTATGGTTGACTAACACCCATAACACAAGCAAATAACTTGCTTACTTTGGGGTTAGATCAGTAAGTGTAATTTGTCCAGTGAATATTTATTATTATAATTATTATACCTGGGCTAGTTTTTAATTTTCATTCGAATATCTTTTTAAATCCCCGACCTCTTTCAAAAAATAAATCATCTATTTTCCTGTCAGGCAGTTCGCAAATGGTAAACGATTTGCAAATCTTGTCACTATCATCATGACTATATCGAAGTAAAGTTCAACAATGACTCGCCAAGATTTCGTACGACTACCTTATTTATTCCTATCACAATAACGTCAACTTACCGCTTATTTCCGACTTCATCGTGTTCCGGTTTAGAAGGTAAGGTAGTTGGTAAACTTATATATGTATTGGCAATTCAACCTGCAATACAGATTGTAATGCGTAATTTACATATTTAGAGTCTATAAGCGATGGTCGTCACAGATCTCAAGACCATGGACAGGAAAACATCTTGGAAGAAGGAAGTCATGAATAGAGCAAAATGGAGGGAAATCGTCGAGGAGGCCAAGTCCTTCAAAGAGTTGTAGCGCCGGAGGAAGAAGAAGCGATGGTAATCTTTTCCATGAGTATAACTTGTTAGCCATCCTACAATATACAAAAAATTTAAAAATAACCAAGCTACACAATATTTTCTAGCTAACCACACTTTTACTGTTTCACAATAAAATAATTATATTTAATTTCCGACCGGTTTCTCTTACACAAGCATCCTCAAGGTATTTAATACCCTAATATAATAAAATAATAAATAATAATAAAATATCCTGAGGATGCTTGTATAAGCGAAACCGGTCGGAAATTAAATATAATTATTTTATTGTGAAACAGTACAAGTGTGATCAGCTAGAAAATATTGTGTTAAAATGGAGTTTCACCAAGTGCCGACGATAAAAAGTGTAGAATATAACCAAGCTACAACTTCTTTCTTTTCTTTTCGACAGAACCGACGTGAATTGGGTTTGATTTTAGACTCGGAGAAACAATTGAGTGATGAGCATAGATGTTTTTAAATCTGGGTTTGGGTATTTATTGAATACTAG
Source organism: Apodemia mormo (assembly GCA_036924255.1). NCBI lineage: Eukaryota > Metazoa > Arthropoda > Insecta > Lepidoptera > Riodinidae > Apodemia > Apodemia mormo. The sequence goes on along the minus strand of JAUPFN010000009.1, from coordinate 40,573,627 downwards.
CTGACCCGGCAAACGTTGTTGTGCCTTTTTAACTACTCTTATTTTTTTATATTTTCTCACCTTTTAAACCCTTCCCTGGACTTCAACAATTTAAACAAAATCAAAGTTAGGGAAATTAGTTCAGCCGTTTTCTTTAAATAATTTGCTTACTTTGGGGTTAGATCAGCAAGTGTAATTTGTCCCGGGAATATTTATTTATTTATATTAGCAAGCAAATAATTGACCTACTTTGGGGTTAGACCAATTGGTATAATTTGTCCAGTGATATTTAATTATTTATACTAGCTATTGGCAACATAGTTTTATAAATAGTAGCGTGAGATGTTATCCAACAAAATAGCTCGGTCGGAATCAGTGGCAATAGTTAAGCGACCCGCATATTGACCCCCACAATTGGGTACATCCTCCGGGACAGACAGACGATTGGTTGGAAGATTTATGTTGTAATTGTCTCATGTGGATTTAACCGTTGCTTATGATTGAGATGCTCGGATATTTATTTATTTATTTTAACTTTATTGTACACCAAAGACATACATTTTCGTACAAAAGGCGAACTTAATGCCTATTGGCATTATCCACCAGTCAACGTTTGGCCCAACAGAATGAAAGTGTGAAGGTATGAAGGTATGAAGGTAGGAAGGATATGTTTTCAACAAATATTTAACAAAATTATATGTTTTTTTACTGTTTTGAGAAATATATATATATATATATATATATATATATATATATATATATATATATATATATATATATATATATATATATATATATATATATATATATATATATATATATATATATATATTTTTTTTTTTTTTTTTTTTTTCTATCATGGGATAGTTAAATCATCTTTCGTATTCCCGCTCCAATAGTATCGACACTTGTTGCTATCATATTCCGGTTTAAAAAGTAAGATAGCCGGTAAAATAATGAATTAGTATTCCAACACTCAAACATGGATAGCAATGCACAGTTACCATCTTTGGTGTCTAAAGGCGATGGTTATCATTCTTCACAGGGAAAACCATTCGCTTGTTTAAATAAAATAATAAATAAATACTATGACATCACAAGTTCACATTTCGTGGCGAATTACTAATAGGTTTACAGGGTGGGATTGAGCAAAGTAATGATAAAATCATTCCCATTAAAAATTAGTTTAGGTTTCATAGTTTCATGTTTATTAATTTACCATGTTTTTGAGAGACTTGATTATTATGGTTGATCCTATTGATTGATACAATAAAAGTATAATATAAATAGTATAGTTTTGGTAACAGACCACAAGAAAACACCATGTTGGAAAAAAGTCGACCTCATATGAGCATGACCTCATTTTCCCCGTGTTGGTTCTGGGCTCCTTTGAAGAATAGGCCAACTGCCGTTCTGCCAGGCAGGTTGTAAAAGGCGACTGAGTGGCTATGCGCGTCACTACCATCGTGACTACTAGGTGGTAGATTTCTGCATCGGCTCGACCGGGTCTGGTACCACCGCCTTACCTATTCCTGCCACATTAGCGTCAGTGCTGGTCACTGTCGTGTTCCGGTTTGAATGGTAAGGTAGCTGCTAAATTTGTGCATGTGGCATAAGACCTCGCCACAAGATAGCAACGCACCATTAACATCTTTGGTGTCTATAAGCGATGGTTGACTCTTTCCATCAGGAGACCCATCTGCTTGTTTGCTATCTTATGATATAAAAAAATATAAAAAAAGCAAATGTTTATAAATGTCAAACGTTTGTAAACATATTATATCGTGAAAAAACAGAAATATACCACAAAGTGCTACTATATCGTATTACCCCTTGAGTGATTTTCTTTCATCGGCAAATATTATAACCACAGATCACATGAATACTAATAGACACGCCGTTGGATAGAAAACGTGTCGCCAAGCATTTGAGCAAATGCTCCTATTACTGTCAAAATTTTAATACGTTAGATAAGTATATATTATATTGTAAAAAATATAAATAAACCATGTTGTACTATTTTATCGTACCGAATGAGATGACAACGTTTAAAAATTACCCTCGAAATGATTTTATTACATTGATAAGTAGTATAATTTTAATTTTCTGTATATAATTGCAAGTTACATTGACAAACTAAGAAATTGTCTTAACAGGCGTATCCATTTAATCAGTGATTTTAACTTTTTTATTTCTGAATGTAAATGCCACCGACACTAACAACGTAAAAAATAGCCTTACAAGACTTATTCCGCCTTATTACAAAAACAGGCCTAGATCTGGGTTTAAACCAAGATTAAGAAGTCTAGACTTGTTACGGTATTAAAGTTAGATTCAGTACTAAAATTCATTCTTATTACAAAAACGAGTCTAACTGAGGACTAGCTAATACCGAAGATAGACCTTGGATGAACATGTATCCACAGATTATAAGCTAAAATGACTCTAAACCATTCGTTCATTCACTCGGCGTAACATGCAACGTTCCGTTACAACAAACATACTTATATGAAAAGAAAGCAAATTGTTTATTAAAAGTGATTTATGAGTTCGAAAGTGATAATAAAATAAAATATAGGTACAATTTTGCTATGAAAATTATCTTAAATCTGAAAACGTTGAAATTATATGAATTTTCTTTTTATTTCCACTATATACCTACATGTGTACACGTATCGAGTTAGCGTACAACGAAATAAACTAAAAAAAAAAACAAAAAAAATGTGTGACGCGCGTAATTTATTCCGAATGTTTATAATAAATACTATATGCGAAAGTAAACATTTCAATAATATATATACAACAGCACTTCAAGTTACTTAATATTTCTGTATTTCCATAGCTAGTCTGTTTTTATTTATTATTGAAGCACAAAACCTGAGTGCCTCGAGTAGGTACGATTAGGTTTTGTTATAAAATCTAGCATTACTTTTTTTACCGTAATCAATCAGTCAGTGCAGTCTATAGAACCTATAACTTTCAAAAATTAGCTATACGGCGAAACTTCCTCATTGCTTCTTCTTGCTGATTTAAACTAGCTGGCATCTTTATAAATCTATGGGGCAATCCATCTAAAATCCCTGCTATTTTCTTACAAGTTTTGCTAATAGTCGGCTGAGATACACCATGTAAGTCGGCAGTATCGTCTTGAATCTATAGAAACAATAATAATATTTCAGTAAGTTCTCCAGCAATTGAAATATCCTGGCATTGCTTGTAATGTAGATTATCAAGTTTATACACTTACCTCATGACGAGCCCAGTTGCGTAATGCGCAAACCACTTGCAACTCAGGACTGAGAGCCTGTCCCCGAGGGTCATGAACTAAATCTTCTCCCAATAAATCCACTATTTGGCTGGCAAACCTTTTTGTGAATCTATATTTTTTCGAAAATCTCCGTCAATTAAATGAAACGGATTCACTCGACTTTGGGGTCTATTAAGCTTCTGGTATGTTTCCGATACATCCAAATCTTCCAAATCCTTTATATCAATTACGTTTATGTCCATTTTTTATTATTTTAATTACAAATAATTATTTCACAACAAATACGACGGTTATGTCAACTTTGAAATTTGACGTTTTGAGCTTAGTATTAAAGTTAAACTAGGGGTCGCGTAGGTTTATCTTTAGAACCATAGAAGATACTCAGACTAGCGCTAAACCCGGTTTTATAATAACGTTTCATCTAATACTAGTAATAAAACTGGTGTTAAGGTCGGTACTATATTTAGACCTCGTTTTGGAATAAGGCAGATTGAGTTTAATCCGAGATTTTAGCTGGTTTATGTCACGGTTACAGCAGGCGTTTTCCTAAAAATATTTAGAAGTTTTTTTTTTGTTTTCTTTTTAAAAACAAATAAGTTTTTTCCGAAAGTAAGCTATTTTCAAGCAGATTCAGAAATCGCTCTTTAGCGATAACTTATAATTTTGCGTATTGCAATTCTAAAATAGGTTTTTTCAGTTTTCTGATAAAAACAACGTTGCCAGGATTAGAAAAATTGCCCGGCTGACGATAGGTTTGCCATCTATAATGTTATGGGACTCAGTTTCTTCGGCTAATCGTGGGTGCACTGATTGAACATCTGCCTACCTCTTCGTGTATACGGGCGTGAAGATACTTTACTTTAAATAAATTTCCCAATTTTGTATATTTTCTCTCTTAATGGCATTGAAAACTACCACTATATTAGCAAGCAATTTTTTTCTATATCATAAGAAAGCAAACAAGCAGATGGGTCTCCTGATGGAAAGAGTCAACCATCGCCTATAGATACCAAAGATGTTAATGGTGCGTTGCTATCATGTAGCGAGGTCTAATGCCACATGCATAAATTTACCGGCTACCTTACGGATTACCCTATAAACCGGAACACGACAGTTACAAGCACTGACCCTAATACGGTAGAAATACGTAAGGCGGTGGTACCTGACCAGGGCGAGACAATGCAGAACTCTACCACTTAGTACCCACGATGGTAGAGACTCACATAGGCAATCGGTCGCCTTTTACGACCTACCTGATAAAACGGTAGTTGGCCTATTCTTCAAAGGAGCCCGGTACCAACACAGGGAATTAACCCATGATATAATATCTAATGAGCAATCAGTCTAATCCTAGAACCACAAACACCAATCACATTTAAATTGCTTAGCAATTTAGCTGTTTCCTTTACTATAAAGAAATATGTATCTGCCTGTGCATAGACTTACACAACTTGAGAAGTGTTAACTATTACCCAGTTACGAGTTAGGTAATATCCTTGCGATAGAGGTGTTTTAATTTAAATCAGGACAATGCTAGATTATTTCGCTACGTAGCTTGTTACATAATCGCTTAGATGTACTACTGATTTTGTAAATATTATTAATCTTGTTTATTTTATAGAGACGGCTGACACACTAGTACCTAAGTGGACCAGAAGGAAATTATATATCAGTCTAATTAATTAGCTAGCAGCCTAATTAGGTAATGGTTATTCAGACATTTCGATAAACTGATACTTACGTCAAAATTCTCCCAGCTTCGGGATTTCGGTAGATATCACACTTGTGAAGCGGCCGCGATGGATCACCAGGAATATACTGACCGGTTCTCTCGCACAAGGCTCTGTGTATTTGGAATTGCAGAACCGTACTCACGAAGTATCTGAAAAAGAAGAATAAGTTTAATATTACAACTCAGTTCGCTACGATATATAGTTTGTCTATTGGCAAGAACAACCATAGTTATAATCACATTTTACACATGTTTAACTGATATCGCTTGTTCTTCTTGTGATAACCGTGGTATCGGTTTCAGCAAGTAGTATTAGCGTGGTATCGGTTAAGGCAGCTGCCTCAGCTAAACTGGAAAAGCTTTTCCAGTTTATCTGAGGTGCAGACGTTAACCCCCACTACCTGGAGTTTAAAGTCTGGAGCTGTTACTGAGTTTTTACTTCAAAACCTTTAATATGGTTTCATTTTTTATATTATAGTATCATACTAAGACGGAAATATATAATTCAAAGAGGAAATTTATATTTGCAACTTTTTGTAGACTCAAACAAGTGACCTATGCAATGACTCTTTAGCTGGCTCGGGGTCGATCCCAACATTTCATGAGTCTAGTTGCTGAAATAGTCTAACCGCTATACTATAATGTAGTTATTATCATTTACAAATTGGATAAACCTTTCTTATTTTCTAATAGTAACTCTCGGTGGTCTAGTGGTCCAGCGTTGGCGTTGACCACATGAGATCCCGGGTTCCCGGGTCGGGCACATTAAAAAAAAAAGTGTTTTTTCAGTTTTCTGAGAAACACAAAGTTGCCCGGGATTGGAAAGTGCTCGGTTGGCGATAGGCTTGCCACCTATCACATTTGTGGGACCAAGTATCTTCGGCTAATCGTGGGTGCACTTGTTGTGTTGTACCTCTGCCTACCCCTTCGGGGATATGGGCGTGAAAATACTTTTTTTTTTAACTCGTCAAGCAGGCGCTGCGTCATAAGCTTTTTTGAAAATCCAGCGAGTATAATGCATTTTTTATAATTAACCCAAAGCTTTTATATATCTTTTGACGTGAATACGTCTTTAAATTTACCTTCATAGGGAGGTACAGTACAAAAAACTGATGATAACAAAATTGGAGGAATCAGTTTGATGTTTAGCTAAATAACTATCATTAACATCCAAAATCTAATTATTCCGCTGGATAGCTAAATAATCAAAAAAATGATAAGCTGAGCGCAGATTACGATGCTTCACGGGGAGATGAGTAGGAATTGTCGCCATTTTTTTGGTAATTTCGTCACATATCTCGAATATTATAGTATAGGTTTTGATTCGGAGCAACTATGACGTTCAATTAATAATTAATTATCGTGTAGTAAGATTTATTAGTTATGTAAATAAAAAAAAAAAATAACTTTAGTAAATAAATATGGCGTTTAAATGAAAAAAAATAGGAAAAAATTTTAATCAGTCAAAAATTCTTTAAAAAGTCAAATCAAAATATAAGGGATAAATAGCAAACTAATGATATCCATGAACTCTAAAAGAATGAAGAAGTGCCGATAACGCAAAAAGATGGCATCCGGACCGATCATTGACGGCACCTGTACTATCAATGAAAAATGTTGCCATCGCAAAATATTACCTGTTACGCAGATGTATTCACTTTTTTTACAAATTACACAAACCGTTTTTTATACATTACTTACTGTTTTGCTGACTACCAATACAAGTTGACTGGTAAAAGACTGCACATATATTGAAGTAGGGTGTTCAGTACTTCATCCTGATACCGAATATGTAAACGTACTCAAATTTTGACCAAATTATATAATATTTATCAGGATGTACATTTTTTTCCAGTCAACCTGTATAATTAACTAGCCGTGTCCACGACTTCATCCGCGTGGAAAAATTCTACAATAAAGGTAGTCTTTTTCTCAGTATTTTACCCGCATAGTTTCCGTTCCCGTGGAATTTCTTAGATAAATACTATCCTATGTCCTTTCTTGTGATTCAAACTATCTATGTCCCAAATTTCATCCAAATCAGTTGAGTGATTTAGGCGTGAAGAAAAAACAGACAGATAGACAGAATTACTTTCGCATTTATATTAGTATGGAATATTAAATACTAGCGACCTGCCCGCGGTTTCGCCCGCGCAGCTTTTGTTCCCGTGGGAATATCGGAAAGGTTTATACACTTAAACCTTCCTCAAGAATTAATCTATCCCTTAAAAAAAACCGCATCAAAATCCGTTGCGTAGTTTTAAAGATTTAAGCATACATATGGACATAAGGACATAGGGACTGACAGAGAAAGCGACTTTGTTTTATACTATGTAATGATAACAAATTTATATTGTTGACTAGCTATGTAACGAATTTCATTTAAATCTATCCATTTGTTTTAAGGATTAAGGAGTAATAATTACCTACATACACTCACACACAGACATGAAATAAATCATGGCGTATACTTAGTAAAGCAATATCATGAGCATTGTGCATACGAAAACTGAACTATCGATCTAATTTTACATCACTTTTTTATATCCAAATAACAAAATGCCTGATGGAAAGAGACAACCATCGCCTATAGACAGCAAAGATGTTTAATGGTGCGTTGCTATCTTGTGGCGTATTTAACGACAGCTGCACAAGCTTATCAGCTACACACTTTTAACCGCAACACAATAGAATCGAGCCTGACGCTATCGCGGCAAGAACGGGCAGTACGTTAGTACCAAATAGAACGGAATTCTACCACCTCATAATCACGACGATATAATGGCAGGCTAATCGTTCACCTGTTATGAACTGTCTAGGAAAAAGGCAGACAGTATGTTCTTCAGAAGTTCCCGGATCAATCCGAACATGTAAATATATACAGTTTTATGTAGATATAACTTAAATTAAAAACAAAATTTCGAATAATCCCAAAATCTCTTGCTAAGGGTTGCTGTCCGCGAGGGTATGTTGTAACATAACTTACTGTCATGCCGGCTGACAGTGATAAATACAAAGTTCATGCTATAAAAATAGGTAATTCGGTGGTATCATATTCGGACAAGTCATCATTAAACTTTATCACCAGTGGTCATGATGGTAGAGAGACTTTTATTCTTTTCTAGTCTCATATGATCTGTAAATATATGTTATACTAGCTGACCCGTGTGAAGATTTCGCACGGCGCCATCAAGCGTTTTCCAAGATGTATGTATCACCCACAGATAGCGCTCCGGTCGATTGTTATAAAAATTATATTTAATTAATTTTTTTATTAACAAAAACTTTTTTTTCGAATTTTTTCATATTTTTCGCCCAAAGTAAACAACATAAGCTTTAACTGGGTATTTTTTTGGTGAAGTAGTTAAAGAGCCACTCCTGGAAAAAACATCTTTTAGAAATAATATGTATGATACTTTGTACTTTCCCCCGCAATGTGGTAAATAAAAATAACAGAAAATATATTATTATGGCCTAGCACAGGTCGACACAGTAGACGACACAGCCATAATACTGGAAAGAGGTTGACATTAAAAGGAAAAAACATTAATGCGAGTGCGTAAGTAGATTCAAGACTTTTTATATCCAGGTTACCAACCAGTAGCGCATTCTCTTGACGGAAAGAGATAACCACCGCTTATATACAAAAAATATGTAAATGGTGTGTTGCTCTCCGTATTACGCAATAATAATGCTGCATGCATAAATTTCCCAACTATTTACTATCAAAAATGGAATACGACAGTAATAACTATTGACGCTATTGCGGCTAAAATAGCTAAGTGGCGGTACCAAAATACTAATTAAGGCGGTCCGAGCTGCCTCGTAGAGGGGCAAATGATCTGTTCAAAGGATGACCGGACCACATTAAATTACACATAATTTATATGTATATATGTATATTTAAGAATATATGTATTCTTTACCATCCAAAGCTCTTTGTTAAAATGTATTACGATAAAGCTAAGTACTATATTATAGGTCTTAAACTATAAAACTACTATACATTAATTTGTACAATCCTAAGACCGGCAAACTTATTCGAATCGTACTGCAAGAATTTATATTGACTAACAACATTCCGTCTGCTTTTTCCATCAATCAATAAGCAAATTGCCTAACCGGTCGGTGAATCAGTGCGAATTATAAATTATTTATTTATATTGCAACTTTTATGTAATATATTGGTTGAGTTTGAGTTCTAGCGAGAGGAATAGCGGATACTCTAGTGATCTCCTAAATAGTCGTTATTTTAAAAAAAAAAATATCACGTTGTCTATACGGAGTTTAGATTATATGAAGAATGAGGATCCATTAGAAACCAAAGTCTATAACTTCCTTAAAACTTAAAAAATCCATAACTGTGCGATTCTCTCGACACTTTTTGCTTCGCACTAATCTGTTGTGGAATCATTTACCGGCAGAGATGTTTCCGAACGGATACGAATGGGGCCCATCAAGAAAAGAGCTTACTCATTTTTAAAAGGCCGGCAAGACCTCTGGTATTGCGGATGTCAATGGGCGGCGGTGATCACTTATCATCAGGTGAACCTCCTTCTTGTTTGCCCCCTCTGCTATAAAAAAGGTATGATCTCTCCAGCCAAGCAAGGTGTTATGCCTCGCAACCGAACTCAATATCAGTTTCAATGAATTTTGAATATGTAAATTTTATCCTGTTAAATCTTTATATATTCGTGGTATATTTGTTATCTCATTTAGCCAAGATACAAGGTTCGTTATGAGCACAAAAAACTAGAGTTGGTGTTTTGCAAGAAAAATCTTTGCAGTATCTTGGAGTCCAGTTTTTATAATTCATACTGAACAAAGTATGATCACGTTAATCTAATAAGAAATGGTTATTAAAATTGACACGTTCCTCGGCAGATAAAAAATCCATGGACTTTTGGTCCAAAAATACTAATGGATCACCTCCAAATTTAGGCTTTGCTAATCGTTTAGGTACATGCTGTTTAATATAAATTCCGATAATACCTTTGTACATGATGGCGGGATCAATACGGGCCATCACTTGTCAAGGTATTACGTAATATTTTCACATTATAACATAATATTCAATATCTCTCATAATTAATTGCTCCTCATATCAATCTCATATATTAATATGTTTTATAATTATGTAATATTGTGATTAAAAAAAATTATATGAAAAAAAAACAAGCCCGCTAAGTTTCTTCCGCCGGATCTTCTCAGTGTGTGACCACGTTCCAACCCGGTAGTAGTTTTAAAAAACGTTGAAGTGTCAAAATAACTTGTGAAAAGTTTTATTGAATAAAGTTCTTCTGATTTCTGAATCATTTCATTGATTTTGTTGATACAAAAATTACGTACCATGATCATATTGACCGGGTGCTGTCTGAAGGTAGTGTCAAGAGTCTTCGCAACCGGCGTGTTTGTATGAAGGAAGTCATGAAAATGATGGAAGTAAGAAATCTACAAGAATCATGACGTATGGCACTCAGTTCTCGCAGTCTACCTCGTAAATTATCTAACATGAAGATATGTGCGTAAGTAAAAATAGCGATTCTCAAAACGCTTATAGTGGCACTATTCCCTGTTAAACTAGAACGATTCGACTCTACTGATAATTATCGCATTCTTAAACTTCTCGATGTAAATTTGAGTTCTATTCCTAAGTTCATATGTGTGATATTCGTTTACCTTCAAATGCCTCTCGTGCGTAGATGTAGTTTAATGATGATTTACATGCATCAAATTATAAAATAGATGACCTGATTCAGAAACTTGCATTGTTACCATAGGTATAACATGTAAGCATCAAGTTTTTTTACATCACAAGATATCATATAATCAGAACGCACTTTTGATGGCAAGAAATAACCATCGCTATAGTCATATAAGGATGGTAATGACAATTTGTTATCCGTGTGGCAATTTGGCAATACTACATGCATAAGTCTATCGGCTATCCTCCGAACCGGAACACGATAGTGACAAGCAATGATGATATTGCGGCAGGAATAGATAAGGCTGTGGTACCAAATACCCGGACGAGACGTTGCGGAACTTTACCACCTAGTAGTCACGATGGTAGTGACATTTATAGCTAATTGGTTGCCTTTTACGATGCTTGACAGTCTGGCAGAACGTCAGTTTGTCTATTCTTCAAAACATCCCAGACTAACACTTGTAAACGGGGTAAATTGGATACGTCTTTCAAGGCAATTTCTTAGGTTGCCGGTGTCAGTTTCATTTACACCTAAAAATCGATAGTTATAAATGTTATAATATTTACCGAGGAAATAAAATCGCTTCAGGAATACGGTAAAATAGCACAATATTTTACCGTACCCCTGTAGTAACTTTTCCCCGTGTTGGTCCCGGGCTTCTTTGAAGAATAGGCCAATTGCCGTTCTGCCAGGCAGGTCGTAAAAGGCGACCGATTGGCTGTACGAGTCACTAACATCGTGGCTACAAGGTGGTAGAGTTCTGCATTGTCTCGACCGGGTCTGGTACCACCGCCTTACCTATTCCTGCCACAATAGCGTTAGTGCTTGTCACTGTCGTGTTCCGGCTTAGAGGGTAAGGTAGCCGGTAAACTTATGCATGTGGCATAAGACCTGTTACAAGATAGCAACGCACCATTAACACCTTTGGTGTCTATAGGCGACGGTTTACTCTTTTCATCAGGAGACCCATCTGCTTGTTTGCTATCTTATACTATAAAAAAAAACACAATATGGCATATCTCTATTTTTTGACGTGACTCTACCAAATACTAGTCATGATTATAGTGTCTTGTATACATACCACATGAATACTAATAGACATATCATTAGGATGGAAACGTGTAGCCGCGCATATGAGCAAACGCTCCTGTTACTGTCAAAAAATTCATACATTTGTAGGTTATTAGGGCGAGCGCAGCGAGCCCTACACTAGGCCACGATCTATGCACTTTTGTGGTACATTTTACTGAAAAACCATCGCATTTTTTTAGGTTTGAGCTTCGACGTGGTAGCTTATATTCATGCCTAGATTTGTTATCTACCATAAAAATACCATTAAAAAATAGAAGTTACAATTTGTATTAGAATTTTATTACTACCAACGCCATCTCTTATTAAAGTAACGCGTTAAAATTGATAGAAGATACATTTTGTATTAGAATTTTTGAACTTATTAAGAGACTACTTCATGAATTGTTTCTTCATATTTGACTGACGGCGCGCGGTCATCGTGCCCTCGTATAAAGGCGAGGTTCATGTATAAACTGCAATAGCTATAGAGCCATCAGTTTGATCAGCTTGGCTTCGAAGGCGTATGATAAAATCATTGAAAGGAGAATGCAAGGGAAGTTCGAAGGAATGTAGTGGGAGGCACAAGGGGAATTTAGGTCTAGAGCAGGGATGTTTGCAAGAAACAGAGTAAATAGAGCGTTAGAGAGTTTCACAATATGCTTATTGTGAAACAGTACAGATGTATTAATTAATTTATATTTTATTGAGATCAATTCCCAATCTTAGCCCAAGGGTAAAAAGCTAAAAAAAGGTATATTCACGCCCGTATCCCCGAAAGTAGGCAGAGGTACAACGTGTGCATCCACGGTTAGCTGAAGATACTTAAGTCCAACAGTGTGATAGGTGGCCAGCTTATTGCCAGTAGGGCACTTTTCTAAACCCATGCAAAGTTGTTTTTATCAGAAAACTGAAAAAAAAAACACATTTTTTCATTTGCCTGACTTTGGAATCGAACTCCGATGGTTTCTCTGAGAGAAAAATTCGAAAAATGTATTCGCTGAGTGTCTACCGTCAATTCTTCGTGCCTGCGTTAAGTCTAATATTAAGTCCAAAAATTTTGAAGGTTTATTTAAATAAAACATTTTTTGATTTTGATTTCGTAAATCGACGTAAAACCAGGAACTTCCTGATTTTAGAAAAAAAAATCAATTATTTCAGTAAAATGTTAAAAATGTGTTTTTTTATAAGATCAATCTTCATTTTTAATACCCATTTTTCCTTGAAAATAGAACAAATATTCCTAGTCCAAAGCCTGACGACGCCTTTGATGCGAATGTAATGTTTAGATGAAAATGCGCTGGGTTTTTAGGTTAGATAATTGTAAATAAAGTCCATACATTAAAAGATATAATTCTCATAAAAATACTTTTCTAACAATTCTACTAGATAGTGTAACTTTGCGAGCCCTTACAAAGCTCTGCTTTTTGCTAGTATTATATTGTGAAAAGTAGAAATAAACCATGTGGTACTGTTTTATTGTACAAGATGAGATGACAAGGTTTAAAAATTACCCTTGAAATGATTTTATTTCGTTGGTAAATAGTATAAATCTGTATTTCTGTGTGTAATTGCAAGCTACGCTGTCAAACTAGGAAGTTGTCTTGAAAGGCGTATCTATTTAATCAGTGGTCTCGTATAATCACTCGTTCACCTTTTAAGAACTAACTGGCAGAATAGCAGATGGCCTATTCTTCAAAGAGGATTTGGACCTACACCGGGAGGGTTGCAATGAAATTTTTGAAGTTATACTTCTTTTGGTGCATTGGAGAAAAATGATGAGAGTAAAAATTGTTACGATGCGCGCGTACACCGTCACGAAAAACCAAATAATTATTTTATGATATTAAAATAAAATTTATTTAACCAGATAGTGCGTTATAATAAAACATTATTTAGTGTTTAACACTAAAGAATGTTTCATTAACATTAAAAACTAACACTAAAGAATGTTTCATTAACATTAAAAACTAACACTAAAGAATGTTTTAGAAACACTAATAATAAAAAGAAAGGTATTTCATACATTGGTATACATTGGTATAAAATACCTTTCTTTTTATTATTAGTATCGTTTTATGATATTTAAATTTATGATATTTAAATTTATTTTATAATATGTAAATAAAATTTATTTAACCAGATAATGCGTTATAATAAAACTTTCTTTCAATGTATGAAAGACATTTTTTCTATTATTAATGGCCTTTTCCCTACAAACGTAGGATAACGCGAAGGATTTAATTTTTAGAAAGATTTTTATTTTGTTACTCCAAAGAAATATAACTTCTTACGTGCGTACATAAGTGCACACACTTGTTTTTTTATGGAATAAGATGTAAGCGAGCACGCCCATCTCTTTACTGATAGGGGTTTACGGGTAAGAAGCTGAACTGTAAGTAATTACCACTTCTTATGAACATCTGCGACACCGAGGATCCTGCATTGCGTAACCCTTTAGTCTTTTAAGAATGCATAAGCTGTTTTTTGAAATTTCTACAATTCCCCCAAATTATTTCGGGCCCCTTGAATAAAAGACCATGTACCATTCTGCAAGGCAGTTTGTAAAATGCAAACATTGGCCATAGGTACCACTGCCATCTTGACTATAGGGTGGTAGAATTCCGCAAAACCTCGCCCACGTATTTGGTACCACCTGCCAAAATAGCGTCAATGCTTATCATTTTGTGTTCCACTTCTGAGAGTAAGTTAGCTGTTAAATTAATGTTTGAGGTATTGCTATCCCGCCATATGAATAGCAACGCACTATTAACATTTTTATATAATTATATAAAAAGAAAGCGCGGAATATATTCTTGCTATATATATATATATATATATATATATATATATATATATATATATATATATATATATATATATATAAATCAATTGCTATTCGTTAGTTTCGCTAAAACTCGAAAACGGCGTAACCGATTTGGCCAATTTTGGTTTTGAATTAATTGTTGAAGTCTAGGGAAGGTTTAAAAGGTGAGAAAATATAGAAAATAAATAAGAGTAGTTGAAAAGGCGGAACAACGTTTGCCGGGTCAGCTAGTTTTAATTTAAAAAGTGTTTTCACGCCCGTATCACACAATGTGATAGGTGGCAAACCTATCACCAACCGGGTACGGGTATTCAATCCCGGGCAACGTTGTATTTGTCAAAAAACTGAAAAAACACGTTTTTTGAATTGTTCGATCCGGGAATCAAACCCAGGACCTCATGTGGTCGACGGCGATACCGGACTACTAAACCACAGAGGCGACGATGATTTTAAATGATATTTAGAAACATGCATTGTTTTTGTAATCTAGAGCATGCAATCATCAAATTATAATGAAGAAAATATAATTAATAATTTGCATTATATCGTATGTAGAGCATAATCGCATGAAATTATTAAATCTGAAACATAATGAGAACCTTGATATCGTAAGTTAGCAAACAGTAGAAGGCTCTTCTGATAGACAATGGTCCCAGATACAAACTTTTTTTAACTTCCCGCTACATATGTAGATATGGAAGTTACTGCTTTTCGAAATACGAGTTTTCACCAGATCTCCACGTTTTTAGGTCCTAGGAACCTTTTCTGACTATTTTCGCGATGACGTCAGTACGTCTGTATGCGTGTGTGTGTGTCGGCTAGACTAATAGAAACGCGGTTAATGGCACTCGATTAGATTTCACTCAACTTAAGCTTCCTGAAAATTTCAACCAAATCGGCCTAGTAAATTTTGAGAAATTTAAAAAAAATCCAAAAAAAATTTTGGGGAAACATAATTTTTTTAATAATACTTCCATATTAATGTACCGATTGACAAAAAAACTAATCAGCTCTATTTCTCAAAAACTACGTCTAAGGCATAAATTGCGTCAAAATCAGTTCATCTGTTTAGGAGCAATCGTTGACAAAAAATTTTGAAAAAAGTGTTTTTTCGACATAACTTCGAAATTTTTCAACCAATCATTTTTTGGTATTCTATGATATTTTAGTACTAAAAAAACTACGTCAAATGCCGTTTCGAAAATAAAAATCGAATTTAATTTTCAAAAGTTACAGCTTTTCAAATATTCAAATTACGTTGTTTTTAGCAAAGTTACATAATATTTTTAAAATACTTTTCAGGTTAATTCACCGATTGACTTTAAAATCTTATCAGTTTTTCTCCTTTAAAAACTGCGTTAAATACCGCTAATTGCATCAAAATCGGTCAAATTGGATTTATCAAGCGGGAAGTTTCAGGGATGGCCTGTAGGAACAACCGTTTACACATTTTTCATTAACAACAAGCTGAATTTTTGTGAACAGATTCATTTTGACGAGACATCCATCTTTTCTATCTTCGAAAAATCTCGAATCGGGTAACTAATAAAGATAGATAAAAAAGAAAACTTGAGAGTATCGGACTAAGAAAAGTTTCCACTAAACGTGTAGGACAAAGTATCCTTTGAATTATAGTAATTATAATTAGCTGTTCTGAGAAAATTAGGTTGTTTTTAAATTGATTTTAAATTGATATTAATACAAATTTCAAAATCTCAAAAATTCCGAATCTTTAGAGTGAAGGACTTGTCAGAAAAACCTCAAATGTGTAGGACAAAAGTTTTTTCGTGTTTTGCATGAAATAATCAAGCGATTATAGTAAGAAAATAATATTTTTTATTAATCAATATCTTTCCTACACCGAATTAAAATTTTCGAAGCCCCCTAACTTTATTAGCTACCTGATTCGAGATTTTTCGAAAATAAAAAAGATGGTTATGTAGTCAAAACGAAGCTGTTCACAAAAATTCAACTTGTTATTAAAAAAAAGTTTGTACCTGGTCTACGATGGAAAGAGAAACAATCGCCTAAAAATATCAAAAATATTAAAGTTGCGTTGCTACCCATGTGGCGGAATGATAATGCCAGATGCATAAGTCTACCGGCTACCTCACCCCTATAAACCGGAACACGACAATGATAAGCATCGCTATTTTGTCGGGAATAGATAAGATAGTAATGCCTGGTAGTAGTGGTGCCTGGGCGAAATCTTGCGAAAATCTACCACCAAGTAGTCACGACGGTAGTGATATTTATTGCCAATTGATCGCCTTTTACGACCTGCCTGGCAGAATAGTAGTAGTTCTATTCTCCAAAGGAGCTCGAGCACGGGGAGAATAGCATAGCAAATTAGGACGTGGCCTCAGGGGGGCGGAGCGGATCGCATCGAAATGCAGCGTGTTTTGGAATATCTTTCCAGATGTTATATATACTTTGTTGATTTTGTTCCGAAGTAAACTAGAAACGTGTTTTGGAATATCTTTCCAGATGTTATATATCCTTTGTTGATTTTGTTCCGAAGTAAACTAGAAACGTGTTTTGGAATATCTTTCCAGATGTTATATATCCTTTGTTGATTTTGTTCCGAAGTAAACTAGAAACGTGTTTTGGAATATTTTTCCAGATATTATACATCCTTTGTCGATTCTGTTCCGAAGTAAACTAGAAATCCTTATGGTTTCGTTATGTCCATCCGTCCGTCCGCAGTCTAGCGCAGAGATCCTTAGCACTTGAAAGCTGTAATTTGGTATGAACATACATATAAGTCACGACAACAAAGTAGCAACATAAAATCTTGAAAAATGTTTTTTAAGGGCACATCTACATGTAAAATGGGGATGTTATTTTTTTTCTCGTATACCCCATAGTGTCGGGTATCGTTGGACAGGTTTTTGAGAACTATTCTAGGTTATGAAAATAATTTTTCGATTAAGGGACTTGTTTGTGAAATATTAAACTTTAAAATGCTAATTTTAGTTGGATTCAAGTATCTACCTCCCCCCCTCTCCCAGCTAAACGGTTGATTTTAGGGATAGGAAGAAATTCATAACAGTCGTAAATATCATGAAGTTAAAAAAAAATTTACTACTTGAAAGGCATTCTTGTTCTTGAGTAATAGTCGACCAACTTTTAAAATGTAGTTGAAGTGAACCTGTGGTGTGGACAAATCTCCGTCATTGATGTTAAAGAGGTTAAATGTTCATAGTATGAAGTAATAAAAACCCTCTTCTTAGTCCCCATTATTGTGATGGGCAATTTCGGAGTTGCTACATTGTGCATGGCCCGACACGCACTTTACCAATTTATTTTTTCACTAGCCTGCGACTTCGTCCACGCGTACTTCGTTTACTCTGCACAGCTCCTCCCCCGTAGGTGATGACGTGATAATATGTAGCCTATATATTGACCCGACCTGTTAGTAATATTCATGCAAAATTTAAAGTAAATCCATGCATGACAAACAGACAAAAATTCTAAAAACTATATTTTTGGCTTCGATATTGATTGTAGATCACGCCCCAAGTATTCTTTTAAAACAATATTCAATATACAGTTTTGATTTTCCTACGATTTTATTATACATATAGATATAACATGTATGAAAGCGACCTAGGAGGATTTTTACGATGCGACCCGGCCCGTTGCGGCCTAGGAGGGCCGCAACGGCTCGATTTTTTACAATGCAAACAAAACCATGAGCTGTTGCTCGTAGTAGATATCTGTAATATCGCAAATTTAAGTAATTTATATAACTGTGTAATCGTTAATATAGGTACGTAATAGTAAGACGGACGGACGTTAAATTAATGGAAAACCTGCTAGTTACGTTATTGCGCAGAATGCGATTACTAGCATTTAAATTATATTAAAATAGTAATTATAAGGTTTAATACCTTATACAATTATTTGGTACAAGCGTATATATTCGTCTTCGGCTGTAATTAATCTTCACGCCCATATCCCCGAAGGGGTAGGCAGAGGTACAACAAGTGCACCTACGATTAGCCGAAGATACTTGGTCCCACAAATGTGATAAGGTGGCAAACCTACCGCCAACCGGGCACTTTCCAATCCCAGGTAACTTTGTGTTTCTCAGAAAACTGAAAAAAAAAACTTTTTTTTAATGTGCCCGACCCGGGAATCAAACCCGGGACCTCATGTGGTCAACGCCAACGCTGGACCACTAGACCACAGAGGCGATTAATAACTGGCTAATACTCGCCCACTTCGATGGGTGTAAATTCATTGATAACAAAAAGATAAGGCCTACTCTGCGCAATCACGTATTCTTAACGTTTTCAAGGTCTTCAGATGTAACGGAGCATATAGACAAACAGACAGAATATGAATAGACAAAAATTATGTAGCCTATAATTTGCGTCAACGCGTTTTTCATTGTACCTATCATTTTTATCATGGCCGGTCAAGCTGTTCTTGAATTATTTTGAGACGTACAGACAATCAAACCTTTCAAATGATAAAATTGATATCAGTATTCTTATCAGTTGTAACAAATTTTCAACTAATCTAATTAGTTGAAAATTTGTTACGAAATTGGATTAAAAAAATAATGAACATACAGACGCAACCAATTTATATATTTGTGAATAGATTACATTGTAAATTAGCACCAATCTGTTCGTTTTATTCAAACGTAATGTTATCTCTGAAAAGACGCAATTAAATGGGTACTTATTTAGAAACAGGATCAGAAACGTTTTTTTTCACACTCAACAAAAATAATCGTCGCGACACCACACTGTTCAATGCGAAATAGAAATGAAAATATCTGGCTTGCTTTCTATACGAGAGAGAGAGAGAGAGAGAGAGACAGAGAAACATGCGCACGCCGCACAGCTTACAATAGCTTACTATAGCCAAATGTGTCGTGACAACTTTTCGTAAGAACTTTTTCCGTCTAGCCCCCTTTCACAACGCGCGATAAGGAACTTCGTCCCAATAGGGACCACATACTAAAAAAAGCAAAACAATGTCCGTGTTGGTCTGGGCCCTCTCTGAAAAATAGACCATTTGCTATTTTACCAGGCAATTCGTAATAAGCGAATGATTGACTAAAGATGTCACTATCATAGAGACTAATAGATGGTAGAGTTGTGCTATGACTCACTTGAGTCTGGCGCCATCGCCTTACCTAATCCTGCTGCAATAGCGTCAGTGTTTGCAACTGTCGTGATCCAATTTGGAAGGTAAGGTAGCCGGTAAATTTATGCATGTGGCATTACCATCCTACTACGCGAATAGCGACATACATACAGTATTAAATTGTTGAACAAAATTATACAGTTAAAAAATTAAAAGAGGTAATAAGCAAAGTGAACTAAAATAGATAATTTGAAATTATAATAATAAATAAATAAATATTCAGAGGAAGAATTACACTTATTGATCTAACTCCAAAGCAAGCAAATTATTTGCTTGTGATATGGGTGTTACTCAACGATACTAATACATAGAAATACATATATAAATACTTTTACATATATAATAAACACCCAAACCCAGAAATACAAACATTTATGCTCATCACACAAATGCTTGTCCCTGTCGGGGATCGAACTCGAGCCCCGCTGATTGCGTAGTCAGGGTCGCTAACCAACGGGGCGGTGAAATATTAATAGATATAATATAATATTATAAATAAATGTTTATCATTATTCTAGCTAAATAACAAATTATAATATACAATAATAATACCAAATAAACATGTAAATATATTATAAATATACATACTATATGTATAAGTATATTTCAAAGTGACATGTGCGTAGTATTCATATGGCTTTTCATATCCATTCTACTTCATGTCACAATGCCTGGTAAATAAGCGGTTGCCAGCTCTCACTCTATAAACTACATAAATATGGTAATCAGAATAATTTCTTACTGTAATACTCAGAGATACTGAGGTATTTACGTTCAATAAAAACAGCTTTACGTGATGAAATGTAACAAGAATTTGTGTTAAATTTTCTGAATATATTAATTTTCCACCTACTGCGCTACATCTACTGCCATTTTTTTGTCGTTTATAGCGAGTGAAATTGTGAAAAGCTCGTTGGCGTTTTAGGAATTCAGATCGATTTTGATTATCGATTTAAGGTTTTTAATTGATATGAGATTTTTTATCGATAAATAGTGGGTTCATTATGAACAAACACGTTTATCTTTATTATATTTCACTTACACTTTCTAACTTATGGCAATTAATTTTTTAAATACAGTGTCCGATCGGAAATCTGATCTTGGATCTTCATAACTGTAGGTAGTGAAAACTTACAAGCATATATCGTCATAAATTGTGTTGTCTCTTTCATCCCATATTGGTCTGGACCCCTTTTGAAGGTTTAACCATCTGCCTCCTAGACAACTTGTAAAAAGCGAGAAAAGTGAAAAAACATGTCACTATCATTGTGACTATAGGGTCAGTTCAACAGTCAGATAACAATATGTTTGGGTTTTTTGATGTGGGTTTTTTTTTTAAATTACTTAAAGCGGCATCAGTGCTTATCAATGACGTGCTAACTTAAGTGTATACATTATAAAATCTGCTATAAACTAATAATATATTTGGTCTATAAGCGATGGTTATCTTCTTTTATCAGAAAAACAATTTGTATGTTAATTTTCTTATGATCTTATGGTTTTAGCCTGCCAATGGTTGCACAGGTATTCGGTTAAAGATTAAAATTCCAGTTCTTGCTATTTCTTGATACAATGACTATAACGACTCTATGATTGTACCTGCATATCGACATACTTCATATATGTTATACGGTAACATGAGTGACGCCATTTTTAAAAGATTAGCTCTCTGCCTAAAATCTCACAAACATTATACGTGGTGCAAGTGTGGCCGTTTACAAAATCGTATCGATTAGCGACCGATTTTTTGATAACTTAAAAACCATTTTCACATTACTTCTATTCATTTAAAGTTAAATATATTATTTTCATATATTATTTCACTATCAAAGTCGTCAACATATATCATATTACATGAAACTTCAAATTTATTCGTACAGGTTACGACACTGGATCTAACTAGATAGTAAAATACTGGTATTAAAAATCGTATCCAATGACAACTTTTTTGGTCTAATGCTTAGGTTATTTACTTGTTAACCATTTATAAAGGTGGTAATCATTGAATAAGATTATGAAGTTCCAAGCTTAGGTCTTGCATCAGATCGTATAAATCATTTTCCCTGTGTTGATTCTTCAATCAACATAAACCTTCCGCCACGCTGCCAGACATTTTGTAAAAGGCGAAAGATTATACCACTGTGATTACTAGGTGGTGCAGTTCCATAACATCTCATCCGGGTTTGTTACTACCGCGTTGCTTATTCCTGTCACAATCGGCAATGCTTGTCATTGTCGTATTTCTGTCTGAAGAGTAAGGTAGCCGGTAAACTTATGCATATCATAACATTACTATCCCGCCACGCGGATAATAATACATAATTAATACCTTTGGTGTCTATAGACGATTTGGTGTCTCCGTCAGAAGAGCTATATTTTTGTTTTATGTTCATCATGAAACAAAAAAATAGCTCTCCTGACGGAAAAACAAAAAGTTTTTTTCTATCTGGAAGAATTTTAGGAACAGTCTAGTTTCTGATGTCAATTTATGTACAACATCTTGCACCAAAGACTAGTTATAGTTTTCGATCCTTATTATTGAAAATAACAAGTGATGGTTATTAATATTTCATAACCAGCTATACCTACCACTATCCATCTAAATATCAGGCTATGTGATTAAATAAATAATGAGGAATTCAAGTTTTTAACAACGATTATATTTATACAGTAATTCTCTCCGATAATGTAAACGAACACATTTATCGTCACACAACGTCGTCTATAAAATCAACCTGTATATGGCCGCGTCAAGCAATATAATGACGTAGTTGCTCATAATACCAGACGTACTTCAGATGCCGTGCTCATTGCGTTTTAGTAAAAAAGTCGTTTACGTAAATGCCTCCGAAATTCGTATAGCCCACACACGATATCGTAAGAGATACAAAAAGTGCCGCTTGATTACGATAAAGTAATTTTTTCCCGGTTAATCTTATGTAATTTATGCATATTTTGCGTAATAAGTTCTACATTATTATACAATTATATATTTTTAGTTTTTATAATATTAATAGATATTATCGGGAAATAATTTTAAACTATAGAAATGTTTTATTCAATGGAAGAATATGTAAATTATATGAGATAAATAAATTATATTAATATTATGTAAATTATAAGACTTAAAAATTCATGTCTGAATATATAAATAACAAATATTGGAATATGCAGTTTTATCGGGGATGTCCAAGAGGTCGACCGCGGTCTACCGGTCGACCGCGAAAGCAATTTAGATAGCCCGCGAGAGATAAACTGAATAGATAAATATAAAAATAACATTATTTCACGCCAAAATGTTTATAGAAGGGTTATTCTTTATATTTGTGTACTAATATTAATTTATTACTTAAATATGAATACAATAGATACAATTTAAGTTTAAAAAATGCTTGATTTTGACCTGTTTTTTCCTGTGTTGGTCCCGGGCTCCTTTGAGAGCGAGAGAGAGACCAACTGCCGTCTGCCAGGCACGTCGTAAAAGGTGACCTATTTATTATGCAAGTCACTACCATCGTCGCTACTAGGTGGTAGAGTTCTGTATTGTCCCGCCCGGGCCTGGTAAACCTTACCAGCCTTACCTATTCCTGCCGCAATAGCGTGAGTGCTTGTCAATGTCGTGTTCCGGTTTGGAGGGTAAGGTAGCCGGTAAAATTTATGCATGTAGCGTTAGATCTCGTCACAAGATAGCAACGCACCGTTAACATCCTTTGTGTCTTTAGGCGATACACTGCCTGTCTGCACTGCCTGGTGATAGGCGGACAGACAGACGGACGGACGGACAGCGAAGTCTTAGTAATTGGGCCCCGTTTTATCCTTTGGGTACGGAACCCTAAACAATGTTTAAAAAATCGCTTAAAAAATCCGTTTCCACACTTCTATAAAGTTGAACTCTTTTGCTGTAATAATACTTATGATATAATTGTTGTATTTGATCTTAGTAATATAGACTCCATTAAAAGCGTAATAACATTTACCTAATACATTTTTAACAATGTAATAAAATCGACCTTGATAAACCTTTTACTTTTACGATAACTATTATTAATTTAAAAAAGTATCATCACGCCCGATTCTCTCGCGGGGTAGGCAGAGTAAACCGAACATCTTTAGACTTTTTGGTTTACCCCGATTCACCGGTGTGTTAGTTCACAAGATGAGTAGTAATCCCCGGGGACTGACTGCTTTATGTGCTTAATCGAGGCACGGGAGTAATAATACATCACCCACCTACGAGCTGCTACTATTTTTTTTTATTTTCGAGAAAAACCTCAATAAAACATCAATAACACTTTTTTACGATCTGAGTCAAGTAGGTCATCTAATAATGCTATAGGCCACCTCTAGATCACGAGACACGGATTAATTTTATAATAAAATAACAATAAATAATAATGACCACGAAAAGCTATCGGTTTCGGTTATCACAAGAAACAAGGGACATGGAAACTGTTGATTTATAAACTCATCAACTTACTCGTTGCTAAAACATTTCATACAACCTTCCATTCCGTATTTCAGCCGTTATGTTGATTTTTAAAAATTCTAGCTTATTATAGCCCGGAGTTAACACAGGGTTTTCAACTATCTTCTTGCCAAATTTCATCAAAATTGGTTTAGTACTTAATCTATGAAATCGTAATAGATAGATTTTCGCGTTTATATTTGTATGAACATGAATCGGCAAAAACAGAAGTTACCAAAAAAATATCAGATAACGTTATACCACAGTACTTCGTAAGTTATACCTATTATAAAAAAGAAAGAAATAAATAAATTATCAGCACAAAAACGTAACTTTTCTAATGTCAAACTTTATTTAAAAAAAAATAATTGTGAAGATAAGGCTGTATTTCTACAATTTCTTGGAACCTAAAATAGCCAAGAACTAATTTCAATTTTTCAAAAACACAAAAGTATCTGGATTTCGATCGTAGCATATGGGCAAGTATTTTCTTCAAGTATTCAATAAAAAAAATGTTGAAATAAGTATTTCAACTTAAGTGATTGCAGCATAAGCCATAACATTAACTACGTGACGAGCCCAGCATATAAAAAATAAGGCTTCCTGCTCATCTGGTTAAGTGATTAACTTTGTGTCAGATGAAGAGCAATCAAATGTATATCTCTGGTACTTGATATATGAATATTACATCATTTTGTTACCGCGTGCTTAGGATATTTATACTGTACGATAGTTTTGTATATTTAATTATTTATATACTATATTTAATAACAATTTGCTTGTAATATGGGTGTTAGTCTACTAGATACGACACAAATATACTGGATTTTATAGTGCGAAGTAGCAAACATATATATTATACATGTCTGCTGCTTCGCACGCGTAACATTTTATTTTGGAAGCTCTGTGGTGGTCTAGGTTAGTCAACCTGTATTTAGTACAGTAGAATATATACCTAATAATATATAAATAAATATCGCTGGATAAATTACAGGAATTGATCTAACCCCAAAGTAAGCAAATTATTTGCTTGTGTTATGGGTTTTAGTCAACGATACTAATAGGTAGAATTATATACTTTTTTTTTTTTATATCATAAAGTAGCAAACAAGCAGATGGGTCTCCTGATGGAAAGAGTCAACTATCGCCTATAGACACCAAAGATGTTAATGGAGAGTTGCTATCTTGTGGCGAGGTCTAATGCCACATGCATAAGTTTACCGGCTACCTTACCCTCCAAACCGAAACACGACAGCGACAAGCACTGACGCTATTGCGGCAGGAATAGGTAAGGCGGTGGTACCTGACCCGGGCGAGACAATGCAGAACTCTACCACCTAGTAGCCACGATGGTGGTGACTCGCATAGCCACTCGGTCGCCTTTTACGACCTGCCTGACAGAACGGCAGTTGGTCTATTCTTCAAAGGAGCCCGGAACCAACACGGGGAAGAAATACTGGAATATATTTAAAAACATCCAAATTCAGAAATACAAACATCTATCCTCATCATACAAATGTTTTACCTTTGCCGCACAATGAGTTTTCATTGTTTTAGTAGCATATACATGTAAACAAAAGCAGAAGAAAATTACTTCGTGGACGTTGATTTTCTAGAACAATTAATAAATAAATAAATATAGGTTTTTGTGCATGACAACTATATTTTGAGAAACGTATTGTGCAATATTATCGTATCGTAACGTGTAAAATATTTTAACGGTAATTTAGTGAAGATTTATTTAAAGTTGGTTAGCAGTTTATTTTTTTGCAATAATACAATGATTTATTGCAAGGTCAATCAAAAATAATCTAAATTAAAAAATGTAGTAATAAGGTTGAGCCAGGATTAAGAAAAATGGACAATTTCCATAGAACTGAACTTAAATGCTTTTTAATTTCCCTAATGGGAGAATTTTCGTTATCGTATTCACCCCGATTTTCGAAATTCGATTTTTCATTTGATCTTGAATATGCTAGGAAGCTTGACTGACTATTTTACGATAGAGAATGTGTGTAAGCATGTAAGTGTGTGTACGTATGCAAACCTCTCATTACTCTTGAATGACTTGACTGATTGAAATGTGGTTAATTTTATTGAATTCAGACAAGCTTATACTTCCTAAAATATAAAGCATTATGGCTCAAAAGAATTGAGAAAAAGTCGATGAAACAATGCTTTTTTTAAACAATTTTTAGACTGATGATTCTTCCAAATTGATACTCCAAATTTCCAGATTGATATTTAAAACTAAATTTTTCTTTATATCAAAACTGTGTCGAAAATATGACGCAAATTAGATCTGATTCTTATCCAATTTACGAATACGAAATAAAAAAAAGGTTTTCCGGCAATAATCTCGGTATATTTCTATTTATTTTGGTATAATCAATCGATTTTGAAGCTAAGACAATTTTTTTTTTATAGAAGAGGGGGCAAACGAGCAAGAGGTGCACCTGATGGTAAGTGATCACCGCCGCCCATGGACATCTGCAATACCAGAGGTCTTGCAGTTGCGTTGCCGGCCTTTTAAGAATGTGTAAGCTCTTTTCTTGAAGGTCCCTATGTCGTATCCGTTCGAAAATACCCCTGCCGGTAATTGGTTCCACAACAGAGTAGTGCGAGGTAAAAAGTGTCGGGAGAAACGCACAGTTGTGGATTTCCAGACATCGAGATGGTGAGGATGGATTAGAGCTCAAAAAACAGCGTTAAATATTGTTAAGAGCGTTAAATAAACAGCGTTAATATAATATTGATCCACCATTAAGTCCATTGTATAAATGTTTGGGTGAATCTCAAGGGAAAAGTGTATTGTTTTGGAGTATTAAAAAGTTATTCGAGTTCTTAAAAATCTAAAAAGTAGGTATGAAACAAGAAAATATTTTATCTGAAATTGTGATGTATCTACAAAATATTTAGATAATATTTAATATCTACTAGGTGCACCGTGCAGTCCGCTGCATTATTAAAGTTTTTGGCGAATCCCGCGGGGACAACTTATTTTTCTAGGATCAAAAGTAGCCTATGTGCTATTGGAATAGGTCATAGTCATCATGTACCTGTATGCCAAATTTCATCTTAACCTGATGAGTAGTTTTTGCGTGATTGTTTAACAAACATCCATCCATCCAAACATCCAAACTTTCGTGTTTTTAATATTAATATAGGTTTAATAAACAAATTACACGTAATATACTTTAACTTAAAACATTTTGAGAAACAAGAACAGGACTTTTAGTGTTAAAAATCAGTAAGTTTTCGTTGTAACATTGTAATATTACGTAAATATCATTGCAAGTACGAAAAAAAGTGTTTTAATCTCCTTATTTGTAACAAGAAGACATCGTCCTCGACTATTAACCCGATTTTGGTAACATCACTGGTATTTGACCTGCTCTTTGTATTTTAAATTTTACGATATAATGCACCCGTATATGGAGTCGTGCTTTTAATATTCTTTAGTAATATGGATCGCATAACTGCATTTTTTATTTCATAAAATAGCAAATAAGCAGATGGTTTTCCTAATAGTTAGATGTTATTAATACATTGACATTTATCTGGCTGGTGTATACTGTCATAATCATTAATTTATCGACTACTTTACAGAGTTATTAATTGCTTAATTTTGAAACCTGAATTAGCGCACGTACATAAAAAACGTTTTGTAAAGGTTTAGCTCTACCTAAAAATAATATTAAAAATACTGATTACCTTATGGAGTAAATTTGTAAAGGTTTTGAATCAATAAATCAATAAACTTGTGCAGGTTTTTTAAAAATATTTATTTGATGTTTACTGCTCTAAACTTTTTTTTACAGTGTGCGTGACGTACAATATCACGTTTTTACGTTTTTAGCGTAATCCTGTTTATATGGGTGTACTCAGCATGGTCAGGCAGTATGTCACGCCGGCCCATCACTTACAACTTTATAAGGCGCAAATTCGGCCTCATATGGAGTACTGCTCTCACTTGTGGGCGGGGGCTCCTTGGTACCAGCTCTTTCCTTTTGACCACATTTAACGTAGAACGCCTCGAATTGATAGGTTTAAGAAACACTCTCACCTCAGATACGCTCCGAGTAAAAACCTTATAGCAAACCGCTAAATACCTCTTTTTTTAACGTCTTTTATTAAATTAACCCCTATTTCTTAAGCCGCTTTCAAGCTCTGCTACTTTACTCTCTAAACATGAAAACACGAACACTACAGTTATTAACACCGATACATTCCCTCCGGTCCGGGCACCCTTTGAAGAATAGATTATCTCCTGTTCTGCCAGGCTAAAAGGCTAACAATTGGCCTAACGTATCACTATTTGTCATGGCTACAAGGTAGTTGAATTCCACCCGGGTTTGGTACCACCTTCTTAACTTTTTCTGCTACATAGCGTCAGTTCTTATCATGGTCGTATTACGATATGGAAGGTAAAGTTGGTATGGAGGGTAAGTTGCCAGACCTATTATGCACGTGTTATTACCATACCGCCACACGGACAGCAACGCAACATCAACATCTTTGATGTTTATAACAGATGGTTTCTCTTTCCATCCTAAAAGACATCTGATTGGTTGCTATCTAATAATATAATAAAATACGGCTCAGATTCCTTGCCGGTAAATACTGTTATTGACATTTTTCTGGAAAATTAAAATATAAGTTGCAGCTCGAAAATTAGTAGTGATGTGTTACCGCCTCCATGTCTCTGATAAGCACGTGAAGATGTCCATTCCGGTTGTAGTAAAAACATTTAGTTATAATCAGGTAAGATGGATGGGAGATGGGAATTACTAGTGGGAGGGATGCGCTGTGCTGCGCTCCTGGCTGCATGAATACCACAATCTTGCCTATTTCTCCGCCTAACAGCTTTGCTGTGTTTCGGAGAGAAGGGCAAGACAGGCAGTGTAATTACTGGCACCGAGACTTAACATATTATGTCTCAGAATAGGCAACACATGAATGGAATACCTGGGCTAGTTCCAGCCCAGGTATCCCATTTTGGTTCCTTGGCGACGTCGACCACTTACCATCAGGTGGCACGTCTGCCAGTTTTCCTATAAACAATAAAATTTATTACATAAAAAAAGGTAAGGTAGCCGGTGAAATTATGTACGTGGCATTAGCATCTTCGGTTTCTATAGAAGATTTGTCTGTTTCCATCAAGAGTGCCATTTGCTTATTTACTATCTTATAAAAAAAAACTCTTATCTATCTTAAAAAAAAATTTCCATCAAGAGTGCCATTTGCTTATTTACTATCTTATGAAAAAAACTCTTATATATCCTACAAAAAATATTTCCATCAAGAGTGCCATTTGCTTATTTACTATCTTATAATAAAAACTTATCTATCTTACAAAAAAAATATGTAACATTTGCTTATTTACTATCTTATAAAAAAAACTGGAAAATATGACAAAAAAATATGTAACATTATTTAAAAAAACTTTTGATATTATGTTGATTGGAGTTCATTTTAACAAAAACTACGCAGTAGAAAATTAAGAGGAAGGTTGATATAAATGGAATGAATTGATTATACTTCGGTCGGTCGGTTCATTTGTCCTTTATTTCAATAATCTATATAACTTTCACAATCACTAGACTGGTTCACGGGCAACGTCTATATTGCATACTGGAATATATTATAATCACTGATGTTCATAAAATATAAGGCAAACATTTAGATTTTTATCATTATTTATTCATTGATAACATTAATGGAATAAATAAAAAAAGTATCTTCACGCCCATATCCCCGAAGGGGTAGGCAGAGGTACAACAAGTGCACCCACGATTAGCCGAAGATACTTGGTCCCACAAATGGGATAGTTGACAAGCCTATCGCCAACCGGGCACTTTCCAATCCCGGGCAACTTGTGTTTCTCAGAAAACTGAAAAAATACTTTTTTTATGTGCCCGACTCGGCAATCGAACCCGGGACCTCATGTGGTCAATGCCAACGCTGGACCACTAGACCACAGAGGCGAAAGTAGAAAAAAATAGATAACCTTTTTTTATATCATAAGATACCAAAATGGGTTTCCTGATGGATAGAGTCAACCATCGCCTAAAAACACTAAAGATGTTAATGGTGCGTTGCTATCTTGTGGCGAGGTCTAATGCCACATGCATAAGTTTACTGGCTACCTTACCCTCCAAACCGGAACACGGCAATGGTAAGCACTGACGCTATTGCGGCTGGAATAGGTAAGAGGGTGGTACCTGACCCTGGCGAGGCAATGCTAGCCGGGCAGGCAGGTCGTAAAACCCGGTTTTACGACCTGCTTGGTAGAACAGCAGTTGGCCTATTCTTCAAAGGAGCCCGGGACCAACACTGGGAACATCTGCCTTTATTTGATGAAGTTCGTAAAAGGCGAACGATTGTTTACCTTTTGCTCTACCTTTTTACGAATTGGCCAAACAGATTACTACCATCATGATTACTAGATGGTAGAGTTTCGTAACGTCTCGCCTGGGTATCAGTTTGCCTAGTCGACAATGCTTCCACTGTCATATTCCGGGTTTAAAGTAACGCAGCCGATAAACTTCTACATGTGACGTTAACATACCGCCACATAGATAGCGATGCATCATTAACATCTTTGATGTCTATTTGCGATGGTTTACTGTTTAATATTTTACTTTATTAGATATATTGACCAAAATCTATTTTCATATAATATCGTAGATCCATACTATACTATAATATTATAAACTAGCTGCGCCCGCGACTTTGTCCGCGTGGGTTTTCTTTTTTAAAAAGTAGCCTAAGTTACTCCTTATTACATCAGCTATCTACAATTGAAAGTCCTGTCAAAATCTGTCCAACCGTTCCAGAGATTAGCCGAAACAAACAGACAGACAGACAGATAGACAAAAATCGTAAAAAGTGTTATTTTGGTATGTGTACCTTGTATACATCCATATGCATTTAGTTAAAACCGGTTATTTTAATATTACAAACAGACACTCCAATTTTATTTATTTGTTTAGAATAGGTGTATAGAAGATACGAAAGTAACTCTATCTGTATATCTGTTTCTTCTTTACGCCTAAACAACTGAACCAATTTAAATGAAATTTGATAGAAAGATAGTTTCAGAGAGAGAGAGGAAATATGATAGTTTCTATCCCGGAAATCTTACCGATTCGGTAACTATGCGGTAAAATCCCGAGACTGTTCATCTTTTAAATCACCGTAATAAGGAGTAACTTAGGCTACTCTTATTTTAGAAGTTTTTTGCACGCGGACGAAGTCGCGGCTGCAGCTAATTTATAATAAAAATTTCGTGTTTCAAAATTACCGCGAAAACGCTCTTGACTATTATGGCGTCTGAATAACATCACCGTGGTTATTACATGTATTACGTACTCTAGATTCTATGAAAATATCAAAGACAATATGATGTTATACCACGGTGTGACGTAGCACCTCCAGATTTGTGGTCATTGTCACATGACTTAATGTATATTTTTACCGAAATTATATGCTAAAAATATTATTATAAGCCTTATCTTTTGAAATAAATATTTCTTTTTTATATCTGTATCATAATTAATAATAATTAGAAACTACAGTATATCCCCGATTCATTTTTAGTAGAAACAAGCCTATTTTATGTATACTTAAATGTTATTTGCATACCGACATTCTATACTAATATCATAGAGTAAGATTTGTTTGTCTGTTATGGATAAACTCAAAAACAACGAATTTATTTTAGAAACTCTTTTATAAATAAAGCTACATTATCATCACTAAGCAACATCGTTTTTTGCCCGATTACGTAAAAGAAAGTAATATGTGTGGGTCCTGCGAACGAATTTCGGGGAATGAGAAACAGTAAGTTAAAAATACTTGTTTGTTTTTTCTAGTATATAAGCTACTTGCGTGCTAAGAAATGGACTTATCTTTTGCGATACGACACAAAATTAACAAAAATACAAAAACAATCCTAAGATCCGGTCGTTTGCAAACTTTACAGAACCATCGGTTTGACTAAATTGAATTGCTAATAATTTGAGGGTGATTCTTCAAAAATGTGTTCTTCGTGTAATTTCCATGGTATTTTTGAAATCGCTTATTTAAAGTAAATTATACAAACATTTTAAAAGTTTATGCAAATTTAAAGAACATATGAAAATTCGAAACGTAGTGGATCTATAGTTTTCCTAAAAAATTATTGAACATTTGCGGGCCATGGAAATTACATTAGAGACCACGGAAATGACCCAGCAAGTAAAATTTTGCTAAATACCAATCAGATATGAAAATAAGATTAAATAAAAGTGATTTGGGGAACTATGAACGGCTGTAATATATGTTAACACGATATTAGGCAAATTTTTTTCAGCAACTCTTTTTTTCTTAATTTCTCCTCTCCGCTAAACTTAGATACAGCAAAACAAATTAGTGATAAATTGCGTGTGCTACACATTTCTTATTACCTTTTGCTTTTCTAAGCCATGCAATTGAAAGTGTGTGAAAAATTTAGTGTTATTATTTTCATAAAAATCATAATTGTAGCAACGATGTAATCATATCGGTACATAAGTATGTAGTCGAGTAACAAAAAATTGCAGGATTTGCGAAAAATATGAATGTATGAGTAACCGAGTAGTTACCTAGCCTAGCTTATGCGTAGTACTACTACACTTTGCGTTGAATACTTTCCTTAACATTAAAACATTAATAATAAACTCATTTTTGGGCACTTTGAGCATGATAATTAGACGCTTTAAATGATAATAAGCTTCGGTTTAACAAATTTAAATAAAAAAGGCAGATGAAACTGAACATCTATAGACTTTCTGATTCACCGTGATTCACCGGTTTGTCGGTTGGCGAGGTAAGTGGTGATCCTAATCACCGCATTTACCGAGATGTTAACGATTATCGACTATTCCTAGTGATAACCGGGACCGACAGTTTTACGTGCTCATCCAAGGCACGGGAGTGGTAATACACCACTCCGCCAGACTCTGAGCAGCTACTGAGGTTTAAGATTTTTGAGGAAACCTCGAAAAAATTTGAATAACACCTTTGCCTGACCTGGGGATCGAACCTAGGACTATGAGGCAGTCTAAATTATAAGCTTTGGATTAACAGATTTAAAAAAAAATAACTGACTAACAATATTCATCACTTAATCTGATAATTTTGGACCATTGGAAAGATATAGGCTACTAGTTTGTTATTGGCTATCTACATTTGGGAGTTAGGTATAAGAAGCAGAATCAGAAAAACCAATCCCGATACCTCTAGACCTCACTAGTTCAGAGTAGTACCCGTCGCAATAAGCGAAGCTAAAATTTTGCCAAGTGTGTGACATACATACTTACACTCATAAAATAAAAACTTTCAGTGCAATTGGATTAGAAATTTGGTTAAGATATAAAATAATTTGTATTTTTGAATTTTGTGTATAAATCTGATTAAAAGCGTTTGTGAATTAAAAAATATCTGCGATTAATCAGAAGACGGCGCACGTGTTACGCGTGTAAAACGTGCAAAATGAACCGGATTTGAGGTGTTGAGGGCAAATAACTTCTATATAAATGGTTATTACATAATAAAATCTATATGACACGATACACATAGAATGTATAAACAATGTTATAGTAGACTTATGCAAACATTATTTGTTTATTTACGAGATAAAAGTCTGTTACGCTCAAAAAATGTACTCCGAAGTATGACCCTTGATCGAAATTACTTGCGTCGTTTTGGAGTATATATGGAGTATATTGGAACATTAATACACAAATCGAATTATATATATCAATATTTCATTTAAATAAAGTACACAATAATACTAAATATGAAAATATTTTAATATGCAAACACCTTCACATCTTTATTAGCATAATTTTCTTGAGAGAATGATATATTTTTCCAGAAGGAACGTCATTTTTTGTCTGCCTTAATCTATACATATAATAACATCGTAGGAAAGTCAAAACTACATTGAATATTTTGGTAAAAGAATACTTGGACTAAAGAATAATGTAGATCACGCCGATCTACATTCGATATCGAAGCCAAAAATATAGTTTTTAGAATTTTTGTCTGTTTGTCTGTTTGTCTGTTTATCTGTTTATCTGTTTGTCTGTTTGTCTGTATGTATGTCCGGGGTAAACTCAAAAAGTACTGCATGGATTTACTTCAAATTTTGCATGAATATTACTAACAGGTCGGGTCAACATATAGGCTACATATTATCACGCTATCACCTACGGGAGAGGTGCTGTGCGGAGTAAACGAAGTCCGATAGAAATGATTTAAAATTATTTTCAACGACGCAAAATAGATTAGAATCGAGGCTACTATCATGAATTAGCACGTTTATTGTGTATAGGTATTGGTTTTAATTAAACTTAATCAATTGGAAATTATTCTTTTGGTCGATACGAAAAGTACTTTACCGATGTTTTTATTATATGTTTGGTTATTTGTTATTGCTCACTGTGAGGCGATGGATGCATTTATTATGTTTTACGAAGCTAGTGTACGAATTGAACTGCTTTGCGTCACCTTTTTACTATGAGCATTGTACTAAAACAGCATTCA
Organism: Apodemia mormo; assembly: GCA_036924255.1. Classification (NCBI taxonomy): domain Eukaryota; kingdom Metazoa; phylum Arthropoda; class Insecta; order Lepidoptera; family Riodinidae; genus Apodemia; species Apodemia mormo. Next base: position 40,538,845 of record JAUPFN010000009.1, on the reverse strand, counting down.
TCAACTGATTATAACAGTTTAACAAGAAGCTGTAATATTTATACACAGTCCAGCAGACAATTATTTACCGCTTTTTTTCACATTTTCAACCGACGAAAAACGGAGGAGGTTCTCAATTCGATGCGTATCTATACATATAATAAAATCGTAGGAAAGTCAAAACTGTACATTGAATATATTTTTTAAAAGAATACTTGGAGCGTGATCTACAATCGATATGGAAGCCAAAAATATAGTTTTTAGAATTTTTGTCTGTTTGTTTGTATGTATGTCCGGGATAAACTCAAAAAGTACAACACGGATTTACTTCAAATTGTGTATGGATATTATTAATAGGTCGGGTCAACATATAGGCTACATATTATCACGCTATCACCTACGGGGGAAGGGCAGTGCGGAATAAACGAACTCCGCGCAGACGAAGTCGCTGGCAACAGCTAGTCCATACTAATATCATAAATGCGAAAGTAACTCTCTCAGTCTGTCTGTCTCTACTTCACGCTTAAAATATCGAACCGATTTGGATGAAATTTGGTACAAAAATAGTTTGAGACCCGAGAAAGGACATAAGATAGGTTTTATCCCGGAAATCCCACGGGTGTGGGAACTATGTGGGTAAAACCCTGGATTATCTTTTAAACCTTTTTCCAGGCGGACGAAGTCGCGAGCACAGCTAGTATTGTTATATGTTAGAACACCATAAATTTGCAGAGTAGTCGGATTTTGATAATTCTTTATTTATTGGAATGGGTATACCTCGATGGCAGTTGGTCCTATTTTTTTTTAATTTAACCATAAGTGTACGTAAACAAGAGATGATTGCTTGTTCACTCATTGATTCTAACGTATGACTGTTTTGTCATTGTTATAAAATTATAATAATTAAATATATATTTGTTGACTCTAGATTTCGATTAAACGGAGCGATACTTAAAATAGTTTTGCGAATTTATACATTTATAAATAAATTAAAAAAAAAATTAAAAACTTTGTAAAAGAAATCATAAAACATTGTAATAAATAAACAGAAATGCGCTGGAATTTGTTGTAATACAGATTTTATAATCTAGTACGGACGATAACGCCTCCAAATATAAGAGCTCAAACATTTAAAACCAAATTATTTCACACTAAGTTGCAGGTCAGAGATAATAATAGAGATTTATTATTTTACTAGCTGTTGCCCGCAACTTCATCTGCGCGGACTTCGTTTACTCCGAACAGCTCCTCCCCGTAGGTGATAGCGTGATAATATGTAGCCTATATGTTGAACCGACCTGTTAGTAATATTCATGCAAAATTTGAAGTAAATCCATGCAGTACTTTTTGAGTTTACCCCGGACATACATACAAACAGACAAACAAACAAAAGTTCTAAAAACTATGTTTTTGGCTTCGATATCGATTATAGATCACGCCCCAAGTATTCTTTTAAAAAAATATTCAATGTACAGTTTTGTCTTTCCTACGATTTTATTATATGTATAGATATAGATATTGTTACTGCATATTTGCTCGGTACATTATAACACATTTCAGTATTAGCATAACGAAATACTAACAATTAAGCCCAAGGTCGATGCTTTTCTTAAATATTATTGTCCGTAGGTACCACCATATCTGTGCAAATAATCTAAAGTTTTATAAACCGTGAATTATGATAATTATATTAGGTATGCCGGTATTGCAACGCTATGTGTCACACTTTAAGACCTGCTAAACTATTGATAGGGATCTTTTCAATGGATATGGCATTTTATTTTAATGTACTTTTAATTTAGATGTTATGTACTGTTAAAGTATTGTTAATTTAGATGTTATGTACTGTTAATATATTGTTAATTTAGATGTTATGTACTGTTAATGTATAGTTAATTTAGATGTTATGTACTGCTAATTCAAAGGCGCTTACGTTTTATTCGGAGGTAAACTATAAAGCTATAAATCTTTGATTATGTAGTTTTCACACCTACTTAACCTGTTTAATTATGCTACGTTGACTACCTTGTGATCTATTGGTTAAGCTTTCGACTTAGATTATGACATTCAGGTTCGATTTTTGGACCAAACGAATGTGTTATTAAGGATTATTGAAGGCTTTCCTACAAAATTTTAGTCACAGTAGAAGCTTGGAGTGTGGTAGTTGTGTATCCTTAAATTAGCGTGTAAAATAGTGAATTTCGTCAAAAAATATTAATCAATAATCATCAGGTCATTATAATATAGCAATAGGAATCAACACATATCTTTCAGTGGTCAATTCCCCGTGTTGGTCCCGTGCTCCTTAGAAGAACAGACCAACTGTCGTTCTGCCAGGCAGGTCTTATAAGGCGATCGATTGGCTATACGAGTCACTACCATCGTGGCTAGTATGTAGTAGAGTTCTGCATTGTCTTCTCCAGGTCTATTACTACCGAGCCTGTTCCTGCCGCACTAGCGTGAGTGCTTTTTACTGTCCTGTTCCGGTTTGGAGGAAAAGGTAGCCGGTTAACTTATGCATGTGGCACAAGATAGCAACGCACCATTAACATCTTTGGTGTCTATAGGCTATGGTTGACTCTTTCTATCTAGAGCCCCATCTGCTTGTTTGCTGTCTTATGATATAAAATAAAATAAAAAATCAATAAGAAGGAACTATTAGGTCTGTTATCGGCTATATACACCGAACATATGTAGAAAATATATATAGTCATATGCATGGTAGGGTTAAAATGCCACATACGTATGGTTTGGAAAATAAGGTGTAATGGGGAGTGTTCTGATGAGGTATTTAATTTAGTGCCATCACCATTTCACTCTTGCACTACACACGTAGTGAGGGATTCTACCCAGATCACATTGACGATTAGTCATTCATGACTGTTCATTCAACCCATACCTTCTTTATGTAAACAGTCAAATTCTGAAGTAGCCTACCTCACGAGTTTTTCTGAGTAGCTTTAATATTAAGATTTTCGACACGGTGCTGGAACAACCTACCTCCTCCAATTCGAAATTTGACATCAACACAGGGATTCCGGATGAAATATAAACAATACTTAATTAACATGCAACTTCAAATACAACATTGCATCAGATGATATTAATATAAGGTAATAAGTGTATTTAACATGTAAATAATATGTATACATATTTGTATGTACTTGTGTATGTGGGTGTACTAGATTTTATTCATTATAACATTTAATATTCTTACTTATTTAAATTTAATAGCATTGTCATTTATAAATTTTAGACCGCCCCGTTGGTCGAGTGGTTAGAGACCCTGACTACGCAATCAACGAGGCTCGGGTTCGATCCCCGACGGGGACAAGCATTTGTGTGATGAGCATAAATGTTTGTATTTCCGGGTTTGGGTGTTTATTATATATATTCTAGTATTTATATATGTATTTCTATGTATTAGTATGGTTGACTAACACCCATAACACAAGCAAATAATTTGCTTACTTTGGGGTTAGATCAGTAAGTGTAATTTGTCCCGTGAATTATTATTATTAAATTATAATTATTTATTATATATATTCGACTCCATATTCCTTATATCATATCATGTTATTATGAATGTTATATGCTATTATAAATAAACTATTAGGGGTGAATAGACGCTAAAACTATTGCTGCCTTTTTCAGGGAACTGGCTGCCACAGAAAATCGGCGTTGGGATTGCCATTATAATCCCAACACATGCTGAGTGGTAGGCCAATTTGAGATGTCGCACCACCATTATGTACTTTATATCTCTTTTTTTTGTTTCTTTGTTTTTATAGTGTATTGTGTACAAAAGTTCTGTATGTCTAAATTGTATATTGTTGTTGTAAGTTGTATATGTTCTGTGGTGTGCGTCTCAAATAAATGTGTTCTTATTCTTATTCTTATTTTTTTACAGAAGCTGCAATGAAAAAGAAACGCATTGGCGCCTAAATTTTTGTGTTGCAAATGTCAGCCATGGTGTTCTGAATATAATATAATATGTTAGTGTAACGGCGTAAGACGCTTTATTTCCATTTTCCTCAACAAATAAGACTTTAATTACTGCAAAACTGCTAGAGTTGCTCTAAATTTTAAACCAAACCAAGATCTAATGACTGCATTTTTGGCGACTTATAGTCATATTATTAGTAACATAAAAATGTTTAGTTTTAGCTACTTCGCTAAAGCGCCTTTCGGAAATAAATGCCGTATCCAACATTCGCTGGCGACGTGCACGCTGCCGGAACCTCTAGTGGCTAGCCGGACCCGGGCGAAGGGCGTTGCTCACCTCTCTCTCTTTGTTTGTTTTAATTAATCAATTTTGCAGTTTTTTTATGCAAAAGTGCAAAATTTCTGATCGACAGAAACAAGAAATAGATGAGAACTGAACTAGTAAACTGGCCTATAGCTCTGAAACTCTGTACATAATTTTAAGTACACCTCTGTACTTGCATTTGCACACATTTTTAAATTAAAATAAATGAAAAATAAGTAAAAAAATATACAGGTACTAGCTGACCCGCGCAGCTTCGCCCGCGAGTAGATTAACATGTCGTCTAGATAGCTTTTCATAAAAATTTCATCCCCTATTTCAACCCTTTAGGGATTGATTTTTGAAAAAAATATTAGCCTATGTTTTACCCCAGCTCTTCAACTACTTCCACGCCAAATTTCATGAATATCCTTCCAACGGTTTAGCCGTGAAAGCGTAACAGACAGACAGACAGACTTTCGCATTTATAATATTAGTATGGATATGGATATCGTGAAAATTGGATATCCATAAGATATTTCACAAAATATACAGATAGATAATATGCATTAGAAACACACTCCAAATCATTTAACACGCTTCCATAATATACACAATTTTTTTTATATCATAGGAAAGCAAACAAGCAGATGGTTCTCCTGATGAAAAGATACTACCATCGCCCGTAGACACCAAAGATGTAAATGGTGTGTTGCTATCCGTGTGGCGAGATGGTAATGCATCATGCATAAGTTTACCAACTTACCCTCTAAGCCGGAACATGACAGTGACGAGCATTGACGCTGTTGTGGCAGGAATAGTTAATTTGGTGATACCAAACTCGGGCAAGCCGTTGCGTAAGTATAGAACCTAGTAGTTACAATAGCAGTTAAATATGTGGCTATTTGAACGCCTTTTACGAACTGCCTGGCAGAATGGAAAATGGTCTATTCTTCAATTCATCATTAAAACCTTTAGTTTTTATAGACACTGGTTATCTCTTTCTATCAAGAGCGCCATCTACTTGTTTGTTATCTTATAATATAAAAAAGACAACATCGCAACTGCACTTATCACTGTCTGATTTAAACAGAACATTTTCATGTCTATATTAACTATAAATGTCGCAAATATGAGTGTAACGTGTCGCAATAGCGAGGTATTTCCTTGGGACTCAGTGCTTGCCACTTACAACACGCTATTAGGTGCACGCAGAGATGAAGTGTGATACGACTGGGAGACTTCAAGGACAGTGACAGAAATCTAGGATTGTGTATTTATATCTACTTATGATCGCCCTCTGGTTGAAATACGATCATAATTCTGTTACTGCAATTGACAATAAACTAAACCACATAAACTCTACTAAGTTTGACAATAAACTAATCACAGACCATATGAATACTAATAGACACGCCATTGGAAAGGAAACGTGTCGCCGCAAATATAAGCAACCGCTCTTAGCACTGCCAAACATGTCATACATATGTAGGTATATTGTATCGTGAGAAAATAGAAATAATAAAGTATATTCATGCCCATAACCCCGAAGGAGTAGGCAGAGATGCAACGAGTTCACCCACGATTAGCCGAAGATACTTGGTCCCACAAATGTGATAGGTGGCAAGCATATCGCCAACCGGGCACTTTCCAATCCCGGGCAACTTTGTATTTCTCAGAAAAACTGAAAAATCACTTTTTATGTGCCCGACCCGGGAATCGAACTCGGGACCTCATGTGGTAAACGCCAACCCTGGACCACTAGACCACAGAGGCGACATTACTAGGTGGTAGAGTTCTGCATTGTCTCGCCCGGGTCTGGTACGACCGCCTTACCTATTCCTGCTGCAATAACATCAGTGCTTGTCGCTGTCGTGTTCCGATTTGGAGGGTAAGGTAGCCGGTAAACTTATGCATGTTGCATTAGACCTCGCCACAAGATAGCAACGCACCATTAACATCTTTAGTGTCTATAGGCGATGGTTGACTCTTTCCATCAGGAGACCCATCTGCTTGTTTGCTATCTTATGATATAAAAAAAAATAGTGTGTGTGTAATCGTTTTAACCACTTAATATGTTTCTAATGCATATTATTTAAAAATATTAGCTTTCCGCACTCTTTTGTCTGTAAACTTTAACCGTGCCTATTTTTATGCTTCTCCGTTCACGAAATTGTAAAGAGGGGTATAAAGTTTTCGTTTCACGTATTAATATCCCTTTAGTCTGAAATTTGACACAATTAAAATTTACGTGAAAAAATGCAGAAAACCTATGTAAGCTTTTTAAACTTCTATAATATGCAAATGAATATGCATTAGAAATAAATTAAAAATTAAAAGAAACATTACATACTGTAATGTGTTTAAAATACATTTTATGTGTACATAGATACATATTTTTACGCCAGATCCCGTACGAGGTACGTAAAGAGAACCGAGTGCCATACATCACGATCCTTGCAGACTTATCTTGCTTCCTCCACATTCATTACACTCTTCAAACAAACACGTCGGTTGCGAAGACCCTTGACACTACCTTCGGACAGTACTCGATCAATTTGAATGCTAAGTGTGAGTTTTTCTTTTCGCAAACGATCGTGAGCGCGTTTCGAGTTTACTAGGAATTTGTATGTGATTTTTACAGCGCCACCTAGTGGTAAACGTGAGAAACCAGTTGCAAAAAGAAAAACTCACACTTAGCACTCTGATCATGGTATGTTAGCCTTGCTCTTCCCCGGTACCTATATCTTTCCACATTCGCATTGTATATCTGTTTTGTTAACCTACCATTCTTTCTAACGGATCAATTTTGTGTGTATACAATATTTACGAACCTGCCAATGTATCAATGGGGCTCGGGTTCTATTTCCAACAGGGGCAAACATTTCTGTGATTAGCATAGATGTTTGTATTTCTGAATTTGGGTGTTTTTTGTATCATAAGATAGCAAACATGCAGAGATTTCCACCAGGAGAGCCTGGTGGAAAAAGAAACCATCGCCTATAGACACCAAAAATGTTTATGGTGTGTTTCTATCCGTGTGGCGGGATAGCAATGTTTCGTGCATAAGTCTATCAGCTACCTTATCCTTCAAACCGGAATACTACAATGACAAGTATTGACGCTATCACGGCAGGATTAGGTAAGACGGTGGTATCAAATACCCGGGGTTAGACGTTACGGAACTCTTCATCTAATAGAGTTCCGAAACGTCTCACACCGAGATAGTAGTGACACTATATAATCGCCAATGTAATATTATATAATGATATTTTTTTTAAATATTTGCACACCATATATTGGTAGAATATGTCGTTAACTTAATTTATTTTTAACAACTTGTAACACCCATATTCTTGCAAATAAATATTTTCTTTCTTTCTTTCTTTCTTTAATCGATCGCCTCTTACGACCTGCCTGGCAGAACGACAGTTGGTCTATTCTTCAAAGGAGCCCGAAGCAACATCTGGAAGATTTTATTATTAATATTTGATCATTTATGTATATATTTATGGGTATTAGTATTGTTAACTGCCACCCATGTCACAAGAATATAATCTGGTAACTTTGGGGATAGATTAATTCGCGTAATTTGTCAAGCGATATTTATTTATTTATAGTTAAAGTCTTTTGTCAAAGATATGGCATTTTATTATTTAGTCTATGGTCAAATTGAGTCATAGTTTGTGATATATATTAAATAGTAGTAAAACTCTGCTCTGTGGTGTAGGGCGCCAATAATGTTTTGAATTATTGCCCCGTTGTGATAACCATTCAGAATGGAGCTATGATTCCTCTTTGGGAAGCCTGACAAATTGGTGTTTTGATAATTTTGTGGAGACCTTGCAAAATTATATTGTGAACTAGCTGAGCCCGTGACTTCATCCGCGTAAAAAAATTTTGCAAAAAATTTGCCTAAGTTATTCCCTATCACATCAGCTATCTGCCAGTGAAAGTCCCGTCAAAATCGATGGAGCCGTTCCAGAGATTAGCTGGAACAAACATACAGATAGACAGACAATAATTATAAAAAATGTTATTTTGGTATATGTATCGTGTATTCATCCACATGCATTTGGTAAAAAGCGGTTATTTTGATGTTACAAACAGACACTCCAATTTTATTAATTTGTATTGTATAGATTTTTGCCCCTTGTACTTTTCAGTAACTGTACGAAATCTACCGGTGATGTGTTAATCACCGTCCCTCAAAGATCACACAATCATGATTATTACAACAAACAAGCGATAATACCTACTTAAAGTTGGCAAAAACAGCTTTGGGGTCCCAATTTTGCCTGCTAACAAATCGAAGAATTTCTATGACCCTTAAATTCAAAACACCCACGATTCATTCTTTTAGTCCGGAACAAATTCAATGCTCGTAATTTTTTTAAATGTCTTAATCAGTTGACCATGAAAATTAAAATTCTTACTTTTAAAATACTTTATCAGAAAGGATCTTATTGAAAACCGGACATTTTTATACTTCCTTAAAGTTCTGTATAAAACTTATGAATCATTTATCATGAACAATTTGTTGAAAAGGTTGTTCTTGTATCAATAATTATGTAGTACTGAAATTAAACTTTACGATATGTCATAAAACATAAACATAAAATGTAATGTTGAGTAGTAATCGGAAACCAGGCTGTAGGTATTGTTTGCTATCAACCGACTTCGCGAAAAGGAGTAGGTTCTATATTCGTCTGTATTTTTTATGTGTGTCACCTGAGAACTCAGTAATTTATTAACCATTTTTTTAGTTGCAGTTTTATTTTTAATTACTTAATCATTGTTGTTAACAATTAAAACGCAGTAAAAACTGCGTTCTAATTCTTTACTCTTAGCTGTTTCGCGAGTAGAGTAACAGGTTATCAATATCAATCTATTACGAAGTACCTACTATGAATCAACAAAACCTAGGGTAGTTCTTAGGGTACTTCTTGACCTAGAATTATGAAATTTGGCAAGAAGCAGTGTCTTACCGTACATATAAAGGAAAAAAAAACGTAAAACGTATTCTTTAGTTATGTCACAAAAAAACGCAATCAAAAAATCTATATTAATATTAATGATTGAATATAATAAATGCAAAAAGTTTGGATGTTTAGATGGATGAATTTTTGTTACTCACGATCACGCAAAAACTACTGAACGGATTTGAATGAAATTTGGCAAACAGGTAGGTGATGACCTGAAATAGCACATAGGCTATTTTTTATCCCGGAAAAATTAGATGATCCCGCGGGCTTCGCCAAAAACTTTTATAATGCAGCGGGCTGCACGCGGCAGCTACTGATGGAATAAGTCGCATATTTTGCGATTTCACAAGGTAATCAAAACTTAGGGTACTTTTACGTTGACGTAGAATCAGAAAATTTATGTGTAGCTAAGGTTACCTATAACTTTGTACGGAACAGAACGTATATGAGGCCAACTCAGACTTAAACGGAGGTCTTCCCCGTGTTGGTTCCGGGCACCTTTGAAGAATAGACCAACTGCCGTTCTGCCAGGCAAGTCGTAAAAAGAGACTGATTAGCTATGTAAGTCACTATCATCTTGGCTACTAGGTGGTAGAGTTCTGCATTGCCTCGCCCGGGTCTGGTACCACCGCCTTGCCTTTTCCTGCCATAATAGCGTCAGTGCTTGTCGCTGTCGTGTTCCGGTTTGGAGAGTAAGGTAGCCGGCAAACTTATGCATGTGGCATAAGACCTCGCCACAAGATAGCAACGCACCATTAACACCTTTGGTGTCTATAGGCGATGGTTGACTCTTTCCATCAGGAGACCCATCTGCTTATTTGCTATCTTATTATATATATAAAAAAGTCTCCCTATGCGGTATCTACAGGCAACCTAACAAACGTACTTCATATTTGACACTAGCGACCCGCCCCGGCTTCGCATGGGTGCAATGATTGACTCCGCTAGTGAGGGCACAAAAATATGTTTTTACGACAAATTTTTAAAATTATCGACTTTTCTCTACTATAATATGTACGTATTATACATATAAAGCTTCCTTTTGAATCACTCTGTCCATTAATGAAAAGTGTATTAAAACGGTTGCGTAATATAAAAGATCTAAGCCAACAAACAGCGGAAGCAATTTTGTTTTTTACTATATAAAGATTGAAAAGACGATTCGGGAAAAAAATTTGCTAAGGGTTCTTCAAGGTTTTTCTGTAAAGTCCAAAACCTTAATAGCACCTCGAAGCTCGATAGTGGTCTGTTAATATCTAGTGCCTTGGATGAATACGTAAAACTGCCGGTCCCACATTTTAGCTTTCTCAAAAAACAAAAAATTGACCAATTGCAAGTGAGACTCGCATCTGAAGGGTTCGTGAAAGATCATCATCTATTAAAAACGGCGTTTTTCATCATCTATTAAAAAATGACGTCTTTTTATGTGGGAGCCCCCTTAAATATTTATTTTATTTTATTTTAATTATTCATATTTAATGTAAATATAAAACTAAATATTCTCTGAATATATCAAGCATCTACCAGTTGTCCTTATTAAAATCAAGATAAAAAAATTGCAAAAAAAAAATACGTTTGTCGTACGTGAGTTCCCTTTAAATATTTATTATATTCTGTTTTTAGTATTTGTTACAGCGGCAACATAATTACATCATCTGTAAAAATTTCAACTATCTATCATGATTCATGAGACATAGCCTGGTGACAGCCGAACAGGCAGACGGACATACAGACAGACGGACGGACGGACGGTGGAGTCTAATAATAGGATCCTGTTTTGCCCTTTGGGTACAGAACCCTAAAAAGCTGCATATCTCTCGGGGCCTAGGGCAGCATGAAGCGTAAATTTGCCCCTGTAAATATGCAACAATCGTTATTAGGTCGTTCAAATGAGAGAAAGAAAGAAAGAAAGAAAGTATTTATTTGCAAGAATATGGGTGTTACAAGTTGTTAAAAATAAATTAAATTACCTACATATTCTATTATTATATGGTGTGCAAATATTTTAAAAAAATATCATTATATAATATTACATTTAAAACATTCTTTCGATTATTTAGATTTACTACCGGATCGGAACGCGGCCACACACTGAGAAGATCTGGCGGAAGAAACTCAGCGGGCTGGTCTTATTTCTCTATTTTGTGTACTTGTTATAAGTGTACAATGATGATTTCATATTACAAAAGTTATTTTTATAATTACAAGTTTCATATTTTGTGCAATTAAATTTTTATAATTTACAAAATGTTCACTATTTACAAAATTTTACTAGGTACATTGAATTTTTTTAAAGACAATTCAACAAACTTATATTTCTATCCATTAATATTTAATTTTATCGGCTAAAAATTCTTTAATATCATAATAAGTTTTATCTAACAGCAAATCAAACAATTTTTTGCGAAATTTATTTATAGGTAATGATTTAAGACTATCAGGAATATGATTGTATATAATAATAGACATACAATACACATTTTTTGTAAAAATATTTAATTTTTGATTAGGCACATATAATTTTTTACTATTCCTAAAATATGAGTTACCAGTGACTTCAGCATTTGTTTTAAATAACTTTTGGTGCTTTTTTATAAATACGCATACCTCTAAAATATACCTCTAAAATATACTAAGAGGATGAGGAACTCCCGTCTCGTCTACTGAGAAACCGGTGAATCGCAGTGAACCGAAAAGGCTAAAAAACATTCAGTCTACTCTGCTTAATTCGCAAGGAAAGCAGTGTGACGATACTTAATATGTTTACGTGTTCACGCATAATATCAGCTTATCAACTACCTTTAATTGACTTTGTATTACAGATATTATTTACAGATTAAGAAAGCACGCTATAATAATAGTTCGCGGAATAGTACCCTTTTTATTAAAATGAAAAATATTTGCAAGAATATGAGTGTTAAAAGTTATTAAAATAAATCAAAGACACCAGCATATTCTACCATGATAATATGATGTGCAAATATTTATTTAATGATCAATACATACTTCTGAAACTTCGTGAGTCCTTTTGGCGAATCTACCAAACTAACTTACTCCAACTCGTTTTGAAAGTGCTGCGTTTTATCAAACAAGCATTTTTTCTCGTATTGGTTTGGGCCCATCTTTGAAGAATAGACCATTTGCCACTCTACTAGGCAGTTCATAAAATGAGTTCGATTGGCTATAGATGTCTACTAAATGGTAGAGTTTCACACCGTCTCGTCCGAGTACATGATACCATCGCCTTATCTGTTTCTAAATATATCAATCCACAATTGCGTCAATGATTGTCATTGTCGTGGTTCGTACCCTACGCCCATACCAGTGCATCTATGATTAGCCGAAGATACTTAGTCCCACAATTTAGTCGATGGCAAACCTAGCGCCAACCGGACACTTTCTAATCCCGGTCAACTTCGTGTTAATCAGAAAACTGAAAAAACACTTTTTTTTAAATGACCAACCCGGGAATCGAACCCGGGACCTCTTGTGGCCAACACCGACGCCGGACCATTAGATAACAAAAGCTAATTTAATAAGTAATTCAAAAAATATTTTGCCCGCAAAATTACTGCACCGACAAGTTTGTCTACCATCGTAAACATGCTTTATTTAAACAGTTTTGTTTGAAATGCGAATTAATACATACACAGTTTATTTTTTCTGTGTTTTTTAATAATTATGAATGTTATAAAGTGGTTATATGGCCGAAAATCAGAAATCAAATGTACTTTATTCAATAAAAGTTTTTACAAGTTATTTTGCCGCGTTAGCATTTTTTTAAATTACTACCGGATCGGAAACGCGGCCACACACTGAGAAGATCCAGAGAAAGAAACTCAGTGGGCTTGTTTTTTTCTCATATCATTTTTTAAATTAGATATTACATAATGTTTAATTTGTAAGTATCTAATTTTTACAGTAATAATAAAGATTGTCAATATGAGGATTAGTTAATCCCATTCTTTCCTGTCATCTAGGTATTCAGATGGTTTATAGTAACCTTTTTCACACGGTTTTGTTTTAACACATTTTTTGAATTTGTTAACTGGTAAATCTCTAATAGCATCAGACAGCTTATTGTATAAGCGTATACTTTGCCTCATAAAAGAGTTGCTTATTTGTTGGAGACGAGACATATTTTGTTTTCACAAAAATTGTTTTCTACGTTGAGCCAGACCTTTAGATTAAATATGATGTTATCGCAAGATTATGTTTCGCAGCACTTTAAAAAATCGCAGAGAGAAAGTGTGGTAGGCTCGCCACAAGGAAATCACTCACAATTTTTTCAGTATCTATTGGTTATTTAAAAATAAATGGGTATTGTCTTGTGGACTATAATATTTGACCGTAAATGACAATAGAAAGAGATTGTGCCTAAAGCCACCGCTGACCTTTGCGGTAAGTGTACGCTTACGATATTAAAATTAATTAGATTAGATTACTATTTGAGGTCGAAACTTCGATAATGGCTTCAGGGTGAACTCAAGTAACTCAATTTTATGAGGTCATATTTCAATACACTTAATCTTTATAATGCACTTATGTGCAATTAAGAGTTATATTTTTATATATCATGTATAGAAAACAAGCAGAAGCTCTCCTGAAGGAAATAGACAACTATCGCCTATAGACAACAAAGATGTTAACGATAGAGTGGTATCCGTGCGGTAGACATAATACCATAAGCATAGGTAAAACGGCTACATTAACCCCTAAATCAGAACATAACAGTGACAAGCACTGACGCTTTTACGTTTGACGCTGGTTATTATTACTGTCTTGATCGTCTAAGCCTGAAAAAAGAAAGAGAGAAAATATTTATTTGAAAGAATATGGGTGTTACAAGTTGTTAAAAATAAATTAAGGTACCAACATATTCTACCAATATATGGTGTGCAACCTGATCCATGTTGATTATAAGATTTGGAATCCCGGGTCAAAAAACATATAATTGGTCTTTTATATCAAGAAATATCTCAGTAGCAACTGCTGTCTGCAGAGTATGTATACATATATCATCATTACCATGCCTCACGCTGTGGTGGAGATAACCACCCACCTCATCGACTAACAATGGACAGAATATTAGTCCATCTGAATATTTATTGATTGGTCTATTTACTTTGCCGACTTCACAGGGTAACTCGCGTGACAATGTTTGTTCATTGGTCTACTGAGCATAGACTGTTTGTATATTGAACTGAATGTGAATAGTGATTATATCATCTTAAAGAAGTAACTAACATACAATCTCTCATTAACTTTTGCATTTTTTATATCATAAGATAGCAAACACGCAGATGGCTCTTCTGATGGAAAGAGGCGACCATCGCGTATAGACACCAAAGATGTCAATGGTACGTTGTCATCCTTGTGGCAGGGTCTTAATGCCACATGCATTAGTTTACCGGCTACTTTACGCTAAAAACCAGATTAACTGTGACAAACACTGACGCTATTGCGGCAGGAATAGGTCAGGATGTGGAACCAGACCCAGACGAGACAGTGCAGAATTCTACCCACGATGTAATTGACGCGTATAGCCAATCATTCGCCTCTTACGATTTACAAACTACTTGACAGAAAAGAGCCTACTCATTCTTAGAAGGCCGGCAACGCAATTACAAGCCCCTGGTAGAGTAGTTGTCTATGGATAGCGGTAATCACTAACCACGAGGTAAGCCTCCTGTCCGTTTGTCCCTTCTTCTATAAAAAAGAGAATGGCAGATAGTTTATTTTACAAAGAAGTCCGGATCAACATGGGGAAGGATTGCATTAGTAGGATTCGAATAACTTAGTTGAAACTAGTATATCACACACTTGTACTTTTATTTCACTTTACTAAAGGTAAAGAATATTACGTCCTGAAGATGCTTTAAAAAGCAAAACCGGTCGATAAAATTAAATAATTTAGTGTATAATATATAAATAGTGAAATAAAAGTACAAGTGTGTGATAAACTAGTTTCAACTAAAAATAATGGAATTTCACCAAGTACCGACGATTGAAAGTGTAAAATCTATTGAATAACTTACGAGATTATTAAGTTAAAGTGTAATACTGTTTTCACAAACCATTCCTTATCACTTAAAAGTATTTAAATATAAGTATGTGTGTGTACTTATGATGCCACTCAATGAAGGGATTGAGTTCAGAACGAAAACCTAAGCACTACACAGTAAAAAACAAAGTCGCTTTCCGCTGTCTGTGACTATGTATGCTTAGATCTTTAAAACTACGCAACGGATTTTGATACATTTTTTCAATAGATAGAGTGATTCAAAAGGAAAGTTTATATTATGTATAATAATTTATATAGCAAAACAACATTTGCCGGATTAGCTAGTTTCTTATAAAATAACAACGGAAGACATATAGATCCGTGATTGGCAATATCCCTATAATACGTCTACAGGACAAAATCTGACTCCAACGTTCGCACGGAGTTGCGATAACGTCCGGCCTGATCGACCTTCACTTTTACCGCCTGATTTAGATTCAACTCTAGCATGGTTCCCATGATTATAATATTTCCGTTGACCCACTATATTGGATTATATTTTGACACAATTAGAGAGTATTATATAAGTGTTATTAAACATTATACTTTAAACAAATTATATATTACTTGTAGGTATAATGTAATTGTTAAGATATGTGTGTAATGACTAATGAACTTGTAAATAATTCTTTAATGCTAAATTTAATTTTTATTTATTCTATGACTTCTGCTCACAGTTTCACTCGCGTTTAATGTTATTTTTCTAGTCCTCGAGAACAGCACTTTTATAGGTTAAACTTTTTTATTTTTCACGTACCCCTGCTACATACGAAAAATACATGGAAACACTAAATCGCGTCAGATTAAGGCATGGTACGCGAATACAAAATAAGGTATGGTAACCCCACCCCCCCCCGCCCCATGTTAATCTGACACGCTCGCGTAAATGCAAAAATCCCCTCTTGGGCTTCCCTACTATTTTTCTTGCCGTCGTTGAGTAATTCGGACGCCTTCAACTTTTTGCGTTCCCGACACTTCTTCGCTCTTTTATATGGGGGTTCATGGGTATCATTAGATTGCTATATATACATGTATTATCCTATTTAGATGGTTTACGTTCATTCTATTTTGAATCTACTTTTTAAATCTTTTTTTTATTTGAGTTTTTTTTACCGATAACATTTTTTTCTTTTGTTTTTTTAATAAATGCCATATTATACCACTTTACCTCATAAATATCTCTTATTAAATATCTTCTTCACATTTAGTCGTCTTCTTATTTTTTTGTTACTTATTGTACTCTGTCTAGATAAGAAAATCACAAATTCTATTTATAGCAATTTAAATCAGATAAAGTTTGGTTCTTTGTTTCTCCATATCTAAGGTGTAAGAAACTGGTTTTATTTCATATAATTCACACGTAATGCGGAATATGCAATCAAACCAATAATAAATATACATAAGAATGTCATTGACGCATAAACAGGGTGCACACCAATTACGGACAAACGCGGAAACGTAACGGCGGAACCTTGAATTGTCCCTTTTACTTACAAATGCATATAGTCTACGTAATATGTACGTCTATGTGAAAGACTTCCCGAAATTAACCTAAAACGACGACGTAAACTGGGCTTGTTTTAACGTACGGACGTAAATTGGACATTTAATGCTAAATTACACTATTACTCTTTTGAAACTGAACTATCGAGTCCTTTAACTTTTGCAGTTTGCGTCAAATTTTTTCTTTATAAATATACAATTATTTTTTATTTCCCCGTGTTGGTCCCAGCTTCTTTGTGGAATAGGTCAACTGCCGTTATGTCGTATACATCATTAAAGGCGACCGATTGGCTATGCGAGTCACTACCATCGTAGCCACTACGTGGTGAGTTCTGCATTGTCTCGCCCGGGTCTGGTACCATCGTCTTACCTATTTCCGCCGCAATAGAGTCCGTGCTTGATACTTTCGGGTTCCGGTTTGGAGGGTGAGAGAGCTGGTAAACTTAAGCATGTAGCATTAAATCTCGCCATAAGATCTCTCCATCTCGCCTTTTGTGTATATAGGCGATGGTTGTCTCTTTCCATCAGGAGACCCATCTGCTTGTTTGCTATCTTATTATTATTAATTATCCAATAAAAATATTTAATATGGACACCCCTACATGACGCATATAAGCTCACTTTTTTTTCAAACAGTGATTTACCAAACTCGCGACTGGACTCGTTAGTACAATGTGCGGTGGCAATACTTTTTGGATATTACTACGCTAATTTCGTCGATTTGTTATGCAGTAAAGTAATATTCTTATTTTATTTTATTGTGATTTATTTTATTATACTTTATTATATTTTATAATGCCAAAGATAACAACTAAGGACAATTAACTATCGTCTCCTTCATTATATACAATATTTAACAGTCAATATTCTGCTGCTATTATATGAATAGCGAAACGTCATTTTTCAGTTCTGATCGAACCCACATCTAAAGAAGTTTTTAAACAACTGAAGAAAAACGTACTGCTTGTAAATTTTTGTAGAAATACCACCTCAAGTCAGTTAAGTTAAATTAATATTATTTAATTCAGGTCATTAACAATACACAAGTTTGCATATCATTAAACTGAAGCAGATTGCCTCGGTTTTTAAAATAACATTATTAGACTATATTTTAATAAAATACTGATCACAAATAATATAAATTAGCCTGGTTGGTTTAGTGATTGTTCAGCATAGACCATGATATTCGATTCCTACATCTAGCAAAGTATATTAGTTTTTTTTCTATTTAGAAAAGTCTAATGGCCAATTGCACTAACATTTTCTTAGCTTAAGACAATCCTAAATAGTATGCTGTCACTTCTCATCTTAAATGAAAAGAATGTGACAGCATACTATTAAAATTGTCCTTAGCTAAGAAAATGTTAGTGCAAGTGGCCGTTAGTAACATCCAGATACAAAGGTATAAAAATAAATAAGACATAGGCCTTATTTATAGCCTCGTGATCAAGTGTTTATAGTCCCCTACTATTGTACTGCAGGGCTTGTTAACCGGTTAATTTTCAAACCTAATCAGAGCATGTACATATGGAGCGTTTTATAAAGGTTTGGCTCTACCTTAACCTTTAAAATACCGGTTCCCTTATGGAGCTTTGAAAGAACTTTGAATCAACAAACCGGTTTATGAAAGTTTTTTAAAAACGTTTCTTTGATATATATATATTATATATATATATATATATATATATATATATATATATATATATATATATATATATATATATATATATATATATATATATATATATATTCTCTCTCTCTCTCTTCTGAGATAAGCTCCGAGCGACACTTTAGCTAAAGTAAAAGTAACTTCACGCCCGTATCCCTTGAGCTGTAGCCAGAGGTACAACAAGTGCACCCATGATTAGCCGAAGATATTATTATAGACTTAATTCGTAAATGCTAAGGAGCTCCTCGGTAACTTTGATGTCAATACAAACACCGGCTTTTGATATAAAAAGCTACTTTGATACTATTTTTCTGCAAAAAAAACCGCATTAAAATTTTGCACAGACAGCTCATTTGAAGACTCATCGGCTAGACCAAGGAAAGTTAGTTCATAAAAGGCGAATTATTGGCTAAACGTATCTACATTCGTAGCTACTAGATGGTAGAGTGGCGCACCGTCTCGCCCGGATTATAGTGCGCGCGGAACTAGTTGGCCGCTCCATACGTATTACGTATTACGTATGGAGCGGCCAACTAGTTCCGCGCGCACTATAGGTACCACCTTATCAATAGTGAATAGGTAATTCCCACCACAATAGCGTCAATGCTTGTCAATGTCGTGTTTCAGTTTAGAAAGAAAGAAAGAAGAAAGAAATCATTTATTTGCCATTTAGAGGGTAATATAGCCGGTAAACATATGCATTTGGCATTATGCCACACGAATAGCAACGCACTATTAACGCCTTTGTTTTCTCTAGGTAATTTTTTTAGGTTCCATACCTAAAAGGTAAAAACTGGACCCTATCACTAAGCCTCCGCTCTCTCTCTCTCTCTGTCCATCTGTCCGTCTATCACCAGACTGTATCTTATAAACCGTGACAGCTAGAAATTTTCATAAATTATGTATTTCCGTCGCAGCTATAACAAATACTAAAAAAATGAAAATGTTAATTTGGGGTCTCCATAAAATAAACGTGTCTTTTTTTTGTATTTTTTGCTCAATATTAATAACGGCAACAGGTATACGCTTAAAATTTTCACAGAATATTTAGTTGTATATTACCTTTCAAACTAAGTAATTAAATAAAAATAGAGTAAATATTAAAGGGAGACTCCCATATAACAAACTTAATTTTTAAGCAATTTTTTACTCGATCTTATTAAACAGGTAGAAAACTTAAATAGGAATAGTACGGAACCCTTCGTGCGCGAGGCCGACTCGCACTTGGCAGTTTTTTCTCTTTCACCTAGCTTCATCATTCTTGTTTACTATATTATGTTGAAAAATAAATAAACCAGAATGTCGCATGCAGATTATCAACTTACACTTAATTTAATACCCACGATTAGGTTTTAAAGTTGCGCAATGAAACATGAGATCCAGTGTTACTTTACAGATTTAGGTAATCAATCATAACGTATGTGGTAACAATGCATAGGATGTTAGCCGCTCCACAATCCCACGCTGATCAAGGTTACTAAATAATCAATTATATAAATTAATTTTTATATCAAACGAAAGATTTTTTATTTCAAAGCTCAAGTGGCTTCCCAACGGCGAACATCTTTGAGTTAGAATAAACACTCTCTCTTCTTTTTTCTATTCTCTTTGACTCATATACTGAATGGGACACATTTACATACACACAAAAAAACAGTCATATCTTCTCAATTGAAAATTTGTCAGATGACAGTTATCATGATATTGTAAACTAGCTGTTGCCCACGACTTCGTCCGCGCGGTACTTCGTTTACACCGCATAGCTGCTCCCCCGTAGGTGATAGCGTGATAATATGTAGCTTATATGTTGACCCGACCTATCAGTAATATTCATGGAAAATTAGAACTAAATCCATGCAGTACGTTTTGAGTTTACCTCAGACATACATACAGACAAACAGACAAACAAAATTCTAAAAACTATATTTTTGGCTTTGATATCGATTGTAGATCACGCCCCAAGTATTCTTTTTAAAAAAACTTCAATATACAGTTTTGAATTTCCTACGATTTTATTATATGTATAGATAAATAAAAAGGTCAGCTGGCTGTATCTCAGTGGGATAAATTACAGCTGACGCCCTTAAAAGTGTAAAATGGTATTCAGACTGGAGCATTTTTTTTTCAGGGATGAAAATTCGATAGCTAAAAGTAAATATGATAATGTTAGTAATGAATCGCAATACAAATGTACGTAAATATATAAATATAAATAAATAAACATATGAATACTTAGCTGCAAATGATGTGGACTTAAAATATACATTTAACCAGATTGCGGTACTGAGAGTCCTTTCCTTCCGGATAAAAATTTGCAAGATCATAGTTAATTTGATGATAGCAAAAAAACAATTCATCTAACAATATGCTAAGGGAAAATTGGTACATTTAAGTAAACGACACAGGCTCCCGTCTGACTCCTGTGTCACACCTTTAAGGGCATCAGCTGACAATTATTCCACCGAGATACAGCCAGCTGACGTATTTATTTATTTACAACTAGCTGTTGCCAGCGACTTCGTCCGCGCGGACTTCGTTTACTCCGCACAGCTCCTCTCCCGTAGGGGATAGCGTGATAATATGTAGCCTATATGTTGACCCGACCTGTTAGTAGTCATGCAAAATTTGAAGTAAATCCATGCAGTACTTTTTGAGTTTACCCCGGACATACATTGACTTTCATACGATTTTGTTATTCGTTTTTATTTCTCATGTTCGTGTGACCAGCTGACGTATTATCCACCACATTATAGTCAGCCGACTTATTGTTTTCTTTAAGATATTGGACAAACTATAATTTGACAAATTTTCAATAGGGAGGAATATGTGGGTGCGGCTATCGTTGCTTAACCCGCCCACCGAGCCGCAGCTGACGTTTACAGAACTTCACGATACAACTATCTGAAGCATTTTAGAAGTTATCGCTCGAGAGGAAATGATTAACCAAACTTTTGCCTGGTTTGGGGACCATAATCTTTGATATTTTTTTTATTTTATTTGCCTTACAAAGCTAATTTTCGAAATTATTATTTAAGATATTTACCTCGTGTTAGTCCCCTCCCTTGGATGAACAGATTTTCATAACCAAGTTGGTCATGAAAATCTGTTGCTGGCTCGCGTACGAACCCTAACTCCTAAACACTTAAAAACTGAATTAAATTTTTTGTCCGCTTCCCACACTTTACAACTACGCTCTTCAGAATCTTTTTTCTCTCTATTCCCATGCATACCTCTGAGTTTTCATCAAATTATTTTGCAGTTAAGACAATCTGCTTATGAAATGCTCTTCTAGCTAATATCAGAACACCAGCTTCAAAGGGTGGGATTAAAAAAATCTAAAATTAGCCATCTCAATGTACATGCTTAATGTTTTGAATCTCAGAGTTTTAGGTCGATATATAAATATCTTTAATTACGACGGTGCTTAAAAAACAGGTGTATTTTCTCAATAATGTTGTTATGACAGCAGATAACATTCACCCGGGACATATAAATCGATATTTATGTAATAAATAAATGATACATAAGCCCCAGTTTCATTAAATGCAAATTAACGACTTAAGTTAAATTTCGTTTAATTATATACTTAATAGTAATCTTGACCTAGCTGAGATTTAGCAATGAATATATGTAACGAAATGTTTCCTCCCTGATGCAATGGCCCGCACTTCATCAGAGCATTTATTGATGTAACAGTGTTAATCTCACTGCGCAATGATTCTACACACTACTGCGAAATTTCGCAACCATGATATAGTAGCATTTAAATAAATATCAAACGTAATAAAAAAGATACAAGGTTTTCTAAAAATAGAATTTAAGATATATATATATATATATATATATATATATATATATATATATATATATATATATATATATATATATATATATATATATATATATATATATCCGTTTATTACATATTTCAATTTTTCCCTTTTCAGCCGATAAAACAACGGAGGTTATCAGTTTGACATGTATGTATAATGGTCTAATTAAGTAAATCTATGTTTCTTTAAAAAACTTGGACTGATTTATTACAAAATCTAATCAGCTCTTGCATTCTTCCAATTGCATCAAAATCGGTTTATCCGTTCGGGAGTTATCATTCACACGGATATGTATATATATATATATATATATATATATATATATATATATATATATATATATATATATATATATATATATATATATATATATATATATATATATATATCCGTTTATTACATATTGCAACTTTTCCCTTTTCAGCCGATAAAACAACGGAGGTTATCAGTTTGACATGTATGTATAATGGTCTAATTAAGTAAATCTATGTTTTTTTTAAAAACTTGGACTGATTTATTACAAAATCTAATCAGCTCTTGCATTCTTCCAATTGCATCAAAATCGGTTTATCCGTTCGGGAGTTATCATTAACGATAAACTTTGAAAAAAGCGTTTTTGACGTATTCTTTTTTGTAAATCTAAATCACTTAAAGTAATAAATGTTATAGGTTTTCAGATATTAAAATTATGTTGCACAATTAAAACATGCAACAAATTTACGTCTATTTTTTAGGATATCTTTCAGACTAATATGCCGATTGATTTAAAAAACTAATCTACTTAAAAATCTACGTCAAATAATGTCAGTTGGATGAAAATTGGTTGATTCATTCTGGATTTGTCGATGATAAAAAAATTTGAACAGTGTTTTGACATTACTTCGACATTTAATACCACTTTAGAACTTAAACACAATGCTGAATGCTATTTAGAGGATCAAAATTAGTCATTGTTTTTTCAAAATAAAAATATAGTCATTTCTAACAAATCTTAGAATTTTGAACTCTGAAAAAATCTACGCTTATGTATAGCTTTTGCTTCTTTGAGTATAAAACACCTTAATTTTCAGGCCTGCAGAACCACGCCTGCAGATGCATTTGCCCCCACGTGCCGTTAGTCCCAATCCCACTAAAATATTTACTAAAAATAATAATTTATATCGCAAAATATCGTTTGCCGAGTCAGCTAGTATAAGTTCTTATGCAATAAACGAAAAATTAATGACAAAGAAAAGTAAAATGATAAGCACAATAGTTTACGCAAGCGACCTTCTCATGTATGATATAAACAATGCGTGTATCAATCGTACCAAATTTCACAGGCTCTAATATCTTCGCCACTTATTGCCGGCCGTCTCAAGGCCTCACTCTGCGTTCATTACTACAAGTATTTTTGTGAATGGTAGTAACCCAGATTGTTTTTGTGACACGCAATTGTAAAGACGCAATCATAATAATATAATTGTTTTACATATCTCACAATCGCAAACAAGCAGACGGCACTAATAAAAGATTATTGATTTACACATTAAAAATGTTCGTGAAGAGTTTCTAAAATCATAAATTAAATGTATAATGCTAAAACTGCATGCTCCTTTACATTTTTATCATGACGTAAAAATCACTAATATGACGCAAATAGAAATAATACTGGATATTATGTTCGAATTGTAGGCCTCGTCGCAGAATTATGGGTACATAAAATAAAACCTAGAGGGCTTAAGTTCATTTCCGTATAAGTAGTAACATATTAATTTATTTTATATGTTTAATCGCCTCTGTGGTCTAGTGGTCCAGCGTTAGCGTCGACTACATGAGGTCCCGGGTTCAATTCCCGGGTCGGGCACTTAAAAAAAGTGTTTTTCAGTTTTCTGATAAACACAAAGTTGCCCGGGATTGGAAAGTGCCCGGTTGGCGATAGGCTTGCCACCTATCACATTTGTGGGACCAAGTATCTTCGGCTAATCGTGGGTGCCATTGTTGTACCTCTGCCTACCATTTCGGGGATACGGGCGTGAAGATACTTTTTTTTAGTTACATATTATGTATGATGTTGAAGATACTTTTTTATGTATAATAAGAAAGAACGCTTTTGCTTATGAAACGAATAATTTTTATATTATTAATGTAGTGCCATTAAATCAGCATCACACACAGTTAGTTTAACAGATACGGTTTTTTTAGGCGTGAAAAATTAAACTCGTAAGTCAATGCGATTAACAGATATAACTATTTACATCACATATTTTCGCATATTTTGCGATTATAAAACGAAATTAAAGTCGGGGTATTTTACGTTGATATAGAACTATGAAATTTGGCAAAAAGCATTGTTTTATAACACAAGTAAAGGAACATATATATCTTAAAACTGTAAATTTGTAGTTTCATACCAAAAAAAATCGAATTTATTATTATAAACTTATTAGATGCGGCTAGTGCAAGAACAATTTTATGAATCGAATGCCAAAGATACAAGTTTTGTTCGGAATCCTAAGAACGAAGTTTATAACTCGCACTTTACGGTTTTTTATTATTATAATTGATTAGTTCTCAAGAAAAATGGTGACAGACATTATGTATGTCAATTTCTGATATATTTATTAGAGTACTCTAAAGTTATAAATACTTACCTCAATACTGGAATAATTATTGAGCTTTTATTAAATACCTGCTTAATCAATATTTCATTGCGTAAGAATGTTAAAACATGTAGAACAAGATTTGTATTCGCTTAAGTAAAATGGTTTTACGGCTTGACCGTATAATATTTAAATATTAATGTCACCGTTATATTCAGAATTCAAATTCTTTTCCTTTCAAATTTCTTTGGTAGTTTTCTAGCATTGAAAATACTAGAAACCTACTAATGAAATTCGAATATGAAGATTTCAATCATACCAAAAACAGTCATAGAACTAATTTGTAAATATGTATGTTCAGGCGTTAGTTTGCGGTAATTCATAACCCAAAAAAGAAACTAAGGAATTTAAACTAATGTGTATGTAAACATTTCATAGCTTTTGAACAGCTTGACCGATCGAAATGCGATTGATGGCTTTCGATAGCTTCCTGGAAAATTTAACCAGTTAGTTCTAGGAAATTTAGATGCCACACATATCTTTAACGTACCTTTAACGAACTGCCTGACAGGAAACCAGATGGTTTGTTATTTAAAAGATGTCCGATGAAAAGGGAAAAACGGGAATGATCTACTAAATAGACACGCCGTTGGTAGGAAAAGTGTCTCCACGCTTACGAGCAAACGCTCCTATTACTGTCAAAAATGTCATACATTGTAGATATATTGTATCGTGAAAACATAGAAATAAACCATGTTGTACTGTTTTATTGTACCGAATGAGATGACAAGGTTTAAAAATTACCCTTCAAGTGATTTTGTTTCATCGGTAAGTAATATAACTCTGTATTTCTGTGTGTAATTTGCAAGCTACACTGGCAAACTAAGAAATTGTCTTGAAAGGCGTATCCATTTAATCCATGATTGAACCATGGAATTATTTATTTGTTCTGTGGATTGAACTTGCAATTCCGTTGATAAATGTTAATAAATGTGTCATTTGGCGTTCTTATTTGGACTATACCATTGGAGCTATTTTTATATTTCACTGTCATTTAGTAACCGGTCTTTAAATTAAACTAGATGTAGCTTTTGTTTACTTTTTGCTTTATTAGAAAGGCCTAACTGCACAAATGCAAGTTAAAAATAAATAACTGTAGTTTAAAAATACTTTATTTACATACCATAATATGACTATATTGGAACGAAGTTCCTTATCGCGCATTGTGAAAGGGGGCTAGACGGAAAAAATTCTCACGAAAAGTTGTCACGACACTTTGCTATAGTAAGCTATTGTAAGCTGTGCGGCGTGCGCATGTTTCTCTCTCTCTCTCTCTCTTATAGAAAGCAAACCAGATTTACATTTTGTTACAATTTAAAATTTTATTACAATTCCTTCACTAATTAATCGAAAGGAACTTCGTTCCTTCCGCGTGTCCCTTGACACCTCTCAACTTTTTTTTACATCAATTATTTGCAAACAAGCAGTTGGATCTTCTGATGAAAAGCGATATCATCGCCAAAAGACACCAAAGTTTTTCATAGTACGTTGCTACCCGTGTGGCGGGATGGCAATGCCACATGCATAAGTCTATCGGCTGCCTTACACTACAAATCTGAACTCGACATTGATATGACGGTATTGCGGCAGGAATACGAGTATCTCAAAAAAATTAACCGATTTTGATGAAACTATTTCTATTATATTACTATTTCTTTTATATTAAGACTGTTTCCTAAATTGAAATATACCTGATTTAAACCAAAAAGATTTATCTCAATATTGCTTTTGGTTTCCAAGAATTTCGTGAAGCAAAGAAACATAATATCAACATGCAAACATAAATACTTATGAAATTTAGGATGCGTAAAATAAATCATCATACCCAATATCATCCAATTCCAAAAATATTACATACACACTTGTCAAACTGATAACCTTCTATATTCGTCGTTTGAAAAGACGCTTACTCTAATATAAATAGTAGTAAAATCTAGGTATCTAGGTATATTAATATTATAAATGCCAAAGTTTGGATGTTTAAGTGTTTGGGTGGATGGATGTTTGGATGGATTGTCACTCAATCACGCAAAAACTACTAAACGGATTTGAATGAAATTTGGTACACAGGCAGATGATGACCTGGAATAGCACATAGGCTACTTTTTATCCCGGAAAAATCCCGGAAAAATAAGACAATCTCGCGGGATTCGCCAAAAACTGTTCTAATGCAACGTGCTGCACGCTGCAGCTAGAATTTTATAAGTTTTAAACTATTTAGAAAGAATTTGTATTTCTGCGTTTGGGTGTTTATTATGTATCAGTATTTATATGTATTAGTATCGTTATAACACTAGCAAAAAATTTGCTTACTTTGGGGTTAGATAAGTGTATATATGCTTCATTCTTGTTAATAAATACAACATTTAAATAATTACTTAAAATAATTAACATCCTCTTCTTTAACCAAAGAATAGTTTTAATTTAATAAAATACATTACTAACATTTGATTTTATCAGTAAGAAATTCATTTATACAGTTGTTAGTTTTATCTAATAGCAAATTAAACAGCGTACATGAGTTTTTTTTTAAATTTTAATGTTTTTAGATTATCAGGAATATAGTTATACACTCGTATACATAATCATATCATAATTATTATCACAGATTGGCATGGCATGGAAGTAATTCTTCCAGAATTTTTGTCTTCCATACAAAGTCTTCTATGCACTAACGTATATATCCAGACTCTCTGCTTCCAAATATTCAGAAATTTTATGTTAATATTGGAAGCAGGCTGGTTACGTGCATAGCTACAAGGGTTTACACTGACCCATGGAAACAGCCTTCAACGCGTGTAACTATACAGTTTCAACATCATCTGGTAAACTAATGACTCTGGACAACGTGACCACGAACTGGCGTCACCAACGAGCACCGTGACCGACGTGAGAACCGGCACTGAGATTCCACACTTCGGCTAGGTCGCTAGGTTTAGAAATTTGTTATAATTTAAATGTAATAATATTTTAATATAATTTTCCCCGTGTTGGCTCCGGGCTCTTTTGAAGAATAGACCAACTGCCGTTCTGCCAGGCAGGTCATAAAAGGCGACCGATTGGCTATGCGAGTCACTACTATCATGGCTACTAGGTGGTAGAGTTCTGCATTGTCTCTTATCTATTCCTCCCGCAATAGCGTCAGTGCTTGTCACTGTCGTGTTCCGGTTTGGAAGGTAAACTTATGCATGTGGCATTAAATCTCACCACAAGATAGCAACGCACCATTAACACCTTTGGTCTCTAAAGGCGATGATTGACTCTTTCTATCAGGATACTTATCTGCTTGTTTGCTATATTATAATATAAAAAATATGGTAAATCTTATTTATTTATTTAATACTTTATTGTACACAAAAGAACAATAAACAAAATTACAGCAAGCAGTATTTTTAAAAAGGTAAAAAGGCGAGCTTATCTCTAAAAAAAGAGGTTTCTTACAGCCAACCCGGTAAAGTGAAATACTTAATACTTACTTAATAATTACATAAATATAAGTCGAAGTGTACAATATCCGCCGTGTTGGTCCCGGCTTCTTTGAAGAATAGGCTAACTGCCGTTCTGCCAGGCAGGTCGTATAAGGCGACCGATTGGCTATCGAGTCCCTACCATCGTGGCTACTAGGTGATAGAGTTCTGCATTGTCTCGCCCGGGTCTGGAACCACCGCCTTACCTATTCCTGTCGCAATAGCGTCAGTGCTTGTCGCTGTCGTGTTCCGGTTTGGAGGATAACGTAGCCGGTAAACTATGCATGTGGCATTAGACCTCGCCACAAGATAGCAACGCATCATTAACACCTTTGGTGTCTATAGGCAATGGTTGACTATTTCCATCAGGAGACCCATCTGCTAGTTTGCTATCTTATGACATAAATGAAAAAAAAAAGAAAAAGATTAAGTATTTGAATTAATTTGGTTTTTTTTTGGGTCCTCCGGCTGCAAATTACGTAATTGGCTTCTGCATGGGTGTAATAGTTATTAATTATATTATATCATAGACTAAAATGTAAAATGTAAATTGCCCAGTTTGGTGCTAGGTCAATCCACGTAACTTATTGATTGATTTTATTTTATTTATAACTTTATGTCTCCATTTCACGAGCTGCAATCGCAAAGGCGAGTCATCTGAGACTTATAACTTTTTATTGACTGTTTGCCAGTCTCCACTGACCATCAGTGAAGTTGTTTTTATTGGTTCTCCCCATGATGGTCTCGGGCTTCTTTGAAGAATAGGCTAACTGCCGTTCTGCCAGGCAGGTCGTAAAAGGCGACCGATTAGTTATACGAGCCACTACCATCGTGAATTCTAGGTGGTAGAGTTCTGCATTGTTTCGCCCGGGTGTATTACCATCGAATTACCTATTCCTGCCACAATAGCGTCAGTGCTTGTCACTGTCGTGTTCCGTTTTGGAGGGAAAGGTAGCCGATAAACTTATGCACGTGGCATTAGATCTCGCAATAAGATAGCAACGCACCATTAACACATTTGGTGTCTAAAGGCGATGGTTGACTCTTTCCATCAGGAGACCCATCTGCTTGTTTGCTATATTATAATATATTATGAAAAATGGTAAATTTTATTTATTTATTTAATACTTTATTGTACACAACAGAACGACAAACAAAATTACAGCAAGCAGTATTTTTAAAAAGGTACAAAAGGCAAGCTTATCTCTACAAAAGGGATTTCTTACAGCCAACCCGGTAAATTGAAATACTTGACCATAAATATAAGTCGAAATGTACAATATACTAAAAATATTTAAACACATCTATTAATGAAACCTAAAGTACTTCAGCAATATAAAGACAGGCACTATTAAATTATTTACAGCGTTAATTTAACATTTCTTAGTTATTTAGTATTTAGTCTTAGTTTAAATTGTATCCTTATTTATGTAAGATATGCGTTTAGAGAGATTTTAGCGAGGAGTGTCTTCTTCAGTATCCTTGGCAGCTCTACCCACAAGAGAATATTATCGTCTTATGTTTGAACAAAAATGAGGTTGTGGGCCAAGATCATTTGAATTAAAAACAGTCTAATTTACAAAAATACCTTAGTTAGGTTAACATATTTCATATAATGTGCAACAAAATCTAAAGGAGACAAATATTTTAGCTTGTCAATGACAACGCAGAGATTTCAAACCACTTTGTAAGCATTGTGTTCGCGTTTTGTCTTAATATATCTAATAATACATGAAGGAAAAACTTTGTACTCCTTTTCAAAACAATTTTGCAAGCGGCGGAGTATGAAAGAATTCTGGCCATGCTTTTTACATCGCTTGAACTTTCAAATCGAATATCATGTCTTAGAACGAAATTCATTTCAAAATAGTTGTTTTATCATTAAAAAACAAATTCCATGTATAAAAGACACCAAGACATTATTAGTGAAATAATATTTTGACTTTTTATAAATGACTGACATATTGAAATACAGGTTGTCAGCTTTGTCGCATTTAAATTTATCACAGGACATAATTACTTATCACAACATTTTAAGCGGTTGAATGATGATAATCTTTTATTAAAATTAGTTAAACAAAATCATTACAGGTTTGTCAGAATTTTAGGTTTGATATTATGAAATTCTGATCGAAATCAATGAACACACTTATGATAGAACAAAAAATCAAATCATCTCAGCTCTCCGCAGTCATGTTTTGATAAGCGTATAATATATTATCGGTTTCACTTACCAAAAACTTTAAGTATCACTACATTGTATAAAACAAAGTCGGTTTGTCTGTCTGTCCCTATGTCCCTATGTATGCTTAAATTTTTAAAACTACGCAACGGATTTTGATGTGTTTTTTTTTAATATATAGATTGATTCTTGAGGTAGGTTTTAGTATATAAACCTTTCCGATATTCCTACGGGAACAAAAGCTACCCGGCTGAAACCGCGGGCAGGGTCGCTCGTAAAATATAATGTAGGGAAAACTTGTTTATCACCAACACCTTTTGCTCCATTTTAATTAATTAACAATATGTAGTTGTTATTTAAAAACTACTTTTTATTAAATCATTTAATAGTGAGTATATGTATATGAATATCATTGAGGAACCTTATACATAGATTATACCTATCTTCAAACCAGTAACTCTTACGGAATAGGAATCAAGCATGCCAGTAGTCAGGTTTAAAAAGAACAATTGGAATAACGCAGATATAAAAAGATTCACAACAAAACGCAAGCGCAGTAAGCATTGGCGTACCTAGAGTTAATTTTCAGGAGGAGCCTGGGTCTCTACTCTAAAAAAAATCGGCCAAGCGCGAGTTGGACTGGCACACCGAGGATTCCATATAAACTTGTATTTTTTGTGAAGTAAGTAAAAGGTCACGGTTTTCGGATATTTGTTCTTAATTGTGTTGTAAGGTATTAATTATTTTTTGACAAATTTCATAATTCTAGGTCAACGGGCCCTATAGGTTTTAATTCATTCTAAAAATTCAGCGGTTTCAGTGTGAAAGCATAACAGACAGGCAGAGTTCCGCAATTTATTTATTTATTTATTTTAACTTTATTGTACACCAAAAACATACATTTTCGTACAAAAGGCGAACTTAATGCCTATTGGCATTATCCACCAGTCAACCTTTGGGCCAACAGAATGAAGGTGTGAAGGTGCCATTGAACTTTATATATTTTATTAT
The DNA here is from genome assembly GCA_036924255.1 of Apodemia mormo. Taxonomy (NCBI): domain Eukaryota; kingdom Metazoa; phylum Arthropoda; class Insecta; order Lepidoptera; family Riodinidae; genus Apodemia; species Apodemia mormo. The sequence goes on along the minus strand of JAUPFN010000009.1, from coordinate 40,507,264 downwards.
TATCATCATACACATACATGCATATTTAAATATTCATATACATATATAGATAGGTACACATGCATACATAAGCATATGCATATACATACATATACAAATATATAAAATCATGTCAAATTTGCATATACTAGATTATAATCTAGTTATTAGAATTAAAAATAGAATAGAATGCTTATAAACCATATAACTACGTAACATGAAATTACTTGCGATTCAGCATGTGAGCTTTGAGTTGCTTTTTAAACTGGAACTTATTATCAGCCTGTCGCAACGACAGTGGTAAATAAAAATTACAACATAACGACAGTGGTAAATAAAAATTATAACATAAATAACAGTAAATTGTTCCAAATTATAATATTAATATGGTAAAATTATATTGTTTAGTGATAAGCCTTTTCAGATCAGATCATGAGGTCCCGAGTTTTATCCCTGAGTCGAACAAAAGTATTATTGAGTTATTTTCTGGCTTTTTCTTGAAAATCTAAATCTCAGTAACAGTTCAAAGTCTCGTTGAACTAGAATGTATTCTCTATACTATTAATCGTCGGCACTTAGTGAATGTAAAATGTCAATGTCAATTGTCCATGTAAAATGTGCGCAAAAAATATCAGATTAATAGTAAATAATTAATAATATTTTATTTTAATTTCGTAATTATTATTATTAATTATTTATTATTAATCTGACATTATTTCACGATGTAATTTAATATCTTATATAATATGATATTTCACATGGACCATTAATAATAATTATTGATATCTTATAGTATTAATAGAATTATATATAATTTGACATATTTTAAATTATTTGACAATTCATCATATTTATGTGTAGGAATAAATAACTTATTTTTTTGTTTTTATTTAATAGATTTTTTAGTTTGCATTTTTAATAATATCTATATTTCCCCATTTTTGGGGAAAAATATTTCAACGTATCGGGTAACATCTTAGGTCTGTTATTCTTTATATAAATGTACCCAAGAAGAATAAGCAATATTATTAATTGTCAAAATTGTCAATGTATGTAACTGTCATTCTTGTTTAGTTATAAGTCCTGAAATAAGTTAATACGTGAAACCAGTAGAATTTAAAATATTTGGAAAAAAATAGAATGTATTCCCTTGCCCTGATTATATCACTTTGCTATATGATCATACAAAGATCATATAAAGTCGTCGATCCTAATTGTCGTAAAAAACTTGTGATCATCGTGATAAGTAAAAGCGACGCTGGGGATCACCACCCATATCACCAACTATCCCCTCGTGGTAATCCCGAAGGTCTATCTATAGAGCTTTGGCTCACTCTACCTACTCTACAAAAGAATCGGTATTAATATAATTGTTTAAAGTAACGTAAAATTAGGATTTTAAAAATGTGTCATATCTCCAAAAACTGTTTAGATTACTGTAAAAAGTAATAAAATATAAAATACTGACTGTTCCCGCAATTTTATTTGCGTGACCTACAGACATAACTTTCTTTTACTCATTGATATTGTTGCTTTAAATTGGTGATTGGTGAGTTGGTCCGGGCCCATTTGTAGACGACCATCTTCCGGTCTAACAGGAAGTTAGTAAGAGGTTAACGATTAGCTATGCGTATTATTACCATCATGGTTACTAGGAGGTAGTGCATTTTCTCATCCGGGTCTATCCCACATTATGGGGTAGGCGAGAAGAAAAAACATCTTCATTAACAAACTTTATATGTAGAGGAGGTACCTAGCCTAAAAAATATTTTTCAAGATTTTATTTTACTATTTTTTCCGCGTGACTAATATGTATATTTATGCAAAATTACATCTTGCTACCACCAACAGAGTACAGAATAAGCTAAACTGCGAATGTACCACTGGACGGGCGGACATTGCTAAACTTTAAGAGTTAAATCTTCGGAACTCGAAAAAGGTAACCCTTTATCCACAAGTCCGTCTCGGCTTTAGCTGGTTTGTAGTAACTACATTGATCGATTTTATCAAAATATATTGCAACAATTACAGTACTCATTTACTAGTTGATGTAACTTAGCAATTAATAAGACATATCACGCAACATTAAGTTAATTAACATCGTATTCGTCACTTACGCGTAACTTTATTACTTACTTATTGGTTGATGTAAGCGATGTTACAGTTTTATGTAAATTAAATGGACTAAATAGAACTAACTGACACGCGATTATTATCGTTCAATGATGTCTACGTAAGATTTGTTTTCTTTTTATCATAGGATATCAACTAAGCAGACAGCTCTCTCGATGTAAAGAGACAAACATTGCATACAGACACCAAATATGTTAATAGTGCGTTGCTATCCTTGCGGCGGGGTCTTATTGAGACGTGCATAGAGCATACAGTTGACAATAAGAGTCTTTACTGTGACACTGGACTTTTGTTGCTAGCAGAGTGCTCAGCCAGTTTAAATTAAAGTTTGAGCTGGGCTGTCTCCTGCGAGACCGGACCTCGGCTTAGTGCGATGTTCGGACAAAATATTAAGGGTGGGGTCCTAGCATTAGTACTTGTCTCGACAACGACGATATAGCATTATGTGTGTGAGCTGGTTGTCATGGTATTTGAATAATCAGGCTAGGAGTTTCTTCTCGCTGGGACGAGATACCTATTAGTTCGGCAATTTGAGAGAAAATGATGCCCGGATCGATACAAGTTTTAAGACCTGCTTCACAGAAATACAATTAGTTTAATTTATAAGTAAAGACTGGACTTACATAGGAAAAGTAAAGTCACAAATTATTTCAAATAATTTGTACTGCTCTTTACAGGGTTACCGCTTACCAACTATGCTCTGCAGCATACTGGATGGCCGAAGTTTTGTTTAATCATGCGGGAACAATGAATGCCCTTTTCCGGGATAGTGACTGCCTGTATTGAGTCCGGACTCAAGCTATACATAAGATAATTTCATTGTGCGTAAACTTCTAATCATAATAACTACATTTATAGTCGTAAAATCTTTATTTTACGACTATAAATGTAGTTATTTGTTTGTTTGTTTGAACCCGCTAATCTCTGGATGGACCAGTCGGATTAAAAAATCATTTATGTGAAAGATAGGCACATTTAAGGAAAGCTGCTTTTTACCTGCTTAAACAAAAGGAGGCAATGTTTTTGGATTTTAAACAAATTCGCGAGTAAAACCTAATTTGTAATATGAGTAGGATTATTATTCTGGTTCAGTAGGTAGTTTATTCGTGTACAGATCATTGGATCACGGGTTTGAATCACGGTTTAGGAAACAGTTTGTTTTCATATGATTTATACATAAAAATGTCAGTATTGTGCAATCGCTGGGGAAGTCAAAACAAATGTATGTCTTGAAATACATATAAAGTTTATTTCCCAACATTACATATTTATAATTGTTAAATGCAGTAATGGAGATTATCACTCATTTTGTCAGTTAACAGATTAGTGAATTGTGAAGAACTTGGATGTATAAAATTGGTTTATTCCTCAGCCTTATCCGCAAGAACGTAATAAAATTAAATATTAGATGTAAAGCTATCGAAACTACTGGATTAAATTATTTTGGGGGCCTTGGACAGCCCGTATTTTTGACCTGGCCTTAGTTCTATATAATAAGTTGTTTATAAGAATCAAATATTTATATTTATGCTTATTATTCATTTATTAATTATTTCATTATAAAGGACCCCTTTTGCCCATGGCGTGATATAATCCATAAACAAAAGTTGTTTTTATTGGGTGTCAAGCAACCGAAACTACAAACACACTTTAATAAAAATTGTGTTAAATTATTCTTCAGGAAGCCTTGGACTGACTGTATTTTTGACGTGGCCTTAGTTTTGTATAAGTAGGTTGCGTTACACATTACAAGAATTAAATATTTATATTTATGCTTATCGTTTTATTCATTCATTATATTTTGTTACACCCGTTCCTTCCGTAACCTAATTATATTATTTCCTGACTTTAAGTAAACCTGCATTAGAGCTTTATCTAGGGAAGAATTTCGCCACATTGAATTAAGCAACATATTTTATACATGAATCCAATTCTAAAATTTCACCCTATATATCTGTCAAACAAAACAGACATAAATTAGAATTAAATAAATTTAAATGTCAATCAAGGTTATTTGCGCTATATAACATGAAGCTGTATTATATCTGGAAGCAGCAGTTCTAAAACCTACTTGAAATATTATTTTAAATACTACTGTCATCCTCTAAGGTCTTACCCTCTCTTTCTAACAAAGCTATATGAAAAGAGACGGAGAGACCTCATAGACAGAGATATAACGTAAATATGTACTTTAATTGATTAATACGAGTGCTAGCTCCATTTATACCTAATACTTCATGCTATTTACTAGTTTTATTTAAGTCTAATAATGCAATAAAAACCTTTTTAACTATAACCTTAAGATTAAATTTTTAGAATTTAGGAAATCTTTACTGAATAAAAACTATCACGTGCATCATGTTGGATTATAGCAAAAGCAGATTATATTAGCACAAATTATATCACAATAATATTGAAAGTATTTTTTGGATTATTAGTGGTATATGTTAATCTCCACATAATATGTATTAGGTAAAATTACTTGTGTTATTTTAATAAGATTGCAAAAATAAATCTTGTTTTAAATCGTAAATAAATCGCTTTTATACTTCAGAGTGGTGTTGGTTAAATAATATTAGGTAATAAAATGTGATGTAAAAAATGTTCTATATTCTACATTTTCCATCATCAGAATTTAATGAAATTTCATTTTAATGCAATATTATATCACTTATACATTTGTACTGTTTAGCAATAAGGTTTGCAACTTTAGTACCCTGAAGATGCTTGTATAAGCGAAACCAGTTGGAAATAAATTATAATCTATTGTAAAACAGTACAAGTGTATAAGTGATAAGATATTCTAAAAATTATTTACCTCTTTTTACAATTACGCAAACAGAGAAGTATGAAGTTTGGCACATTTAATGTTTACATGGTGAAAGAGGACAGAAAGGTAATATTTAAAAAAATGCATTAACAACACATTAAAATAATAAAAATAAACATCACATACTCTATATTTATATGATATACATCATAATATAAACACATATTTAATATTTTGTTTGTGGTCAGTCTGTTGTCAAATTGAAAAGAGCTTTTATTGTTTAATTTATAACTGAATTTCGACCAGAAGGAGGACCAAGAGGAGCGAGTATTACAGTAGTCGCATATGATGTGTGACATCTGACGCGTCAATTTATTCGTCATATTATTGGTTGAATATTTTCAATATTAAAATGTATGTAATTCTATATTATTTTGTTTATGGTCAGTCTGTTGTCAAATTGGGAAGAGCTTTTATTGTTTGTAATTGAATTTCGACCAGAGGGAAATGCTAGTAAAAATAAACGAGCGAGTCTTACAGTAGTCGTATATGATGTCTAACGTCTAACATGTTATCCTTTTTTATAGAAGAGGGGGCAAACGAGCATGCGGTGCACCTGACGGTAAGTGATCACAGACGCCCATGGATATCCACAATACCAGAGGTCTTGCAGTTGCGTTGCCGGTATTTTAAGAATGAGTAAGCTCTTTTCTTGAAGGTCCCTAAGTCGTATCCATTAGGAAACACGCCTGTCGGTAATTCATTCTACAACAGAGCAGTGCAAGGCAAATAGTGTCGGGAGAATCGCACAGTTGTGAATTTCCAGATATCGAGATGGTGAGGATGGAACTTCAAATTTTGATGCGATGTCCGATGGTGGAATTCCGCGGCGTCGGAATACTTCTCCTTCATCCTATTATGAAATTGAGACGAAATACATGTGAAGTCAATTTATTCATCATATTATTGGTTAAATATATTCAATATTAAAATATATGTAATTCTATATTAAGGCACGCGCTTGCAAGTTTAAGACCTTGCAAGTTTACCGCCTCGGCACGCTTTCATTAGTCAAATCAAATAGTGCGTGCTGCCCCGGTTTTCTGGAACGCATTTGTGTCCCTTTTCCGAAATCTCCTCCACAAAAAATATCCAGCAACCAAGAGGAGAGATGTTACATATCAATAATATGTCCTCGCTGTTATTGTTACACATAAATTAATTAAATAAAATATATTTTACATTATGCACTTATAAAAGCTGTGAATATTACCACGCATCAGTTTTTTGGAGGGTAAAGTACTCGGTAAAACTCATACATGCAACCTTTGGTCTCTTTAGGCGACGGTCAACATTTGGTAGTGTGTGTAATATACTTGTACTGTTTCACGAAACACTTTTATTTATTTTATATCGCCAACCGGTTTTGCTATTTACGACATCTTCAGGGCTACGACACTGTTATGAACATAGCATTAACGTATCTAAACTTATATTTTATACAAACAAGGTAGGCATAAATTTACCGGGTATAATTTTTCTATTAATTTATTTTTAATGACTATTATCTTTAAATAAATAAAAAAATATTAATTAACTGCACTGCATGTCCATATAAATTTTAACTACATTAAATGTCATACTCCTTGTAATTTTCATAGAAAAGGCAATGAGAAAAGGGTATAAATTAGAAATGTGCCTAATAATTAAAATACTAAATCCGCGATATGGATCATGGTATTTAGACTCGCTAATACGGATATGGATTTTAACTTTCTTACAATTATTTTATTACTCAGTCGGTTATTTTCATAATAAGAATATGTAAAGTTTTGATCTCATTATAACGGTAAAATAATTAATATATTGTAACTTTCTGTAATAAATATTTCTTTATGTTTGTAGACAAATCACATAGATTTTGTGATTGATTTAAATAAAAAACCGTGAAGTACCTCGTTTAGTTGTTTTTACATGAAATTCGCAAGCAAAATGTGATCTAAAAAAATAAAAATATTTTAAATGGAATTTAATAATATTTCACACTTACCTGCATTTAAAATTTTGTACACGTAATGAAATCAAATAATATAAAGGATCCGTTCAAGATCCACCTAGAAATAAACGGATACAGATATTTCTATTGCCTCGGGTATCCGTGGATATGGATATTTTGCACATTACTAGTATAAATTACTCGATTCACGCATTAATATACAGATGATTGTAATATAAAGCGAAAACACAAACAAATAAGTTTGTTTTTTGTTTTGGGAGCTCTTTTAATTAATAAATGAATTTGTAACTATTATAATTCATAGGTACATACTACCAATTACAAACCTTTAAATGCAAAAACGTAAAATAGAATACATTTTTGTATGGGAATCTCCTTTAATTTTAATAGAATGCTTAAAACAAAGTCTAGTAGAATTTTAAGTGTCTGCCGTTTATGGACAGCGTAGTTTCAGTAACAGGGTCCCGTTGATTTTGATACGGAACCCTAGTGAGGCAAATAAAGATTACACCACAAAATTAGAATACATAAATCGTACCATTAAATTATTTATAATCAAAATATTTCAACACTCTATAAAAAAATTTATTTAATCAGCCGGATAAGTGCGTGTCGAACGATAAGGAGTGTAGGGTTGTATATTTTTTTAATAATTCACAACTAACAACATATATTTATTTATCTTTATTGCACCATATACATAACAGCTACTTACCAACTAACCATTATACATGAGAGGCGATATTCGGCGATATCCAGTGATATTAATTATATTATTTATGTACCTATACATATATTCCTACAAACACTTATATAAAATGCATACGTACTTATAAACAATAAAAAAAACTATAAATAATAATTAAATATATTTATATATCAACATAAATTCTGACATTCAAAACATTAAGCATATTCTACTTCGAGATGTGCAAGTTTAGATTATTATAAACTGGTATTTGACATTGGCTGATATTAGCTAGCAAAGCATTCCACAAGCGTCGTTAGAAACCTGGACATTATATTTTTAAATAACTTTCATATTAATTCTCTTTTTTAACTTCAAGTAGTTTTTCTAAGTGATTAACTACTAGTCGTTAACTTATAATTCCCATCTCACAGTTATAGTTTTCTCCTTAAATATGTTATCGTATTTTTTTCAAAGTGAAGTAATTGTTAAGCTGAGTTATAGCAACGTACTCAAAAAATAAGTTAATTACTTTCTATGTTAAATTCGTTATTTTGTAGATCCATGAAACGGAAAAGTTTTTATATGCCAGTAAAATTTTTGAATTATCTATCTTATCGCTCACAAATGGATGCATGGAAAAATCATTATCATATTTTATCTATCACAGGTACTCTAATTATTTGAGATTTTACTTCAAAATTTTTTACATAATTATTGGCTAACTACAGCTTTATTAAAGGAGAAATTATGGTGTTTAAAATGTGGAAGTGGGTGGACTATTGTGCCGCTGTGGTGTTCTATAATTTCAAACTTTGGATAAGTTTGCCCTATTCCTTACACTACCTTTCATTTCTGTTGCATCACGGCAGTTCCAAATAACATTTCGCGGAAAATTTGCAAATTAAATACCATAATGTCTCATTTAAATTATAGATTTCCGCAAAGTAACGCCGGAATCTATTAAATTTTCAGCTTTTCTGTTACAAGTATCTCTGAGCGCGTGGATAGATACTCGAATAGTGCAAAATACAAGGAAGGTGAACAGTAGCCCAAACTTATCAACATCGTGATTACTAGGTCATAGAGTTCAGCAACGTCTTGCCCGGGTTTGTTACCATGAACGCAACTATTCTGTAATAGCAATGTCAGTGCTTATCGTTATTGTGTTTTAGTTTTAGGGTAAGGAAGCCAACAAATTATCCAGGGGCTATTTAACCCATCAACGCTTGGTAGCACATTATTCAGATATTTGATATTTTTAGAGGATGGTTTTCTTTATATTATTAGATAGTAATCGCCTCTGTGGTCTAGTGGTCCAGCGTTGGCGTCGACCACATGAGGTCCCGGGTTCGATTCCCAGGTCGGGCACATAAAAAAAGTGTTTTTCAGTTTTCTGAAAAACACAAAGTTGCCCGGGATTGGAAAGTGCCCGGTTGGCGATAGGCTTGCCACCTATCACATTGTGGGACCAAGTATCTTCGGCTAATCGTGGGTGCACTTGTTGTACCTCTGCCTACCCCTTCGGGGATATGGGCGTGAAGATACTTATTAGATAGTAAACAAGCAGATGGCTCTTCTGATGTTAAAAAATACAACCTATAGACACCCCATCCGTACAGCAGAATGACAATGATAATAACAATAATCAGTGGAGTATAAAAGGCACGATTAAAGTTCACATTGCGGCGGACTGCAGAACACTAATATTTAAATCAAATCCCTTAAAAATACATTAAACTAGCTGCAGCGTGCAGACCGCTGCATTATAAAAGTTTTTTACAAATCCCGCGGGTTTACCTAATTTTCCGGGATAAAAAGTATGTGCTATTTCAGTTCATCATCTATTTTTGTACCAAATTTCATTCAAATCCGTTTAGTAGTTTCTGCGTGATTGAGTAACAAACATCCATCCAAACATCCAAACTTTCGCATTTATAATATTAAAATATAGATTAATTAAATTAATAAAAATAAACATTATACACACTACTTTCATATGACATACGCGGTAATATATACACATGTATACAATTTTCTTTACGGCTAGTCAGTAGTCAAGCTTAAAAGAGATTTTATTGTTTACTCTTTGGTCAAATTTCGGCCACATGCGATCGCTAGTAAGAACAAAAACCTGACTGCCACTCAATCGAAAAAAAATATGTTTTATGTTATACTTAAATCAAGTCGAATCAAACGACACTTCGCAAGCTAAAATCCATGAAGCCGTTACGGCTATAGAATGTGCCAAACAAATATATATACATACACTTAAAAAACATTACCCATCTACTGACTACGGAACCCTGAAAAATATATTATTTTTTAACTGATATATATATATTTGCATGATAAATTTTTCCATACATAAATAAAATTAGAAAAAAAAAATTCTCAAGATTTTTATCCTTATAGTGTTGAAACTCATACATTTTAATATTTAATTTCAACATCTGCCTGTTTGATATATTTAATAAATTAATTTATGCAATAAAATTTTATAATTAATGCGTGTTTATACTTGGCTGTTTTGTCTGGGGGTTAGCTGATTCTTAATTATGACCATAGGCCGAATTATTTTAAATTAATAATATTAATTTTGTATATAATTCAAAATAACATTTTATGACTTTTAGCGTCAAGAACAGATTTAACTTTATACTGGCTAGGAGGCTGAGTTTTGCTCGTATGTTTTTTCATGTGAAAAATTATTACGGAGATGACAATAACTCAGATCAATTTTATTAGTAAAAGACTATTTAAATACAAAATTTCGTCCATATCGTTAAAGCCATTTCGGGAAAACTGAATACATTCATAATATACACGAATTGCTGTTTAAAGTATTAACTTATAACCTTCACCGTGCATATTTTTATTAAATTGTGTACCCAAAATCAGTTTTAGTTTCAGTTCAGTCAGTTTCAGTTCAAAGTCAGTTTCAGCACAGACATTATTGCCACATAAAAACAAGTTCCAAATTGCTGTCCAACCACCTCTAACTATTAAGAGAATAAGATCTAAATAAGACCAAAATTGATCTGAGCAAAATTTTATTCAAATAAGTTACATGACCAGAAAAATGTATCTTCACGCCTGTATCATCGAAGAGGTAGTTAGAGGTACAACAAGTGCTCTCACGATTAGCCGAAGATACTTATGGCCAATTCTACTAAAATTGTCTTAGCTTAGGACAATCCTAAATAGTATGCTTTCACTTTCTTGTCTTAAATGAAAAGAATGTGGCAGCATACTATTTAGAACCTAACCTAAAACAATGTTAGTGCAATTGGCCATTAGTCCCACAATGTGATAGGTGGCCACCCTATCGCTAACCAGGCACTTTTTCCAATCCCGAGCAACGCTGTTTTTGTCAGAAAACTGAAAAAACACATTTTTTGAATTATGAATCGAACCTGGGACCTCATACGTTAACTCCAACATCGGACCACTAGACCACAGAGGTGATCCTCTAGACTACAGAGACAATTAGTTACATGCCTACATTATTTTATTATTTTAGATTAATGTGGTGAATGCTTTTAATTAATTTTATCTAAATTCTTTTGTCTACATGACAATCTTGCATGCCATTATTTCTTATTTTTTTTTCAGTTTATTAATGTAAATGTAATAATCTGAGAACAGAGACGTTGGTTACGTTATTAAATAGTATTTGTTGTTAAATTTTATATAATAATATATAATGTATGCTATTTAAAGTTTTAAATAAATAAAATAAAAAATTGTTTATTATTATATTTTGTATTTCCATGTTCACTTTCCAGGGTCGTTTTCTTAAGAATAGGTCAAGTCAATATGTCTTACTGTTAGACAACTCGTAAAAGGCGAGAGAATACGTGAACAAGGTGGTAAAGTTCTGCAATGTCTCGGCCGGGTTGGGTACCACCACTCTACCTATTCCAGTCGGAAAAACCTCAATGCTTGTAATTATTGTAGTCCAGTTTGGAGGGTAAGGTAGACTTGTGCATGTGGCATAACTATCCCACCACACGGATAACAATGCACCATAACATCTTTGGTGGTTATAGAATATGCTTATCTTTTTCCATCAGTGAAACTATTTGCTTGTTCGCTATCCCATCAAATTAAATATATATATATATTACTAGCTTACCCGGCAAACATTGTTTTGCCTTATATATTAGAAATCCATAGCGGACAAACAACGTGACACGTAATTTATATAAGACTAAGGGATTGTCCTTCCACTTAGCCAAAATGGCATTAAACTTTATATGGTGGTTAAGTATTCTTAAATTTTCTAATTTTCCGCGCAATTTTCTTAATATTTTCTTTTATAAGAACATTCTCCTTACAATTACAAACACAACATAAAAAAAAATTACCGAAATTGGTCCACCCATTCAGGCGTGATGTCGTGACCAAAGAAAATAGGGATTGATTTTTATATATATAAGATTATACCAAAAAATATTATTGTTTGAGTGAACACCAGAAGAAAACTATAATATTATCTTTTGCCTAATAAAAGATATCAACGCGTGCGTCTAATAATATTAATAACTGCTGAAGCCACAGACCACACACATACTAAGTAGATAGATTATTAATATATACATATTTCACCGTGTTAGTCTCGGACTCCTTTGAAGAATAGGCCAACTGCCGTTCTGCCAGGTAGATCATAAAATCCAACCGATTGGCTATGCAATTCACTAACATCGTGGCTATTAGGTGGTTGAGTTCTGCATTTTCTCGCCCGGGTCTGGTACCACCGCCTTAGTTATTCCTGCCGCAACAAAAGTCAGTGCTAGTCGCTGTCGTATTCCAGTTTGGAGGGTAAGGTAGCCGGTAAAGTTTTGCATGTGGCATTAGTCCTCGCCACAAGACAGCAACGCACTATTAACATCTTTGGTGTCCATAGGCGATGGTTGACTCTTTTACTAGCAGGTAGAATTCCGCAACGTATCGCCCGAGCATTTGTTAGCACCGCCTTCCTATTACTAACGCCATAACCAATTGACCGCCCCGTTGGTCGAGTGGTTAGTGACCCTGACTACGAAATCGACGGAGCTCGGGTTCGATTCCCGACGGGAAAAAGCATTTGTGCGATGAGCATAAATGTTTGTATTTCTGGGTTTGGGTGTTTATGAAATATATTCTTGTATTTATATATGTATTTATAAGTATTAGTATCGTTGGCTATCACCCATAACACAAGCAAATAATTTTCTTACTTTGGGGTTAGATCAGTAAGTGTAATTTGTCCCATGAATATTTATTTATTTATAACGTCAATGCTTGCCATTGCCGTGTTCTAGTTCTTAGGGTAGCCGGTATATTTATGCATGTGGCACTGCCATATCGCCACACTGATAGCAACGTAATATTAACGTCTTTAGTTTGTATAGGCGATGGTTTCTGCTTCTGCTTCTTTAATAGCTTATGTCATAAAAATGTAAACATCACAAAATGGTTCACCATGTTGAGAACCGTTCTATGGTTCTCCAAATCACGTATTAAAGTGACATTTTACATTGTAACTCATAACTAAACCGACACGACTGCACATATTTAGTTTTAATAGTAAAGATTAAATGATAGTGATGAAAGATAAGCTTGTTAGGAAATAACCTTATTAAAATACCGAAAATTGCATTACCAACACTCATTACCGTGCAAAAATATTTCATGCATTCAAAATTATGACACCTAAGTGTCACCTTCAAGAACTCCAGTAACCTCTATTCTGAAACGCACAAGTCACAAGTTTTTCGCAAACAAGTAATTTAGTAAGGTATTACGTATGTGCTACGGGCTTATCGAGTTTATGTTATATTCGAAAGGTGCTCTTAATGATATAGAATCGAATCTGAGACCGGTTGGATGACCTTGAACCCAACCAGTAAAGCACGGACATTTCTTTTATTACTCATTCCGGAGGCTTTTTAAGATCCTGATAGACCTTTTTTTAATATTTTTACTAGTTGACACGCGCAGCTTTGACCGCAAATAGAGTAATATTCCATCAATATATTTTTTATACAAATAACAGCTGACCCGGTAAACAATGTTTTGCCATACAAATGGCTCGTATTGAATATTTTGGTGAGATACTTGAGAAGGGAGGGGCATTAATTGAGATAAGAACTATCCTATTTTTAATTGGATCAAACAAAAAAAAATCTACCATTAAAATCGGTTCAGTAGTTTCGAAGTCCATCCCGCCAAACAACGTAACAAGAAATTTATATATATTAAGATTCACACTCAAACACTCACACTCAAAAACGACTGGACATTTTTTTGTGATTTTTATTTATTTACTTATTTATTTAATGCTTTATTGTACACAATTAAAAGAGAAGTAATATGTTTTTGGCTTTATAGGAAAATAAGCATTAAAATAATATGATATTCATCAATAAAAAAACAATAAAAATTACTCTTACTGGCAGTTCATTAACATACTAGACATTTTCAGTTTATATTTTATTAATAATTATTACTCTAATGAAAAATTGAACTTATTAATTTTATATTATTTTAAAATCCTAAATCTGCTCCTTTATTGACTGTTAATCAGAACGAAGTTCGCCAGGTCCGCTAGTGTCCAATAAATAAGTAATAATACCCTAATGAAACAAAAGATGTTTTAACAGGAACGAAATCATGTTTGAGACAACATCGGCTAAATGCCACGTTCATAAGTTACTCTCAAAACCGGAACACGACCATGACAAGCACTGACGCTATTGCGGCAGGAATAAGTAAGGCGGTGGTACCAGACCCGGGAAAAACGATGCAAAACCCTACCACCTAATAACCACGATATCAGTGACTCGCATAGCCAATAGTTCACCTCTTACAAATTGTCTGGCAAAATAGCCGATAGTTCATTTCTCAAACGGGATCCAATACGGAAGGGACACGTACAAAAGTTAATAATCCATACTAATATAATAAACCTAAAAGTGTGTCTTTTTTTCATATCATAAGATAGCAAACAAGCAGATGGGTCTCCTGATGGAAAGAGTCAACCATCGCCTATAGACACCAAAGATGTTAATGGTGCGTTGCTATCTTGTGGCGAGGTCTAATGCCACACGTATAAGTTTACCGGCTACTTTACCCTCCAAACCGGAACACGACAGCGACAAGCACTGACGCTTTTGCGGCAGGAATAGGTAAGGCGGTGGTAACAGACCCGGGCGAGACAATGCAGAACTCTACCACCTAGTAGCCACGATGGTAGTGATTCGATAGCCAATCGGTCGCCTTTTACGACCTGCCTGGCAGAACGGCAGTTGGCCTATTCTACAAAGGAGGCCGGGACCAACACTGCGAAAATTTATCTTGTCGCTTTTATGTTTAAACCGCTGAAACAATTTTGATGAAGACCATACATAGACACTCCAAAAAGATACTTAAAAATCTGGAGTCAAATATAGATAACTTATCATGGGCGATTACTTATCATTATACCGATAGGGAGAGGGATACCGAGGGGGGGCAGGGAGGCGCAGCTGCCCCCCTGGATTTTGTTTACCACTCTACTATCTACTGTTGTAGATAAAAACATAGTCTTAAAATGTTACGTCCCCCCCTCTCCGACACAGAACCTGGATACGCACATGCTACTTATTCTTCAAAAATCAACCCCTGAGGCGCTGAAATCGGATATAAAAGATTGTATGTAAAGGAGAATGATGAGGATTCATACAAAGTTGGCCTCAAAACAACGCACGTTCATACTTCATAGATGCTTATCGTATTGTTATACATTATTTTTTTTTCTGGAATGTAAATTGTATCACGATCACTTGTATCCATTTGTATCTCTCATCATGAGGATTATTTGATTTTAACCACTTAAAAAACACAAGATGAACAACGTTTGTTTACAGCAAATGTTACTTGTTCACAGATTAAATAGATGACACTTTTTTTTAATTTCTTTAGAATGATAGTAAGAGTAGCTTGTTTACACAGCCTTCTGTGTTGTAAGTTTCGGCTATAGTAATAAATACTTTTCAAATATTGCGTCTTTCCGATCCGACATTTTTCTAATTTGTTTGGTTGGTCATAATTAAGACCGTCTATGAATGTACTTGCCGGCAAAGCTGCGTGAGTCACTAGTATATAAAAAACTGGCCAAGTGTGAGTCGGACTCGTGCATGAAGGGTTCTGTACCGTCATAGCAAAAAAATACGAATAAACACGTTTACTGTATGGGGACCCATTAATATTTTTTTTATTATTAGTATTTGTTGTTATAGCAGCAACGGAAATACACAAATTGTGAAAATTTCAGCTTCCTAGCTATCACGGTTTATGAAATACAGCCTGGTGATAGACAGACGGACAGACAGACAACGAAGGTTTAG
Organism: Apodemia mormo; assembly: GCA_036924255.1. NCBI lineage: Eukaryota > Metazoa > Arthropoda > Insecta > Lepidoptera > Riodinidae > Apodemia > Apodemia mormo. Next base: position 40,491,305 of record JAUPFN010000009.1, on the reverse strand, counting down.
TAATAGGGTTCCATTTTACCTTTTCGATACAGAACCCTAAAAAATCTGGTCTGAACTAGTATATAATATGGGATTTATTTATAACTCGAACAATAAACCTTCTTTCTTTCAAATTATCCAATCTTATCTAAACACTTAACTGCCAATTGTTATAATCACAGATTAAGCCTTTGTATAGTTTAAAATAAAATCCGGAAATACGTTTTGTCTCGTTAAAATAGTATTGCCGAAAATTTTTCGTGACCTTGCCCATTACATTCGATACGGAAATTCGAATGGTTATTGTTTAATCGACTTACGGAAACCGTTTAGCGGTATGGAACAGTAATGCACTATTGTTTTCTGTATCCTCAAGCTGTGACCCTATTTAGTGGAATATATTATATCATAACTGAGGTTATTACATGAATAATATGTCTAAAAAGGTTCTATTGTCTTGATAACTTATTGCTGTTAGTCTCATATCTTGAAGTATGGGATTGGTTTCGGGGTTGGAAAAACTTTTATTTGTTTTTCTTTTTTTATAGTATAAGATAGCAAACAAGCAGACGGGTATCCTGACGGAAAGAGTCAACCATCGCCTATAGACACCAAAGGTGTTAAAATTGCGTTGCTATCTTGTGGCGAGATCTTATGCCACATACATAAGTTCACCGGCTACCCTACTCTGCAAACTGGAACACGACAGTGACAAGCACTGACGCTATTGCGGCAGGAATAGGTAAAGCGGTGATACCAGACCCGGGCGAGACAATGCAGAACTCTACCACCTAGAAGCCACGATGTTAGTGACTCGTATAGCCTATCGGTCGCCTTTTACGACCTGCCTAGCAGAATAGCAGTTGGTCTATTCTTTAAATGAGCCCGGGACTAACACAGGGTGTTTATATAACTGGTTCCTCAATCTAAAGAATAGATGATCCGCCTTGCTGCATCCAGTTTGTAAAAAGCAAAAGATTGGACAAATATATCAACTATCATCCTAACTATTACTTGGTAGATTTGTGTAAATTGTTGCTTGAATTTAGTACTAAAACATTATTTATTCCTGCCGTAACAGCTTCAGCAGGCGTTTGTCTCTGTCGTTTTCTTGTTTAAGGACAACCTTATAACCCAATAAACCCTCGCAAGTGACATAAAACCTCGCCACGCGGATGTAACGCACCATTAACATCTTTAGTGTCTATAGGCGATAGTTTTTTCTTTTCATGAGAACAGTTATTCCTTATTTGCTATCCTGTAATTTAATAAAAAAACTTTCAGTAGCAGCCCTACGTCTGATAGATATATAAACACCCCTTTACCTCAGCAAAGTACGTCAAGATATTGGCCTCGGTTTTCATTAATAACAAGCGATAATTGTTATAGTATGCGAGTGTAGTAATGGAAACCATTCCCCATTTCACAAGTCAACAAATCTGTGCATCATGATCTAGATGCGTCTTTGGGTTCTAGTTAATTTTGCCTACCTCGCAAGGGGTCATCTTCAAAAAGTTGCTTATTTTAATAGGTTAGTCGTCACTTAATGTCCAAAATTCGACTATAATATATATACCTAGCTGTTACTCGCGACTTAGTTCTCTTGAGCAAAAATCATTACTTTCTATTGCGTAGTAGGGTCAAAATTAGCTTTTTGTGTTCATTTATATTGTAGGTGGTAAAAGTATTCTTAAGATCGTTACAGTTGTTTTGATTTTTTTCGTTACAAAAATTAAAAGTTTTGTCTTTTCTTTCTTCGCCGAATCTCCTGAGTGTATGGCCACGTTTTCGATCAGGTAGCAACTAAGATAAGAAGATATTAATATATAGGTAGTTAAGTTATGTGATAGCCCGTGATGTGGACCAGTGATATAATATGATAGGTAACAAACGATAAAGGAAATAATACAAATCTTTACTTATATAATACTTATTACTTATACTTATATATACTTATAATATTATAAAATTGTAGAGTTTTACGCGGTTGTTTTGTTGGTCGTTGGTTGCGTCGTGCGCGGTAATCTCAAAAACTGCTAAACCAATTTCAATAATTCTTTTTGAGTTGGATAGCCTGTTTATCGAGAAAGGTTATAGGCTATATAATATCTTGCTACGACCAGTAAGAGCGGAGTAAACAAAGTCCGCGCGGACAAAGTCGCGGGCAACAGCTAGTACAAAATATGTGTGTGTGTATGGTTTTCACTGTTTTGCATTAAAACGACTAAATGAATTTGACACGTAAAGCTGTGCATCTTAGTTGTCGCCATTAGCAAACAGTAAAAGTTTAAGTAATTTTTACCACTCTTATGCAGCAAAGAGATCACTTCGTTCGCGTGACCTAAACTCATAACTTCCTTTTTATCAGTCAGGTAAAAAGTAGCCTATCACTCCAGAATAGTGTGTGTGAATACTCTTGAATGGCGTGAAGATGTGTAAATATTTCTCTAGGCTTGAATCCCGAACGCACAATAAAATCACTCAGGAATAATGTAACTCTCTGCTGATGGAAGATTTTTCCAAATAGGTTAAGTGGTTTTAGAGATTACAATTTATTAGGTGGGACAAACAAAGTAAATAAACTTACAAACCTTATCTCTTTATAAGTATAGATTAACAATGTAATTGTATTTATTATTATTCATTTTAAATATAAACTGTTTTTAGTCTTTTTGTTATTTCTATCGTCAGCGCTTGGTGAAACTCCATCTTCCTGATTATTTTAAATTTAAACATTTTTGTTATTTGTACATTTGTCAAGAGTATTTTAAACCAGCTTGATTTTACAAAAATAATTGTAATAATATGAATGAGCAGCAAGCAAGCCTATCTCGCACGTGATGTATGTAAGGGATTTGAGGTGAAGATATTAGGTTGTTATAACCATTTGATTTTTTTTTCGAAATGAACTTAGGCAGTTGGTCCAAATGACTGCTACTGCAAAACCGGGCGTTTTGGGCGAGCAAAGTGCTCAGCCAGAGTTTAAGTGGGCTAAGAGCCCACCCTAAGGGTGTCCCCTGTGAGACCGAGCATTGGCTTAGAGCAGAGTAAGTGGCATCAGAATTTCGGCTCGTTAATGGCTCTTGATGTACTGTTTCATAATTTAAACACTATGTATTTGTTATTAATTTAATAGTCAACTAGTTTCACATTTCATTGCATTTAAGTTTCAACCCTGATTGTGTGTTAAAATATGAAGCCGGTTGCCTATTTAATTACTAACAAATATGTTAACATACAGTTTGTAAAATGTAAAACAGTGCAGTATGTAAAAAACTAATTATATTTTAAAACTACTTCGTATAAAATTTATTGTGTAATTTATAAAATAAATATGACGTTATAACTATTTGTTAATTGAATGATAAAACTTCATTACTATTTATTTATTTATACATACAAGTACACAAGAAACACAGAAACAAAAACAATAAAAAAATAAGTACCGTAACAAAGAAATATTAAAAACAAAGATAATTATCGACTTTGTACAACCAATTTAATTCAAAATTATGGTTAATGCAAATAGTAACTTTATTATTATTGTTGGTATCTTGTAGCGAGGTCTAATGTCACATTTTTTTTTTATATCATAAGATAGCAAACAAGCAGATGGGTCTCCTGATGGAAAGAGTCAACCATCGCCTATAGACACCAAAGATGATAATGGTGCGTTGCTATCTTGTGGCGAGGTCTAATGCCACATGCATAAGTTTACCGGCTACCTTACCCTCAAAACCGGAACACGACAGCGACAAGCACTGACGCTATTGCGGCAGGAATAGGTAAGGCGGTGGTACCAGACCCGGGCGAGACAATGCAGAACTCTACCACCTAGTAGCCACGATGGTAGTGACTCGATAGCTAATCGGTCGCCTTTTACGACCTGCCTGGCAGAACGGCAGTTGGCCTATTCTGCAAAGGAGGCCGGGACCAACACAGTTTACCGGCTGCTTTACATAACACAACAGCGGCAAGCACTGACGCTATTGCACCAGGAATAGGTAAGGCGATGATATCAGACCCGGGCGAGTCAATGCAGAACTCTACCATCATAAAGCCTCAATCGGTCGCCTTTTAAAACTTGCCTAGCAGAACAGCAGTTGGCCTATTCTTCAAAGAAACACGGATCAACACGGGGAATCCAAATTAAAGCAATTAATTTAAACACTGTAACAAAAAACGTACATGTCATGTACGTTTTTTGAAATATACGTAAACTAATAAGTTTAAAATGTAAGTAAGTTTATTAGTTTACGTGTCTCGTATGATACATCGTAGAATAGCAAACTAATTGAATGGCTGTCGTGATGGAAAGTGATACTCATGACAGAAAAATGCTTCGTAAACAAATATGTTGATAGCCCAAGCAGCAATCAAGCATGTTTAATACCCATAAAGCAGCTCATATAGAACTTAAAGTTCTATTGCAGCCGTACAATGGTGTAAAAAGATGCTTTTATCGGTATAAGAGACCTTTATGAGTTTATATACAGCCTAATGCTGTACAAGGCCTTTCTTAGAGTTCCGCGTAAGCTTTAGGCGTTATATCTGAATATTAATACACTACTGTACAGCTTTAAGCAATTTGTAACTCATTAGGCTGATTTTAATCCTTAAAGCTGTACATTAGCTGTATTTTGTTTAGCACGGGAATTTATTACAGCTTTAAGTGTTATTATAGTATCACTCAACGCTTGTTTCTGTAAAATGGGATATGCAATCTCCGTTCTATAGCTAATATTTATGGCGTAATTGTAGACTGTTATGCAGCCAATGGTGTTAAAAAATCTGCATATACAGCTATAGTACAGCTCAAGGCTGTATTACTGAGAAAATTGTTGTTTGCTGTTTTTATATCTGCATAGTTAATATCATGTGGAAAAAATCAAGAGGAATATTGAAAAGGAATATTTAAATATTATAAATTACCAACCAAGTAATCGTGATGAAGATAAAGCTGAAAAATTACTAATTCAGGTAAACCTACATTCATCATTTTTATTAATGTTCAAGGAAAAGGGTTCCGTAACAAAAACATTAAAAAGTGATTGTAGGTTATCTGATTTATTATTTTTTAGGCTTATCTTCTTCATTAAGGTTACTTGGTTGGTAATTTACAATAACTGATTTTTTTAATGTCATAAGATAGCAAACAAGCAGATCGGTCTCCTGATGAAAAGAATCAACCATCGCCTACAGACAGCAAAAATGTTAATGGTGCGTTGCTCTCTTGTGGCAAGGTCTAATGCCCAATGCATAAGTTCACCGGCCACCTTACCCTCCAAACCAGAACATGACAGTGACTAGCACTGACGCTTTGCAGCAGGAATAGATAAGGCGGTGCTACCAAACCCGGTCGAGCCAATGCAGAGCTCTAACACCTTGTAACCACGATGGAAGTGACTCGCATAGCCCATCGGTTGTCTTTTACGACCTGCCTGGCCGAAAGGCAATTGGTCTATTCTTCAAAGAATATATAAAAAAGATTTAAAAAAGAAATAAAAATCATTGCACTGAGAAAATATGTATTTTTTTATTTTTAACTTGCTACTATACGGAGTTTTACAAAAGCGGTATAGTAAGTCGAAAGGGGATGACTCAGAGGGTCATTTTGAACAACTTCTGTTCAACGATTTGTGAAAATTCCCGAAAAACAATTTTGTTTTTCCATTGTGAAAAGTCACGTGACCAACAAAGTTTCTATGGAGAATCAATATTTTTTTCGCGAATTTCCAAAAGTCGTTAAACAAAAGTTGTTAAGAATGACCCCCTGAGCCACCCCCTTGCGGCTTACTGTACCACTTTTGCAACAACCTGTATATATGTATACTTACAATCGTTTTAAAAATATTATATACTTAGATACAATTACAGGCAAAAGAGTATGTGTTTCTCTTTGAAGAACTAATAATATTAAATCACAAGCACGAAATAACGTACTCTTCTTAAAAATATTTTTGTGATAGGATACCAATATTTAAAGGGCTTGATTTTTCGTTCTTGATCAACTTAGTTATATCAAGTTATTTTCTTGGTCATTATAATTCACCTTTATCCTCCCACAAACTGGGTACGATACAAATACGGTTTTGGCTTCTCTCAATTTTTTTTATTTTATAGGGCATATTTCCCTGAAAAATAAAGTAAAACATGATTAAAATACATGGCTCATAAGTTATAGTTAACAATAAGTTGGTTTAGTTGTAAAGTCAAACGACCGACGTCAATACAACACAATAGCGAAATCAAGTGACAAACATATGTTTTGTATTTAGGGTTTTTCAATTTTTGTACGCATCTCTAAACACAAATTAAGTGATTAAAAGCCAATTACTGTACAATAGATTTATATAGGGACTTAGTACAGCCTAAAGTGTATTTGGAAGGTAATTAAAAGCCAATAGCCGTATAATAGAACAAAAGAGAGATTCAGTACAGCTATTTGCAGTATATCACCCTCCAAATACACTTTAGGCTGTATAACAAAACGCCGCCATTATTGTGTATTAAAAACAACATTAAAGAAATATATTGTTAAATAAAAGATATATTTAGCAATAGCTAAAGCTATATCTTGACAAACAACTTATATTATGATCATTATGCCTTTATATACAATATTGTACCATAAATACTTGTATATTCTAACCTTAAACACAAACACTTACCGTATTTTGCAATGATTTTATTTGTGTTATCTCGATTATTTCGTTAGCGCGTGAATATTTTGAGAGGAAACATACGCGATTTTACAATGATTTTAAATTCGCACTTTGAATACACTCCAAATTCTGCTCCAAGTCCAAGAATTTATCGTTTATTAATATATTTTTAATTATGGCGTCTGCAGATATAATGTTATACAATATCAAAAACAGATTAGTTACTTTTTATCATTTTCAAACACCTATTAAGAACATTTAGCTGCACAAGAGAGTATCTTAAGTATTATAGTTTCTTTATACACCGAATAACAGCCTTTGTACAGCCTATACCAGCTTGTACAGCTATTGTGCAGCCTATTTAACTCTTAGCTGTACAAGACAGTTACAAGAGAGTATTTTTAGTGTTATAGTTTCTTTATACACCAAATAACAGCCATTGTACAGTTTATAACAGCTTGTATAGCTATTGTGTAGCCTATATAACGCAATAAGCTGTATAATTTGGGGCCCTTTTTGGTGTTATATCGGCTGTAGAAGCGCTTCTACAGCCTTTGTACGGCTTCGTATACAGCTTTAAGTTTAAAAATGAACCTAAATGCAGCCTATATACAGCTTAACGTGCTACTTGGGAGTGCATTAACATCCATATCACAGGTATGTAATAGCACACAAGGGCGGATCTAGGGGGGTCACACATTTGAGGTTCGGTCAATATAGGCTCTAATACTTAGTTTTTAACAATAAATCCATACCAAGACCACTGCCTAGGGAGGGGGGTCATGACCTCCATGACCCCCCTCTGGATCCGCCTTTAATGACACACGTATAAAAGTTTATGAATTACTCTCTAAGCCGGAAATAAAAACTCTTTTTATTTTGTGTTCTCCTGGTGGACAGGGACATAATATATGTTAACGGTGCATTGCTATCATACGCATAAGTTTATTAACTATCTAACTAACCCTCTAAACTAAGAAACGACAGTAACAAGCACCGACGGTATTGCAGCCGGAATAGGTAAAGCGGTGGTACCAAACCCGGTTGAAACGTTGTAGAACTCTACCATCTAGTTAGTATTCTTGATGTTTCTGACATTTCTTAGTCTTTTATTGCATTTTACGAGATTTATTGCATTTTACGAGATGCCTTGCAATAAAGCAATTAATCTATTTTTCAAAAAGGCTGGATCAAAACAAAGAATATAAGCATTGGTACTATTTGGGTAGAAAAAGATAAAGCGTTTGCGATGAACTCGATTGAGACCATTTACCAGAAGAGCCATTTTCTTGTTTGATAACCTCTAAGATTAAAAAAGCGAAAGATTGACCAAACAGTTAAACAGCGGGAAACGTAGATCACTCAAAAGTAACCGGGCTTGACCTACTGCAACCTCATGTCTTAGAGTTGTCTAAAGATGGAGTTAAAATCTCTGAAATTACTATCATACTTTCAAATATAGATAGATATTCATTAACATTATCACAATATTTTAAAAGTCTATATTAACGCGAATGTGTAAGGATTTAGGTACTGGAGAAGACGGTTGGTGTTAGTGTGTGTTGGTTAGTGTTGGTCCCGGGCTCCTTTGAAGAATAGGCCAACTGCCGTTCAGCCAGACAGGTCGTAAAAGGCGACCGATTGGCTATTCTCTAATCTCTAAAATAAAAAAAAAATATAATCTCAAATAACTGACCCCTTGTTTTTGTAATGCGATCTGCCTTGACTTTGCATGAGTAGTATTAAATATTTATATTTACATAAAAAATATCATCCCACCGCTATCAAACCTCACAGGATTATCCGCTGAGCTGAATTCAAGATTGCCTGAAAATTTCATCAACACCATCCGTTTTTAAAATATACTGGGAACGATACATCACACTACATCGACTTTTATATACACAAATAATAAAGACGAATACCTTCACGCCCATATCCTTAAGGATGTAAGTAGAGGTGCACCGCACCCACCGTTATCCAACGATAGTAAGTCCTATTGTATGAGAGGTGGCCCGATTAACCAACAAATTGGCCACATACCAAGCCTTGGGCAAATCACATTTTCTAGACAAATTGTAAAACTTATTAAGAACAAATAGCCCACCCAGATATCGAACCTAGAACCTCCTATGTCTATACAGAAACCGATACCGTAAGACCACTGCATATTATTTAAAGAATTATAAAATTTTGTAACACTATCATACAATTTGTCAAATTTAGCAACATTATATATAGTCCAAGGACTAAAAACTGCACATCAGACCGTGTACCTTAATAGTATTTCTCAAATATAATATATCAAAACAATTTCGTAGCCGACCTTGTCATATAAAAAACTTATAAATTGCTTACTTTAAAAAAATAATTTAAATAAAAATAAAAATTAACGAATAATAAAAATCGTTAACTGTAAAAAAACACTCTGCTAATCAAACACAATGTAAACAAAAACAAACACACACTATAAAAAAAATAACATGAAACGCACGACGCGTCTATCTCCTGCATATTGGTTTTACGTATACGAAGGACTCGTAGCAAAACACGCTCAGTCCCGGCATTTAGAGGGGCATTAGCGAAAGTTCTACCAAATAAACAACTATAAAAACACAGGGCTCTGTCAGTCTAGCATCCAGTCCGATTCCCGACTCCAACCACCGTATACAAGAGGCATTATGAAAACGGTGAGTGAAAATCAAGTGTTAGTGAGTTCAGTGCAGTGACTTCAAAAAAGTGTAGCAAACCCATCCTACGTCACGTGTTGATGTGAATATATCGTGATTTACGATATTTTTCAATAAAGTAAATTGGAGTGCTATTACGGGATAACACACTTTTTTGAAGTCGAAAATAAACTGCGCTCATTCGCAAATTTTGGATTTTTTTAAACTGGCATATAAAACAGTTTAAGGTCCTTTCAGATCGACAATGATTTTCATTGTTTATCCAATCAATCATTAAAAATAAAGCATCTGAAGTAACTGCTAGCTCAAATGCGTGTGTATGACTAACGCGTTAATCAGTTACGGTCAATTAAACTTGCTTTATTTAAATATGTTTACAAGTTAATGAGTAGACTAACTAAATGAAATAAATATTCATTATGAATTTATAAAGTAAACAATAATAACAAAAAGATTTTGTTATCATTATTTACTTTATACATATGTGATTATATTTTTTTATATAAGTCAAAGCCTCTATAAGTTAAAAAAACGCTTAAAGCAAATCATTTTTATCTCTTATTAAATCAGAACAATAAAACTAGTTTAATAAATTTAAAGAGAAGATAAAAGAAAAGCGGAATCTTAATCAACTAGAATTTGATAGTTACATTAAATTACAAAACGTACTTATTGGTCACGTTAGTCCCATTATCATAAGTCAATAAACAGTTAATAAAATCAATTTTACACCTTTTTTCGTTCGTTCGTGACAAATATTATAAATCAACAGATTCTAATATTACTTATTAAATTATTGAAATAGTTATTATTACTTAATGTTTAAATCCTATAGCTTACTGCAACAAAGGTGAAGGACATTACGAGCTACTGAATAAGTAGCAGTAGCTTAATTGATTGTATATTCAATTACTTAAAAACTAATTTTGAATAAACAATTATATAATTGGCACCTCTTTAGTCCTTTGGGGAATGCAGATTTTGTAGCACTAATAATAAAGTCTTACCTTATTAACAGTATTAATGTTATAAATACGGAAATTTGGGTGTATATGTTTGTTAATATTTTATTTCAAAATGCCTCGACAGATTCTAATGAAATTTAGTATGCAAATAGTACGGATATAGGTCCAAAATTTTACGATACATGATACTTAATGTAAGCCGCCCTTAGAATTCACAAAGGTGCGTAGGTGTGGAACTAACAATAAATATTTTTATTAAGTTTTTGGTATAAATATTATATATTTAAATATGTTATTGCACATAATATAAAGGTGCAACTCACTGATACTAATAATTTTCTCACAGTTTCCTTCAAAAGGAGTTAGGGGTTAAAGAGTTTATAAATGTCTCAATAAATGACCCTCCGTGTACAGCACACATATAAAGTCCCATTTATTCTTACTCGTTTCAAATTTTTGTCTACTCTAAATGAAAACTACATACTTACCATCAAAATAATTTTTGAAAGTAATTTACAAAGCTTACCTGGAACAAAAATATACATATTAATCAATTGTAATTACTTAGATGAAATCTTGTAAATTTAATTATCAGGATGATATTTTATTAGGCAACCTGTCAGTATATTATTATTTATTTACTAAAACCGTTATTATTTTCTTCCAAATCTTTTGACAAGTAAACATGTGTTTTCTAGTTCAGTCATTTTAAATATAAACCATTCGTTCAAAGATCACGTAGATTAATAGTTAAAAGTACCGATTTGATAAATATTGAAATTAAATTATGGCTACAAAATTTTGGCTACAAAAAAGTATACTGTAAGTATAATATAACTTTTACTAATTGTAATCTGACGTTAAATACTATTAAATTTTTAATGACCAACAAATATTCACATATTATCAAAGAAAAATTTCAAACCTAATATAGATTTGTACCATCGTAAAGCCAAACTCTACTATTGTCGAAAGTTTTGCTTTTTTTAAGAAATTATCAAACACTATATCGGCACATAATATATAACACATATATTTTCTAACACATAATCCTCGCGTTACGTAGAAATATAAAAACTAAAACGAGTTACCAGTAAATAAATCAGTATTTTAAAAGAAAACATTGCAATTGGAATGCATAGTATCCCGATACTATTACATCACAATGCATTTCCTTCTCAAGACTGGTCTGTGATCTGAACAAGGAAAAGAGACCGTGAAACCTCTGTATTGGGGTTAATCCGTAGGCTCGGGTCTCGTTCGTTGTGTAACACAATTACTGGAGAAACAGATCTTTTTCCAACAAATTACATAAAACACTAGCGATAATATGCTCAGAAATCTATCATTACTAGTTGTATATGGGCATGCGAAGATTCTTAAATTCTTTACGAGCGATGTAGACATATAAAATCTAATAAACGCCGTAAATCACGAATCACATGGAACTTTTTTGTGTATATAATAAGAAGTATATTTCAAAAACGCTCAATAACGTGAAAGTATTATTTTTTGGGGAAAAAAGTTAACATATTTGGTGTATATAGGCCACGCTTGTATCTTTTCATTACAAGAAATCTGTTTGTTTGCTATTTTATGATAAAATATAATTTAAAATAGTAACAATTTGTAGCTGAACTGACTAACATCCAACGCATTAATAAAAATAATTTGTTAATTGAGAAACTATTCAGATTCAGTACAATTTCAATTGATCTACTTGGATTCCTCGTAATTAACGTAGGCACTTAGTAACTTATGGATTTATGCTAACAGGTTCACAAAAACCAGTCAATAGCTTTACAGGAAATTATGAAATGTATGATTTCCTTGAAAAGCGACTGTCATTTTAGGCTATAATTTGTTAACGCTGGTAGTCCTTGTAATTATAAATAATTACTAGCTACACACTTATAATTGGGTGACCTGTGAGTCTGTTCTTGCATTTTATATATTATATTTAACTGTTTCTCAATTGTCAAACTATCAGAAATACTGCCTTATGTGTGCCTTATCTGTAAATTGTTTTTAAACAAAGAAAAAATTTGATGCCTTTAACCCAGGTCTAACAGAAATACTGCCTCATTGATGTAGTTACATACACATATATGTGTTTTAGCACTTATCAGATCCTAGGGAAAATTAAAAAAAAATTTAACATAGAAATATTTTAACAGCACTGGATTCCAACTATTGGCCATCTTGCCTAAACGCTAGGCCTTATAGGAATATTGCCTGATTGAGTAGCCTTATTTTATACAACGTTATACTGTGTAGATAATATAAATATAATTACGAAAACCAGCTTGTTAATGCTTTCGCATCTTCGTATAGAGTTTTAATATTCGATGTACTTAGTGATCTAATACAAATAAAATACAATCATTTTTCATTTAAGTATTTTTTTCATTAGATAGCAGATGGTTATCCTGATGGGAAAAGATAAACCTATAAAACCTAAGATGTTAATTGTACCTCTGTCTGCCTGCGTCTCACAGACGTTTAGACGTCTGTGAGACGAGTTGGAATGCCACTTTCATAAGTTTACCAGCTACCTTACTCCCCAAACTGGAACACAATAGTGGCAAGCACCGACGCTATTGTGGCAGGAATAGGTAAGGCGGTAGTACCAGATCCAGGCGAGACATTGCAGAACTCTACCACCTAGTAGTCACGATGGTAGAAACACGTAATCGTTCACCTTATACGAACTGTCAGACAAATTAGTTTTCTACTACTTTTAAGTATGACGTCATATCGATGTCAAAATCAAACATTCATGGGTTAATAATATGCATTATTTAAAATATGTACCATGAAATGATAATTGTTAAAATTATAGTTAAAGTAACAATATAATAATGAACATTAATTATATTGCAATAAGCGACCATGACATGGTTTAGTTAAAAATATTTATTAACATTAAAAATATTCAAACATAAAATATACGTAAAGAGTTTTGTATATTTAAAAATGTTTTCAAAATCATGATACCTGCTTTCTATTAAAAATGTGTTATTTTTTGTTAATGCTTTTAAATATTTAACACCATTTATATTAAGTCCAATAATATATATGCGATTTTGATCGATTTGTAATGACAATGTTCAATGCACTTATTATATTAAATGAGCACATATGGGAAAACAAGGCCAAAATATTAGTTAGATATTGTTTGTTTTAGTTAGATATTAGTTGTTTAATTTGTTTATTTATATTTTCATCGTAAAGTAAACCAAAAATTCTGCGCATAAACAGGGTTCAATGCACTTATTATATTAAATGAGCACATATGGGAAGACAAGGCCAAAATATTAGTTAAATACTGTTTGTTTTAGTTAGATATTAGTTGTTTAATTTGTTTATTTATACTTTCATCGTAAAGTAAACCAAAAATTCTGCGCATAAACAGGTATGTATCCATGCAATGAAGACAGGTTTAGCGTCATTAGAATCAATATGATCATTTGGAAAACGTAATAAAGTTGTTTCACAAGTCAGAACCCATTCAACTGGTGAACGACTATTGCAACATCATATACCCGAGTATGTTATAAAACTAACAGAAGCTAGGGCCGGCTGACATAGGCCATAAAAACAGTATGAATCACCCTATTACAATCTGTGTCAATAATCTTAACAAGTTTGAGATTGAGAAATTTTCTGAAATAATTAAAATCTTAAAAAGGCAAAAAACTATTTTTTATAATCGAACTACATATTGACCACTAACTTATATGGGTACCTTCGCCCGCATGTACTGAGTGCATCATCTAATCTCATCTCTTATTATCATTAAACTTTCATCCCCTAAAAACGCAATTGAAATCAGTATTTTTAATACTGAAAAAGAAATAGCCAATGTTGGACCTTTCAACTATATTCTTGCCAAATTTCGACAAAATCAGTTCAGCAGTTAAATCCATACAGGTAGATGTACAGACTTTCCCATTTATAATATTAGTGTGGATATCAAAATATATACCCACACATACGTACTTATTAATTAGATTTTAAAAGAAAGCTCGTAATTGTTTATTGTTTTTTTATTATTTTGTATTATATTATAATGAAGTAAAATAAATTATATAAAAATAAAACTTTATTGTAATTACTTATATAAAAACTGGCTGTTACTCGCGACTTCGTTTGCGCGACCTAATATTATTACTTCCTTTTGCTCAATGTGCTAAAAAAGTAGCCTATGTCAGTTCTGAATAACGCAGGTTTCTAATTTATAAATATTTTTTAAAATTGGATCAGTAGTTTTTGATTTAATCTGTTACAAACATACGAAAAAAAAACAAAAATACAAATGTTTTCCCTTCATAATATTATTAGCATACTCGTATATCGGGAGATTAATCTACTCCAATGCTCTCCTAATGCAAAAAAAGTTAATTATTGCCACCCGTAATTCTATGAGTAGGTATATGTGTAAGTTATAGCGGTAAGTATTATATAATCTGTGGTTATAATCGCAGGAGCTGACCACTAGACGATGCAAATGCTTATAATATGTAATTTCAGTAAAAACTTTGGTCAAGAACAGCTATATTTATATATCTAATCTCTTTTCATGAATATTTATTTTTGTGATCCTAAATCACATAACGTATGTACTAGTTTTAATTCATGTTTTATGAGGTTACGGAATAGTTTGCGAATCATTAAAAGAAATTGAATTTATAATTTCATTCATTCTTAAACCTGCTTTAAATTTCGTAACATCAGTTGAATCGTATAGTGTTTTCTTACAATTTAACACCTAATTAACACGATAAAATCCTACTACTGTTAGAGAATTCACAGAATCTCCATTGTAGGGCAAAATTGAGTAATCGGCCCGCTGCTTGTGTTGCAAAACGCCACATAAGTAGTATTATCCCACGAAACAACCCGATCGGCTGGCCTCGTTGCTAAACCCGCTGATTAGTGGCAGTTGACAAACAAAGACCAATTTACATAAAGTTTTTACTGTAATGAATGAATGAATCAAAATTTTTATTTCAGGTACCAAATCCCATAGATTACAGAATAATGTCATAACAAAATTTGATTTGTAATTCCCTTATTAAAAATATAACTATAGACAGAATTCGCTAGATTTTATAATTATATTTATATTAATATAATCTACATATAGATATGTAAAGCAAAAATTTCAGATGTCGTTTCGCACAGATAAGTGTGAGAATGATAAAGTTTTTAAAATAAACACGTAATGCGAGCGAAAATTGATATAAATATTGGATGTAAGTGATTTCTTTTGTAAGTATAATTAACTTATATTTAAATGGAAAAGCTAAAGCTGATCTAATAATCAGAATTAATATATAAAGTTTCAACTACCTCGAATAAATATATTGTTCCGTGTGATTTATAAAAAAAAATCTTTAAACGGTTGAGTGAAAGGTCACTTGTTTAAAATAACGTAAAGGACTCATCTCAACGAATTATTGAATTACAATCAGCTATTATGACGTGAACATTGACTAAAAAGATTTTTAAAAATATGAGTGTAAAATTTTGATATCAATATTATATAACGTAGGTATAATGTATTCGTTAAAATATTTTATAATGTAATTACACTATTTGATCTCTAATAGTTTGTATGGGACTAACTTTAAACGGGTTATTTTTTAAATATTATTTGAGTCAGTGAAAGAAAAATTGAAATATCAAAATTGATCCACAGATATTGGACTATTCAAAATGCCAATAAAATTAATTCAGTGAAAAAAAAACACATATTTTTCTTCGTTACTTTATCTATTCCTTCTTTCCCGAAATAGGCCACAATTATCAACACTTTTGAAATTAGCTTTATTTTTTGGTCACGAAATTCTAGACACGTACCTATGAAAGTTCTTAAAATGTTTCACCTGTATAGAATTTTAAAAGTTAAAAATAAGTGAGTTAAGGGTTATTAATTATGACTAATTAATTATGACAATATGTAAGAGAACAATGTAAAATTAAATTTTGTACGTGACATACAATAAAAAATTTAATGAAATGCATCACGCGATTCTCAAAATGATCTCACCAGTATATATGATACTTGGCAGCGAAAAGTGACCTCTCGATAACAGTTTTCTCTATCGTGATACAAATTTTATATTTACAACTTCGGCTGACTCATTTATTTGTTTTAGTATAATCTACTACATACTTGTAAGTAGATGGAAAATTAGCCTACCTCGTTCAAGAGTTTTTCTCTCTATAAAACTTTAAAACTGTTGACAGGAAAAAGACTAAAATAAGAAGACTAGATCAGCAAAATAACGTAGAAAGCAAGTAAAATGATGTAAATCAGACTGATAATCATATTCTATTGCATATATAACAATGATTTGTTATAAAACAACGTACCGAGTATCCATAAATAACTCATCACTCATAATAAAGCAAGATGTCTGATATTGCAACAAAAATACGATTATACAACATCATACGTATTATACAAGTATTACTCAATTGATTTATATTTTTTTATTAAACAAGTACATATATTATGATAAAAAATTTATTCACCCACTGAATTTTTAATGAATATATTTGAATATATTTTTACAACCATGCGGCATTTCGTTTATATCTGTCTGATTTGATAACATTAACTATAATCTCTTCATTAGATTTGTGTATTTACATAATTTTATTCAGTTTTATGATACCTACTTCTGTTTATGCGATCTGGTTATCTAGAAAAAACAAAATAATAAACTCTTGTTTCAGTGCATTCACATTTTGTTGTAAAATTTATGATATGAAATGAATGATATGAAAAACTAAATATCTAAATTAATATTATAAATGGGAAAGTTGATGTGTGTGTTTGTTTGTCCGTCTTTCACGGCAAAACGGAGTGACGCATGAACGTGATTTTTAAGTGGAGATAGTTGAAGGGATAAAGAGTGAGATAGGCTACTTTTTGTCTTTTTCTAGCCCCCCACTTCCCATTTAACGCAAGCGAAGTCGCGGGTATAATCTAGTTTTTTTTGTATTATGTTAAAGTTGATTTTGTCATTCTATTTTGCACGTTATTCAGATACTCATAAAGCAGTGAAAAGGTTATAAGTACTTAATTTAATTAAAAAATTTACATAGCACAACAAATTGAAAAATTCGAATTGTTTATACCTATCCTTTCGGAATTTCCTATTTTGTTAAATACTGCTTATTGCGTATATAAATGCAAAAATGCATTATATAACTTCTTAATATTCAGCCTAAACATTTATTTACATTTTAGTATGAAGTTTAAGTATCAAGTAAGTTTCATCCGTATTGTACGGATTTTAAATGGTATTAATACTTTGACGTAATGCAGTCTGAATCACACAATTTAATGTATCTCTTATATTCTCTCTCTCTTATATTAAAATGTTGTGTTTAATCTTTTGCTGGTGTCAATTTTATAATTGCTATGACTCATAATTCATATTAATATTATAAATGCGAAAGTCTGTCTGTTTGTCTGTCTGTCTGTCTGTCTGTTATGCTTTCACGGCTAAACCGCTGGACCGATTTTCTTGAAATTTGACATTGAAGTAGTTGAAGAGCCGAGATCAAACATAGGCTAATTTAAAAAAAAAAAACAACCCAATGGTTGAAATAGGGGATAAAATTTGTATGAAAAGTTATCTTGACGACATGCTAACCTATTCGCGGGCGAAGCTGCGCGGGCCAGCTAGTATGTTATATATTATTGCACCAATTATGTCCTATGATATTACCTGTTATTTCATTCATTGGTTCATTCTAATTTCTCATTAATTACTTACTCAAAAATACAGTTAAAAGTAATTGACATTAAAATATACGTAAAATCATTCTAGATTTTAAACCAAATTAATAAATTCAACAAATTTCAACCGTGAAAATTATCTGATGTAATATTTACTAATACCTGAATAAATTTCTCACTAATACATTGTTGAAAATAAAAAGCACGTGCTTTATATAAGCAATAACAATATCAAACCAATGCTTACCAATATTTGCCAAAGTTTATGTCATCTATTTTCCATATACAACAAGTTCAACATGATTAATCACCTTTGTGTACATCATGACTGTTATTTGTCGACTTCGATTTTAACAGAGTTTATGTAACCAAAATTGCCGCTTGTTAAAACTTAACCCACTTTAAAGTGTGTCAATGCGATGTATAATCTGTTTAGTAATATTTGATTTATGGGATACAGTTCCTAAGTCATGGGGTTCAATAAGAATGTAATGTATTTCCGCATTTAAAATCTGTTTTGAAATTTAACAACAAGTCATTCGAAGACTACTGAGTGATTATTTTCTAAATCCCACGAAAATCTTTTATTTATTGAAGATTTCAGCCGTCAGTTTATTTCAGTTTAAGTTACTAAAGGTGATAAATTGAAACAGTTATTCTTGAGCTAACTTACTTCTCCCAGAAACTAAAATCATTATGTGACACACTGTTTAAAATGAGAATTAAATACAAGACTTCCTTTTTTAAGATCTATGTCTGGCCAACCGTCGTTACTATAGAACGAACTGATAGAAGGCGATCTTTGAATTTGATCTTTAAAATAAATTTATTTCCTATTTCATTAATCTAACCTGCCAATTAACTGACTTTGATTTCTCATTGTTACAGTTCTACTTAGTTTTTCTGCTGGTAGCAGCAGTTGCTGCCAGCGAAAAGAAGTCGACGGAGAAGGCCGAACCTCTTGAAAAGAAATTGGACAAACGTGGTCTCCTTAACTTAGGATATGGTTATGGAATTAGCGGTCTTGATGTTGGCTACATCGGTGAAGGTCATGGTCTGGGTGGTGCTTACAACCTGATCGACGATGGAGCTTATGCTCACTCTGGATACGGCATCAATCTTGGTGGTCACACTGACGTCACCAGAACTATCACACTCGTCAAAGGAGTTCCAGTCGGTGTACCAGTCGACAGACCCGTCCCCTATCCAGTTGAGAAGCATGTGCCCTACCCCGTCAAGGTTCCAGTACCTCAGCCTTACGAAGTCGTCAAACACGTGCCCGTTCACGTGAAAGAATACGTTAAGGTTCCAGTTCATGTACCAGCCCCATACCCCGTGGAGAAGAAAGTCCCATACCCCGTACATGTTCCAGTAGACAGGCCCTACCCAGTCAAAGTTTTAGTGCCCCAACCTTACCCTGTCGAAAAACACATTCCATACCCAGTCAAGGTACCAGTGCCACAACCCTACCCTGTAGAGAAGCACGTGCCATACCCCGTTGAAGTGAAAGTGCCCGTGCCACAACCCTACCCAGTTGTCAAACATGTTGGTGTACCCGTTAAAGTACCAGTTGACAGGCCATACCCAGTACATGTACCGGCTCCCTACCCTGTTGAAAAACCAGTCCCAGTTGCCGTACCTGTTGAAAAACCAGTCGCTTACCCAGTACACGTACCCGTTGACAGGCCATACCCCGTACATGTTGAGAAACCTGTACCATTCCCCGTGAAAGTGCCAGTGCCAGAACCTTACCCAGTCTACAAGCACGTTCCTTATGAAGTTGAAAAGCCAGTCCCAGTCCCCGTCAAAGTGCCAGTCGACAGGCCTTACCCAGTCCACGTAGAGCGACCAGTTCCTATCACAGTCGAGAGGCCTGTCCCAGTCCCAGTCAAAGTACCAGTACTCGTCAAAGAACACGACCACGATTACGGTCACTTCAGTTATGGAGGTTCATACTACGAACATTAGGAATAGTTAATTTAAATTAGAATATCGCCTACCACACTCACTAGTATTTATGTACCTTGCCAGCCTAAGGCCGGGACACCAGCAAAATTCTTCGTCTCTAAACTGTCCTTTTATGAAGTTCACCATCATATAAGTGTACAGGAGGTCATGACGTATGTGATGTAAAAGTTACCATTTTCGTAGAATAAGTTGACTGTAATATAATTAAATATAAAATTTTAAAAGTGTTCTTTGTTTTATTTATAGTACAGGAAGGAATAAAGGTCGCGCCTGCGCATGAAAATGCTCACAATCTCCGACCTTCGAACGTGATTGTTACAGAAATAGTAGTTTATGATATTTTAAAAGGAGTTTGATTGCAATCAGCTCAAGCACGAAGTGTATGGAATTAAATGTTAATTGTCAATGCCTTGAAATTTGAGGGCGAAACAATTGATAATGAAAATATCATGACTCACTCTCAATATAATAAAAACAAATTATTATTGCAGTGTGTTATAACTCCATATTTTCTATAATCCAAAACATGAATATTTTGTTATTTCACACATTTTAAAACGAGTATAGTTAAAAGATCTAAGAATTAAAAGTCATAATTCAAAAAAAATAATCTTACCTTTATTATCCATGTAAACTTTTAAAAAACAAATTTATAAATCCTAGAAATAATTAAATTTTCACCAATTCAGAGGACTGATTATACAAGAAATATATAAGCAAGTAAAGTCCCTGGTTTCTTGCAGAAAAAAATAAAAATTAATAGACATGAAGGGCCAAACGATGGCTCGCTCTACTAAGTCTTATGATGGTTGAAGTAACCAATCACTAAATGGAGCAATTAAGATTCGGGCCAATTTTGTTTTTCTGAAAAATATAAAAAAATATTTAAAACAAACAATTCGATCTAGATATTAAGGCGACTTTTTAAAATTTTTAGCTTATAATATTTTTATTTATTTGCTTACTTATAATACCCTTCGTTTTATAATATTGCTGTTTGCAAATTGATAGTCACAATTATTAATATCTTTATTGTTTTCTAGTAAATTTACACGCTCCAAATTTGTTGGAATTAATAGCATGGCTGAATGAATACAATTAAGTCCATCATCATTCTAGGGATAGGCTAATAAGTATTGCGTTATGAATTATACAACGATATTTTATTCCATTAAATACTGGTTGCAGTAGAAGCACATTAGGTCAAGGGTTCAAACCCCAAATCTAGCAATTGATGCTACTTAATTTTTCCAATTTTTATGACATTTAAAACTGATGAAACTATTTTATAATTAGCGTTAACATTCGATATATATGTATATATGCGGGGAATTCGAAGACTTCTACACGTTTATCTATTGTTAGGCGTTTTAAATAACACTTCATTTATTATATTTTATCTAGCTTTACAGTAACAGAGCCAATTATGTCTCATGTTGTGGCAGCAAGTTACTACAGATTGAGAACATTGCCTAAAATCAGGGTGTGGATGACTATAAAAATAATAAAATATTTATATAACTGATGATGTAATTTGAAAGTCGAGCCCTACGGCGATCCTTAAACAAGGATGGTCTATTAGCCGAAATAGGGAATAAGTATTTTTGGATAAAAATATACAAGCTTTTATCAAAAAGTATTTATGATATTTTAATATATTGATTCTGTCATAGACTTCAGAAATCTAATAACATTTGGCTAAGAGTATCAATTATTAAGATTTTAATTAGTAAAATAAACCATATGAAGCCCAAATTATTTGCCAAACGTATTGACACTACCATTGTGATTACAGTGTAGTAGAGTTTTGTAAAGTCTGGCCTGGTTTATTTTTACTTCCTTGCATGTTCTTGCTATAAAAGCATAAGTGCCAGTAAACTTATAAATTACTTTATAATAAAAACTGACATACTCACCACATATCTATAATATCCTAAATATTATGATAGTCATTTACTATTTTGCTATCCTTGAATTTAAAAAGCGACTATTAACCCGACTTTTTAATTAAGGGGAAGATTAAATAAATGTAACAATTACTTGAGTCGTAATACTGATTATTTAACTATCAAATGATCAAATATAAAACTAATAGTGTACTTTTTAATTTCCCAAGTTTGTACAAATATACCATAAAAAATTTACATTTTAATTTTGTTAATACACTTGTACGGTTTCACAACATTGTGATTTGTGAAACAGTACAAATGTCTTAACATAATTACAAATGGAGTTTCACCAAATGCCGACGATAAAAAGGCTAAAATATAAAAATTTACTTATCATCGACATATGCCACAGACTATATACCTATCCATCAGTAAAAAAAGATATACGGTATATAATATATTCATTTGGAGTCAGGATTAAAAAATATTTAGACAAAGAACTGTATGCTACTGACAGAAACTCGTACTAAATTCGAGTTGAGTTCAACTCAAGTAGAAATTAGTTTTTCAACTCTAACAACAACAAGTAAGTCCTATATATGTACGCATTTTTGACCCGTTTATATTTTTTAAAATGACAGTAGAACGCGTTAGGATAAAAGTTCGTAACTCTAGCTAATGTCATAATATCAAAAGTAGAGCTTACGATTTAGGTAGTTCAAATTGATGTGAATACTTCAAACATACCCTAACACATGTGTATATAAAAACACATAATTATTTAAAAGATCTTAAAATGAACTCCGTTACGCTGTGGCTATTAAAAATCCTGTTAGTGTAAGTACGTAGGTTGAGTTTAATATGGCAAAATAATTGCGTTACTGCTTGACACTAATCTTATACTGTTAAAATTTGTTAAAATCAATGTTCTAGAATATCCACTAATATAAATTTCGGTAATTGTAATAGCCGACATGATTGATGAAGCGTCCATGATACAGCCTAATTACTGTCAGTCTAGTTTAAAACGGATAATTATATCAGTAGAGTTATAATCAAGTTTAGTTATCGTGACTTATAAAGCCAATTATATTTCATTATTCAAGAAAAAAAATAAGGGCTTAATTAAAATAGACTGTTAATATCATAATGAACTTAAAGCATTGCATGCAAAGATAATATATTTATGTTCAAGCAAATTATGGCCCAATCCGTGATTATTTTCTTGATTCATTTTTCGAGACAGAAGTAGTTTTTGTGTAAAGTCTTGGTATGCTTTGACTATCTCGTCGTCTAGTGATTGGCTTATTGGGCTCCGGTCATGAGGCCCAACATATTAATAACATTTTATTAAGACTGCAACAACCGACTATACCATGATGTGCACAGTGTATTTTTAGATTTTTTTCTAATTTGTATTGGAAAATTAGATGAGACAATTATTTTTGTTTTTCATTGAATTTAAGTTGAACCAATAAAACATAGTTTTTAATTTAACATACATACAAAAAAATCTGCTCAGTTTTAAAAATTGCTTGACAAATGTAAAAATAATTTTACGGCAAAACAAACTGTTGTAATCTAGTAATTGTATGTACTGAAACCGCAAGATCACTTATCCTTATCTTATCCTCTAAGCCTGCAAAACAATGAGTGAATCTATGGTAGCTAGTTCAGTATTAGTATAGTATGCTATACCAACTTACCAAAATTTTATAAATCTACCTAAGCAACCTGCATCAACACAAGACATTACATAAAGATTACTTTACACTATATCGTAATTAACGCTACCTTCCAATGCTAAAACAAAACAAAGCCAGTATTGTCCTATTGTTAATTTTACTCACACGCTCGTAAAATTACTTACTAATAAGGACAAAAAATATGGTATGAGTATGTTAATAATTAGTTTTTATGCAATTTTTGGCTGTTACTTCATGCTAAGAATAAAAAAAATGAGAGTTCCGCAAGGTAATATTTTAATCCCGGCTCTTTATGTACTTTACAACTGTCATGAAAGAAACATAAAAAAATAATCACGGTCACAGTAGGTGATGTTAGTGCCATGTTATAAGAAAAAGTAGCAATCATAAAAGTATCTATAAATGGAAAACTTCATACGAAACACACATTTTGTTTTATATTTATATTTTTATATTATAATCAAACCGCTTTTGGCTATACCGCTTTTGGCTATCGATGCTCTTAGCTCCACAGTTAGCCCACTTCAGTGGGCTAACTGTGGAGCTAAGAGCATCGATTCAACTACCTAACTTCGCAAAATGAAGCGAACCGAAGCTTCAGTTTTAAATTCAGGTCCTCACATGTATCATAATGAACTATTGTGTAAGTTTATTCGTTTTTTCGAAAATTAAATTTATCGAAACTGGAGGTCACTTCGTGGGAACATGTAACTATACTTTTTTTATAGAAGAGGGGGTAAACGAGTGGGAGGTGCACCTGATGGTAAGTGATCACCGCCGCCCATGGACATCCACAATACCAGAGGTCTTGCAGTTGCGTTGCCGGCCTTTTAAGAATGAGTAAGCTCTTTTCTTGAAGGCCCCCAAGTCGTATTCGTTTGGAAACACCTCTGCCGGTAATTGGTTCCACAAAAAAGTAGTGCGAGGCAAAAAGTGTCGAGAGAAACGCACAGTTGTGGATTTCCAGACATCGAGATGGTGAGGATGGAATTTCAAATTTTGACGCGATGTCCGATGATGGAATTATATTCGTAGATGCATTACAACATTTCTGTCTACATTTCAAAACACACAGGTCTAATAGTATTTATGGGATGGTAAGGCAAAATCTTGTATTCCGCATTAGAAATTACCGCCATTTATAAACACCAACAAAGTTATTAATGCGTTACAAACATAACTGGTATACATGTGTGTAACAGCAGTATGAATATATAAAGCGCTGCCACAAATCCCAGGGAAATCACTACTTAATAACTGTATTGCCTATTAGTCGTGATGATGATAATGATAAGACGACACGGCCTACTATTTCGGCCCACAAACACTTGAGAACCTGGTCAAGAGTTAATAGCGAGTCAAAATCCTGATGCCACTTGCTCTCGCACCTATCGTCAAAATATTGGTTTAAGCCGAGGTTCGGTCTCACAGGAGGCACCCTTAGGGCGGGTTCTAAGCCCACTTAATGGCTGAGTACTCTGCTCGCTTAATAAGTAAGATTTAGCAGTAACGGTCATCTATTCAAACTGCTTAAGTTCATTTCGAAAAAAGCTATACAATAGATCTAGAAAGCGCAATGGTACTACTTTTTTCAAAGCGTTTCGTCATTTTTTGAACCCTCAATTTGGGTTTTTTTTTCTAAACAAAATTTTCGGGATAATATGATGTCAAGTGCTACAAGCCTTCACAAACTCTGAACCTTAGTCGAAATATGTGGCTTGGCCGTTACATTACTATAAAAAATATTGCATAACAGAAAAGTAATGAACCGTAAATAACTATTTCATCTTACACCCATGTGACAGTAGCGAAACGGCCAAGCTAGTAAGATTAACTAAGGTGAAGAGTTTGCGAAGTTAGGTCTCGTAGAATGTAGAGTTAGAAGCTTGGTTTTGCATGAAATCTAATACCTTGCTTGTCGTGGTAACAATTTACATTAAAATGTTTTTGGAAGTAATAAATTTACAAATATATTTGCCACAAAAATATTTATTTTAAACATTTTGATCCGATCGGTGTTATTTGTCTTAACTATGAATATTAAATTCTATTTGGAATAAATTATAAAAGAAAAGGGTTTAAAAATATTTATTATTTTAATGTTTTTTGATACACAACATTGTTAGTTTTATTTCATAGAAGAGCAATCAAGTAGACAGTTCTCCTGATGGAAAGTGATAACCATCGTCTATAGGCATTATGTGTTGGTATCCGTGAGGTAGACTTGGAATTCTACATGCATAAATTTACCGGCCAGCTTACCCTCCAAACATTGATAGAAATAATATCAATGCCTCCAAACCAAAACACGAAAGCGAAAAACACCAAAGCTATTGCGACAGGAATAGGTAAGTCGTTGGTACCAAAACCCAGTTGAAACAATGCAGAACTCTACAACTTGTTTAACAGGCACAATACTGTTGTCACTAGTCTTTTCACGCCTCTTATGAGATGCCCAGAAATTAGGCAGCTGATTTAATTCTTCAAAAAGAGCCTTGATCAACATGAAAGTAGGTACTTTTATTTATTTATTAAAAATTTACGCACAGACACGTATAGAGGAGAACTTATATATATATATATATATATATATATATATATATATATATATATATATATATATACATATATACATATATATATGTATATATATATGTATATATATATATATATATATATATATATATATATATATATATATATATATATATATATATATATATATATATATATATAGACCAGAGATTAAATTAAACTATTTCGCCTATTTTACTTGCGCCATCTATCTGTGTCAGCTGAAAACTTAAACTAGTAATAGCTCACTCATAGCAAACGTAGTTCAGTATCTATTCGATAGGTAGCGTGTATAGCTATGTTTATAAAAACGTCAAAACGTAATGTACTTTATTATCTAGCTATGCGGATTCTTTTACTCAAATAAAGTATAGAATGCAAGTAGGTATATTGTCTCACGGGAAGGAATTGATTGAAGAAATGGCAGAGTAAAAAGAAAAAAACATAGCAGATATTTTTTAATCATAGTAAATAATGTTAATGGTGCGTTGTTGTCCTTGTGGCGGGATGTTAATGTGACCGATCACCTTAATCTCCAAACCGGAACACGATAGTTACAAGAACTGACTCTATTACGGCAGGAATAGGCAAGGAGGTAGTACCAGAGCCGGGCGAGAAAATGCAGAACTCTACTTAGTAGCCACGATGGTAGTGACTCGCAGGTTCGGTTCTGGTGATACGATAAAATTAAAACAATTTCAGATGAACAACTCATTAGTACGTTTACCAAACTCAATCATTACTTTTGTTTTGGTAAGGATATACGTCAGGGGTCGTTTTACATAAATTTGGTAAAAATTTGAGATTTTGAGATTCATTAAATACTTACATGCATATCTTCACGCCAAATTTCTTACGAATACGAATTGAGGCCTAAGGGTCATATATCACGGACCATACAGAGTTGCCTTGCTTCCTCTACATTTTTGACTCTTTTCAGGCAAACACGACAGTTTCGGAGACTCTAGAAACCACCTTCGGACAGCGCCCGAAAAATTTGATCATGGCACGTCAATCTTGGTCTCCGATAACTACATCCGTCCATATTCGCATTGCATATCTGTTTTGCTAATCGTTCATCTGCTATTCTTTTAATATGTCCGATTCAATGGTGAATGCCCTTTCTCATTTTAACACCGGTACTGGCTTTCAATTACAAGGTAACGGAATTCTTCTAAGTACTTGAACCATATTTGGCCAAATCTTCTAGGTTATCGAGATATTTTTAACATCGTATTTGTGTTATGGTGAAGTTATTATTATAATGAAACTTGATGATGACTAGGAATTCTCTAACAGCTAACTGCAAAGATATGAACTGTGTTAGCATTTTTAACTGATTGTAGACTAAAGGTGGCAAGATGACAGAGATAAGCAAAGGTATATTTTTTGGCAGACAAATCATCGTAGGAACTACTGAGTAACATATTGTGATGATTTGCTAGATAGTAGATATCTTGAACGACTCGCTCGGGCTTAGTAACACGGACATTTTTTTTTATAAGATAAGATAGCAAACAAGCAGATGAGTCTGCTGATGGAAAGAGTCAACCATCACCTATAGACACCAAAGGTGTTAATGGTGCATTGCTATCTTGTGGCGAAGTCTAATGCCACATGCATAAATTTACCGGCTACCTTACCCTCCAAACTGGAACACGACAGCGACAAGCACTGACGCTATTGCGGCAGGAATAGGTAAGGTGGTGGTACCAGACCCGGGCGAGACAATGCAGAACTCTACCACCTAGTAGCTACGATGGTAGTGACTCGCATAATCAATTGGTCGCCTTTTGCGACCTGCCTGGCGGAACGGCAGTTGGTCTCTTCTTCAAAGGAGCCCGGAACCAACACGGGGAAAATTTTATCTAATTTTATCCTGCCTAGTGCTTGTCGTCGATTCGTTCCGGTTTAAAATATAAGGTAGTGGATAAATTTTTGCATGTGCCATCACTTCTCAATCACACGGAAAGCAACGTATTAGTAGCATCTTTGGTGTTTATGGTAATGGAGAGGTCTATTTCTAAAAGAAAAACAATGTTAAGGACACAAAAACCTACCTGGACTTCCCTTACATTCAGTCATAAAGACGTATTCGTACAATCATTCTTATAATATCGAAATTACGTGAATCAATCTAATCCCAAAGTAAGCAAATTATTACCTTGTGATATGATTTTTTACGGTTTTTCATTTTTTCATAACTACAAAAAATCTTTATTAACAAAATTCAAATCTTTTTAAACTTTTTTAACATTATCATCGCCTTTGTGTTCTAGTGGTCCAGCGTTGACGTCGACCACATGAGGTCCCGGGTCGAAAACTGAAAAAAAATGTTTTTTCAGTTTTCTGATAACCACAAAGTTGCCCGGGATTGGAAAGTGCCCGGTTGGCGATAGGCTTGTCACCTATCATAATTGTGCGACCAACTATCTTCGGCTAATCGTGGGTGCACTTGTTGTACCTCTGCCTACCTCTTCGGGGATACGGGCGTGAAGATACTTCAACATTATCATATTAAGTATGTATATAAGGCTCCACAAAGTTAAAATTTTTAGAGGAATAGTTTATACAATAATGCGGTTTAAATTCTAGTTGATATCTTGGAAAAATTACTTAATTATTAAGGTACAACATTTTTGGAAAAAATAATTTGGAAAAATATTTGGCTAAAGAAAACTTATTCTATCAAGCTCAAAGAGTTGTTACTAAGTAATAATAGGGCTCCTCTGAAGAAGGACCAACTGCTGTTCTACCAAGCAGGTTATAAGAGGCGATCGATTGGCTACACGTGTCACTACCATCACGACTACTAGGTGCTAGGGTTCCGCAACGTCTCGCCCGGGTATTTAGTATATCCACCTTTCATAATTTTACCACAATAGAGTCAATGCTTGCTTTGTCGTGTTCTGGTTTGGAGAGTAAGATAACATCTTTGGTATCTATAGGCGATGGGTTCTTGTACAAAGAGGAGAGCTATCTGCTTGTTTACTATCTACTGATGTAAAAAAAGAATATACCACATTTTAACTTATTAAATTAACATTTCATGTTAAAAAATATATTTATTATTACATGTGATGCACTTTGTTTCGCGTATGGTTAAATAATAATAATAATAATAATATTTAATTCAGAAACAAGTCCATATTTGTGTTAGCAATACATTTTTAAAAAGATTAAAGACCTTACGGAGCGCTATATAAATATTTATGATTGTTTTTTTAAGAAATTTCCTCCGATTTAAAGATCTTTACTATCACTTATAGTTTTTTTTTTAATTTCCAAAAACTTGAATCATTGGTTTTTTTGTTAATTGCATTGCATTTTTTTGCAGAATAATGACGTCTTTTTAGGATTCTTTTCCGAATCGAATGAGCCATAGCTTATATTTTTAGGACAAATGAAATGATTTTTCTTTAAAAAGTTTCCTGTGAAAAATCATTTCAATTGTACTTCTTCTTCTCAATTAGGCTTTGTGTATTTTATTATAATATAAAGTTCTGAACGTGGCATGGATTTTTTCATATTCACAAAGCCAAATGTTAAGAAAGCCATGACACAAATTTACTATGTTATTTGTAATTACTACATATTACTACTTAAACAAATGATAATAACTCTCTAATTCTTCTAAATGTATTAATTAATGTTCATGTTTTTTAGGCTAGCATGAATTTTGCGATAAAGATATTTGAAACAAGCCACCGTTAAAATTACTTTTACTCAATAGTTCTCATTATTTGAGCCCAACATATACAGGTTACCTGGTAAAAGATTGTACACATTGAAGGACACGATAGTTAATGGTTATATGTAACCAGTGAAAACGTATAAAAAATTGCTCAACTACCTACATAGTAAATCTGACGAAATTAGTGTAGTAATTATATATGTGTTTAGCATTTATCCCGTGATTAAGAAAACTTGAGAAGTTTCGACGGAATTGATCAAAAAGCAAAGAAGAATTTAGACACGTTGAACCAGACGACAGTAGCTCAGTTGATTAGAGCGCGCCGGTCAGATGCTAGGTCGCAGGATCCAATTCTATTGTATTGAAATATTTCAATACGATAATAATAATATTTTTTTAATAATTTAATAATTAATATAAAATAATTTATTTGTTGTTTTAACAGTGTAGAAATATTCGAAAATTATGGTCACCGCACGGACGATAACAATTTGCTGACGAGTCTAGCAAATCACTGTTTTTAAAAAAATGAACTTCGATATCTATGCGCTATGGTGTCCGTACTAAATATTTTTATTGGATAATTCACAATTTAAATACCTTGATTTTCCTCCGTGTTGGTCCCAGGCTCCTTTGAAGAATAGGCGTAAGAGGCGACCGATTTAATATAATATGAGCCACTACCATCGTGGCTACTAGGTGTTAGAGTTCTGTATTGTCTCGCCCGTGCCATGTACCACCGCCTTACCTATTCCTGCCGCAATA
Organism: Apodemia mormo; assembly: GCA_036924255.1. Lineage (NCBI taxonomy): Eukaryota > Metazoa > Arthropoda > Insecta > Lepidoptera > Riodinidae > Apodemia > Apodemia mormo. The sequence continues at coordinate 40,460,651 of JAUPFN010000009.1, read as the reverse complement.
GCGTCAGTGCTTGTCACTGTCAGGTTCCGTTTTGGAGAGTAAGGTAAACTTATGCATATGGCATTAGACTTTGCCGCAAGATAGCAACGCACCATTATTTGTTATCTGATTCGAGATTTTTCGATGATAGGAAAGATTTGCGTCTCGTCAAAACGAAGCTGTTCCCAAAAATTCAGCTGTTCACAAAAATTCAGCCACGATCTATGTATAAATACCAGCTGTAATCTGCGGTTTCAGGCTTTATAATGAATTTTACTTTAGTTTATGTTAAAAAAACAGTAGGTATTTAAATACTAGGATGTTTTAAATTTAAACTTAAATATAGATAAAAAATTAACCGACGAAAAGTTATGCATGGTCATACATTAAAATCTATGAGTGATTAATTAATCATCTAGTTTCGTACTCTTTACGTAGATTTTTCTTCACAGAATATATGCTAAGGCAAACTTCGAGGTATAAAAAAAGAATTATCAAAATCGGATCACTCTGTAAAAGTTCATTGGTCTCATACATTTAAATCAGTGGAAAGAAAGGACAGCCGCTCTAATAAAAAAATAATTTTCAAAAATCAGATCACTCTGTAAAAATATATGCGTGGTCATATATTTTATCAGTGAGTGAATAATCATCGCTTATCTAAGGACCCTTCTCGTTGGAATTTAAAAAAAAATTGGACCACTCTCGCGGAATACCTATTCCAATAAAAAATAATTATCAAAATCGGACTGCTCTGTAAAAACTCTCTGATCTAACATAAAAAAATATATGTGTACGCGTACTTAAAGCGTAGAAAAATACACATACATATATATATATCTTCACGCCAGATCCCTTTTGGGGTAAGCAGAGAGAACCGAGTGGCATACGTCACGATCCTTGCAGACTTGTCTCGCTTCCACGACATTCATTACTCTTTTCGTACAAACACGCCGGTTGCGAAGACTCTTGACACCACCTTCGGACAGCACTCAATCAATCTGATCATGGTACGTCAGTTTTGGTCTTCCCCAGAACCTACACCCTTCCACATTCGCACATCTGTTTTGTTAACATTTCATGATCTGCCATTCTTTCTACATGTCCGAACCAACGGAGCATGGCCTTTCTCATCTTTACACCGACCGCGACACTTTCAAGCCTTTATGCCTACGCCTACGCCTTTATTTATATATTTCAAGCCTTTAATCTCTCTCTCTCTCACTTCAAAATTACGGATCCGGTCCGCGAGTGTTACGCCACATATTTAAAGTAGCGATCTCATCTTATATAGAAAAATATGAACAAACTATATCAAATTAAGATAACTTTCTTAATTATAAGACCTAACCATCACCTATAGACACCAATACGGATTGACGCGTGGTGTCCAGTATAAGTTACTGGCTACCTTACCCTCTAAACCGACACATGTCAGTAACAAGCAATAATGCTAGGTGAAGTTCTACCACATAATGGTTAAGATGATTGTGGTACTTTTATGATTAACGGTAATCTATATTATAATGTTATATAAATGCGAAAGTTTGGATGTATAGATGTATGGATGGATGGATGATTTTTTTAAATATCAATAGGGAAGCGCTTGACCACGATCTCGCCTGATGGTAAGCTAAGATGCGGCCTAAGATGAAACGCACTTCCCTAGAAGGTACCTGTTCACTCTTCTCTTGAAGATCCCCAGGTTGTACTCGTCGGGAAACACAGACTCAGGAAGCATATTCCAGTCTCTTATGGTTCGGATCAAGAATGTCGAGTGAAACCGTTTTTTCCAGGTACGTGGAACGATGCCTAGTATATCTGCGCCTCGATGATCGATAGAAAATCAGGGATGGCGGAATAAAGTCGTGCAATTCCGCAGCGCACTCTCCAAAGTGTATCCGATAAAAGACCGATAAACTAGCCACTCTGCGCCGATGAGCGAGGCTCTGGAGTTTTTTGCCTACCAGATCAGCGACGTTTATGAGCCTCTTGGCACGTCTCTCTATCGCCTCAAGCGTCTCCAGCTAGTATTTGGTGGAAGCATCCCAGAGATGGGAACAGTATTCCATGCACGAACGGACTTGTGCTTGATAAAGGTTAACCAACTGTTATTACTCAATAACGCAAAAACTGCTGAACGGATTTAGATGAAATTTTGCACACAGATAGATAATGATCTGAAATAGCACATAGGCCCTTTTTATTCGTGAAAAATTAGATTCTTTCCGCGAAATTCAACAAAAACTTTTATAATGCAGCGGGCAGATACAGCTAGTGATTTTATAAGTTGCATTTCATTACAGAAACTGGTTCTTTACCAGAGACTCAAGCACAGTGAGAAATATATAGCTATTTATTACTCTAAATACTTGTTTCAATAAAATTCTTTTGCTTACCAAATTTATAGCATCATGTTAAATGTTAAAATACTCATTCGCTTAACATATCGCAATGTTAACTTATTACCGCTCACGTAACGCGTTCTATATTATAATTACAATAATATTTTAAGTTAGTCCACTGGTTGCATTAACAACATTACGTGATGCAAAGTATATTACTATACTATAACTACAAGTTAATTCTAACTCTTGGTTTAAGACATAAATCTGGTCCTATCTACAGCTCCTTACCCAGTCATAAAACAGAATTATTTGTTTAACTGGAACCAACTACATTTATTTATAACTAGCTGTTGCCTGCGACTTCATCCGCGCGGACTTCGTTTACTCCGCACTGCTCCTCCTCTCTATGTGATAGCGTGATAATATGTAGCCTATATTATGTTGACCCGACCTATTAGTAATATTCATGCAAAATTTGAAGTAAATCCATGCGGTACTTTTTGAGTTTACCCCGGACATACATACAGACAAACGGACATACAGCCAAACAGACAAACAGACAAACAGACAAACAGACAAACAGACAAACAGACAAACAGACAAACAGACAAACAGACAAACAGACAAACAGACAAACAGACAAACAGACAAACAGACAAACAGACAAACAGACAAACAGACAAACAGACAAACAGACAAACAGACAAACAGACAAACAGACAAACAGACAAACAGACAAACAGACAAACAGACAAACAGACAAACAGACAAACAGACAAACAGACAAACAGACAAACAGACAAACAGACAAACAGACAAACAGACAAACAGACAAACAGACAAACAGACAAACAGACAAACAGACAAACAGACAAACAGACAAACAGACAAACAGACAAACAGACAAACAGACGAACAGACGAACAGACGAACAGACGAACAGACGAACAGACGAACAGACGAACAGACGAACAGACGAACAGACGAACAGACAAACAGACAAACAGACAAACAGACAAACAGACAAACAGACAAACAGACAAACAGACAAACAGACAAACAGACAAACAGACAAACAGACAAACAGACAAACAGACAAACAGACAAACAGACAAACAGACGAACAGACAAACAGATAAACAGACAAAGAGACAAAAATTGTAAAAACTATAAACTATTTTTGGCGTTGATATCGATTGTACTAGATCACGCCCCAAGTATTCCTTTTAAAAATATTCAATGTACAGTTTTGATTTTCCTACGATTTTATTATATGTATAGATTTATAAAACATAACTACAATATCTTCACGCTCGTATTCCTGAAGAGGTAGGCAGAGGTACAAACAGTGCACCCACGATTAGCCGAAGATACTTGGTCCCACAATGTGATATATGGCAAGCCTATTGCCAAATGGCACCTATTCAACCCAGGGCAACGATTTAAAAATATTTTTTATCAGAAAATTGAAAAAATATTTTTAAATCGTCTGACCCGGGAATCGTACCTGAGACCTCTCATGGTCAACGCCGACGCAGTACCACTAGACCACAGAGGCCATAATAAACTTTATTTTTAAATAATATTAATTTTAATGTTTTTATAAGTCGCCCCCTCCTTTTATAAGTTACTGTGCCCGACAGGATTCCTAATGCTCTCATTGTTAGCTTTAAGCGTTATTATATTATCTCCTTAACATTATAGAATCCATACTAATATTATAAATGCGAACGTAACTCTGTCTGTCTGAAAGACAGAGTTACTTTCGCAAAACTTTCTAAACTTTTCGCAAACTATCGAAAAAGACTAACAGTCTCTTCTTTACGCTTAAACCACTGAACCGATATGGATGAAATTTGGTACAAAGATAGTTTGAGACCCGAGAAAGGACATAGGATAGTTTTTATCCCGGAAATCCCATGGGAACGGGAACTATACGGGTAAAACCCCGGGAATTTTATATTAGAAATTTTTCAACGCGGACGAAGTCGCGGGCACAGCTTGTACGAAATAAAACTGAAATTAAAATTGAAAATGATGTTGAAATTAATTATACAAGTTAAATCACTTGCACTATTATTTCACGTCTTGCATTTAGTTGTGGGGTGATTTAGATTTAATTTGTTTTCACATCATAAGATAGCAAACAAGCGGCTCCCTGGTGGAAATAGACAACCATAGCCTATATACACCATCTGTGTTAAAGTGCGTTGCTATCCATGTGGCGACGTTATCCCCTTTGCATATGTATACTGGCTACCTTACCCTCTAAACTGAAACACGACAGTGACAAGCATTAACGTTATTTCAACAGATACAGGTAAGGCGATAGTACCAAATACCCGGGCGAGACGTTGAGGTAGTAGATTTCTACCACCTAATAGTCACAATGGTAGTGAGGTAGTGACATATATATTTTTTATATTATAACATAGCTAACAAGCAGATGAGTTTCCTGATGAAGAGTCAACCATCGCCTATAGACATCAAAGATGTAAATGGTGCGTTGCTATCTTGTGGCGAGGTCTAATGCTAAATGGAAAAGTTTACTGGCTACCTTTTTAAAAACTAACATGTATGAGTCGCTGCCACCATTTAATATTTACACTAGGTCCATAAGTAATTAAAGGTACGATCAGGTAGAAGCTATACCCACTACCTAGGGCCTAATTCACGTAAGAAAAAAAGAAAATATTTATTTGGAAGAATATGGGTGTTACAAGTTGTTAAAAATAAATTAAGTTACCGACATATTCTACCAATATATGGTGTGCAAATATTTAAAAAAATTATCATTATATAATATTACATTTAAAACATTCTTTCAATTATTTAGAATTACTACCGGATCGGAACGCGGCCACACACTGAGAAGATCCGGCGGAAGAAACTCAGCGGGCTGGTCTTTTTTCTCTATTTTATGTACTTGTTATAAATGTACAATGATGATTTCATATTACAAAAGTTATTTTTATAATTACAAGTTTCATATTTTGTGCAATTAAATTTTTTATAATTTACAAAATGTTCACTATATACAAAATTTTACTAGATACATTGAAATTCTTTAAGGACGTAGGTAATTAAATGTCAATCGAATCAAAGCGTTTAAGAATCTTGTACACATTTTCTTACATATTAGCTGCGTCGTATCACGTCTCGACGCTCTATCGTGTGTATGTGTGTGAGTGCCCTAAGCGCATTGACTCAATTATCTGAATTGGGGGACAGAGTAGGTATAAAATTGTCACCCTCTCAACAATGCCTGTAAGTGTTAAGTAAGTATCTTTAATTAAGAAGTGCAACGTTGTTTTAATCAGAAAACTAAAAAAACACATTTTTGATTTGCCCTACCCGGGAATCGAACCCGGATCCTCATGTGACTACAGACAGACTACAACCACAGAGGCAACCACAGAAGGAGAGTTTATTTGAAGAAAAAGAAATAACTTTGACAATAAGGGGATTTTTGAATTAAGCTCTAAGCTCCAGCGAAATCACGAAAACTATAATTTGCGAACTATCAGCATAATTAATTAGTTTATTAGCACATTATTAATGATCTAACAAATGGTTGGATAGCGTTAATTAGTTTTATGCTTTGGAACATTAACGGTCCGTGCTGGTAGCCATTTATTACTCTTCATAATAATTAACACTTAAATAAACACTACATTCAAAGGTACACGAGTGTAAAAAGTTTCGTATGCCGTAACATTTACATTCTCCATGAAATTTATGTATGTTTCAAATCATGTGTTTGCATATTTATATATTAATCCCCGAATTTCACGGAATCTTAAATCCATATCGAGATAATTTCTTGATTTAAATCAAATTCAAACTTTGGGAAAAAATCTTCACTCCAGTATTCCATGAGAGGTGGGCAGAGGTGCAACCAGTGAGCCACGATTAGCCGGAGATGCTTGGTACCACAATGTGGTAGGTGGCTGGCCTCTCGCAAACCAGCAGGCCTACTCTTGAAAAAAATATAAATCTTAAACCAATATTGATAACAACAATAAGTTTCGAATATCGTCAAAAAACGGTACTCTTGAAACCAATATTGCCCACATTGATTTGGTATAGTAACGACCTAATTATTGGAAATAGATGTCATCGTTACACGTCAAGCTAGTGTTACAAGTAGAAATTTTAAGTACCATTTTAAACAAAATAACGAATAAAAGCAATAATGAGTAGCTCCAAAAAAATTCGAAATCCGTGTGGCAATATCGCCAAATCCAATAATTGAATATAGTTGTCCAGAGTATGAAATACTTCAAAATTCATTAAATATTCATTTATAATTAAAATCGATTTTCAAGAGTAGCCCTACAGGAAGCTTAAAAACATGTTTTTGTACCCGACCCGCAAAACGAACATGGGACCTTATGTGGTCGATACTAACCGATATTATTAATTATAATATTATAATAATATTATAACATTGTAGAGTTTGTTTGTTTGTTTGGTTGTACGCGCTAGTCAGGAAAACTGCTAAACCGATTTGAATAATTCTCTATGAGTTGGATAGCCTGTTTATCGAGGAAGGTTATAGGGTATATAATATCTTGCTATGATCTACGACCAGTAGGAGCTGAGTAAACAAATGCCGCGCGGATGAAGTCGCGGGCAACAGCTAGTAGAATATAAAGTTTGCCACCTCCGTCATCTAGCCGTTACATAATGTCATCAAATCATAAAGTTTGATTCCAGGTAGGTCCAAAAGATAGAATGATGTTTATTCAACGTAAGATTTTAGTAGCATCTCCATGCCTTGAATGGATTTTAGAATCTAACGGTATGAGTTATCATTGAAGTATTAAGTTAAAACAAATAAATATATTAACCTGCCGCTAAATTTCACCATCGGACATCACGTCAAAATTTAAAGTTCCATCCTCACCACCTCGATGTTTGGAAATCCACAACCGTGCGCTTTTGTCAACACTTTTTGCCTCGTACTACTCCATTGTGGAATCAATTACCCTCGGGGGTGTTTCCGAACGGATTGACTTAGGGACCTTCAAAAAACGAGCTTATTCATTCTTAAAAGGCCGGCAACGCAGCTGCAAAATCTCCGGTATTGGTCCATGGGCGGCGGTGATCACTTACCATCAGGTGCTGTTCGTTTTCCGTTCTTTTCGTATTCGTCTGCTATGAAAAAAAACGTCGAATTTCTTATTTGGTTCGGTAAAATAGCGCAATATGTCATATTTCTATTTTTTCACTATGCACAACCGAGATCAACAAGCGTTTGACAAGTGGAAGTATTTGCTCCTATGCGTGACTACACGTTCCTCGCTCTACACCGTATCTATTAGTATTTGTTAGGTCTGTGGTGGCTGCGGTGGTGATACTGATTCACAGTCATTTAAGAATTATCTGCTTGGGAAAATGCATGGGCGTATATGAGAGAGTTGTATATATAAGAGAGTCTAGACCCCCTCCCCCCTCCCATAGTACAAAAATATGTATACGTGGAATAATAATTTTATTATTTACAATATGTAATATTAATTAATTTATATTAATTAATATTAAAATTTATATTAATTAATAATAATTGTACATAGAATATCCATGTTTATACATAAAATTAAATTAAATGATTTGTTGCACCATTTGGATGTGCAGGCTACAATAATCAATTTCTGTACATTTTAGATCCTTTGGACTAAAGATACAAAGTCTGCTACGACATCGACCGAAGCCGCTGACGCGACGTGGTGCTATCTAATCCATACTATATTATAAATGCCAAAGTAACTCTGTCTGTCTGTCTGTCTCTTTTTCACGCCTTCTCACAGATAAAGTCACATTGCGAAGGACTGCAGAAACGTAATATTTTAAAATACAACGCTTTAGAAAGAAAATCTATACATATAATAAAATCGTAGAAAGGTCAAAACTGTACATTGAATATTTTTTTTAAAAGAATACTTGGGGCGTGATCTAAAATCGATATAGAAGCCAAAAATATAGTTTTTTATAAATTTTGTCTGTTTGTCTGTTTATCTGTTTGTCTGTATGTATGTCCGGGGTAAACCCAAAAAGTACTGCGTGGATTTACTTCACTTTTGCATGAATATTACTAACAGGTCGGGTCAACATATAGGCTACATATTATCACGCTATTACCTACGGGGGAGGTACAGTGCGGAGTAAACGAAGTCCGCGCGGACGAAGTCGCTGGCAACAGCTAGTAAATTAATAAACATAAACATGACGCACTTTAGATTCATGTGACATAAATCTTTTTGGAACTTCGTTCCAAAAAGATAACTTGAAACGTTGTTTAGTTTATTATTAAAAAATTAAATAATTATTACAAAAAATTATCTTGTATGAATGTATACTAATAATTTAGATAGAGTCGTAGAATATTTTGTTAACATAAAAATATTAAGTACAATTATTAATTATAACTTGTTTTTATTGAAAGTAACATATTAGGTTTGCAAATAATACAAAATTGGATGTATTTTATGTCAGTGATTTATTAACATCAGCATCTGCATCCGCTGATATAGTAAAAACCTACATCAGCAACAACCCTGGTACAAATACAAGCTGCAAACGGTTTTTTGCCATGTTAATGTCAACAGCATTGACAAATTTGTGATGGGGGTCTAATACCACAAGTATAAGCTACTATCTAAGTTACGCTACAAATTGGAAATGACAGAAAAAACACTGACGCTATTAACGCAGGAATAATTATAAAGATGATACTGAATCCAGGCGAGGCATCACAGAACTCTACAACGTAGTAGTCATGATGGTAGTAACTAAATTTATTGTTCACTTTTTACTGTCTAATAAAGGTAACTTGTCTATTCCTTAAACATGGTCCGAACCAATACTGAATTGTGGCTTTTGCGGATTTTGAGAACAATATTTATATTATTGATCGGGTGCTATCCAAAGGTAATGTTAAGAGTATTCGCAACCGGCGTGTTTGTATGAATAGAATGATGAATGTGGAGGAAATAAATCTGCAAATATTATGCATGATTCATGACATATGGCACTCGATTCTCTTTGCCTACCCCATAAAGAATCTGGTGTGATTATTAAATAACCATAGGCACTACTCATATTAGTAAACTGCAATCGTGATAGGCAACGCCGAGGTTGGCTAGCGTTAGTAAGTCACATAATTAATAAATATACATCATATTAGTATTTGTAAATGTCAAATATTTGTATAATAAACGAGCTATCAAGCAATTTTAAGTTATACGACATCATTACTAAGAATTGATAAGTGTTAATAAAGTTTATGAATATTAATTTATAGATTGTGAAACACATGTAATCCTTTTTTTATTGATCAAGCACAGTTGAGTTTGCAGTTTTACTGTTTAACATAGGGTAAGAATTAAAAAAGGATCGGAAAGCTCATCTGATAGAAAACCATGACCGTCGACATTTAACACTAAATATGTTAATTATACGATGCTATCTGTATGGCGGTTTGAAATGCCGCACGTTTACATGCATAATTTGTTCCGTTTTAAAAATATCCTGATGCTAGACGATTCCCACGGTCTTGTGATGAAACAGGAAGAAGGTCATGGGAAGTATATTAAAATTGAGTAGCACCATATATTTTGGCTTTATTTGATTCGTTCTTTTAAAGACTTTGGAGCCGAATGGTTTTCATTATTTAATGATAAAGATGAGTGAAGTTTATGAGAACTCAGCTAAGCTAATTGAGTGTGGGCTAATTCGGTTTGTTTTGGAAAAAACTCAGATGCTGGATGTTTTCTAGGATCTGATGATAGAAATGGAAGGTGATCATCCGAGCTTGGACTTATATGGTTGACTTTTATAGCTAGAAGATTCGCATGGTTTGATAATGGAACTAGAAGGTGGAAGAACAACTCCAACTTATTGAGTAAGGAACCACAGTAAACTTATGCTGATGCTGCGGTATCCTTTTTCAACGATCATCAACTTCTTTCACGTTTTGCTCTGAAAATTATACATATGAAGCAGAATTGTGGTCTGATGATAGAGATAATATAGATAAACAGAAAGAAACAAATGTTCGCTAATTTGTTATGCTGTGGTCGCACTTGCATCTATCGTCTTAAAACTTCGCGCAGTCACGCGATACATGTAGATACGACCGGCTGCTATTATCAGCTGTCGTCGCAAACATTCCGACTGCGTGGACCTTAGCACGCTAATATCTTCGGGACGATAGACACAGGTACGGCCGAGGCATTAGCTTGTTAAATAAGTTTAGACACACATTGCCGCATTTGCCTACTTTTAACGACATTCGCTTCTTGACGTGATTTAGATGGATGGATGACGAAGATATGGACGAAGAAGATAAGATACTAAGCCCACTCAAGTTATGAATGAAAAATAGGGCTTTTAGCTCTAAAATTTAGAGATATTTTATGATCACGAATTTGTCTGTTATCTATTTTTTTCTTACGGATATCTAAAGCAAAATTAAATTACCAACATTATCCATAACGGGTTCCCTTTGTTGGCTTGGCAACTTTATTTGGATAAATAGAAAAAAATCAATAAAAAAAGTTAAAAATCCAAAATGATTTAGTGTTGATGACCAAAATGATTTTGGTCTTCCAAAATTAGTAAATTAAAAAAACTGTTATTTATTTTGCTTACGCAAGTATTTACTAAATAAGGATTTTTATGCCTGTAAAATAAGCTCCCTATTGTCTATATAAAAAAAATAAAGTGAATACTAGTCGACTAAAAATGAGGGAGATGTGGGGGGATCTTTCTAAAGTTATTTATACTTATTAGCAAAATTTCTATTAATTAAGCAGCCCAATAATTGACTTTGAAAATGGTGAAATTTAAAGCAATGATATTGTATGTATAAATACTAAAACATTGCTTTAAAGTAATAAAAATATCAATTTGAACAAAAAATGGAATAAGTATAATGTATCGATCTCTTTGGATCTATTGTACATCTATTATTACATTTGATAATTTTGGTCCCCTTAAGAGTTCTACATATTATTCTTATTACATTTTTTTTGATCTACAAATTTGTTGCTATAAGGCCGTGAACTTTACAAAGTTAAAATAAGCTTTCATCATTTTTAAAGTCAGTTTCGGCCTGCTTAAACAAGAGTCACATGGTAGTGACTACTATGTGGTAGAGTTCTAGAAGGTATCGCCCGCATTTGGTACCGCTGCTTTACCTATTCTTACCACAATATCATCAATGAATATCATTGTATTATTCAAATTTGGAGATTAAGGTAGCCGGTGATCTAATACATGTAGCATTACCATTCCGACATCATTAATATCTTCGATGTCTGATGACGATGGCAGTGTTTTTTCATCAGGAGAATCATCAACTTGACTGCTTGACTTTAACGAAAAAACTTAATACATTTAACTATTGCAATCTTTCGCTACAAAAAATTGCACCCACATCTGTTTTTATTGGGTCAAACAATATAATATGAGCAAAACATTAACTATCTAATATTAAAATAGACTTACACAACGTAACAAAAAAGGTAAAACAATTCATCTCAAGACTCGCAACATGTGGTCTACCTTTCACAACTCCCAACAACTGTCTATTCAAGATTTAATTACGAATACTTCAAGGTGATATCAGGTACCTCATATTTTTGAGGTTTCAAATTACCCCTTCTATGCACTGTAGTCTGAAAACTGATAGCTTGTTTTTTCAGATTTAGTACGTAATATATCGAATGATTGATAATGACTAAAATAATTACTAAACTGGTCAATTGCGAGTCGGAATGCAAACATAGTGTTCCGTACCACTACGCGATGTTTATGGAGGTTACTTTAATGGGAACATTCTTTGAATAAAGTTTTTTCTAAACACGCATTCTGTGCAAAATGTCAGGTGTTTTTCTGTTTAAGTTCAAGAGCTTTACACCCATGACAGGCAAACAAAAAGCGGAGTTGGTAAATTATCACTTAAAATTTAAAAACCGTAGTATGTCTAAAAAATAATAAAGTCACCATCGATTTAAACCGAGTCTATTAGAAAGACGAGAAACCTCGTAATAGCGTATTTCAATACAGATTACAATGTGTATGTATAACGGCTTATATAAAACAAATTAATGACCAACATGTGATTACATTTACAACAATAACTTTACACGCATTAGTAATTTGAAAACACCTTGACCGATTTGATTTATTATTATATACATATGTTCACGTGAAATATCCCACAGGATGTAGAGAAAGTTTAGTACTTATACATTAAGAACCAGACAGACTTGCTTAATTTACATTCAAAACTCTTTGCAAAAACACTGATTTCGGATACTCTCGACACTGCCTTTGGTCAGCACCCGACCATTCTGAACATCAGGCTTGGTCTTCCTCGGAATCTATATCCAATCTCATTCACATGGTATTGTTAATCGTTCATCTACAATACTTTTAACATGTCCAAACTAATAATGCATGCCCTTTCACATTATTTCCAATCTCTTTGTCTTTCGAACACTCTTACTCAATTTATTCTTACGAATTCAAACTAATGTCGTCACAATAATCAAGCTTGTTTTGCATTCGGAGCTTTAACGAGTGCTCACGATCGAAACATTTTTCGTCTATTTTTTTTTTGCAACTACTTCTGTAGTTATTCTCTTTCTAGTGCATAAAACCTATTAAATGTATACACAACTTTATAGATAATGTTATAAAAATAAGTCTTCATAAATTAATTTAATGTAATTTGAATGAGAAAATTATACATAACTAAAAAATAATCCCGAGTATTTCGATTGTCTGTAACCTTAAAAACCCTAAAACGTTTATTCATTCATGTAAACTTTTAAAGACAGAATGTAAATAAATATATATCTAAGCATCAGAACATAAATCTGAGATGATATATATATATATATATATATATATATATATATATATATATATATATATATATATATATATATATATATATATATAAAAATCAATCCCTATTTTCCTTGGTTACGACATCACGCCTGAATGGCTGGACCAATTTCGGTAATTTTTTTTTGTTGTGTTTGTGATTGTAAGGAGAAGGCTCTTATAAAAGAAAATATTAAGAAAATTGCGCGGAAAATTAGAAAATTTAAGAATATTTAACTACCATATAAAGTTTAATGCCATTTTGACTGCGTGGAAGGACAATCCCGTAGACATATAAATTACGTGTCACGTTGTTTGTCCGCTATGGATTCCTAATATGTAAGGCAAAACAACGTTTGCCGGGTCAGCTAGTAAATTATATTAATAACCAACATGTGATTACATTTTACAACTATATTTTACACGTGTGAGTAATTTGAAAACACCTTGACCGATTTGATTTATTGTTCTATACATATCTTCACACCAAATCTCTTACGGGGTATGCAGAGAAAATTGAGTGCCATACATCCGGATTCAGACAGACTTGCTTACTCCACAATCATAACTCTATGAAAACTCGTTGATTCGGATAATCTTGTCACCACGTTCGAACAACACCCGTGATCCGACCAATTTGATCATGACACATGAATCCACACTCGCATTATCTTGTTAATCGTTTATCTTCAATTCTTTTAATATGGCCGAACCAACAGTGCATGCTATTGGTGTTGTCAATCACTTGTACTATTTGTAAATACCCATTTGTTGTCTTTGCGTGTGTAATTGTAATGTTTAAATAGCATATAAATAAACTAAAAACCCTGATGATGCCATAATAGGCGAAACCGGGTGGCTTTACAATAATTATATGTTATTTGTGAAGTATTTACTTGTGAAATAGTACAAGTGTTAGACAACACCAATATGATGCAGTTTCATCAAGTGCCGACGATGGAAAGTATAAATTATAACAGTGCATACTTTTTCTCATTTTTACATCGATACTGTCTGTATTGCGTTGGTTTAAGTCAATAGTCATTAAAGAGTCGAAATCCTAATGCCATTTACGTTCCCACTCATCGTCAAGATACAATACCTTCTATTCAGTGGGGTCACATATTTGAGGTTCAATACTCAATACTTTATTGTGTCATATGTTAAACATTTTTAGGTGTTAAATAATACATTCTAGGAACAACATATGTACCCTGATAGGGTGTAGCAATGCAAAGGCGGACTGATTCACTTTTCTGAATAAAATATGTTTCTTATTAAAATTTATCATTAAAAATTCGCTTAAAATGTAGTTACATTTATTTATCGGAAGCTCTACGTGATGTTAAAAACCTATTGTTTTTAACATAACGTAGAAATATTTTATAATTTTCTTCCGATTTAAATTTTTCGGGTAATTTATTAAATACTTTTACAGCCATAACTTTTGGCCCGGAGCTGTGCATTTTAAGGTTTGAAATTGGTAATTCTAGGTTATATTCGAATCTGGTTGTAAATCATGGTTCAGTCATGATAGGCTCTAATCCTTATCTAATTCTAATAAATCCATACCTAAATCCCTACTCAGGGGGGATCATGACCCCCATGACCCCATGGATCCATCCATCCTGGATCCATCCTTGACTGAGCACTCTGCTCACCCGACGCGCCCGGTTTCGCAGTAACGATTATTTTGACCAACTGATTAAATTCATTTCGAAAAAAAAATGCACTGCTCCCAGTAAATCCTAAATTAAAAATTGAAAAAAATAATAAAACTGTTTCCCAGTAAATTGCACTCTAGTGAATCCGGAGCGTTGGTGATATAACATGATATAATCATACTAATCCCCGTGTTGGTTCCGAGCTCCTTTGAAGAATAGACCAACTGCCGTTTTACCAGGCAGGTCGTAAAAGGCGACCGATTGGCTATACGAGTCACTAACATCATGTTTACTAGGTGGTAGAGTTCTGCATTGTCTCGCCCGGGTCTAGTAACACCGCCATACCTATTCCTGCCGCAATAGCGTCAGTGCTTGTCGCTGTCGTGTTTCGGTTTGGAGGGTAAGGTAGCCGGTAAACTTACGCATGTAGCATTAGACCTCGTCACAAGATAGCAACGCACCATTAACATCTTTGGTGTCTATAGGCGATGGTCGACTCTTTATATCAGGAGACCCTTCTGCTTGTTTACTATCTTATGATATAAAAAAAACTAATATTATAAATTCGAATGTCTGTTTTGTAACGATTTTGACAAAATTTTCAAACGAATAGTTGAAGACCTGAGGTCAAACATAGGATTCTTTTAGAGCTTTCTATCAGTAGAAATTATTTACTTGTTTGCAATTGTTACCCAATGATAAAAAAAATTGTATTAAATCCCACGATAAGGCCATTGGTTTCTATCTACAAAATGTGCACACTTCCAGGTTATATCATATGTTTTTCAGGAATATTGTAAAAAAATTAAAAAGTAATGTCTGACCGACCAACTCGAATTTAAACCTAGAATTTTATGAGTCAAGATGATACCGTTGTACTAATGAGGCAACAACATAATAAATTATGCTAATTAAACAATTAAATAAAAATCTCCGAGTTGGTCCCGAGCCCTGTTGAAGAATAATAGACCATTTACCATTCTGCTAGACAGTTCATAAAAGGCGAATGATTGGCGTTATAGGACACTACCATCGTGACTACTAGGTGGTAGAGTTCCGCAATTTCTAGTCCGGGTATTTTTTTTTCAATTCTGGTTTCTCTAACGTAATCAGAGACGTTGGCTTTCTTTTTAATCATATTTATCAATTTTATTTTATGGATATGGATTTTGTGTCAACACATTGATTATGTGTGTGTATGTATGTATTTTCTTTCATATTGCTTACATGTATTAATTATACTTTTATTTACTGTCCGACTTTTATCTATTATTTGTTGCTACTTACTAATATATTTAAAAGGTAGTTTTTTCTATATTTTTTGCATTTCTTTTTTTTTCATGACCCATATTCCTTTTTATATTCTATTTTTTATCGATTAATTCATCCGGGTCCGGTTTTTTTCACAATATAGTTGTAGCGGCTCAAAACAATCACAAACGCTACAAGAAAAAATAATAAAAAATGGACAAAAATCAATAACAAATGGAAAAAATGAAATTCAAAATAAAATCCTGAATCGCGATATTACAATTATTTATCTTGTAACACTATATACAAGTTTCAACGTTTCTCAAATGGACTTCGGTCCCCAGGCAGTACACTTTGCCTGGCTGGGAAGATCGTCCTTTGCCCCTCACTTGTCCTTGTGTGACGTCATCGACCTCCTCAGTAATGACGTCATACTGACAAGAAGCTGACCCGCTGGTTCCATCACTATGACCCTTCGGCGGTACGGACCAGCGGCGCCACAGTGTCAAAACGCTACATAGTCGAAACTTGACATTGTCGTATTCTAGTTTGAAGGGTAAGGCAGGCGACAAACTTATGCGAGAGACATTAACACCTCGCCTCATATCAACGCACTGTTAACATCTGTGGTGTCTATAAACGATAGATGTTTCTTTCCATCAGGAGAACCATTTGCTTATTCGCTATTTTATAATATAAAAAGACCTTGTTTTTCTAATGGTAAATCTAGTCCACTCAAATCAGATAATGTAGCCCCGGGTTTTATTCTCAAATCAGATAATGTTCTGATTGTTCTGTTTTGTGTGCCTACATCTACACCCGTGCCCCGAAACCTGTTAAATATAGGAAGCTAAATGGGTCAGTGAAGATCACCAACCATTTCACCAATCATTGAATGTAAGCGTCTAATAACGCTTGATTGCTCTACCTATCCACCAAAAAATCCGCGTGATTGTAAAAGACAATTCTTTGTAAGTACATTCTGAAGAAGTATGTTCACAGTAAGCGATTCTAATATCTAAAAAATATGTACTTAAATATTGACCTTATTCTCCAATAAAATAATAGTGCTTACAAAGCGAACCATAAGCGATTGGCCAAACTCGTGACCATACTTTTTGAATACACTTATTTCGTTAAAGTTTACCATGTGGTTAAGCGATAAACTTTTTTATTATATTTTTATTGTTTACTTACGACCATAAACTGTTGTGTCCTTTAATATGTAAATAAATAAATAATATATAAATATTCAAGGGACAAATTACACTAACTGATCTAACCCCAAAGTAAGCAAATTATTTGCTTGTGTTATGGGTGTTAGTCAACGATTAGTATCGTTGACTACATAGAAATACATATATAAATACAAGAATATATTTAATATACATACACCCAAACCCGAAAATACAAACATTTATGTTCATCACACAAATGCTTGTCCCCGTCGGGGATCGAACCCGAGCCCCGTCGATCGCGTAGTCAGGATCGCTAACCACTCGACCAACGGGGCGGTCAAAAAAATATGTACAAAACCTGTATTTACTTATTATTTACTAAGTAGCTTTTTCATAAAATTATTGCATTTTAACTGCGTCTAATTACAGCTTATCGAACAGCCTACCGAAGATCAAACGCACACATGAACCAGTTTAAGTAAAACTAGTTTTGATCGTGATTGACTTACATCATTCTATAAACACTGTTCTATTGAATAACATTACGCCAATGTATTGAATATTCTCATAATATTTTCTAAAGGAAATGTACTGTTTTTAGGGTTCCGTAACCAAAGGATGACAAATCTAACCCTATTAAAGTTTACACGCTCATTCACCGGTATTTGGTGAAAATCCATTATAAATAATAATAATAAATACCGCTAGATAATTTACATGACTCTCACGATGAAATTTTTGGAACACATAAACTGGACATTTCCAGAAACTATTAATGTATCCAAATTTTGGCCCACCTATCACATTAGTGATAGTGGGGGTGGAACAAAATCTCCCATAAAACAAAAAAAAAAGATTAAAATTGTTATTATTGTATTTCAACTTTGTATTTCTATTTAAATTATCCATTTAATTGTAAACTTTGTTTAATTTTAATTTTACATTTATTTATTTTATTTATCTTATTCAATCTATGGCTGTTTTCTTTTATTTATGGATTGTTATTTCTATTGATATTATTTTCTAATTAAATACCGATTTTGTAAATTCAAGAATATCGTTACAGCCTTTAATTGAGGTAGCATTTATCTTGCGATATTATACTGTAATATAATAATATGATAATGTTTATATTATATGCTTTGTTCGAAACACTTTAAATAAATAAGCAAATTACTGATTTTTTAACGTAAATAAATACGTTACATCGAAAAACACCGACTTCGAGTTTTGCTCCAATGGTAAATTGTTTTATCGGTAAGTTACTCCAAGGATACTGTATCGTAAGATCTCTCACCACCCCGCCCATGCGGGAATGCCTTTATAACGGCTTGCGCCTAGGCCTTTCTTACCTATCGGCCCGGGCGACGGATTTGTGCGAGCTTTAATGGTTCCATAGCCAAATAGCAAAAAACGGAACTCTCTGTCCGTATATCACATTTTATTTGGAGACTATGGGTTCTGTATAGTTGAAATTTGAAAAATTAGTGTATTTTATAAACCACTACAAAATGATTTTATACGATTACAAAAATATTAGGGATAGCACTCTATACACGTAACTAAAGGAAATCAAGAAAACATAGAAATGTAGTAAGTTGGTTAATACACTTGTACTGTTTCACAAATCACTTTCAATTTAATTAATATCGCCAACCGGTTTCGCCTTTTACGGCATCTGCAGGGCTACGGATGGCGATTAATTAAATTTAAAAAAATTGTGAAACAGTACAAATTTACAAACAAAATTACAAATGGAGTTTCACCAAGTGCCGATGATAAAAGTGTAAAATATATAGCCATGTAGGGTATCAAGATTACAAACAAGTATATGGTTCTCCTGATGGAAAGAAATAAACGTCGGCTATAGCCACTAAAGTTGTTAACCAGGCGTTACTATTTCAGTGGAAGGGTTTGGCCACATACATAAGTTTACCACTACCTACCTTAACACCTTTCCCACCTATACCATCACACAGTTTCGGAGGTTTTAAATTCCGGATTTACATTGCATGTGTACAAATATGCAAAGAAAGCTTATAATATTAAACCGTGGTCCCACGAACAACCTTTTTTTTATAATAACAAGCTGATTTTTTGTGAACAACTTCGTTTTAACAAGGCAACCATCTTTCTATCTTCGGAAAATTTTGAATCGGGTAACTAATAACGATAGATAAAAAGAATAGCTTAGAGTATCGGACTAAGAAAAGATTCCTTTTTACGTGTAAGGCAAAGTTACAATTGAATTACAATAATAATTTACAATCTGTTGTGAGAAAATTAGGCTGCTTTTAAATTAAATCAATTTAAAGATCTCATAATTCCTCGTTTCGACAGAAAAACCATCGAATGTGTAGGATAAAAGTTTCATCGTATTTTTCATAATATAATCAAGCGGTTGAAATCGAAAAATAATTATGGTTATTAATGAATATGTTTCCTTCACCGAATCAAAATTTTCTAAGCCCCATAACATTATTAGTTACCCGATTCGAGATTTTTTGAAGATAGAAAAGATAGTTGTCTCGTCAAAACGAAGTTGTTCACAAAAAATTAGATTATTATTAATCAAACAAAGTTTGTTGGACCACGGTCTACATGAAAAATCAGTTGGATTGATGATGTTCAAAAATTCAAATATATAGTAGACTGCTTCGTTTAGTTTAACTGTGGTTTGGCACCGTATCTACTGAATAAAACATCTTCAAATGACTTCAACTAACTTACTACTACTTTATTAAATGGTAGAGTTCTGCATTGATTCACCCAGGTCTGTTGCCAACGCCTTACCTATCCCTGCCGCAATAGCGTCAGTGCTTGTCGCTGTCATGTTCTGGTTTGTAGGGTGAGGTAGCAACGCACCTTTAACAACTTGACTATTCTGAAGAATAGTCAATCTGCCATTTTGTCAAGCAGTTTTGAATAGCCAGTCAATCTAAACATTCATTTTTTATTCTTTACTGTTAATCTTTACTTACTTTTATAATAGTCGTAATAATATACCGTATGTATATACTTTAAACACGGAAATCTGCAAATCGTGACCGTTTAATTAAAAAATTGAAACGTTACGCGCTCATCGCCTTATTAATTAACATCTTGTACCCTATCTGCGTATCGGAGTTGCTAAAGTTGCATTACCAAGGTCGTTCAAACGCACCTATTGAAGAAAGGAGGTTAAGCTCAATTTGGAGAGTCGTGGTTATATTTTGAAAGTTGTATCATCGACCATTTCAGATATTATCAACATTTTAAAGCCATCGTTTAATATAATAGAATTTATTCGAGTGGTTAGTGATACTGACTACGCAATGGATGGGCTTAGGTTTGTCTCCCGACTCGTTGTATTTCTCGATTTGGGCGTTTATTAAATACTGGCTGTTCTGATATTCGCTGAAGGTTATCCAGGTCTATGCACCGACCTCGACGCACTCAAAAAAAAAGGTGAAATTAATTAAATTTGCTATTATCCGCGAACTATTAATCTATGTATCCTCCGTGATGGTACCGAAAAGAGATTATTAAGTATAGTATTACTTACACTCGCGTAGAGTGAGGTAGTGTTCGTTTCTCCTGAAGATGCTTCGGTTTCGGAGTGAAACGTGCGTTGAGTACGTACATGAATTGTGTACTTTTGTGATTGGTGCCGGCGTGGTCGTGGTTGTAAAAGTGTGGTGGATGTGGGCGGATAAGTGTGCCGCTGGGGTCTTCGTTTGATCGAAACCATCGGTGAGTCCTATCCATTTATTAAACCGACGTCTCTCTTTTCGGTACCATCACGGAGGATACATAGAATAATAGTTCGCGGATAATAGCAAATTTAATTAATTATAGTTATTAAGTATAGTATTACTTACACTCGCGTAGAGTGAGGTAGTGTTCGTTTCTCCTGAAGATGCTTCGGTTTCGGAGTGAAACGTGCGTTGAGTACGTACATGAATTGTGTGCTTTTGTGATTGGTGCCGGCGTGGTCGTGGTTGTAAAAGTGTGGTGGATGTGGGCGGATAAGTGTGCCGCTGGGGTCTTCGTTTGATCGGAACCATCGGTGAGTCCTATCCATTTATTAAACCGACGTCTCTCTTTTCGGTACCATCACGGAGGATACATAGAATAATAGTTCGCGGATAATAGCAAATTTAATTAATTTCACCTTTTAATAATGGATTTCCGCAAAGTAAAGCCTGAATCAATAAATTATCGACGCACTCAGATGATGAAGTGGAAGCTATGTATAAAGGCATTAGTAGGGCCATACATACTTCCAAAACGCATTTTACCGTTGTTATGAGGGCCTTCAGCGCGAAGTTGGGCAAAAGAAACGATAACGAGTTGAGAGTGGAGCAATTTGGATATGGGCAGCGAAACCCTGAGGCCAGAGACTGGCCGATTTCCTAGAGAAAGAGGGTCTCTTTATGATGAGCTCTGTCTTCAAAAAGCCACCTCAAAGGAAATGGACCTGGATGAGCCCAGATGGGTTTGGAAAAAATGAGATCGACTTCATTATGGCAACAAAGCGACAAATATTTAATGATGTTTCAGTGATCGCTAAGGTTAAAACCGGTAGCGATCACCGAATGGCTCGGCGCACATTGAATATCAATGTCTAGGTCTCGCCTAATGAAGTCCACGCTCCTACCTACTACAGCCCATATACAAAACTCCGAAAGCTTTCAGCTTGAGTTAACAAATCGCTTTACTTGCCTGGAAGACTGCGGCTCAATGAACGAAAGTAATAACAGGCAAATGGATGGAAACTGTCCATACTCTGGAGCCAAAACTATTAAGATCCTGACGCAAAGATAGACCACAAAAGCTTACCGTTCGCACCCTCAACCTAATGGCAGAACACGGAATAAGGCTACCGTCTCCCGATGACGCGGAGTCATATCGACACTTCGAAAGACGCATCCAAAAGTTACAGACTTAACAAAGCGTGTCGGTAAGTTGAAGTGGCAATGGGCAGGGTACATAGCTCGAAGAACGGATGGCCGATGGGGCAGAAAGGTTCTGGAGTGGAGACCACGTACCGGAAAGCGTAGAGTAGAACGGCCACCCACTAGATGGACAGATAATGGATCTTTTAAAAACCGGTACGTGAGCTTTATGTACTTATTGGAGTTGAGACTGTAACACGTCACCTGAAACCGGGATATTACAAAGAATACGGACGAGATGTTATACATCGTTTTCTTTAGTTGTTACATTAAAATTTAATATATTCCGTAAAATTCCAAATCATCTCCTTAACTTATCCGTATTTAATAAATATTTTTAAACTTAGGGAATAGTAACTAAATAAAGTTGGAGTTTAGGTAAGGTTAACGTAATCTTTTAGTTCTATCCTTAGTAGTTTATATTTAAGTATATACCTTATCATTGGGTGTCCTTAGTACGATTGCCAATATCAGAAATCTAAGTTAGATTAACAAAATTCTGAGCTAAGATTTTGCCAAGACAGTTTATAGTTAAATATAAAAAAAAAACAAAAAATAAATTAGCTTCAATTTATTCTTTACTATAAAAATAGAGTGAATTCATATTTGACACTCATAATGATAATTATGGTATATTAAAATTTAATTAAAGTCTTGCACAATGGTAACACTTGAATATGATGATATAGATCAATCAAATTAAAGTCTCAATATTTTTATAGGATTATTCCAAGCAATATATTTTATTTAACTAATTTGAAAAACGTAGAAAATTATTTAGTTTATCTAATATTTATTACTCGTAAAGATATGCAAAAGATGTTTAATTTTGAGTGATCTTCAAATTAACTCAACGAGCAAAGTTTGGTAAGTGAGGTAAATTACCTCGATTACCCTGTGAAGTTTGGTAGCGGTCGAAGTAATAGATTTTTTGTTTTTTAGTCATTTCATATCATATGTATTTTTAGGGCAATTGGCCTATCTCTCGTTCCCACCACTGTAACTTCTGTAAACCAGAATCAACAGCGGCAACCGTCCTGATAACCTCTGAGTTGCGAGCTCAGGGTGCCCTGGGGAAAAGCTTAGCTGTCTTGGGACCCGCAACGAAATTAATCAGAAGTATATAGGAGGAGTAGGAAAATACATCCTGTTTCCCTCCCTTTTAAGCAGGAGACAGCAAAATATTAAAAGCATATAAATGCTACGAAATGAGACTTTTACAATCAGGTTAAGCCTGATTGCTATTGCGCCACGGAAGTTTGGAAATTAGGGACCTACTAAAACAGCCTACTTAATTTTGCTTCCAGTAGTAAGTATGACAAAATCGCTTGAAGGCACGGAAGTTTCCACGTGTTCCCACAAGGTCGGAGCAATAAATTACACCGGATATACATTGGATACTATCAAGCATTTGACTACGTTCGTTTTGCCAAAGATTACACTCCCAAAGAATGCGGTGTGCAGTTTGTTCATATTTACAATTTAATGAAGAGCATTCGCAAAAAGGAGAAAAAACTAATATAATAATTTAACTTTAAAATTACCGGGGCTAGTGAGAAACTGCGCAAGACAATGGTCTATTTCTATCTACGTGTTATTTAAACGGTCCCGGACGAATGGGAAAAAGTTATATAAATGCCGTCCTTTAGTTGAACAACACCAACGCGACTGCCACTCACCAATTAATTCATTAGTAACGTCGATTACAGGATTAAAGAGACGACGTATTTTTGTTTGAGCTTGTGGGTTGATAAATTCTGGGTTGGTATAATTCCTAGAATTGTAGTACATTGAAGCCCGACGCTGAATTTATAAATCTAATGGTAAGACACCTGATAACACGGGTAAAGCTTCAGAGCTTACAGTGCGATATGCTTTGCATAGAAATATTAATGCAAGGCGTTGATTTTGAAGTAGTTTGCGCCGGATCGCACCACTCGTAACTTTATCAGCCCACGCTGAACAAGCATAACAAATACAACCTAAGTATGTTGCATTGTAAATTATCTTTAAAGTGTTAAACGTTAAACCCCATGTCGAGGCAGATATGCCGGCAAAGGATAAGAAATTCCGTTTAGCCTTTTCACCGATGTAATTAATATGATTACAGGATGTGCTTCCCTTTAAGTGAAATTTTATTTAAACTAGTACAGTAGTTTAAACATTAGCTTAAAATATGTAATATATTTACAATTTAAATGTAATTTTATTGTTGTTTCATATTAAATAAATTAAAAAAAATATTAACATAAGAATATAAAGTAATAAACGAAAGCCTGCTACTTAGGTTAAACACACCTGATGTGGTGACGTTAAAAAGTCCGTTCCAGTCACATCAACATTGTGAATCAGATGTTTCTCAATCTATTTATTTTGGTTCTACTAAATAAAGAGCTAGCATATTTCTTGATCGATAAGTGTCTGAAGTGACTGAGCTTCTTTTGGTATTTTTTTTTGGAAAATACATTTAGATTCCCCGTATTGGTCCGGGCTCCTTTGAAGAACCATCTGCCGTTCTACCAGGCAGTTCGTAAAAGGCGAACTATTGGCTATGCGAGTCACTTCTACGTCGTGGCTACAAGGTGGTAGAATTCTGTACTGTCTCGCCCGGGTCTGGCACCACCGCTTTACATAATCCTCATCGTCCAGTGATGGTGTAAACAGTATCTTGTATAATTTATTTCTGTTCAACAATAAAACAATACGAATCATATACTTGTAATGAAATGATATTTCATAAATTTGCCGTGCTTCGTGCGTGTCTAAGTTGTCTCCACAGACAACTTAGACACGCACTTTCGGTAAAGGACGTATCGGTCGAAGTGACGTGTGATTCAATGGCAGATGAGGTTCAGAGTATTTTGTGCAATTTATTGTATATACTTGTGATTTGTATAGAGATAAATGAAAGGATAAAATTGATAAACGTTCTAAAATACGATTGCATATTTAGAAAATAGTGTGCGTTGTATAAAACTAATTCATATGATGCATATTGACCTTTACATATTACGCTGAACATTATTTGCATTACCAAGATAAAACCTAACACACTACCAAGAAGAGAACTTAACGTTTACGTTAACTATACCTGAATTCATACTTTATATTACAGCTATTATTCCCCAAGCTTAAAAAATTTAAGTTTATTGAAGTATGAACTTTTAAACCGCTCGTAATGGACCACAGTCAATGTAACTCGGCCGAAACGTCGAGTTCTATGAACGTAGAATTTTTGACCCGCTTATATTTTTAAAAAATTATTAAAGTTTGTTAAAATGTTAATATTTTAATACATACTATTTATTACATATTATTAATAATAATAATCCTCTTTACAACATACTATTAATAATAGCAACATTTTAATACATACATACGGACATTCGTCATCGTGAAAATAGTCGGAAAAGATTTCTAGGACTTCGCAACGTGGAGATCTTGTGAAAACTCGATTTCCGAAAGCGGAACAAAATCAGTAAAATCCTTTTACTACTAATGTATCAGGAAGGTACAAATGTAGAAAAGTAAGCATAATAAAAGCAGATGGTTGGACTCGCAAAAAAAATGTTTATTATGTTGTTACACTTTGAAGAATAGACCGTCTTCTTCCTAGTAGGTGAATATTATTTTTTTAGAATATTTGTTAAGTTCCGCGCTTTATCAGCTATGTGATATAGAATGTACAAACAGTTAATGTACAGACAGACAATATATAAATCTATATCGTCTGTCTATATATATTGACTTATTTGTCCAATTTTGTGATATATATTCGTTTTATGAATCACCAACGTTAATCTTAATATATTTTTTTTCTGTCTATATGTTTGTGAGTTCCACTATAACTCAAGACCGGCCCAACCGATCTTGATAACAAACAATTAGGTACGTCTATATGTTTTGTCTATTTGTCTGTCCGTATGCCACGTTGTACAAAGCGGCGATTTACAATGAGGCATACCCGTTGTAAATAAAAATGACTAGACCGATCTGGATATAAATAGATATCTTAGTATGAGAATATGGCACGTTATGGCACAAACTATAGATTATACATTTTTGACCTGTCTGTCTATAATATTCTTAAACGTAAATAAATTTACGCGAAGTAAAGCTGGCGGTTAATAGCTATGAGTATAGATTAATTATTCAAATTGTCAAATGTTGCAGCTTGTTGTTGTATATCACATTTTTATAACTTGAGATCCTCTTTGAGTTAAATAGCCCAGTGTAACAAAAAAACAAAAAACAAAAGAATTAAAAGCGAAACATAATTAATATATGCGATTACATCAAAGGCACCGTTCTAGATTTCATAATGTAAACTTCATCTCCTGTAATTACGGTAATGTTATAATATTACACTTTGATTTGTCAATAACTAAGCCTGATACTAAGTCAAGAGCGTTTAAAGATACCCATACAGTACTGCAACAGTAGAGGTCTTTTCCTGCTTCTCTAAAATTATACATTCAATTTTCAACTATTATAAATATATTCACTGATATATTTTTGCGTCACTATTATACTATTTAAATAGGTCCTAATTTTTACAATTTTTACCAAGTGAGCAGACGAAAAGTATCAGTAAGTACTCAAACGTATTTCAAAGTTTTAAATCACGATTCCACCGAGATTTATAGTCAACTATCCCCATTCTTCTCTAGACTTTATAGTGTAAGTCCAAAAGTAAACAGTAAATTCTATTGAAAATTTTGCCTAGGCTGTGTGCTATCTTCTATACTGTTTCTTCGAAATTTATTCCTATTCGATTAAAAATACGAGTGAAGTTTCGTATTTCGGTCCCAGCTAGATTTCTCGTAAACACTAATGGCTATTATACGTAGATTTTTTAAATTATCTGACGTTTAAGCTATATTGTAATGGCCGTGATCACGATGGTACAGATCGTACTGAGTACTATCGTGATGACGGCATTTGTAACATTGCTGAAATCAAAGTTAAAAATCAAAATATGTTTTATTTAAATATACCTTCCAGGCTCTTTTTACGAGTCGACATTTTTAGAATTGTACGGGATAGGAAAGCGGCCGCAAACTGAAAGGATTCCGTGGGAAAAAAATTAATGTATAGAAATATCACAAGAATTATTTCGTATTATAAAAAATATAAGAGATTGGTAGGAGGCAATTAATCCTATGCTATTTAGCCTGAGATTTTACAATTCACCGCTTCGGGAAGTTCATTGTAAAATCGTATACATTGCCCTATAAATTAGTTACTTATACTGTGGAGACGAGATGTTGATACTAAAAAATAATGTCCCAGAAAACATCATATAAAAGGCTGTAGAGAATTTCTGCGTGGAAGACATCTTCGGAAAAGAGCCTTTGCGATTCGCTGATCGTGTTAATGGCGTTCTGCTTTTGATTTCCATTCCATTTGAATGCGTCTGCTATGAATACCGAAGACAATAACGAAAGATGATTATAAGAATATGGAACTTATAACTAAATTTCAAGAAAATCATGAGATTTAATGATCTCAATGGAACTATAAATAAATTAACAGGATAATCGAAATTGATGTTGTCAAAACATACATTACTTTGAACCCACGTGATCTAGATGCATGCCTTTTTATTTAGATCACCGGTGCCGGGTTAAAAGTATATCATGGTGATCTAGAAAATGTAAAATAATTGACCTGGCCTGTATGTATGTAAAAGAACTGGCCTGAAATGATATTTTTAAATATTATGGGCTTATACCTTAGACCAAGCCTTCGGATGTAAGTCCGTTTTGCTCCACATACACGATATTGCAACATCTCGTACGCATTTTCTCGGCAGTCAAGGCTGCAATTAAGTTTATTTCGAAAACGTTTTAACTATCAATCTTTTATTGGTTTATCGTTATAATAACATTTGTATTTCGATAGTTAAAAACCAATAAACATAATTGGCCCAATGAAATTTAAAATACGAGTAAATCTAAGTGTGCCGCAGCTAGTACTACTGTTGTCTTGTTAGGATTTTCAACTTTGTTGTGGTTATAGTCGTATAATACCTAGTAGTTGTTATTATTCTAAACTCAAGTTGATTTCGAACATCAGCAATTTTTTACATTCTGTGCATCTTCTGAAAAATTATAATCGAACTATTCTGTACATGATTATATAATAGTACATAATTATATAATACGGTCTTTCATATATCAAATCTTGTAACTTAAACTAAAATATTTAAAATATATAACATGGTCAATCATCAACTAATATTATAAATGCGAATGTAACTCTGTCTGTCTGTCTGTCTGTCTGTCTGTCAGTCTGTCTGTCTGTCTGTTATGCTTTCACGGCCAAACCACTGAACCGATTTGGATAAAATTTGGTACAAATATAGTTTGAGACCCAAGAAAGGACATAGGATAGTTTTTATCCCGGAAATCCTACGGGAACGTGAACTATGCGGGTTTTTATTTTATAATTTTTTCCGCGCGAACGAAGTCGCGGGCACAGCTAGTGTATTAACAAGTAAAGAAAAAACTTTGGACCCCTTTTTAATACAATACCACGAATAGTAGAGTATGAAATTTGGCACGGATAAAGTTGCATTGTAGAGGACGCAGACACCTAATATTTTTAAATAAAATGCTTTAAAAAGAGATTAAGTTAATAAAAAACTAGATTCATGTGACATACATCATAATAAACACACATCCATACTAATATAAAGGCGAAAGTAACTCTGTCTGTCTTTCTCTTTTTCTTCACATCTAAGCCACTGAACCGATTTGGATGAAATTTGTTACAAAGAAAGGTTAAGAGCCGAAAAAGGATATAGGATAGTTTTTATCCCGGAAATCGCACGGGAACGGAAACTATGTAGGTATAATCCCGGCAAAAGTCAGTAGTCAAACTTACAAGAGGTTGTTTAGTCTATGGTCGAATTTCGGCTACAGACGATCGCTAGTATTTTTTTTATACCATAAGATAGCAAACAAGTAGATAGGTCTCCTGATGGTAAGAGTCAACAAAAAGATGTTGATGGTGCGTTGCTATCTTGTGGCGAGGTCTAATGCCACATGCATAAGTTTAACGCCTACATTGCCCTCCAAACCGGAACACGACAGCGACAAGCACTGATGCTATGGCGGCAGGAATAAGCAAGGCGGTGGTACCAGACCCGAGCGAGACAATGCAGAACTCTACTACCTAGTAGCCACGACGGTAGTGACTCGCATAGCCAATCGGTCGCCTTTTACGACATGCCTGGCAGAACGGCAGTTGGTCTATTCTTCAAAGGAGCCCGGAATCAGTGTAGTAAACGTTTATTCATCAGTTGCATCTAGTAAAAAAAATAGTTACTTTATCAGTCATATGGTTACCCTTATAACTATTTTTTTTTAAATTATATGATTCACTGTTTAATATTTTAAATATAAGTGGCGAATTGCAAAGGTCCCCAAATAAGGTTTTTCCAATTTGAATTCACTCCAAAAATTTCATAAGTTGTAATTCAAATATTTCACTGTAATTTTTTATTGATTCTTATGAATTTTGAAGCAATTTTATTTGAATTTGTTTAATACTCAAGATTATGAAATTTTCTAGAACGGAAATAAATTTGTAGACTTTCTTTAAGGCGTTTTAATCATGAGCATGTTATGTATCCGAATCATATAATATTTATTAATTATATAAATCAGAATACTACTTTCAACATAATTGAAGATTACTCATCTTATTCACTTCTACAATTACGTTACTGGCTTTTACACATCGGAATATTCAGAGCATGCGTTGTACTGTCTCTTACAAAACAAAAATTTGTTTACAAGTAATGGGATATTCCAGCAAATATTATTAAATGCGAAAGTTTATCTTTATAATATTTCAGTATTTATAATATGTATTTCTTCGTACGAGTATCGTTGACTAATAAATCACGAAAAAATAACGATTACTTTTGTGTTAGATCAAGTCGTGTAATCTTTGTAATACTTGTATAATGTATAATTATATACTTAAAAGGCAGAGGTACAACCAATGCACGCACATACATGAACTTATAGTCCCACAATGTGATAGGTCGCAAGCCTATTACCAGCCAGGCCCGTATCATATTCCGGGCAACGTTGGTTTTATCAGAAAACTGAAAAAACGCATTTTTGGTTAGTGTAAATAAATCTCATATTATATAACTTCTAATTGAATCGCGCAGCTTCGCCCGCGAGTAGATTAACAGATAATCAATGTAAGTTTGCATGAAATCTTCCATCCCTTATTTTAGCCCCTTGAGGGTTGATTTTTGAAAAATAAGTAGCCTATATTTGACTCTGGGTCTTTAAATATCTTTTTGCAGTATCTAAGTATGTCCTTGAATTAATTTTTGTTTTTATCAGAAAACTAAAAAAAACACATTTCTTTGGGCCCGGGAATCAAACCCAGGACCTCATTTGGTCGACACCGGACCACTAGACCACAGAGGCGATCGATATATTATTTACTTTATTCTTTTTACTATTGCTTCCTATTTATTTATCTATATTATTAATTAATTAATTATAATATTATAAATGAGAAAGTTTGGGTGTTTGGACGGATGTATCTTACTCAATCACACCAAAACTGAACGGATTTGGATGAAATTTGGCACACAAGTAGATGATGACCTGGAATAACACAAAGGCTACTTTTTATCCCGAAAACAAAAAATAAGTTTTTCCCGCGGGATTCACCAAAATCTTTTATAAAGCAGGGGGCTGCACGCTGCAGTTAGTTTACAATATATTCATGACTAGCTGTTGCCAGCGACTTCGTCCGCGCGGACTTCGTTTACTCCGCACAGCTCCTTCCCTAGTAGGTGATAGCGTGACAATATGTAGGTATTATGTTGACCCGACCTGTTAGTAATATTCATTTCAAATTTGAAGTAAATCCATGCAGTACTTTATGAGCTTAACCCGGACATACATACAGACGAACAGACAAACAGATAAACAAACAAACAGACAAAAATTCTAAAAACTATATTTTTGGCTTTGATATCGATTGTAGATCACGCCCCAAGTATTCTTTTAAAAAAATAATCAATGTACAGTTTTGACTTTTCTACGATTTTATTATATGTATAGATAATTACTAAAATGTAATGCAAGACCCATAAAAATGTACTTTAATTTTGAATATTTTTATTGTTAAAGAACCGTAAAATACAATTGGCAACACATTGGCAATATCTAATTACAATGTCATAGAGTGTAGTATTGTAATTTGTATAATACCGCCGTAAGTAATTAAACGCTTAATTTATGAATGTTTACAATATCATTTAATTCTGCATAACAGTATTTTCATTCCTCTCTGTACATGATTGTACTTTCATCTAATTGCCAGTTTAATGAAAAAAAGATGTTTTTACTGTTTAGTATTAATATAATTCTATACCTGTTATTCATTGACAAAGCAAAGCAGCTTAATATACAGGTTGATCAACTAAAGATTATTAAACTATTAAAGATCGCACACACGATATTTAATAGTCATAATTATTATAAAATAAGAATATTGCTTAAATACCTAGTAAACCTTAACCAAATTAGTATAATAATATTCAAAAAATGTGGTCATCGCGCGAGCTATGGAGCCTGATAACGAGAATCGGCATATTGCTGTTTGTTAACTATGAACTTCGATATATCGACGGTCCCTACGTATAAAAGGACATGTCAAAAATGTAAATTTTTTTATTACATATATGGCTTTAAATTTTCCAACGTCATATCTATATAAAATTTTTTTCTTTTATTTTATGTATTTCGCTACTTATACAAATCGAATAAGAGAACAAGTGTTATCATTACAAACAATAGGTGTCGTAGATGCGGATATCTATTACTTATCGTTTTATACGGTGTTTTAAAATGCGCGTTTTAACATTTAAATTGCCGTATAAAGAGACATGTTTTTATTAATGTATTTTTAATGTTTTGAATAGTGATCTTAAGTTGTTTAAGGAATGGTATTTAAAATGAAATACGTTGTTGTTTTTCATAAAACATTTATATTTTATGAATTTATCGAATTATGTTTTCAGCGTGTAAAGAGGTATCTCCGACTTGTTTGATATGAATGTCAATGTAAAAACAGTCATCTATCAGTTTTTCTGGGAAAATATTAAAAAAATAATACTTAAATACTATTATGGACTCCATAAATATAATAACTCATTGTAGAAAAAAATATATATAATTACGAATAGAATTATTTCAAGAGAGATTGGAACATTAATTACGCTCTCCTGTAAACTTCAGTTTTTTACATGTCCCTTTATACATAGAAACCGTCGATATATGTTTGGGTGTCCGTAGAAAAATATTTTTATTGGATAATTAGTTCAAAATTTGAGTACTTATTTTTTTCACACATCCGGTATCAGAATTGAGTACTAAATACCCCCCCTTCAGTATATACATAATGTTACAATTATTTTTGATTAATAAGATAAACGTAACATCATATTTCGAAGATTAGTCCATCTGCAATTTACCAGGCAGTTCGTAAAAAGTGATAAGTTTGCTTTCACTCGCGTTGTACAAGCTAACTGGCATGGAGGAAGATATTCTATTTTTAAAATAAGGTGTAGACCAGCTTGATTTTTTTTATTTTTACAGTTTACAATTACAACGGATAAAACTGTTGTTAGTGTAGCTTGAATTCACACTCAGAAATACAAAGTTTTAATATTAATCGATGAAATAAAATCCCTTCAGGAGTATTTTATAAGCCTTTGCTTCTTTTTTGCATGATAAAATATTACAACATGGCATACTTCTATTGTTCTTTTCTTGGTGCATTATTAATGAAATTAATTTCTAATTGAAAATTAAAATATTAAAAAAAATATGTCGAAGTATCTCAAAATTTATTTGAAAATTTTTACTTCCGTTTTTCTATACCAAAAACAAATAAAAATTAAATTTTTGCCAAAAATTTTAAAATAACATCCTTTTTACTATATTCGAAGAAATTGAATGTTAAAAATGTCTAACTCAAATATGGTCCATTCTTCAGAAGCCCATGACTAGACAATTAAGCATCACACAAAAAAATGTGTATGTATATTAATGTCTTCTAGAACAATGACTAACCGGAATATAAACAAATTTCACAACCTCGTTTTTTTCCTTGTCCACTTACGTGAAATGCCCCAAAATAGATGTTTGAACTGAAAAAATCTCTGCTTATAGTTTTTATTCCTTTGAGTTTAAAATACCTTAATGTAGCGAGAAGTTTCAGGGAGTTTTTAATTTACGCAAATTTGATCATATTTCGTTCTTTCGTTCAAAAATTAAATGGCTACCCTTAACTAAACGCAGAGAAGTTAGGATGCTGCGCATGTTATATTCCATTGTTAATGACCCAAATATTCCCACTTACCTTAAATCTAAATTCTGCTTTCAGTGTAGCACTCATGATCGTTCCCTCCGTTTTGATAATGATCTTTCTCTTTACATCCCTTTCTCTCGAACGGATTTTCTTTATAAATCTTTCTTTATTCAAGCAGTTAAGCTCTGGAATTCTCTTCCACTTGACGTTAGGAGGTCCTCTTCTAAGTGGTCTTTCAAACGTGCTTTGACGACCCATTATCTTAACACTTAGCTTTCGGTGTTATCAACAAAATATCTAAGAGAAATTGAAATTATCTACAGACAGACATTATTAATTACTTTTGTTATACTTACTTGCTTAGTTAAATATTTTGTTAATTATATATGCCATGTATGTATATGTATAGTCTATTATGTGTTTATTAATATATGTTTATGTAAATATGTTATATGTATCTATTTATATTTTCTATTTCCTATTAATTATTATATTTTTGTTCCGCTTAGCCCATCATACTGTTTCCTATTTCCATTTAAAATATTTATTTGCACCCCCTATTGAAATTTTTCTGCTCCACTTACTGGTTGACTGGCAGAGAATGCCTTTATGGCATTAAGTTTTAGTGCATAAAAGTAAATAAATAAATAAATAAATAAATGGCCTGCAGAATCAACCGTTCACAGACTTTAAATCATTAAACACCACCGCCTACATACAACCAAGATGTTTATGGTGGTTTTCTATCCTTGTAATAGAATCTTAATGCCACATGCATTAGTTTACCGGCTAGTTTACCCAGCAAACGAGAACACGACAGTGACCAGCAATGACGCTATTGCGGCAAGAATAAGCAGCAGATCAGTATCTTAAGCGCTGGGATTTATTTGAGATGTGGGTGTTAGTCAACGACAATAATACAGAGAAAAATATAACTTAAAAAAAGTATCTTTACGCGCGTATGCACAACAAGTGCACCCACGATTAGCCGAAGATACTTAATCCCATAATGTGATAGGTAGCAAGCTGAACGATAACCAGGTACTTATTCAATCCCAGGCAATAAATATTGTTTTATCAAAAAAAATGAAAAAACACATTTTTGTATCGCTCGACCAGGCAATTGAACCCGGAATCTCATGTGGTCAACACCGGACAGGACACCGGACAACTAGATCACAAAGGCAAACAAAATATAACTTAACTTACTAAATATTTTTAACATACCTACACCCACTTTCATAAAAACAAACATACTATATATAATATACTTGTCACACAAATGCCTGCATCTGTCGTATAGATCAAAATCGCTGGGCATATACGCTTACCAATAACTTTATCACTCATATGGATAAAGCCACACGCAAACGCTAGTGTTTTGACAAACATTGCAGGAGCTAAATGTGAAACTAGGTAACAGCGAAACCTCGAGTGGTATGTCATTGAAGATGATCTAAATCATTCAAATTACTACACTTTTATTACAAGGTTTTCACGCAATATTGCGGAAGGCATTACATACGTGTTAAATTATGTATAATCTGCATCGTAGCTCACAGATACGTACAATATAGTTTTCCTTTCTTATTTCATAGAATAGTAAACAAGCAGATGATTCTTGATTAAAAAAGATAACCATCGTCTATAGACACCAAAGATCTTAACGGTGCTTTGCTTTCCGTGTGAGGTTGGAATGCTACATGCATTAGTTTACAGGCAGCGAAATCAATTACTATGTCGATGTTGACAGGTTAGTATCCTCTTAACCGGAACACGACAGTGACAGTCATTGACGCTGTTATTATTGCTAGTGATCTTCCTATGGTCGAAATTCGACCACAAGAAGATCACTAACGTCCATCAGGAAGATCAAACACGTCCTCCAAAAAGGAGCGCACAACTTTTAATTGGGCGCTCCCTTAAATTGCGACAATTTTGTTTTTTTTATACATTGCTTTGTAAAAGCAACTACAATTCTTGCGTTTAAGGTTAATATACAAAGGCATATGTGTTTTATTTTTTATATCATAAGATAGTAATCAAGCAGATGGATCTTCTGATGGAAAGAGTCAACCATCGCCTATAGACACCTAAGATGTTAATGGTCGTTGCTATCTTGTGGCGAGGTTTAATGCCACATGCATAAGTTTACCGGCTACCTTATCCTCCAAACCGGAACACGACAGCGACAAGCACTGACGTTATTGCGGCAGGAATAGGTAAGGCGGTGGTACCAGACCCGGGCGAGAAAATGCAGAACTCTACCACCTAGTTGCATTCCTAATGCATATTATTTAAAATATTAGATTTCTACATTCCTCCATGATGTAATCTTTAGCTGTGTTAAATTTTATTCTACAACGTTCACGTGATTGTCGAGAAAGGTGTACAAAGTTTTTGCTCCAAGTATTAAAATATAGATAATTATGACTTATTTTATTAACTGACCCCATTTCCATTCACAAAATTAGTTACTCAACATTTCAGATGTAAACATAAGGTTATTTTTATCTAAAATTACGAGTACATTGCTCAAATTGACATTGTTCAGTTAAATTAGTCCATACAAGCTAAGGACAGATTATTTTCCGACAAATTGATATAATGTCAGACATTATTTGCCATTTCAATGACAAAAATACAATGACCTGATTTGGAAAAAATGCTTGAAAGGTACAAGCGTTACCCTAATGTTTTTCAACTTTTGCTAAGTACAGTGCTGTCCGATTCTTTGATTAGTACACTAGTATATTTTATGTAAATGTGACTTTTGTTAGTTTTATCCAATTCCAGCCATAAAATTATTTATTTATTTATTTAACTTTATTGTAAGTACACCTTAAATAAATTTGTACAAAAGGCGGACATAATGCCTATTGGCATTGTCCTCCAGTCAACCTTTGGGCAAAAAGAAAGTATTAAGTATTAAAGTATTAATTAGTTACTCAACATATCAGCTGTAAACATGAGGTTAAGTTATTTCACTCATCATTTTTTCTAAAATTATATTGCTCAATTGACATTGTTCAATTAAATTGGTCCATATAAGTTAAGAACAGATTATTTTCCGAGCGATTGATATAATATCAGATATTATCTGCCATTTCAATGACAAAATTACTAGGACCTGAATTTGTAAAAAATGCTTTAAAGATAAAAAAGGCATAAAAATCCTTGACTTTTGTTAATTATAATGCTGTAAGGATATATAAAGATATTCGTTCGCCTGTTACTCGGAATAAAAAAAATCAGGGAGAAGGGTCCTACTCGTTTAACGTGCGTCTTATGTACCAGCAATAGAAACAAAAAAACACACAATACATATTCAATGCACGTATTACTTTGTTATAATAAGAATCAGGCAAAAGTTGAATTTTTGCCAAAGTAACGACTTTATCTTTAAATAATTTTCTATAAATGCAGGTCATTGTATTTTTGTCATTGAAATGGCAGATAATATCTGACATTATATCAATTTGTCGGGAAATAATCTGTCCTTAGCTTGTATGAACCAATTTAACTGAACAATGTCAATTGAGCAATGTAATTTTAGATAAAAATAATGAGTTAAATAACTTAGTCTCATGTTTACATCTAAAACGTTAAGTAACTAATTTTATGAATGGAAATGGGGCCAATTAATAAAATAAATCACATTTACATAAAATATGCTAGTGTGCTAGTTACGAGTAACTGATTCGCCTGTATGACTGCATCGTTATTCAAGCAGTTAGCGACCCTGACAATACAACTGATGAAGCTCGGGTCCGAATAAATATACTTCTTTGACCGAACTCAGAACCTTTCAATCGAAGTCAATATAAACAAACCATTTTTGGCTTCCCGCTACGTAAGTAGTTAAAAGAAGTTACTGATTTTGCCCTATTTTCTAAAATCGAGTTTTCACTAGATATCCACGTTTTGAGGACCTAGGAACTTTTCCCAACTATTTTAATAACAACGTCAAAATATTAGTATGCATGTGTGTATGTAAACCTCTCATATCTTTTGTACGGCTAGGCTGAACGAAAGGCGGTTAATAGAATTTGATGAGGTTTCATCAAATTTAGACTTCGCACAAATGTGAAACGATTTGGCTTAGAAAATTTTGAGATTTTTTTGAAAAACTAACTCTGTAGGTCTTCTTTAAAAACTTTCCGCTTGTTGAAGGAGCAAAATCTATACCTAAACATATAATATATTTTTTGAAATATTGTGCTTTATTTTTTGAAAAGCCGTATATTTTGAAAACAATGAACAATTTTGACCTTTCGAATGGCATTCAATACAATTTTTAAGCTCTAAGTAAAACGTTGTCTTAGCTATTAAATAGATTGGTTGAAATCCGCGAAGAAATGTCAAGAACACTCTTTTTCAAACAATTTCGTCATTGAAAAATCCCGAACAAATTAACCGATTTTCATCCGATTCACGAAATTAACCGCAGCTTTTTAAGTAGAATAGGTGATAAGATTTTGAAATCAATCGGTATATTAGTGTGAACGTATTTTAAAAATATGAAGTAAATTTGTTGTAAGAGGTTGTAAGAAAAATAATTTAAATATTCAACAAACTGTAACTTGTGAAAACTTAATTAAATTTTGATTTTTGAATTCGCATTTGACGCAGTTTTTTAAGCACTAAAATATTGTAGAAAGTCAAAAATCAAATGTTTTATAAATATCGAAGCGATGTCAAAAAATCACTTTTTTTTAATTTCTTTGTCAACGTGTACTCCCGAACGGATAAAACGATTTTGATGCAATTTACGGCATTAGACAATTTTTACGGCATTAGACAATAGCCGAT
This sequence comes from Apodemia mormo, assembly GCA_036924255.1. Taxonomy (NCBI): domain Eukaryota; kingdom Metazoa; phylum Arthropoda; class Insecta; order Lepidoptera; family Riodinidae; genus Apodemia; species Apodemia mormo. The sequence goes on along the minus strand of JAUPFN010000009.1, from coordinate 40,422,228 downwards.
AATAGCCGGTCACATCTTCATTTATCGTGTCATTGCATGAAGCTTTGTGACGATAGACGCAAGTGCGGCTCCAGCATAAGCGACATGAGGGTTTCGATTTATTGTTAACCCTTGACTAGGGTATCCAGTCTCGAGTGTTTGCGGCCGAAAGTGTGGGCCGCTTCGCTGCCGATGGTGATGCTGGCGTGTATTTTATTTTGTGATTTATAGTAGACTATGATAGGATCATTTAAATTTATAGGAGACCAACTTTTATACGACAAGGCAGTCAAAATACAACATATACCTACTAATACATAAAAATATAAAATATCGGGGATATGGACTCACGTTCACGAATAAATTAAGCAGAAATCCCATTATGTGACAAGTGGCTAACTTATCTAAAAATCAGACACACATCCATTCTAGGCCAAGATATGTTTTCCAGCAAACATTATAAATATATTAAGAACGATATGCCCAACCCAGAATTTAAACTCAAGACCTAATAATAATAAATAATTTCTACAACTGATCTATTTAATAATCGCATAAAATCTTCGTTTACTTAAGGAACTGTCGTAATAGTAAGTAGCTGCGATGAAAGCACGCAAGCGAATCTGAAAATATTCAAATGAAAATCTTACACACATGTAAATAGGAATCGATTTTGCATAAACATGTTGAGGTATTTGGCGACTGTACGCACGGCAGTTGGCTATATTAGCCAAGTATTGCATCTATGTAAAGTGGACATTCGCACCACTCACTACAATTGATTGCAATATCGATTAAACAGACTCATTAGAGTTAAGTACGTTGCGGTTATCATGGAACTTCATAGTATATTCATTCGAATTAAAATCCTACTACATTTAAGTCTAATCGAAGTAAAATGTCTGAGAGATTGAGCTTTCTTTAGTGTTCAACAGGTGGTGCGCTAGTTGGAATTTTTTAAATTCATGAAATTGAAACTTTCAGAAAAGGCCCAAAAATACTCCTTGCAATATTCATTGAAATCATTTGTGTAGTTTTGTTTTTGCTAATACTAATTGAAATGAAAAGTTTTGTTAATAAATGAGGTAAAGAATTTACTAATAAATATAGTAAAGAATTTGGTTAATAAGTGAGGTAAAGAATTGTGTTAATAAATGTGATAAAGAATTGGTAATAAATTAAGTGAAAAATTAGACTAGGAACAGATAAACGGTTTGAAAGATAAGCCGGTAGACACTGCTGATGAAAATAAATCAATCTGCGCACAACTACATTGATAGCAACGCATCTCTAATCTAATCTTTATCTCTAATCTAATCTAATCTTTGGTATCTGGAAGCGATCGTTATCTCTTTTCATAAGAACAAAAAATATAATATGATAGACTTCTTTTTTCTATGAAAACTTTTACTTAATATATTAAAAAAATGATGTGGTGTCGCGGGACACCAGGTAGGAACGAACTTCCTTCGGCTAAACGGCACTACTCACTTGTGTACGCGACTGTCGCGCCTGCGCACGTCTCATTTAACGCTTTTATTCCACGCATTTTTCTTACGGTTTTACTATCACATTTTTTTCAGTTCGGTCGCGCAGCAAAATCCCTATCCCCTCCAAGCCTGCCGTAAGGAACTTCGTTCCAACAAGCCTATGACGTATAGTTTTATGCAACCTGATTTTTTTGTAGATGATTACATTTAGGCAGAATAAATTAATTTAATTATCCACAATTGTTACTGATTCTACTGTTAATAATGAATATTTGCCTGCAATATCACATTTTTAAATCGCACCAAAATTGTGTATGAATAGGAACATGTCGTCTAATGTCACCACCATACTACACCGCAAATAGTGTAATGGGAATGAGGAATCAAGCCCGAGTGCCATCGCTTACGCAGACAAGGTAACTTATCACTTGATCAACAAACCGATCGGTATATTTATATTGCCACCAATACGTGACGAGTTTTAATCTGAAGGTAAGCCAGCAAGCCAGTACATGAGACATTGCATCCTTGAGACTGTCAAAGATGACAATTAGTCAATATTTATTAAACTTTTAGGTGTTGATGTTTGTTCTTTAGCTTAGCTATACGTAAATAAATCTATCAATCTATCCAAGCGTCACTGTTTTTTTATACTCGTAAAAAGGAAAATATATCATCACGCCAGTCCCCTTCTTGCTACTATTGCTAACATCAATAAACGATCCGGTGCACCACGATAAACGAGTTTATTGATTGGCGAAATGGGTCATCCCCTAGCCGCATTTTACCGACCAATTAACAACTGTTGTTTATTTCTTATGCTGCGGCCGCACCTGCGGATATCGTCCCAAAAATATTAGCGCGCTAAGACACATGCAGTCGTAATATTTGCTACACATCACATCTGCATGTATCACGTCATTGTGAGAAGCTTCGTGACGACAGACGCAAGTGGGCCGCAGTATTACGATAACAAAGACTGGCTGGCTTTAGGTGTTCATCGGAGGCTCAGCCTAATACCCAACTACTAGATTTCGGGCTATTACTAAGTTTTTTTAAATATGTACCATTGAACAAAGAAATCATTTGAAATAATATAAAGAAACAATATGTAGGCAACTGTACAAGATATAAAGTCCATTGTCAATAGAAAAATATAACATTTTATGCGTGAGAACAGATTCGTTCAGATGATAAAAACCAGCAATCAATTGAAGTTTTGCGCAAACACACAATTATCTTACTACTTCGGAATAGCTATATTTCTATTTAAACAATACCATTTTAGATTTAAGTCATGTCAAGCTCAAATAATACAGTCACGTACAAAAAAATTTTAATAGTTAAAAACACGTGGGTTTGAATTTATTAACTATGGGAATAAGCTAGTTGACCGAATTTGAAAATTTGTGTAACTTTCTTTTCTTTACCCTAATGGGTATATTAAAAAAACTATTTTCTTAATATCATATATTTACGATAATAATTTCGTATTTTAAAATTTAAATTTACCGCGAAAACGTTCTGGACTGTCAAGGCGTCTAAATGACAGTCCAGACATCACGCCGCGAACATATAAACATTACATACTCTACAGTTTCTATGAAAATGTCAAAAACAATATTACGTTTTACCACGGTGTGACGTAACACTTTCAGATTTGCGTTTACTGTCATTCTCGTCAGTCAAGTCACGTGACTTTATATTTATTGTGTAGAAATTATATCGTAAAAATATTATTAATCCTTATCTGTTACAATAAACTAGCTGTTATCCGCGGCTTCGCTCGCGCATATTTACTTTCGAACTTATTTAACTTTTCTTTATAAGCTACTTCCCTTATTATGCTAGGTATAAAATTTTGAAAAACGCTTAAACACGTAGGTAATTCATTATTTTTTTGTACTCAATTCATACTAAATTTCATGCAAATATGCCCAGGGAATAAAAAGTTTCATACAAACTTTTATCCCCTATTTCGCCCCCTTTGGGGTTGGATTTTAAAAAATCCTTCCTTATTGGATGCCTACATCACAAGAGAAATACGTGTGCAAAATTTCAAGTTTCTAGTCCTAACGGTTTGACCTGTGCGTTGATACATCATTCAGTCACTTTTGCCTTTTGTATACATATATAGACTAGCTGACCCGGCAAACGTTGTTTTTTTCTATATTTTCTCACCTTTTAAACCTTCCCTGGGCTTCAACAATTAATTCAAAACCAAAATTAGCCAAATCGCTTCAGCCGTTCTCGAGTTTTAGCGAGACTAACGAACAGCAATTGATTTTTATATATATAGATATACACACATTAATACTATTTTCTTTACGGCTAAAGTCAGTTGTCAAAATTAAAATAATTTTATTGTTTAGGCCGGATTTCGGCAATTGCTACTTGCTATTTATTAATTTCATGTATTTTTAATTAATATAATTAAAAAAAATAGCTTTCTGCAGTCCTCTGCGGTGAAAACTTTAACTGTGTCAAATTTTATACTCCAACATTCGCTTTATTGTCTTAAGCAGGAGTAAAAAGATTTTTCTTCATGTAATAATATATAGATGGGTCATAATATTTGGTACTCAGTACATCCGCCTACTCCATGACAGATTTGGTGTGAAAATAGGTGTGTATCAAATATCTGGTTCACATTTTCCTGATTAACGAAACACAAGATCCGTTGTATATTTTTTTCGAACATTCACTCAATGTCCTTAGTTTTTGTGGCAAAACCGGAGGTCGCCAAATTGTTTAAGCCTTTTAATTACGTTATTTCCTCAAGTAGAATGAGATGCGTATTTCCATTTTAAATACTATTAATTTTTATTAGATTTTATCTCCCACGATATTTTACGTTGGATATTGCTTTAAAAACCTATTAAACCATCAGCGACTTTCTTTCTTTCTTTCTTTCTTTCTTATAACTACTATAATAAAAAAAATCTAAACTTTAACTTCTAAGCTTATATTATAAACGGGAAAGATTAGGTTTTTTGTTTGTTATATATATTATAATTCAACTCAAAAACTACTTGATCGATATTGAAAATTCTTACATCTTTACAAAGCTAGATAATAAAGATTTTATGTTTTTTCTTTTTCGATTCTTAAATTTCTATTTTATATATTTTTTATAGAAAAAATGGGGTAAACGAGCTAGAGAGCGAGTAGATGGTATGTGATTACCACCGCCCATGGACAGCACCATAGGTCTTGCAGCAGCGTTGCCGTCCTTTTAAGAATGAGTAAGCTCTTTTCTTGAAGATCCCTAAGTCGTATCCGTTCAGAAACACCCCCGCCGGTAATTGATTCCACATAGGAGAAGTGCATAGTAAAAAGTACCTAGAAAATCGCGTGGTTGTGGATTTCCAGACATCGAGATGATGAGGGAGAACTTTGAATTTTGAGATGTCTTATGATAAAATTCAACGGCAGAAATCAATCCTAACAGTTCATCGGAACACTCTCTATGATATATGCGGTAAAAGATGCTGAGTGAACCTACATCTCTGCGTAATGCCAAGAAATCAAGCCGATTGGAAACAGCCTGGTCATCAACGATTCGAACCGCTCTATGCTGAATGCGATCAAAAGGAAAAAGTTGATACTACGGAGCTCCGCCCAAGATGAGAATAGTATTCCGTGTGGTGTCGAATTTGCGCTTTATAAAGTTACAAGTGATGAGCAGACAAGAAGTATTATCTCGCTATACTGAGGCCAGTTTTGGCTTTCAATACTTTATATTTTGATTTTTGGTAGGTACGAATCTACGTAAACTCTAATAGGGTATCGTAAACCATATTTATACTGCTATTGTTAGTACGGACTCCGTTTGAAGAACAGATAATCTGCCAATATGCCAGGCAGATTGTAAAATGCGAACAATTATCTCTATGTGTCACTACAATCGTAATTACTTGATGGTAGAGTTCTATAACGTCTCGCCCGCGTCTGATACCACCGCCTTACCTATTTATGCCACAATAGCGTCAATGCTTGTCACTGTCGTGTTTTAGTTTGGAGGGTAAAGTAGTCGGTAAATTTATGCAAGTGGCATTAACACCCTTCCACACCAATAGCAACGCACCATTAGCATCTTTAGTCTACTGACGATGTTATCTCCGTCAGGAGAGCCATCTCCTTATAATTATAAAAATTCCGTAATATGTGTATGAATTTAGCACTTTATTGTATTTTTCAATTCTGTTGACAGTCGCTAGAACTAAATAATTAAAAACGACTGCACTCTCGTTTTTATCGGAGTAGGTTCCGATTAGTTTCGGACCTACATAAGGTCCTTCGTCAGGGGGAGTTTGACGTTCGATCGGTAACGACCCGTCTCGAACTGAATTCAAGACGGGTCGCTACCGTCGGTCGCTACTAGTCGAAACCTACTCCGAAAAAAAACGTGAATGCAGCTGTTTTTAATTATTTAGTGTATAATGTCTCACGAAAGTTTTAATAATTTTGTCGCTATTATTGCTCTGTATATATACAAAACGGGAAATATATTAAAACGAAAACATTACTGCAGTAAACATAGATTTGCTTTCGATTTGATAACAGAGGCGACAAGGATATTTGTATTGCCTGCAATATTTAGCCCCCAAGCTCATGTTGCAACGTTCAGTAGCTTATTTATAACATGGACTTGCATAATAAGAATTCAAGTGTTGACTGTTTGCTGCCCGCGTCTTTGTACACCAATCCATACATCCATACTTATATTATAAATGCGAAAATCTCTCTGTCTGTCTATCTGTTTTTCTGTTTGTTAAACCGCTGAATCGATTTCGATGAAATTTGGCATGGAAATATTTGATAATCGAGGGTTAAACATAGATGGTATTTTTATTCCTAAGTGAATGAAAGTGAAGAAGTGACTGAAATTAAGGATGTAAGTTGAATGTTTGTATACAAACTCTGTGGATGATATGTTTAATTTATTCGTGGGTGATGCTGCGCGGGTCTGCTAGTAATAATTACGAAAGTCTGTCTGTCCGTTGCGCTTTCACGGCAAAACTGCTAAACGGATTTTGATGAAATTTGGTCAACTATCTCCATACGAAATTTCATCGAAATCGGCTTAGATCTCGAGACAGATATTGTTTTTTTTTCTAAATCAGCCCCTGATGGTCTGAAATAGGTATACGTTTCTAATAATGAATGTTTGTATAACAAGTAATATCGATGATATGTTAATCTAGTAGAGTAGAGTAGAGAGGCGCTGAACAGTATTATATACTGTTTTTTACATTTTATTATTTTTACTGTTGAACAGATATGAAGTATACAGAATTCTGTGATGCTGTAATAACTGGACATTGAGGCTTATGGAGCTTTTAAAAACGATACTAAATTAAAAAAGAAAATAAATTACATATACTTAAAACATAATAATAAAATACTATTGTTTCTAATAAAATACTGTTTATTTTACTTCTCAGACCTAAAATATACGTTTTTTTTGCTAAAAAGTTGGCAGCTCTATATTTGGACCGCCTCCTTGATGGAGTGGTTAGCGACCCTGACTACGCAATTGATGGAGCTCGGGTTTGATTTCCAACAGAAACATGCATTTGTATAAAGAGCATGACTATTTTGTTTCTCTGGGTATGGAGGTGTATTAAATATATATTAGTATTTACGTATAAAAATGATAAAATAACTTTGCCCGGGATTGGATAAATGCCTGGTAGGCGATAGGCTTGCCATCTATCACATTGTGGGCGAGTATCTTCGGCTAATAGCGGGTGCACTGGTCTTACCTCTACCTACCTTTTTGGGAATACGAGCGTGAAGATATATGTATTTCTGTATATTAGTGTCGTTAACTAACCATAAATGCATATTACAAGCAAATAATTCAGTTATCTTGATGTTAGATCAATTCATATAACTTGTCTACTGAATATTTATTTATTATCTATGGATACCAAATTTATAAATGTCAAACCTATAAATTTCAAATCTATAAATATCAAATCTATAATTATCAAAACGAGGAATATCAAATCTATATTAATCAAATCTATAAATTTTAATGATTATTATTTGATCGTATTTTTGCATGCGTTGGATACAAGCTAGTAATTTATGTCAGCGGTTTTGCTTGCGTTAAAATTTACTTCGGTCAAAAAAAGCTCATTAGCATCTATAATATTAATAACGATTAAGAAAAAAAAAAAAGAAATTTTTATTATCACGCAGTTCGGTTTTACTCTTCGCTTATGTCTATTGTCTATGTCTATGTCTATTTACGCTTCGGGTTAAAAAGATTAGTTACATTTTAGGGTTTCGTACCTAAAAGGTCAAACGGGACCCTATTACTTAGCCTCCGCTGTTTGTCTGTCTGTCTGTCATTAAGCTGTATCTCATAAACCGTGATAGCTAGAAAGCTGACATTTTCACGAATTATGTATTTCCGTTGCCACTATAACAACAAATACTAAAAAAAATGAAAATATTAAGGGTGGCCCCCATACAATAAACTTTTTTTTTCGTATTTTTTAAAGATGATGGTTCGGAACCCTTCGTGCGTGAGTCCGACTCGCACTTGGCCGGTTTAACATTTGTGATAACAACTATCGCCTGTTTTCTACGATTAGAGATCGCCCTGTGGTCTAAATTCAACCATAGACTAAATAATAAAATCTATTCACATTGTGACAACAGATTTATGCCGTAAACATGATAGTATACATGTGTGTATATTATCTTGTATGTCAAATTAATGTAATGTGTATATGTGAGTGGTTACGCAAAAAGGGACCTGAAGGGATTGGAAACGGTTTTTTTTTTTTTAATAAATTCTGATTCTATGGTCCTTCATCTTTGTTTTGTTCTAATCAAAATAATTTTAGGTGCCGTAGTTTTTTTTAATGATTTTTTATGTAAGCCGAGGCAGTTTTGAAAATATTACACCTTATACACAGCGCACACTAGTTTCTTTTTCTAGCGCGCACATAAAGACAAGTAAAAGACGAATAAATAAGTCACCAATAATACAGCTATCGCAAACACGTGCTATTTCTCACTGACGAAGTCGCTCACTAACGACACTAACATAAAACACCCTGCGCCTCTCTCCCGCACTCGTGGCGAAACTCATTTCGACTCAACATTTTAAACGTGATTTACTCGAAATCAATTATTTTCCCTTGAGGTCCCTTTTTGCGTAACAACTCACATATTATTTATTTTTATTAACTTGATGTGTATGTTACATTGACATAGATTACATCGTGCTCACCCTGGGGATGAGGATGTTAACACATTAACACACTAACATCAGATTTCTAATAGCTGCTGAAATTTCAGTTTTCGAGGATAATAATAATAAATATTTCTTGACAAATTACAAAAATGAATCTAACCCCAAAGTAAGCAAATTATTTGCTTGTGTTATGGGTGTTAGTCAACGATATTAATACATAGAACATAGATACCGTGATATATATAATATACACCCACCAAATATCCTTGATGCCCTCAACCGACTCTCCTCTTTTTGACTCGATCTGGGATCGAGCCCGGAATCTTATGTTCTCAGCCGAATGGACTAACCACAAGATAATCTACTATATTAATATTAATATACATATAATAAAATCGTAGGAAAGTCAAAACTGTACATTGAATATTTTTTTAAAAGAATACTTGGGGCGTGATCTACAATCGATATCGAAGTCAAAAATATGGTTTTTAGAATTATTGTCTGTATGTGTGTCCGGGATAACTCAAAAGTACTGCATGGATTTACTTCAAATTTTGCATGAATATTACTAACAGGTCGGGTCAACATATAGGCTATATATTATCATCTACGGGTGAGGTGCTGTGCGGAGTAGACAAAGTCCGCGCGGACGAAGTCGCTGGCAACAGCTAGTTAGTTTATATTGGGCCTCGTGTTTTAGAGCTCAGATCATGAACCAGAGATCAAAATCAGGACGATTTCGATCTCTGGGTCGGCCAAAAGTTTTATTGCGGTTTTTCAAGGTTTTTCTTAAAAACCTAAAATCTCAATGGCAGCTGGCGGGCAGTGTGTTACCACCAGATGATCACGCAAAGCTATCGGTTCTAGCTACCCCTAGATATAGACAATAATTGTTATCAGGTCGGTAAGATACAGAGATGGGGATTACCACTTATCTCGCCAAGCGGCAAACTGGAGAATCGTGGTGAACTAGAAAGTCTATAGACGTTTGAGTCACTCTAACAACCTCGCAAGGGAACCAACGTTTTTAGGGTTCCGATACAAATTAGGAATCCTTATAGTTTCGCTATGTCCGTCCATCCGTCCATCCTCAATCTAACTCAGAGATCCTTAGTACTAAAAAGCTGTAATTTGGCATAAATATACATATACTAGCTGACCCGGCAAACGTTGTTTTGCCTATTATGGCCTAAAATGGCTATTAAAAATATACACCCAACGTTGTTTTGCCTATTATGGCCTAAAATGGCTATTAAAAATATACACCCAACGTTGTATTGCCTATTATGGCCTAAATGGCTATTAAAAATATACATCCAACGTTGTTTTGTCTATTGAGGCTATTTTTAATAGCCATTTTAGGGTTGGTGATGAAAATTTAGGGTTGTAAATAGTTTTAATGCCACATTATAAAAAATAAAAAAAGTCCAAAAAATAAAATTGTTAAGGGTGGACAACCCGTGTCACTTTCGGGTATAAAAATCATATAGTAACCGATTCTCAGACCTACTGAATACGCAAATGAAATTTCATAAAAATCGGACTAACCGTTTCGGAGGAGTACGGTAACTAACATTATGACACGAGAATTTTTATATATAAATCACAGCAATAAAGTCGTAACATAAAATCTTAAAAAAAATATTTAGGGTAAAATGGGGATATTATTTTTATTTCTTGTGTACCCCATAGTGTGGGGTATCCTTGGTAACGTTTTTAAAAATATTATGTCATTGTAAGCAACAACTGGGAGTAGTTAGTGAAATAGTACTTATTTTTGTTAGAGTCAAGACCCAACCCTACAGTTGTACACGTATTTTATTGTCATGCACACAAGAGCCTACTTTAATGTAAGATGACTTTTAAACGTTTTGTGTGTACTGCTGTTTATGTGTCTAAATAAATAAATACTGCCAGCTAAACGATTGGTTTTGGGGGTGGGAAAAATTCATGGTAGTAGTAAATATAGTGAAATTAAAAGGAAAACTATCACGGCTTTGAAGACTTTACAAGTTTTTGAGTAGTGGACCAACTTATAAAATGTACTTGAAGAAGTTTTTATAAGCGGTGAACCTGTGGTGCGGATATATTCGTCATTGACGATAAATAGACATAAAAAATAGACGTCTTCTTAGTCCGCATTATTGTGATGGCACTGCGGGACCGCGCACTTTATCAACCTATTATTATTGTATTCAAAACGAGTGTCACTAAAAAATTAAATTTTAATCTATACTGATTTGGTAGTAATTTTAAAAAATTTGGCTTGTCAAAATTGCCTGTAAAGGATAATTTTACTAAAAATATTTTGACTTTGAGTTTGTCAACTATATATTATGTATAGTCTGTCTGCACATTAATTTTTTGTGAAGTTTTGGGATAAAAAATATTTTATGGGTCAAGCAATTTTAGCATTTTGATGCATAATATAGGCTATTTAATTTTATTTAAAGTATCATCACGCATATACATATGCATAGACACAGTGAACCGAACGTCTAGACTTTCCGGTTCACCACGGTTCAATGGTTAGTCTGGTTGGTGATCCCATTGCCGAATTTTACCGATCTGCTAACGATTATCGACTATTGCTAGCGATTACCGGGACCGACGGCTTTACGTGCTCATCCTCAGGCAGGAAGAGCTAAACACACCATCCGTCAAACTCCGGGCTGCTACTGAGATTATGGATTGTCGAGTAAAACCTCGAAAAAAACCTAAATAACATTTTTTCTGACCCGGGAATCGAATCCGTTACCTCATGATCTGAGCCAAATAGACTAACCAAAGACCACGACGCCGTCCATTTTTTTTTCATAAAATAATTTAAGCACAGGTATGCTTAGGTAAGCGGGTGGATTAATATATCTAAAATAACTACTAGACCTTGATACGTGATCTCTCCGTATATTATGTATAAATACGAGTAAAATATCATGTGGTTATTGTTTAGAATTAATTCGGACTTCTTGAATTATGCGGTCTGAAACCGCAATTTAATAATGATTTTAATTATCAATAATTACTGTTGGCGTAAATAACGATCCAATTACATAATATTTATTAAAGTTAATGGCGTAATTTTTAACTGAATGTTATATAATTTAATAACTTAGGTAGCAATTAAGCAAAGGTTTATAATAAGGCAAAAATAACATAAGTAGAAACTGAGTAAAAATGAGACAATTAAGTTCTTGTGTTTAAAGTGTTAGTCAACGATATTTACACACTCGTGAATTGAATCAAAAAGTTTATTCGAATAAAAAACATTTTTGAATCGCTGCTGTGGTCTAGTCGTCCGGTGTTGGCATTGACGGTGGTCCCGGGTTCGATTCCCGGGTCGGGCAAATCAAAAAATGTGTTTTTTTCAGTTTTTTGATAAAAACAACATTACCCGGAATTGGAAAAGAGCCTGGTTGGCGATAGACTGGCCACCTAACACACTGTGTTACCTACTATGGTATCTACTATGTATCTTCGGTTAATCTTGGGTCCACAAGTTGCACCTCTGCTTACTTCTTCCGGGATACGAGCGTGAAGATACTTTACTTTAAAAATATTTTCGAATTTTGAGTGTGAGTTTAGAAATACTTATATTCTTGTTCGCCCCGACTTAAACCACTTAATCGTTTTGTCTCATGTTCGATGTAAAAAATCATTTTGAGACATTATTTTGCCTACCATGTTTCACTACTCCCGATGGCGATACTCGAGTAATCTACAAACATCTATAAATACATACAAATATGCGCTGGAGTATTTCCGTAGACTGGAAGACCTTTGCTTACTTCGATTGCTCATTCAAAAATACTGAAGTTTTTATAACAGCTGATTATTTATTTATTTTACATAAACAGAAATCCACAGCATGATCGTTCACGTGCCCCAAAACCATTACTTCCTTTTGGTCAGTGGGGTTAAAAAGTAGTCTGTCACTCCTGGATAATGCAAATTACTAATGATAAAAAAAATTAGATCAGTCTTGTAGTTTCTTGAGATTATTGATTGCAAACAAACATAAATATATTTTATATGATTAGATAGCAAACAAGCAGATGGCTTCTGATGAAAAGACAAACCATCGCCTATAAATACCAAAGATGTTGTTATTGCTGCGTTGCTATTCATGTGGTGAGATGGCAATGCCCCATTTATAAGTCTACCTTACCCTCCAAACTGGAACATGACAATGACAAGCATTTACGCTATTGCAACAGGAATAGGTAAAGCAATAGCACCAAATACCCGGGTGAGACTTTGCGGAACTCTGAATCGAACCCGGGACCTCATGTGGTCAACGCCGACTTTGGACCACCAGACCACAGAGGCGATGCAACTAAATGGTAGAGTTTTACTTTAATTCGCCCGGATAAATCTCAGTCAAGACAATTTCATAGTTTGTCAGTATAGCTTTTTTTATATAATGAGATAGGAAACAAGCAGGTGGGTTTCCTGATAGAAAGATTCAACCATCGCCTATAGACACCAAAGGTGCGTTGCTATCTTGCAATTACCTACAGAAATACAGATTTATACCACTTATCAATGAAATAAAATCCTTCCAAGGGTAATTATTAAACCTTGTCATCTCATTCATTACGATAAAACAGTGCAACATGGTTTTTTTTCGAAATGGATATTACAGTTGACCTTTTGGTTGTTACTGTGTCACCGGACTTTGTTTTTTTTTCTATTTTTTCACAATATAATATAACCTACAAGTGTATGAAATGTTTGACAGTAATAGGAGCGTTTGTTATATAGGAGCGTTTGCGTGCGCATATGCGCGGCGACACGTTTCATTCCCAATGGCGAGTCTATTAGTATTCATGTGGTCTGTGGTCTGAACCTATCATTGCCATGTTCTAATTTCAAAGGTCAGTAATGTTGTTATAATAGGGAAGTAACATAAATAAAAATTGTTGGTTCGGACCCATATTGAAAAACAGATCATCTGCCATTCTGCCGGGCAGTTCGTAAAAGGCGAATGATTGGCTATTTGTGCCGCTACCATCGTGTATACTATATGGTATAGTTGCGTAACGTCTCACCTGGGTATAGGGAACCACCACTATACCTGTTCCTACTACAATAGCGTCAATGGTCGTCATTGTCCTGCTGTTTTGGAAGGTAAGGTATCCGATAGACTTATGCATGTGGCATTACATGGATTCCATCATAAGGATAGCAATGCACCATTAACATCTTTGGTGTCTTTAAGCGATAGTTTTCTCTTTCCATCACGAGAGCCATTTGCTTGACTTCTATGTATTGAATTGAAAAATGTACCTACGAGCGTTGAAAATTTAAAAGCAATAACATTTCACCACCTGACTTCGAGTCGTCTATACTAAGAGTCTCTTAATTTTTCAGTAACCCATCATCTAATTCTGGCCCACAATCGGATACCAGTGAGACGACCAAGAAAGTATTACCCTTTCAAAGGACAAAGAAATTATCAAATCGGTGCTGGGGTCATAGAACAGCTAGAGATTGATATGTATAAAAATATGGAAATCTCGACAAATCGGAAACTTCTTTGAAATCGATTGAAACAAATGAAAACACATCAATTTTCCGGATTAACTAAACAAAAATTGAAAATATAGATATCTCTTTAGTTAACATTTAATTTTACCTAAAGCATGAATGTAATCAATAAATGTAAATATTATTATATATTTATGTTAATTTTATTATTTTTGTGAAAATAATAGAGAAAATTAGCGTGGTTTGTACATAGCTTATCAATATCGGTTGACGAATAGCTCTATTTTTCCTAAGATTCGAGCGTGACAGTATACATAATCACTATAAAAATATGGTGATTATGCATGTTCAAATTTTAGATATATGTAAAATGGCCGAACTGCATGAAACACGTTTTTAAGGTCAATATCTAAGGTTAAACACTGCATTCATAATTCACCACATATTATTTGTATCTTCACCACAAATCATGAAGACTTAAAGAATTAATAGTTGTACTTAACGATCTAGCTTTTCTCCCTGTTGTAGCCTCTTTTTAGAATAGACTATCAGCCATTCTGCCGGACATACCATTGGCTAAGCGTGTCACTACCATCGTGACCACTAGGTGGTAGAGTTCCACAACGTCTCGCCTGGGTCTGGTATCACTGCCTTACCTCTTACTGCCACAATAGCTTTAGTGCTTGTCACTGTTGCGTTCCGACTTGAAAGGTAAGGTAGCCGGTGGCATGTGGCATTACCAACTCGCCTCATGGATACCAACGCACCTTTAACATCTTTGTTATCTATAAGTGATGATTTCTCTTTAAATTAGGAGAGCCATTTGCTTGCTATTTATCCTATGATGTAAAAAAAGGTAGATTTCCCTTGTTTCCTCTAAAATTTTATATTTGGTGTCTATAGCAGAAAAATGATTTGCTTGATTGTATTCCTATTAAATTAAATAATTAAATAATAACTTATATATTGAAACTAGTTTATACGACACTTGTTCTTTTATTTCACTATAAGTATTGATTAAATTATTAAACTGATCAACTGGTCTTGCTTTTTAAAGCATCTTCAGGACGTAATATTCTTGACTAATCAAGTGCCGATGATTGAAAATGTATCAAATAATAACGTCAATAATAAAGTCTCGAAAAAATCATTATCTTTGTTACCTTAAATTATTAAAGACAAAAAACAAGAAAAAAATAAACTTTAATATATTTTAATCTTCATTCATCAGCACTAGGAGAAAATTCATTATTCGAATTCTTACGTATGTAATAAGTCTTGAAGTCGCTTCAAAAAAGTGAAACCAGTTGAGTAATATGCTAAAATATACATTTGTGAAGGGAAATAAAAAAAGTGCATTTTTTTTAAATTTCGATAGAATTGCAAATGCAACTCTGCTATCAGTTGTTGCCAACTCTAGGAACTGTTCCCATTATCACAGAACCGGTCTCCTTCCAATATGGAGCGATTTGTCTCTGCGTACCGATACCCTAAAGCGAAAGTGTAACGTAGTCCTACGGAGCGGCGCCTTTTTTTTCGCTCGGCCGCTCATTCTCCATATATATAGCGATGTAAGACCCCAACATGCATCATTCACATTCAGGACTTCGCTGCCTTCAGTGCATCCAACTAAATACAGCGTCATGAAGTTCATGGTGTGTTCAATGTGTTTTGTGTAGTGATAGTGAATTTAACTTTAAAAATTTAAATTTTATCGTGATTTAAGGAATCAAAAAATTAAAAAAATATATATTTAATTTATAATTAATACATCTACAATCACCCAAAAATATAACATTTTTGATATTTTAGAATATTATTTCTTCAAAATATTTGTTTTGAATAAATATTTTTGAAAAACTTTAAATTATAAAAGTCAGTACAAGCTTGTGAGTTTTAAAATATAGATGTAGATATAACAATTTTAATATTTTATCTATGAATATAATTTTCATTATTTTATTTATTAGTTAAATAAAATTTATATCTTTGCAAGAAAGATTCCTTTTCTATGTCTAAATATGCATATTCATTTTCTAGCCTATTTTCAAATTTAGGGCAAAGATTAGGTTATGAATATTTTTTTTAAATTTAATTATTTTGTTTCCAGCTTGTGGCTGCCAGTCTGGTGGCTGTATTGGCCCTCACACATGCCGAGGAAGCAAAAGCAGCAGAAAAAGAAGTGGCAGTAACCGATGACAAAGCGGCAACTGAAGACAAGAAGCACGAGAAACGAGGACTCATTGATATTGGATCCGGTCACGGGTGGGACAGTGGTTATGGCGGTGGTCTAAGTGGAGGATACGGAGGCGGTTACGGAGGTGGTTACGGAGGCGGTTACGGAGGCGGTTACGGTGGTGGTTTTGGTGGTAGTCTTGGTGGTGATTTTGGTGGTCACCATGAGACGCATAAAACCATCACAGTAGTGAAAAATGTACCAGTTCCCTATCCCGTCGAGAAACACATTCCTTATCCCGTTGAAAAACACGTCCCAGTACCAGTTAAGGTACCAGTCCCACAACCCTACCCAGTTGTCAAACACGTGCCTTACACCGTCAAGGAGCTCGTCAAGGTACCTGTTCATGTACCTCAACCCTATCCAGTAGAAAAGAAAGTCCCATACCCAGTGCACGTGCCTGTCGATAGACCCGTTCCTGTTAAAGTGTACGTGCCCCAACCCTATCCAGTAGAGAAACACGTACACGTTCCCGTCAAAGTACATGTACCAGCTCCATACCCAGTAGAAAAGAAAGTACCATACCCCGTAAAGGTCCCAGTGCATGTACCAGCTCCTTATCCAGTTTACAAAGAGGTGCACGTACCCGTTAAAGTCCCAGTCGACAGACCTTACCCAGTACACATTCCCAAACCAGTACCAGTACCAGTTGAGAAACCCGTACCTTACCCAGTAGAAAAGCCAGTACCTTACCCAGTTAAAGTACCAGTCGACAGACCCTATCCCGTCCACGTTGAAAAACCAGTACCGTACCCCGTGAAAGTACCATACCCAGCGCCATACCCAGTAGAAAAACACATCCCATACCCTGTTGAAAAACATGTTCCCGTGCCGGTAAAAGTGCCCGTAGACAGGCCTTACCCAGTCCATATCGAGAAACACGTTCCAGTACACATTGAAAAACCTGTACCATATCCAGTTAAAGTTGCAGTCCCAGTTGTTGTCAGTCACGGCCATGAGTATGGACATCATGATAGCTATTAATGGCTGCAGGAAGCAGACGCTGTATTGTGATATGTAACTCTAAGCTTAGCACCTAAACACGAGCGGAGGCCATGGGGCTAGAAAAAAAATGTGATAATTTATCCCCAAGGCCTTCGACCGTTTTGCACTGAAATCTTTTTGTATAATATTGTTTTCTTTACTGTTGCGTTTTTTTTTTTGAGTAAATGTACCTGTTATGATAAGTCGAATTTCTTTTGTAAGTTAAGTAATAAATGCATGGCGATGCCAAAAGTGAATGATTACTTTCATTTTACGCTCTATTGTTTTAATACGTAATTAGTCTATGATTATATACAGGATGGTTTGCGAAATATGCCCTAGTTTAGTATGGCATCGCGAGCCATTAGATCGGTTGTATATTTCGAAATACTTGACAATATACAATTGTTTTGCGTAAGTTACCCTATCACTTCATCTGGGCTTATAAGACGCAAAATATTAACATTGTAGCTTAACAAATAGTGCTGTGATGCAATGATTACAACGTATAAGACAATAATTAGACTTACTTGAAGGTTAACTTATTAATATTATAATTTTGTGAAATAATTTTACATATATAAAATTATTAGACAGAAGTTTCTACTGTTATTTAATAATTACACAATATTTTATTTTAGTTTTTCGACGTTTAATTTTAATAAGATTCATTTGTTTTTTGTACAATACATAAACATACCTAATTAATGATAAAACATCTAGCCCTAATTATCATTTATAATTATAAATTTAAATAATCCAAAATATCGTGTCACATTATATCACATAATATCATTTGCATATCTAAAGTATGCTTTATTAGCTTTATAGCTATATTTTTTTTAAAAATCAATGCAGCCACCGACATTATTATTCAAGATAATATATTGATGAAGTGTAAGTAACATAAAAATTACACAAATTGAAAAAATATGTATGTGTTAAAACAAATCACTTTTAACATCAAAAACCTTGATCCAATGTGAAAAGTTAATTATATCGTGGCCAATTTTTAATAAAAATTATTAATTGATACAGTATTAAAACCTGTTTTTATTTTAGTATGAAAACGTTAACATAAATTTCAGTATTCATATTAATTGTTTGTAACTTATAAATGTTTAAACTTTCGCGGTTCTCAATGTGGTCTGTCTTCGATTGATTTTTTGCTCATTTATACTAACATCAAGTTTAATATATTGCCATTGATTATTTCGAAAAAAATATTTACTAAAATATAAAGCCTAACGACAATATAATCATATGCCACTATGTAATTTCATAGTTATTTCGTTATATTCTTTATGACTGGGTCTAACTTTTGCAAGACATAATTTGACAAGTGAGCGCAACATAATATTTATGATAATAATTAGTTATTAATGTAATATTTCACTCTTACAAAAGGTCAGGTATATTTTTAAAAAAAAAGTATATAGTTATTACTTTGACTATGTGCAAAACTAGGCTATTCGAATTTTATTGTGAGTCTTTATAGGTGTCTGCTAAAACATTATTAAGTTCATACTTTTTACTTTTATCGATTTTAAAAGGCATTATTGCGACCAAATATTTAATATTTACTTACCACTTATATTGAAAACCAAAACCCGCTCACTTTGTTAGGCGTAAAATAATAATAAAATTCTAAATGATAAAAATATTATATTTTATAAAATAAATATTTGTCATAAAATTTTCAAAAAAAATTAACTGTACTGACAGACACCACAGATTTTATATTACAGTATAGATATTAACGAATTGCGTGTTACATTACGGAAATTACAGTAACTTAATTTGTAACGTATCAGGAATATGCCATCCTCCAAAGCTAATACAGCTTCATCAAACGCGTAAATATTAAATTACCAATTAATTAATTTTAATATCTTCTATACAGTATAATATGTTCCTGTGAATGATTTGACTGATTAGTTGAATAATTTTAGAAATCGGTTAATAAACACTAAGTACGTACAATCAATTATGAATTATATATCGTTTTAATAAGTAAACTACATAGTTAATTTTGAATTTGGACTCCAGGGTTACAGCAGAATATATTGTTGTAGAAATAGCATTGAATCCTAAACTTTTAAGAATCTTTAATAATATTATTACACTGTTTCGTCTTAATAGACTCATAAAGATTGCTGGTAAATCTTTCATCATTTTTGGGAAACTAATAGTGAAGCCTTTCACATTACCCCACAAAAAGTAACTTATTCTATGGTTAGTATAACAGGATGATACTGATATAACTCAAGTTACTACACAATTCTCGTATCGAAGTCAGTTAACTTTTATATTTTTTAACTACATATACCTATTGCTAAATTAGTTTGCTTGCTAATTTATTAACATACAAACCTCATATAAGTGTTTATCACTATTCTAATAAAAACATAGTGATGATTAATCACTACTATCGTAAAATTTTAAGTACCTAACTTAGGGTAAATATTTTAACTAGGAACATATTGTGTCATATTTGGGTTCCAGCTTGGAGACCAAGGAGTAATACTTTCACATCCGAGCTATCAGATAACAATACGCTTTTAATATCTTTGTTGTATATAAGACAATGACGTTTGATTCTGAGTACGAGAAAATACTCGTACTTACTCGTAAATACAAACCCCCTTGTAGTAATTTTCGTGGTCGCATTCACCGAAACGGGTCGACCAATATTTATGACTTATTTTTTGATTTAGTATCAAAAACACACATCCCCATTAGCCCTCACCCCACCAAAATATTCAATATAAATCCATACGAATATTATAAATGCAAAAATAACTGATTTGAATGAAATTTGGTACAAAAATAGTTTGAGACCCAAAAAATGACAAGAGTAAATTTTATCCCGGTTATCCCACGGGATCGGGAATTACGTGGGTAGAACCCCGCAACAGTCTATCTTTTAAACCACGGTAATAAGGATTAACTTAAGCTACTTTTACTTTGGATTTTTCCACGTGAACGAAGTCACAGGCACAGATAGTGATTTATATGGTTAACAATATTTGCCGGGTCACCTGGTTTATAATAACTTGACAAAGTATTATCACATCGGTTTCGTTGCGGACGTTTCGTAGACAGAGTGAACAAAACGTCTATAGACTTTTCAATTCACCACGATTCATCGATTGTTCAGTTGGCGAGATATATTGTAACCCCCACTGCCGCATTTTACTGATCTGATAAGGATTATCGCTTATTATTAGCAAT
This sequence comes from Apodemia mormo, assembly GCA_036924255.1. NCBI lineage: Eukaryota > Metazoa > Arthropoda > Insecta > Lepidoptera > Riodinidae > Apodemia > Apodemia mormo. Next base: position 40,401,599 of record JAUPFN010000009.1, on the reverse strand, counting down.
AACCAGGAACAGCAACTTAACGTGCTCACCTGAGGTCCGGAGATGGTAACACACTACCTCCGGACCTCGGGATACAGAAATGTGCAAGTTTGTATGACGCAATGACAGCTAAATTTGTGCTAGCATCCTTCGCATAAAAATATTTTTATTTTTTTCGTAATTTGAAGAGGTAAATAATAATATAATAGAGAAAATATATGCAACTAGCTACAGCGCCCAGCCCGCTGCATTATAAAAGTTTTTAGTGAATCCCACGGGATAACCTAGCGAAATAAAATGTAGCTTATGTGCTATTTCAGATCATCGTCTACCTGTGTGCCAAATTTCATTTAAATCCGTTCGATAGTTTTTCCGTGATTGAGTAACAAACAACCATCCAAACATCCATCTATCCAAGCATTTTAACTTTCGTATTTATAATATTAATATAGAATATAGATTAAAAATCGGTCTTAGAAGATACTTATTCATGTTTAGAAATAAAGACGTATCTAGTAATATTATAATATTAGAATAGTTTGTGAAAATAATGATAAACACAGATTAATTGCTTGTTAAAATTAATTTGCGTTTCGAAAACCGTAAGTCGTATCGGTCGTCGTAGTCGGCCGTAAGTCTAATAAGTTCACCCCTAAGCCATAAAGCAAAAAACAACTATAACAATAAAAACATAAATCTATATTAAAGAATCACCATGTGTATATACCAAATCAATGTAATGAAGATTCCACATGTTTGCTTATCAGTCAAACTTACATAAATCGTTATATCGATGGATGTATGTTACATTGGTTATAATCAACGGTTCTCACCCATTTTTGTGTGAGATACAAGTGGCGTAAGTGGCACGTTAACTTGCGACGTATGTGCTACGTTTTACATACGTTGCATTTGAATTTGTTATTTTAGTGCAAAATTATGTAGCCTTTGTTACGAAACGATGTTTCGCACCATCAAAAGTAGTGTTACGTTGATGAATAAGGAAACGTTTTGTTATTTACGTAGGTATGTAATTATTTTAAAATCAGTAGTTAATGAATATAGAGCATAAATAAATAAATATGTTCATCCTTGCGGGTTACAGTTGACTAGTCAAAAGTACCAGTAAAGATTGATTCGAATCAAACATTTAATTCACCGCGATTCACCGGTTTATCGGTTGGCGACATAATTGGTGATGCTCATCGTCTCTTTTTACCACCGATCGACCAGATTAGTATAATAGTTGGTTTCTTGTGATAACCGGAAACGATAACTTAACGCTCTCATCGAGCGAGCGATAGCTAAAATTTCGATTTGTGAGAAAAAAATTGAAAAACGAACAGCTTTTACTCAACCAGGGAATCGAAACCGAGATCTCATGATCTAAACGCCAACCATTGGGGCAGAGACAGTTTAATATTAATATTTTCATTAAAAAAATTGGCCAAGTGTGTGTCGGACTCGGCCACGAAGGGTTTTCTTGCATTATTATTTAAATAAAACGGCTTAATATGACGTTTGTTGTAAGGGAACTTATTTAAATATTTATTTTATTCCGTTTTTAGTATTTGTTGTTATATTGGCAACAGAAATACACCATCTGTGAAAACTTAAAAATGTCGAATTATCAAGGTTCATGCGATACAGCCATTGACAGGCAGATGGACGGACGGATAGTGGAATTTTAGTTATAAGGTTGCGTTTGTACCGTACTCGTAACCCTAAAAAGAAACAAATGAAAATTATCACGCCGGTTTCAGAGTGGACTAAATATCATTTGACATTAAGACATCTCCCACGATTTACCAGTTCGCCATCGCGATCGCCGCACTTTTTAATCTGTCCGCCTGGTAAATGGTACCTATAATAGCTTTAATTGTTCTCCAAAGCTGAAAGATATAGTTGCTACATCAATTTCTGAATAACAAAAGGCCACTTAGATTTTTCAAAAAAGCAAAAATATTTTTTTTCCACTCAAAACCAAACCCGTGACCTAACGGCGGAACTAGGTGACCACTACACTAGCAAAATTTACAAAAAAAAATATCTGTAAACTGGTTGATTCTGCAGGGAATTTACCGCTAAATTAAAGTATTTTGAGCTAAACTATAAGCATAAAATTTGCAGGGGTTCAAAACATTAAGTTTGTTAATAGTGACAGTATTTGATATTTGAAAAGCTGTATGTAAATGCTGTTTGATTTTGATCTTTTAAATGGCATTCTCGTTGGGTTCAATTGAGCTCTAAAATAAATTGGCTAAAACATGTCAATGTAATATAAAAAAAGGCTTTTTTCAAACATTTTCGTCATTGATAAATCCCGAATAAATCAACTGATTTTGATAGAATTTACGATTTTTGACTTAGTTTTATTAAGTAAAAGAGCTAATAACATTTTTAAATCAATTGGTGTGTTAGCCTGAAACTTATTTAAAAAAATGAAGTAAGTTCGATGTTAAACATCATAATTTTAAGATTTGAAAAACTATAATTTTTTATAACTTGAAATGACATTTGACGTATTTTTTAAATATTAAAATATTGCAAAAAGTGATAAATCGACTGGTTGAAAAATCTCGATTATATGATATGAAAAATCGCCAACCGATCACTTAACCAATCCCGAGCAACGCTGTTTTATCAGAAACTGAACAAAAAACACATTCTTTGAATTGCCTGACCCAGGAATCGAACCTGGAAGAACCTGATATGATCAACACCGATACTGGAACACTAAACCACGGAGGCGATACATAATATATTTTGTAGATAAGTTTGAAGTTTTTTTACGCAAACCTTACTCTATATAATCATTATAGATAAAAACTGTGATGAAAACCCATAAATTGTTATACTACGCATCATTATCTTCCCATAGATTTGTTAATTTGTTTTTATCAGAAAACTGAAAAAAAAAACACTTTTTTTCGAAAATATCCCGGGACCTGACGGTCACCATCGACACCGGGTCACTAGACCACAAAGGCGATTTAGAAAGTTAAAAATTAAAAAATATATATATTTGGTCAAATTTTACACTTTAGCATTCAATGGTGAAGTATAAAAATCCATCGGATATAACCTATTTGTACATTTGTCTATAATACGTGGCTCCTAATACTCCGCGTTACTCAACACGATCTAGAAGCGGCAAGCATCGCATTAGTAATGACAATTATGTGACGCAATAACACAATAACATGGTGATTGACGCATATTACCAACGACTTATAACTTAGACTAGACTATGCAAACATAATTCGGTATATAAAGTAATCAGCACCACATACCCTCTTTAGGGTTCCACGTTCCAAGGGTAATAATTTTCAAACGCAGCAAAACTGCAGTAATAGACTTCCCATTCCATCTCTAAAACCCAGCCTCAGATCTTTAAAATGGGGCCACACGGGCAGTATATCCTCTCAAATTAAAATGGGGCCACTCGGGCAGTATACCCTCTCAAATTAAAATGAGGCCACACGGGCAGTATATCCTCTCAAATTAAAATGAGGCCACACGGGCAGTATATCCTCTCAAATTAAAATAGGGCCACACGGGCAGTATACGCTCTCAAATTTAAATGGGGCCACACGGGCAGTATATCCTCTCAAATTAAAATAGGGCCACACGGTAGTATATCCTCTCAAATTAAAATGGGGCCACACGGGCAGTATACGCTCTTAAATTTAAATGGGGCCACACGGGCAGTATATCCTCTCAAATTAAAATAGGGCCACACGGTAGTATATCCTCTCAAATTAAAATGGGGCCACACGAGCAGTATATCCTCTCAAATAAAAAAAGAGTTTTCAAAATCGATTCATAAACGACCGAGTTCTGAGGTAACATAAAAAAAATACAGCCGAATTGATAACCTCCTCCTTTAGGGGAGACCAACAGAGTCCTCTTTTAGGGGAGTTTGTTGACCAACGGGACTGTGTTAATGCGTTTGCGTTATCCATTTAATTATTCATTTTATTTTATTTCCTAAGAAACATACAAAAAGATGGCTCTTCTGATGGAAAGAGATAACTATCACCTATAATCACCAATGACGTTAACGGTGAGTTGCTATCTACGTAATGGGATAGTAATACCACATGCATAGGTTACCTATCACCTATCACGTAGGTGTCTATCAGTCATATGGCTTTATCTCTTCAAAGATAAGAGGTAAAAACTAAAAACGGCGGCTATCACAACAAATAAAAAAACATTTAAATTTTGATCCCAAAGGGGTTTGGTCCAAAAGTATCTCAAAATCTTACTTTTGACAAATCCGTACAAGTAACTTCAGTTATTATAGCTTAGTGGTACAGAACCTTACGTATACTAAATACTAATACGACTCACATTCAGTGCACATTTTTCATATATTAATTTAAAAATTATTAAAAATGAAGTTATTTTAGACAAACAATTTCAATGGTTTTGCAGAACAGTCTACACTGTTTTATTTGTAATTTTTTAAATCACACATATCCATGCTAAAATAATAATACGAAAGTCTGTCTACATATCTATGTACCCGTCTATATGTCTCTTACGCTTTCGTGGGTAAGCCGCTGAACCGATTTTGATAATATTTGTTATAGAGATAGTTATAAATCCGAGGTCAAATATAGGCTTATGTATGTGGCATTATCTCGCCACAAGATAGCAACGCACCATTTAAATTTTTGATGTCTACGGGCGATGGTTGACCGCCCTGTTGGTCGAATGGTTAGTGACCCTGACTACGCAATCGACGGGGCTCAGGTTCGATCACCAACAAGGACTGAACCAACAAGAAGGTGTTTGGTTGTTTATTAAATATATTCTAGTATTTATATATGTATTATTATCGTTGACTAACACCCATAACACAAGCAAATAATTTGCTTACTTTGGGGTTAGATCAGTCAGTGTAATTTGTCCCATGAATATTTATTATTATTTATATTATTATTATTTATTTCCATCAGGAGATCCATCTGCTTGTGAGCTATCTTAAAACATAAAAAATAGGCTGCTATTCAAAAACCAACCCCTAAGAGCCGGAAGTAGAGTATGAAGGTTTGTATGAAAAACTATATCGACGACGTAATAAGCTACGCACGGCCGAAGCTAAATATTAATTATTTATTTAAATAACTTATTATTCTTATTTTCCGATAATTGTGAAACTCTTATTTAATCATATAGTTATTTTAAGTTCATTATTTAATCTACTTCAACCAGTTCACCTCGTTCAATAGTTCTGCAAAATATATCGCACCCATAGACCACATGAACAAATTTTACTCCGTAATCGCACCATTTTTTTAAATTTAAATCATGACATATTAAAATATTTTATTTTTTATTAAAATATTTTATCATATATGTATATGAAAATAAAATGTAACGAAATTAAGTTTTTAAGAAATCCTTATATTTTTAATTAGACTTATATATGTACTTAACGATACCTCACACACACCTCATATACCACATTCGAGAAAATGTGGACATCCCCTTTTTTCCTGTAGAGTTTATGAAAAAGACCCACGATTAGCCCATTATGATGTACCAGATGTCCAAATGCGTAAAATTGAATGCATATCTAATCTAGGTAGATTACGCTTTTTTATATCATGAGATGTCAAACATGCAGATGGCTCTCCTGGTGGAAAGGGAAACCATCGCCTATAGACACCAAAGATGTTAATCGTGCATTGCTATCTGTATGGCGAGATGGCAAGTCGAAACACGAAAATCGCAAGCTTTGACGCAATTGTGGTAAAAAATTGTTATCCAGAAGAACTGAAAAACTTATTTGTAACATACCCACCAGGTATTCAAACCTAGAATGTCATGCGTTATATCGAAGCTAGTATCGCTAGACCGTTGAGACGAATACGATTTATCAAAGTTTGGTAAAATACGTGAACAGTACTTATTATTAGATGGGGATATATTGAAACTTCCGTGAACAGTTTAAGCAATCTACTTTATATTCTAAAAAGATCAAGAACTCTGTTGTTTTACATTCAACTTATTTTTACGTAATGGTAGCTGCTATCTCGGATCTGAGCGTACAAACGGATATAGATTAAATAATGTAGCGAATTATCATCACGCCGGGTTACTTTGAGCTCACTTGAGGTGGGCAGATTGAATCAATCAATTAATGTTCCAGTTCAATTTGATATTTTGGTCGATTTAAATTTACCATAATTGGAAAAAGTTGTTTTAAAACATTGCCTTGTAAAATGGTGTCTATTCCTAAAAGAGCCCTGATAAACACTGTGAAAATAAACAGAACCGATGAAGACGCGGGTATAAGTTAGTTAAAGTAGTAATTAAATGAAACGTACTTTAAGCAACTTAATTTATAAACCTAATTTAACTGTGGCAGGAGTCACAGTCCAGCGCAAAACTGTGACGGACGAATTGCACACACACATTGCGTCTAGAGGTTGGAACGCCATGGCTTGTGGATTTCTCAGTTTGTTGCGACATTCTGACCTTGGCTTTACTTTTAACATTATAATACACTTTACGTAGGAAACTGCGCAGATATTAAGCTTATTACACAATATGAATTTGTATAATAAATTAATACTTTATTTTTTTAATTAAACTTTATTGTATACCAAAAATATACATTTTCGTACAAAAGACAAACTTATTGCCAGTTGGCATTATCCACCAGTCAACCTTTAGTTCAACAGAATGTAGCTGTGAAGGTACCACTGAACAACTTAGATTACATGAAATTAATATATATTATAATACACACAAATTCATATTATAATATTTATATACATACATATACTTACTTAGACATAAAACACATATACATTTTTTCAGTAATAAACGAAATGCTACATTGTGTATAAATTAGGGATGGGCCGAAATTCGTTTTACATTCGGTTTAACCGAATTTCGGCAGCTTGAACCGAACTTCGACATTCGGCCGAAATTCGGTTTAAATGCCGAACATTCGGCACTAGAAAAAAGTATCTTCTTGCACTATTTTGCTTGAAATCTACGCTAATGTTATAAAGAGGAAAGATTTGTATACTATATTTTTATATATTGCATAATCTAAACTCAAAAACTACTACACCGATTTGAAAAAATCTTTCACCATTAGAAAGATATGAAATCATCCCCGAGTAACATAGGCTATAACTATACTTTCGTAAATAATCCGTAAAACGGTTGACCCAGCAGGCCATCCCTGAAACATCCCGGTAAATAAAAAAACATTAAAACGAAAATGAAAAAACTTCAGCATAGATTTTTGAGTTCGAAGAGTTCAAAAAATATGTAAAATGGTTGACCCGGCAGGTCATCCCTGAAACTTCCCGCTAGATTTTTATCTATATCTTAGCATATCACAGATTTTTTCAGAGTTCAAAAATCTTAAATTTGTTACAAATATTCGTTTGTACATAGAAGTCGTTGTAAATGACAGTAATTTCAAAATTTTTGAAATGCTATATATTTTAGAAACGATGATTGATTTTGGTCTTTCAAATGGCATTCAATGCAATTTTTGACCTCTAAAATTTTTTTATAGCTACGTAATCTAGTCTCAGAAATGTCGAAGCAATATCAAAAAAAAATTTTTTTCGAATTTTCGATATTACTAAATCTCAAAAAAATCGACCGATTTTGATGCAATTTGCTTATTTGACGCAATTTATAGAAAGAAAAGCTGATTAGACTTTTAAGTCAATCGGTAACACACACATACATACAGACATACTGACGTCACGAAACTAGTCAGAAAATGTTCCATACGTAGCGGGAAGTTAAAAATCTAAAGTTTGATATAGATGAAGATGCATATATTTTAAAACATAATGATTTAGATCTTTTTAATTGCATTCAACGTAATTTTTACCTTTAAATGGTTTTATTAGCTCCAAAATCGGTAGGTTAAAAAATGTCGAAAAAAAGCCGCGGTAGTACGTACTACCGAGAGCCGCGGTAGTACGTACTACCGCGGCTCTCGTTGAGTGTAGTAGTGCTCGTGTCTCCTGAAGATGCTTCGGTTGCGAAGTGAAACGTGCGTTGAGTGCGTCAATTGTATGCTTTTGTGTTTGGTGCTGTCGTGGTATAAAGTGTGGTGTAAAGTGTGGTGGACGAGGGTGGATAACTGTGCCGCTGGGGTCTTCATTATTTTCAGACCTACGGAAGTTTGTTCCATTTCTTACACCGCTTTTATATGTTTTCCTTTTCAGTAACATCACAAAGGTACACTTAAAGTTCGCGGAAAATTGCAAAATAACTAGTTTTCTTCGTCTTACTAAGTTATGTCAAAAAACACTTTTCTAAAGTTTTTCATCAACGATAGCTCTTGAGCGGAAAAACCGATTTTGATGCAATTAATGCACTGAACGCAGTTTTTGTAGGAATAGAGCTGATTAGATTCTGTACCTAATCTATACATTTATGTATTTAGATTATACAAAGTTATTTATTTATGTATGTTATTTATGTACAAAGTTATGAGATGTTTATAGATACACATATATACAGACATGCTGACCTCATTGTGAAAATAGTCGGAAAAGATTTCTAGGACCTCAAAACGTGGAGATCTGGTTAAAATTCGATTTTCAAAAATTGGGGCAAAATCAGTAACTTCCTTATCTATATACCTACATAGCAGAAAGTTAAAAATAAAAATCCATGCCTAAATTGGAACAATGTAACTCAATGTATCAAAATTTTGCTGTTACGTCATTAATTCACGTGCGTTGCGAAACCCATTAACAATATCCTATATATCTATACTAATATTATAAAGTTGTAGAGTTTGTTTGTTTGTTTGGTTGTACGCGGTAATCTCGAAAACTGCTGAACCGATTTGATTAAGTCTTTTTGCGTTGGATAGCCTGTTTATCGACGAAGGTTATAGGCTATATAACATCTTGCTACGACTAGTAAGAGCGGAGTAAACAAAGTCCGCGCGGACGAAGTCGCGGGCAACAGCTAGTCCATACTAAAATTATAAATGGGAAAGTGTATCTGTTTGTTTGTCCGTCTTTCACGGCAAAACGGAGCGACGAATTGACGTGATTTTTTAAGTGGAGATAGTTGAAGGGATGGAGAGTGACATAGGTTACTTTTTTCTCTTACTTTACGAGAGTGAAGCCGGGGACAATATAATAGCTAGTAGTAAATAGTAAAATAGGTAAATAGCTAGTAGAAAATAATTAAATTTTAAGCAAATTCGTAAAAAAGTCACGACGTGTTGCTTTTAAGAAAGCTCCCTAAAATTAAACTGAAGTTCGGCCGAAATTCGGCCGAATTTCTTATTTTCACCGAATGTTCGGCCGAAGTTCGAATTCGGTTCAAACCACATTCGGCCCATCACTAGTATAAATATTCATGTATATTATAAAATTTTATTGTTATAAAATTAACAATAAAATTGTATAATATACATGAATTTTCATCGCCTCTGTGGTCTAGTGGTTCGGTGTCGGAGTTGACCACATGAGGTCCCGTGTTCGATTTTTTGGGTCGAGCAATTAAAAAATGTGTTTTTTCAGTTTTTTGATAAAAACAACATAGTCCGGGATTGGAAAGTGCCCGGTTGGCCGTAGGCATGCCACCTATTACATTGTGGTGGGACCAAGTATCTTCTGCTAATGATGAGTGCACTAGTTGTACCTCTGCCTACCTCTTCGGGTATACGGGCGTGAAGATACTACATTAATTTTTGGACGACAAATGGAACTTAAATACAATGTTAAATTGTTTGATATATTTTGATAAATTAATAAATTTATTAATTCACTGACATAGATATTAATATTTTTATTTTACCTTAATATAAATTTTAATGTATTTTTACTAACTGAGAATGACATTGGTTTTTACATACTCATTTTAATTTTAAGTCAGAATATAATGTGCTACGTATATTTATTGACATTCAAAAGTATTATGCATGTGGCATTAGACCTCGCCACAAGATAGCAACGCAACATTATCACCTTTGGTGTCTATAGGCGATGGTTGACTCTTTCCATCAGTCGACCCATCGCTTGTATATTATCTTATGATATAAAAAAATCCTACTTTCAATTAAATTTTGAACGTTTTACTCTACATATGTATATTATACGAAGTGTCCGATCTGGCTTCACACAGTTAGTTATATTTATTAAGAAAATTAAACCAAATCTCCCTTTTACAGAGATGATTCCATTTACAGATTTAGCTACTACTCTGCTAGGCATTGGCTATACGTGTTACTATCATCTTGACTTCTAGGTGATAGAGTTCCGCAACCTCTCATCTGGGTAGGTATATGGTAACACAGCCTTACCTATTCCTCCCGCAATAGCTTAAATGCTTTTCATAATCATATTATGGTTTGGAGGGTAAGGTAGCCGGTAAACTTATGCATGTGACATTAACAGACTGCCACAAATGATGTAGGGGACAGTGCTACCAGAAGATGAAAATGTGGAGCTTACGGAAAAATAAATACAAAATATCTTGTGGACGAACCAAGTATCCTTTTTTATTGGGCAATGTATAGGCTTTTAAAATAAACTTCCCGATACTATTAGAGTTCTACCAATAAACAAATTTGAGAAATGTCTTAAGATAAAACTGTGTGAAAAAGGATATTATAAAATCTCAGATTATTTAGAAGACTAAAAACTAAAAAGCTTGCAATCGTTTGCTGCTCATACTAATCTCATAACTTTTTTGTGATATGAAATATTTCTTGTAATATTTTAACACATTTATTGTATACTAGCTGTTGCCCACGACTTCGTCCGCGCGGACTTCGTTTACTCCGCACAGCTCCTCCCCCGTAGGTGATAGCGTGATAATATGTAGCCTATATGTTGACCCGACCTGTTAGTAATATTCATGCAAAATTTGAAGTAAATCCATGCAGTAATTTTTGAGTTTATCCCGGACATACATACAAACAAACAGACAAAAATTCTAACAACTATATTTTTGGCTTCAATATCGATTGTAGATCACGCTCCAAGTATTCTTTAAAAAAAATATTCAATGTACAGTTTTGACTTTCCTACGATTTTATTATATGTATAGAAATTAAATAGACAAAAAAGCCCGCTCAGTATAATCCGCAGGATTTAATTAGTAGTAATCCTTAAAATGTCGACTCTCCAAAATTGACTGTTAAGGTTTATTTGACTAAGAAACATTATTTTAATTGATTTAATTGTATCATAGATGAAATAAAGATCTCACAGATTTAGCTGGCTCGCCAGGCGAAAAAGATGGAGAATGGCCGTGCTGTAAGGCGAGCTTTCTAGGGAAGGCTGAATGGTGCGCGACCAGTTGGACGTACCAGTTGCCGTTGAATTAAAGATATTTGCAAAGACCTGCGAGAACTTGAAGTACAAATCTGGTAGGATTTTGGTGCAGGACATACTTAAACGGAAAACTAACTTGTTTTAAAAGGCCAAAACTCATTTTGAGTCACGGAGTCATACTAGTTAGTTAAAAGTAAAATAAGTGACTTCCAATTTCCTGTATCTCTGAACCCTGGGATCAGATCTTCACCAAATTTGTATGAAACCAAATGGTGTTACACTCCTTATCAAAGAAGAATTTTCCAAGTTGGCCCAGGCGTCTATGTGTAGTCGAGGAATAGACATATTCTGAAGAATTAAGAACCTCTTTTTTGAAGAAGTTAAGATGTTAATGGTGCGTTGCTATCTTGAAGTGAGGTCTAATGCCACATGCATACGTTTACCGGCCACCTTAGCCTCTAAACTGGAACACGACAATGACAAGCACTGACGCTATTGCGGCAGGAATAGGTAACGCATCATTAACATCTTTGGTATCTGTAAAATATGGTCATCTCTTTCTGTTAAGAGACCCATCTACTTGTTTGTTATCTTGTATTATAACAAAAACTTCACAAAATAAGGTCTGGGACAGGCATTTGAATATATAATTTATGTAAATACTATAAAAATCACTTTTAATTTAAACAAACTACCTATTATAAAACAACAGTTGACCTTCACCTGTGGTCACTGACATACATTCCACCACAATGCCAATAAATTGTTCCTTGATGACAATAGCTGCTATAAGCTCAAGCTTCGAGACTGAGGCAGTTTTCTCTGATATACAGAGAATAATGAATTATTCATTGGAATTTTAAGCGTTATTGGCAATTAAAATGCGAGGTTATCACCTTCAGCTGCCTTTAATGTCAGGGGTGTAAGTCTAATCAGGTTTCTCGTGGGATAGGGGTTAACCAATTTGGTTCAGATCATGAGGCCCTGTGTTCAATTCCTGAAGCAAAAGAGTTATTTTCGAAATTTTTAATAGAGTCTAAATTTCAGTAGTATCTCAGTCTGATAGTTGTATATTATTACCACCTCGAATGGGCACATCAAGCCTCCTGTGTAAAGTCCTAAATCGCTAAAAGTAAGTAATGATCGTTCTTGAGTCGATAAATCTGTACGCCAATAAGGAATCGATCGAAAGGTCGACTGTAATCAAAACTAATTTTGTACTCCTATCACAGAAACAAAATTGAAAAAAAATTATGTGATCGGGAATCACCGTTCGACAAACTGGTGGAACGTCTCATTTTTTATATTATAGGAAATGAGCAGATGGTTGTCCGAATGGAAAGAGAGCCATCCCCTGCCGTACCCTCCGAGCCGACTGCGACAAGCAGCAACAGGAATAAGCAACATGATGTTAGTAACAAGTCTTGTACTCTTGTCATGTCTGCCTTCCCTGGCATTTTACGAGTTACCGCTGCTTTACTGCTATAAAGTAACTTCAGACACGTCTTGCCTGGCAGAACAGCTGATTATCTATTTTTCGAAAAGGGACCCGGATCAACACAGAGATGAAGTAACTCTTGTTTAGTGAAGTGCTATTAGATTCCCCCAAGGATGCTTCAGTTACGATGTCAAACGCGCATTAAGTTTGTGTATAATGTGTTTTTGCACCCTAAGTGCCGGAGCGAACGTGTGGTTGATGTGGGAGAATAACAAGGCAACAACAAGGAAAACAAAAGTTTGTGTGTCGAAGTGATATTGGATTCTTCTAGTGAAGTGCTGTTAATGCCTCTAGTGTGACGTTAAGTGTGGCGGCCACTGAAAAACATTAGGAAATATCGAGAAAAATAAAATTTTGTTTAGTAAAGTGCTATTTGATTGCTCTGAGGATGCTTCGGTTACTATGACAAACGTACGTTTAGTTCGTGTATTGTGTTTTTGTTTATCCATCCCGCACCGGATACACCGGTAGTGTCTAGTAGACGTGGGAAAACAATTGAACAACAACAAGAAAACGATTTTTTTTTGTTTTTAGTGAAGTGCTATTGGATTCCTCCGAAGATGTTTCGGTTACGATTTTAAACGTCTAGTTCGTGTATTGAAACAGATTGAATAAAAGAGCGATTGTCTACAGCTGATATTAAAATCGCAGATTTAGTATTTATGTTATACCTAACATGAAAATATGTAATAGACTAGCTGTTTCTTGTGATTTCGTTCGCGTGCCCAAAATCATTACTTTCTTTTGCTTAATTACGTAAAAATTATTGCCTATGCCATTTGTGGATGATGTAGGTTTCCTAATGGTAAAAGAATTTTTTAGATAGATTTAGTAGTTTAAAAGTTTTTTCGCTACTAACAAAAATATAGTTTTTTTCTATTATATTATTACCCATAGAGCGGTTATATAAGGTACAAAAATATTTTCGTATTGTTCATACTAAAAAAAATTTTTTTAAGGTATAACTTTTTATTTATTTATAATATGTACGTGCCGTTTTGATCGATGACTTGTTGCCATCTTGTGGGTCCCATTCCTGTAGAAATTTTGAGAGTTTGGAGTAAAAAATCTGACAGGTAGTGTTCACAGTGTTCTTTTGAGGTTAGCTTTATGCTTCCTAAAGAGTACTGCAATGACCGAAACAGGTGGAAATCTGATGGAGCATATGGTCAGGGCAATACCGAGGATGCATCAACACATCCCAGCCAAACTCTCTTAATTTTTGCTGCGTGGCTATAGATTAGTACGGTCTGGCGTTGTCATGGTGGAAAACCACGCCCTTCTGATTCACCAACTCCAGCCGGTTTTTCTCAATAGCTTTTTTAAACTCATCAGTTGCTGACAGCAGAGGCCAGAATCGATGGTTTTACCCGGTGGCAAAAGCTCATAGTGCACTTTGTTCCGAGTCAGATCGGGCTTTGCAACGGTCTGTGGGGCTTGTCCATGCTCCGACCATGATCTTTTTCGCACATTCTTATCGCAAGTCACCCATTTTTCATCACCCGTAATCAACTATTTAAGAAGTAGTTCGGAGTTGTTATGTTTCAACAAAGAATCGCAAATGGAAATACGTTGAACTAGGTCCGTAAACCGCACAAATTTTATTTGCGACGTTCTTCGCATTTTTACCTTTTTTTAATAAAACTTTAAAATGTACCGAATTTCTTCGTCACATACGTTCATTTTGCTTGCTTGAAAAACAATTGAAAAATGGCGAGAACTAGTTTTTTTTTTTACTTATTGCATCTTCAGAATGTCACAATTTAATGGTATTAAAACCAGCCAGTTAGATTCAGTACAGCCAAGTGGTTTGATTACTAATAATACATTCAAAATACGAAAATACTTTTGCCTCGACCTATTATTATATTACTATTCCATATTAGTATAATAAAATTTTACTTAAATTTTCAGTTGTACATCTTATTGTATTCAAGGTTTTACTTTCGACTGAACGTCAGCATGACGGTTTGTTTTCGCTTTCATTCACTCTCGTTTTCATCGCAATGTGGTACAAAATGAGGTTAGTAGAATATAGAAGCCTGTTCTGACTTGTGCCACAATGACTCAACCTCTGTAGTACCCGTGACATTTGCGGTGAGCGGTTATCTAAAGTCTAAACCTTTATTCACTTTTTAAGTGTACTTAGTGCATTAAGAATCTTCACGCCCATATCCCCGAAGAGGTAGGCAGAGGTGCAACAAGTGCATCCACGATTAGCCGCAGATAATTGGTCCCACAAATGTGATAGGTGGAAAGCCTATCGCCAATCGAAATTATTAGATAGTGCATTAAATTTTCTTAGTTATTAGATAGTGACGTAGACGTCAAGTGCTTATCACCTATTTCAAGCAGTAAACAAGACCGACAAATTTAGGGCCTTACTGGAGGTACGAGGGTAGTAATAAACTCCCCCCCAGACTCCGAACTGCTCGCTTTCATGCGTTTTTCTTAGAAATAGGATTTTCGAAAAAACTAGTAAAACTTGAAATATCAATAATACTTTTGTCCGAAGCGGTGATCGAACTTTGGACTATGATCTAATCTGCATAGGCTTACTGCTAGTGCACGAGATTCCTAATTTGCAATATATTAACGTTTGCTGTGATGGTCAGTTTTTCACGTCATAATAAAATAAAAATATTCTACACTGGCCGTGGTCCCAAGAACAAACTTTAATAGGCTGAATTTTTATAGCTTCGCTTTGATGAGACGCAAATCTGTTTTCGAAAAATCTCGAATCGGGTAACTAATATACGTATAGCACAAAGTAACTTATTATATATATAATATGTAATAAGTTATTTTGTCTTACACGTAAAGTGAAAACTTTTCTTAGTTCAACACTCTAAAGTTTTCTTTTTTATCTATCTTTATTCGAGATTTCTCGAAGATAGAAAATATTGGCGTTTTTTTTTAAATTTATTATAGACAGGTAAGCGTTTGATCTCGATCTCGCCTGATGGTAAGCTAAGATGAGGCCTTAGATGGAACGCGCTTCCCCGGAAGGTACCTGTTCACTCTTCTCTTGAAAATCCTCAGATTGTACTCGTCGGGGAACACAGACTCGGGAAGCATGTTCCAGTCCTTTGTCGAATAAAGAATGTTGAGTCGAACCGTTTTGGTGGCCGGGTACGTGGAACGTTCACCATACGGCGATGCCTAGAATCTGTGCGCCGCGACGATCGATAGAAAAACTGAGATGGCGGAATTGAGTCGTGTAATTCTGCAGTGCACTCTCCAAAGTGTATCTGATAAAAAACCAATAAACTAGCCGCTCTGCGTCGATGAGCGAGGCTCTGGAGTTTTTTACCTACCTACATCGTCGTTTATGAGCCTCTTGGCATGCCTCTCTATCGCCTCAAGTATCTCCAGCTGGTATTTGACGGATCCATCCCAGAGGCGAGAGCAGTATTCCATGCACGAACGGACTTGTGCTTTTAAAATTTGAGCAACTGTCCCGGGCTGAAATACTATCATCTCACCTTCGCCAGAATTCTAAGCTTTTTTGAGGCAACTTGGACTTTAGATTCGATGTACGAACCAAAGTTGAGAGTGGGCATTAAGGTGATACCAAGGAGCTCGAGGTTGTCAGTTATCGGCACGGACACAGCCTAGAAAGACGGAAATAGATGGAATGGACTCCGTTTAACGGAGAATAGACATAACTGGGTCTTGGTTGTATTAAACTTGACCAGATTGGCATTGCCCCAATCGGAGACTGCCTGTAAGGACAGGTTCATACGATCGACCATTGCCTCTCTGAGAGACTGGATCTGTGCCATACTGGCCCGTGCACTGGATATGTAACTCTCCACAACTGTGCTATCATCTGTGATATCAACAGATACCGGGCTTCAGCAGGTTGTAAATGTGTAGCAGGAATAGAGTTGCGGAGAGAACTGATTCCTGAGGGTCTCCGGCATTTAAAGCCATTTGGTCGGACGAGCAGCCGCCGACGACTATTCTAATCGACCGGCCACTCAGAAAATCTGAGATCCAAGCGCAAAGACCAGTAGGCAGACCATAAGATGGAAGCTTGCCAATAAGACTATCATGCTAGACCCTGTCAAAGGCCTTCGAGATATCAAGGGAGACAGCTAGTGTCCCCCATAATTCTCGATGGTCGAGCTTAAGATGTAGGTGGCATACGCTAGAAGATCCCCAGTAGACCGATTTCGGCGAAACCATTGTGCGACGTGCCATTAGCTTACTATTCAGTACGCGCTCCATAATCTTGCAGAGTATGGACGTGACTAAAATTGGCCTATAGTTGAAGGGGATGGCACAACTGCCTTTTTTGGGCACAAGCTGCACTTTGGCAAGCTTCCATGATTTCGGTACTTTTCCGGTCATCATTGAAAGGTGAAAGATGTCAACACAGGAGCGAGTTCAGGCATACAGGTTTTCAGTACTATGGCTGGAATCCCATCAGGGCCACTGGCTTTGTTCACGTCCAGATTCCGCAGCGTTTTAAGAACCTCAGTCTGACGGATGCGAATTTCCGGCATATTCACCTCGCATCCTGGTAAACTGAGTAGTTTCGCGTTGGTGTGATCCAGAAGCGAGTTTTCCGCGAATAGAGTAGCGAACAGGTTTGCTTTCTCTACGGTGGTGTGAGCCAACGTCCCATCCGGTTTTAGCAGTGGAGGAAGTGAGGGGCGGCAGAAATTTGATTCAACCAACTTTGCCAGGGACCAAAAGGCTTTACTACCTCAGGGGTATGAAGCCAGTTTGTTCCCAATATGGCTGACGAGGTCAAATCGAGCTTTCAGTAGAACCTTTTTGCAGGGCTTGGCGGCCCGGTTGAAGGATTTCTTCTTCTCCGATACGTCGTTGGCCTTGCGGTGTCGAGCATCTACACAAGCCAGATATGCCTCATGCTTTAGCGCCCCAGTACGTCTGCAATCGGCTCTGAACCAGGGTTGAGCTTTACTGGACATGGCTACGTCGGAAAAAGCAATAAAGTACTCCATTCCTTATCGTAGCACATCTGTCACAGCATCCGCGCAGGTCTTTAGAAGAAAAGCAGACAGGCCGCCAGGGATAAGACGCAAAGAAGGAACGCATCTCGTCCCAATCTGCTGACTTGTATCGCCACACACGCCGAGAGCCCTTGGGACTGGGATCGGGCGGCGAATAGACAGTTTTACCAGACAATGATCGGAGCTGCCAAGTGGCGAGGAAATCGCCACCGAGTAGCGGTCCGGATCCGTAGTCAGCAGAAGGTCCAAGCAATTGGCTATATAGCTCTTAACATCAGGAACCCGCGTCGTTCCTTGAACCAGCTGGGTGAGATTTAATGTTATAGCGAGTTTACACATCTCTCTCCCAGCGAGGTCAGTGCACTGGTTAGGGTATAGCCACTCCTGGTGGTGGGCATTGAAGTCCCTCAGAAGCACTAGCTGAGCGGAAGGAAGGAAGTGTTGAGCAGCATCCACTGCCTCACTTAGGTACTCTGTGAGTCTAATCGTCTCCTGGTCTCCGCCATGCGCACGGTAGACAAAGGCATAGAGAAGCTTCTCTAGACCTGTGTCAACCAGTGTCCATAGTAAGGAGAAGCGGGAATCTCGTCTCGCCAAATTGAAGCTGTTCACAAAAATTCAGCTTATTACTAATCAAAAACAAGTTTGTTCCTGAGACCACTGTCTAACTAATCTAGTTTTTTAAAAATCTCCTCGAAGCCTAACCCACATAAATATTATGTAAATATTGTGGAATGTAAATAAATAAATAAATATGGCATTGCCATATATATATGCCAAGAAAGTGCCTGGAGCTCTGTGGTACAGGTCTCAACCTTGTTCAGACACCAGACGCTCACAAGGAAACTTCTCATTTTTTAAGTGTGTACTAATCACACCTTGATTAATTTGTTATTAAAACTGTCATACTTTCCTCTGTATATTTTCCTCGTGAGCAGTAAATGAAGAATTATTATTATTATTATGTAACCATATATTGAAATAAGGTGTAAGGTGTAAAATATCATTATGACAACTTAGAGCAGTACCTCAACAATCCGCTTATGAGACATACAATAAATTCAGAAAATAGAATATACCATGGTCCACTAAACAAACTTTTTTTTGATTAATAACAAGCTGAATTTTTGTGAACAGATTCGTTTTGACTAGACGCAAATCTTTTCTATCTTCGAAAAATCTTGAAGAGGGCTAGTCTAGTGTAGTTTAAGTCTCGATTTGGACAGTATAAGGCTATGTTGATGTTTTAAAGGCCGGCAATGCGACTGCAAGACCTCTGGTATTGCGGATGTCCATAAGCGGCGGCGATCACTTATCATCAGGTACACCTCTTGCTCGTTTGCCCCCTCTTCTATAAAAAAATTCGTGGAGTGAATCTACTTGGGAGGTCTCGCTTTGTGAAAAAGTCTGGATATTTTCTAACAAATTTACAAGTTTCAAGAATGTAGAGGCTTGTTATTGTTAAAATTTTGTGAGTTTGAAAGAACGGCTTACAGCTTTCTGTAATATTCACTATACTTCTGACAAGCCTCTTTTGAAAGGTAAACCTCTGAGGCCCCTAAGCTATTTTTCCAGAAAGTGACACCATAATTTAGGCATGAGTCAGAATATGCGTGATATGTTACCAGTACTAATAGTATCCTAGTACTTCGTAATAACCGGGAATTTGTAAACCATCAAACTTCTATTTTTAGATTTTAAAACGCTATTCTAATTTAGATAAAAAATCTTCAATAACTTATCTAGCTGACCATGGAATTAAACTGGTGACCTTATGAACCATATCCGCACAAACTAGATTTAATATTTATAAACTCAACCGTAAATGGAACCACTTTTACTGCAATTACATAAATGCAGGAGAATGAGAGAACATTGGCGGTTTGTCATACGAGCATATACCTGAAAGAAATATGCAATGTCTTCATAAACTTGAAGGTTTTTGGAATTTAAAGGATTGCTAGAATATTTCCAATAAATCGTTTTATCAAACAAAGGGGTTCAGATTTTTTTAAATACTTTAAAGCATTTTGAGGTGAAATAAATTAGCTATTTAAAATTCAAAAATTAAACCGTTTATAATATGTTTTTACTAATTAAGTACAAAATCATGTTTCTAAATATAAACAAAGTTCAATCAATAATTGATTACAAAATATGGTAATAAATAATGTATTGAGGTGTTAATGTGCATAATTAGGTGTGTTTAGGGAAACTGTAACTTAAGAAATCTGATTTAGATAGTCAAAGTAACCTCCTTTGACT
This sequence comes from Apodemia mormo, assembly GCA_036924255.1. Classification (NCBI taxonomy): domain Eukaryota; kingdom Metazoa; phylum Arthropoda; class Insecta; order Lepidoptera; family Riodinidae; genus Apodemia; species Apodemia mormo. Next base: position 40,381,578 of record JAUPFN010000009.1, on the reverse strand, counting down.
ATCTAAATCAGAATAAAATACTATATAAAATTATATGTTGAGCGTGTAAGTGCAGTCGGTTTAGGTTAGGAGTTGAACACACTTCCTATCTTTAAAGGAACCTAAAGAAAAAGTGTCAGAAATATACCGTAACACCATGACATACTAAGTCAAATGGCAGCAATGGACAATTTCTAAGTATCTACAAAGTGTCTGGGCGATCGGTGAAAATCTTAGCTTAGAATTACACACCTATTATTTGAGAACTTTTATCAGTCAGACAACTGAATAAGACAGTCATCTGGGTAATTTACAAATTTACAATCTGCTTCATTTTCTACAATCACTTTTATAAATAAAAATTAAAATTAAATTACTTAAGCACAAAGAAATTCATTTTTTAATATAGGTACTATTTAAGTATTAGGTGTTTAACTTTCTATTTAAAGATGAAATATCTATTTAGGGTAAAATAGAGTTGTGGTTAAATAAAATGACTCAAATAAAAGCAATATTTAAAAAAAATATATGTTTTCACGGGACTTACTCAGGCATAATAAATAGGAGCGAAATTTTACAAAATTACAAGGTTTTTATAGTAGGAGATTTGACTAAATACCATTGATATAAAAAAACTCAAGATACACAATCGGTGTCTCTAAAACATTCTCTAAAATGAGCACAAAATTTCAAATTGTGCGCTCATTTTAAATAGAATGGCGTCAGTCGCGACTCTGTCGATTTTATTACTTTTTGTACATTGCTTTATAAAAACAACTATAAATCTTGCGCTTAAGATTGGATATGAAAAAACATATATCTTTGCCATATCTATAACTATTTATGTGAAATTAGCGTCAGTTTTGAGTATCAGTTTTGTTTGGGGACTGTACATCTTGGGTTTTTACATCAATGCTAAATACGATCATCTTAAATACCAGCTATCGACCCACCCTTGTTCTTTTGCACAATTAAAGTTTACATTGCGAAGGAGTACAGAACGGTTATATTTTTATATAACACGTAGTTATTAGGAATACATTAAATTTATAAATATAAACATTACACACACTACCATTCGTTTGATACACATAACAGACGTACAGAATATAACTACTAATATACCGCTTGTTTATGTTTTAAATCTGTTGTTAACACAGACCACATATATACTATTGTCAAACTTAAAAGAAATTTTATTATTTCATCTATGATTAAACATAGTCATAGAATTATAGTCGAATTTCGACCATAGAGCAACCACTAGTAATTCAAAATATACCTGATTAAATAATAATTAATTTAACTCTTTTTTTTATTAAGTGCAGAGCCATCTATGAAATATATGAAGAAGCTGTAGTTTTTGTAGCTACCATGTATAGTATGTAGATAGTGAAAGGAATTTTGGCAATGTCCACACGAAGTAGTTCTTGATTTTTTATTATAAATGCGCGGCAGCACAATCGTATGTATTTTTTAACGAGATACCCTATCTCTACATATCAGGTCAGATTCCAAGCATTATAATTTTGTAAAACAGAAATAAAAATAATGATTACTCAATTTTAGAAAATAAACCTGATAAATATATATGAAATCATGTTAAACAACGATTCATTTTGATTCACTAGTTTACGGCTGGCAGAATTAAAATAATAACTATTCTATAATCTGTGGAATTATTGAAGATCATAGCCCTCCTTACCAAAAAGTAAGAACGCCTGTATTCGCGAAAACAAGTCTATCCGCCAAGCGGGCACTTATCTAATTTCGGGCATCGTTGTTTTTATCAGAAAACTAAAAAAACAAAAATTTTAAGTTCGGGAATCGAACCCAAGACCTCATGTGGTCAACACCGATCCCGAACTTTGTGATTCGAGCGGAACAGGCTATGTATATTAATATTATAAATGCGAAACATTTGATGTTTGGATGGATGTTTGTTACTCAATCATTCAAAAATGTCTGAACGGATTTAAATGAAATTTGGCACACAGCTAGGCATAGACCTAGGATAGCACAAAGGCGTTGATCTCGGAAAAATTAGGTGATCCCGCCGGATTCACCTAAAACTTTTATAATGCAACAGGCTGCACGCTACAGCTAATAGATTATACCTATGTTGTATTCTGCCGAAAAAAATTGTAATTGTAAAGATCATATATTTAAAAAAAAAAGTTTCTTCATGCCCATATCTCCGAAGGGGTAGGCAGAGGTACAACAAGTGCACCCACGATTAGCCGAAGATACTCTGGTCCCACAAATGTGATAGGTGGCAAGCCTATCGCCAACCGGGCACTTTCCAAATCCCGGACAACTTTGCGTTTCTCAGAAAACTGAAAAAACACTTTTTTTTTTAAAGTGCCCTACTCGGGAATCGAACCCGGGACCTCATGTGGTCAACGCCAACGCTGGACCACTAGACCACAGAGGCCAAATAGTTCAAAATAATCCTGGAATATATTAATTTCCCGGCTAGATACACCTTTTGAAGAAGAGACCATCACGGGACAAATTACACTTACTGATCTAACCCCAAAGTAAGCAAATTATTTGCTTCTGTTATGGGTAATAGAAAATACATATATAAATACTGGAATATATACAATAAACACCTAAACCCGGAAATACAAACATTTATGCTCATCACACAAATGCTTGTCCCCGTCGGGGATCGAACCCAAGCCCCGTCGATTGCGTAGTCAGGGTCGCTAACCACTCGACCAACGGGGCGGCTTTATATGTTACTACCATTGTGACTACTAGGTGGTAACATTCTGCAACATCTAAGTCAAGTAGTTATTTGGTAACACATTACCTAATCCTGTCGCAATAGCTTTAATGTTTTGTCATTATCGTATTAGGGTTTGAATTATAACGTACTCGGTAGAAATGTGGCATTGCCATCCCGCCACATGAATAGCAATGCACCATTAACGTCTTCGGTGTCTATAGGTAATGGTTTCTCTTTTCATGAGAAGCCACTGTTTGATATCTAATGATATAAAAAACGTGCTAACCAATTTAGAGCCCACGGCGGTTACGAGCGTCAATAATTGGACATAGGGCAAGGAACCGAACGAGGAAAATTTTTTTATATCACAAGATAGCAAACAAGCGTATAACTCGCACGCTGAAAAATACACCAAAAATGGTATCTTCACGCCCATATCCCCGAAGGGGTAGGCAGAGGTACAACAAGTGTACCCACGATTAGCCGAAGATACTTGGTCCCACAAATGTGATAAGTGGCAAGCCTATCACCAACCGGGCACTTTTCAATCCCGGGCAACTTTGTGTTTCTCAGAAAACTGAAAAAACGCTTTTTTTTTAAAGTGCCCGACCCGGGAATCGAACCCGGGACCTCATGTGGTCAACGCCAACGCTGGACCACTAGACCACAGAGGCGATACACCAAAAATGGTTTGTTACAAACCGGGTAATTTATTTATGGTTACACTGTGAAAAGGAATATAACTCACCGAAAAAAGGAGTAGCAGTCAAACCTACCTTACCTTCCGTTATCTTTGCAGCAAAATAAATGTAAATGTCAAGTGGATGTAAAGTCCAGTCAATTTAAGATTTTATTATCATAAGTCAGCAGAGTGCCTATGAATTAGTTTTTGAATATTTTAAAATCAATATCCTACTATCGAAATAAAAATAACAGGAATAAAACCTAGTTTGCCCAGTCGATTTATCATTTCTATAGTTGTTACTAGAGTGCTCTCTCATGATAGTAGGCATTAATCAAAGTGCGACAAAAATTAAGACTTTTTCCAATATTTCACGATCACGATTGAAGCTTTATGACAAGCTTTCGAGGCGAAAGGTTTTTGGTTTGTCTTGGACAGTACTAAACTGAAACATGTTATTGGCTCGCCAACCACTCCAAGATTTTTTTTTATTTTTTATTTATTTAATATGATGCACAAACAGTTGGTGACAAAACATAACAAATATTATAATTACATCAGTGTATATAAACCAATCACTTAACCAAAGTATAGCATACAATTTAGGATAGTAGTGCTCCTCTTTAATTATACTAACTTTTATACTATGAAGTTAAAGAAATAAAATAAAATAAAAAAGTAGATGAAGTAATATAAGAAATGTAAGCAAAAACAAAACTTGGTTAATTATTCTATGCCATTAGAAACAAAACATTTCTTCACTTGCCTCAAAAAAGTACTTTTATTAGCATTGAAAATGTCTAGGGATTTAAAAAGTGCGCTTTTATCCTTATATAATCTACACATAATGATGTGTTGTTTTTATACACTCCAAGAACAAATGTTTTAGGATACCGATTTCCATGCCTGGTGTTTCGCAGGTAGCTCGCGTTTAACTATACAATATACTAAACCCCATTAAATTATAACATAAAATAATATGATTTATTTCACACTTACCAAACACCACTATGCTTTCTTATTCAAAAACAGTGTTCACTTACCTGAAACAATCAAAACAAGTTATAATGCATTTAATATTATCCATTAAAATCTATATAATAATCAGTAGCAACCAACCCTACACGACACTTTCTTTCATACAAATAATTCAAACCATTGTCAGATGATTATTTTCTCCATACACGAAATTTTTAAATCAGTTTTCCCGTCTTGCTTTTAATAAGTCTTATCAAAATACTACTGCTTTGAAAATTGGGAAGTGAGATCAGAACTAACGAGGATAACATAAGAAGGCAAAAAATACATATATAAATTTATTCAATACTTAAATTCATTCAATAAAAACACAAACCCAGGAATACAAACATTTGTGCTCATCACACAAATGCTTTTCCCTATCGGGAATGAAACCCCAGCCCCATCGATTCCGTAGTCAGGGTTGCAAACCACTTGACCAACAGGGTGGTCAATCATATTGATTTTTTCTAATTTAGACTCTTGCAGTGTTTCACAACCAACGCCTGAATCAATAAAATACCAACGGGGTGGTCAAAGCACTGAAGTTACAGATATTGGGACTGAAAGTGTCAGTGTAAAAGGAATACTCCTTTGGGTCGGATATGCAGAAAAAATAGCAGATGAAAGGTAAATAAAAAATTCAAACTATGCTAATGTGTAATATTTGTGTATCAAATACTGTCTGAAAGTGGTTAAAGTCTCAGTAGTTGGTACGTTTGTATGAAGAAAGCCGCAAGCACGGCAAATTTGCAATACTTATAATGTATAGCACTCGGTTACGCTTGCGTAGGCCGTAAAAGATCAGGTGTAATATTATGTATGTATGTAAATGCTACAATTGATATTTATTCAAAAAAATGTAAAATCCAATAATGTGCTATTATTTATTTTATACAACTTTGCTCTTAGTACTGTTTCTTATTTCGCTCAGACATATGGGATTATAAATTAGTTCAAAGAAACCATGTCATAGATTAGTCTGCTTGGCACACACGAAATTGTGTTCCTGCGTTTAATTATCGGGTCAGAAAAAGTGTTCCAGTTTTATTTTGTTTAGAAGGCCCCAAAATCTCTATAGCAGTATCTAATTTTTTTTCCTCTATCATATTCCTTTAAATGCTATTAAAGCTGTTGGTCTCGTTTGTACTGATAATTTGTTGATGATGAAGAAATTGATGTTTCAGGTTTACATAATAGTAAAGTGTGAACCTGTACTACCTAAATAAGTGGTAAACTTCTGTAAACTCTTCATTGGGATTAGTAGCACCGCCTATTATTACTAGCATAATAGCGTCGTTGATCGTCGCTGTTGTGTTTTAATTTGGAGGATTACTTAGCTGATTTTATGCATGTGCTATTCCAACTCATCACACTTTTAGCAACACGCTATTAATGTCTGCTGTCTTTAGGTAATGGTTGTCACTTTTCATCAGGAGAACCGCCTAATTTTTTGCTATCTTATGATATAAAAAAATGGAAAAAAATGCATTTGAATCGAACCGCACTGATAGCAATAACATTATTGGTGTCTATTGGCCAACATTATCTCTCTCCATCATGTTAACCATCTGCTAGCCTTTGCAATTAAATAAAAAATAGATTGTATCCAAGAACACTAGCCATTTATTAAAGCCAAGGATTTGGCTAAATCTAGAAACATCTAAGTTATGTTATAATTGCATATATCACGCAGATCTAGATTGATGTACATCATGAAACTGCTCGAAAAACTATGCTAATGTTTCCTGTACATTAGTTAATTATATTATTATAAACTTAATACAAATTTACGGTTTAATTTGTTATTGGAATGAAGGTCTGTATACCTGCTTTACCGTTTTGAAATTTTGTAATTGTTAAATAAAGAATGATTAAGTCGAATGAACATTGAATAATAAAAATAAAAATAGTGATGTTGAAGAAGTTTTTTTATCACAGGGTAGCAAAATAAGCAGATGACTCTTCTTTTGGAAAAAGACAATTTTTTTTGAAAAAGACAAAACGCACCATTAAACATGTTCGGTGTTTGCAAATTTGTTTGCAAACACCGAACATGTTTGATGGTGCGTTGCTATCTGTGTAGCGGGATGGTAACCTTACCCTTTAAACGAGAACATGATAATAACGAGCACCGACGTTATTGTGGCAGGAATACGTTTGGCGGTGGTACCGAAATCGAGCAAGAACTCTACCATTTAGTAGTTACAATGATAGTGACACGTATAGAGAATCGTTCGCCTTTTACAAACTGCCTGGCTAAACGGCAGATTGTGTATTCTTCATATGAGGTCTGGATCAATACAATTTGCAAGTATATGAAATGCATGATGAAAACCAGTCGCTACTGTCCATGGATATTAAATGCGATCGGACATAATAAGTTAGATGACAATGCCATGCCGGCTTCTAAGGAATTGGTGAGCCCTCTTCTTAAATAAAAATTGGTAAAGAGCGTGTTGGGCCATGCGCAATGTTGGGTTCTGAAGTCGTTGCTCATCACAATAATGCGGATAAAGAAAATAGCTTTTATAGTTTCATACTATGAACATTTAAGGTATTCAACATCAATGACAAATATAATATATCAACACCACAGGTCAAAACCAAGTACATTTTATAAGTTGGTCGATTATTACCCAAAAACTTGTAAATCCTTCGAAACCGTAGTTTTACTTTTAACTTCGTTATATAATCCCCGTGTTGGTACCGGGCTCCTTTGAAGAATAGGCCAACTGCCGATCTGCCAGGCAGGTCGTAAAAGGCGATCGATTGGCTATGCGAGTCACTACCATCGTGGCTACTAGGTGGTAGAGTTCTGCATTGTCTCGCCTGGGTCTGGTACCACCGCCTTACCTATTCCTGCAGCAATAGCGTCGGTGTTTGTCATTGTCATATTCCGGTTTGGAGGGTAAGGTAGCCGGTAAACTTATGCATGTGGCATTACACCTCGCCACAAGATAGCAACGCACCATTAACACCTTTGGTGTCTATAGGCGATGGTTGACTCTTTCCATCAGAAGACCTATCTGCTTGTTTGCTATCTTATAACCGCCCCGTTGGTCGAGTGGTTAGCGACCCTGACTACGCAAGCAATGGGGCTCGGGTTCGATCCCGACGGGGACAAGCATTTGTGTGATGAGCATAAATATTTGTATTTCCGGGTTTGGGTGTTTATTATGTATGTAAAAGTATTTATATACGTATTTATACGTATTAGTATCGTTGACTAACACCCATAACACAAGCAAATAATTTGCTTACTTTGGGGTTAGATCAGTCAGTGTAATTTGTCCCGTGAATATTTATATTATATTATTTATGATATAAAAAAAAATTAACCATGTTTTTTTACCACCCCCAAAACCAACCGTTTAGCCTGTAGAGGAGGGGGTCGAATTTTGACTCTAATGCTGGGGCCGCACTTGCGTCTATCGTCACAAAGCTTCGTGCAATGGCACGATAAATATAAAGGTCACATCGATATTTATCGTGTCATTGCACGAAGCTTTGTGACGACAGACGCAAGTACAACCGAGGCATAACTTGATTTTGCAAACATCTGATGTCTCATCAATTCATGCAAGGTTAAACAAGTTAAAAGAAATTATTAAACCGGTTTTTTAATTGTACACATTTATTGCCACAAGTGATAATGTAATGTGGACTTCCTGTTTGACAAATAATAATAATGAAAAAAATTGGTTTAGGTAATGAGAAAAATAATAAAATTTCAGAAATCCGTGTACGTTCTACATTTTATTTCCGTTTCGTCCTAAAAAATGATTTTCTAATTATTATTATAATTTCGTTCAGATTCGCTCCAGATTTTATGCTTGTTTTGCCTCGTTCGTTTTTGTTAACAATTTTAAGTAAGGTCAGAAACAAAAATATCATTGTTTATAGCAGGTAAATAATGCGAAACTGGAAACAAAGGGTTGCCAGGCCGTAATCCCTTGTTTATATATACTAAGCCAGTTACGTAGTTGCAGTGTCCTGCAACGGTCATAGTAGATCTAAAGCTAATTAAAAAAATTGTTTAAATTAACTAATTTTAAAGCAAGCCATCGTGTTTCAAACGAAATAAAGTGTTGATTGAAGAGATTTTTTATATTTATTTTTCTCCGGTTCTATTAACTTATATCAGTTTTTACCAGTGACAGAATTAATCTCCATTACTTAAATTATCTATTAAATGGTGCGCAGATTGAGGAGATTAGGTGGATTCAATACAGTCCATATTAAATGGCTCTATTTCTTTAGGCCATTATATGGAAGAAATATGTCCGTTTGTTTTTAAGTAAAATCTTGATATATTTTTTATTTCTTTGACATTTTTAGATTGATGTAGCATTCTATGCGTTTTTTATATTTTTTTACTACGCTTCAGTTATTCCATTTAATTTAACAGTTTTGAAACATTCTTATTATGTAACCTCTGTTTATTGTTTTGTAAAGATAAATTAGATACCTAGACATATTTAGTTTGTTATTAGCTGTTGTAATTAATAAAACTGATCTGTGATTTTGATTGGGATTTAGAATTGTGCGTGAGACTTTTATAATAAAACATATTTTTTGACTTATGTATGATTTTATTAGAATATGAACTTTTAAACTAACGCGTTCTAGTATCATTTTTAAAAATATACGAACGTTCACGTCGGGAACGATGGAGGAAACTCGCTGCTCCAGTCTGCTCGTGACCACGGTCAATGTAACTTGGCCGAAACGTCGAGCTTTACAAGTAAGTTCTATATATGTACGCGTTTTTGACCCGTTTGTATATTTTTATTAGAATAACTAAAATATTCAAATAATCTTTAGATAAAATATTTTATTCTAATAACTCCTTTAGAAATAATACAAGAAACAGCAAATTTGATACATACCTACTTGAGTATTTTATTACACAAAGGAAATCTTATGTTTCAGAGGGGACGACATTCTTGAAAAATTTGTGTACTTGCAAATGGTACTCTTAGAATCTTATATAATGAAGGGCGAAACAAGAAATATTTCATATCTGAGGCAAATAAGAAAGTTTATGGAATTTGGGACAAAAAGTTATGGCGAATACGGAACAAATCCTCGTTTAATGTAAAAATTTATGATGAGTGCTCAGATACAGTATAAATTTTTGGAACTGTTAACGCCCGCGCTAAGGGCTGTCTTCTGCGAGACCGGGCCACGCCTTAGTGCGGCGTTCGGGCTAAATGTGATGGGCCGAGTCGTGGCATTGCGCCCTGCGTCAAGCGCAAAGCGATAAAGAAATCTTCGTCATCGAGACCGACTACGACGGTTTAGTGTTGTGTGTGTGTGTGTGTGTGCGTGTGTGTGTGTGTTTTTGTGTTGGTATTAATGGTATTAAGATCATCGGAATAGTGCAAGACGTGTCACTACCATCATTACTGCTAGTTAGAAGAGTTTCACAAAGTCTCGCCCGAGTTCCGGATACTTAGCTTAGCTTAGCTTAGAAGCTTAGCTTAGCTTTAATATTTTTCACTGTCATCTCAAGTTAGAGGATAAAGCAGCCAGTAGCCAAAAGCGCTAACCTCCGGTTTCCGAAACGCAAATTCATTTTAAACACGGAATTAATCTGTGTTTAACATAACATGACAACGCACCGCTAACATCTTTGGTGACTATAGACAATGGTTGTCTCTTTCCATTAGGAGAGCAAATTATTATTTTTTTCTATCATATGTAAAAAGGGTGGTTTGCGAAAATTATAATTCGATTTTTTCGACTCGATATAAATTAAAATAATAAAGTGTTTATTAATGTAAAAAATAAAATAATAAATAGTTAAAGTCAAATATAGAGTTCGCAAAAGACTCGTTATATCGTCGAATCGAAGTCAAAAGTCATGCCTCTGTACCAATAACCTAACACCAACAAACCTGTTTCACAACTTTAAGATGTAAATACAAAATTTTCTAGGTTATGTAGAGCTCAATCAGTTTGTTGCAATCAATTTGCTCAATTATTTTTTCTTTGCTATTTCGTGTTCCTACTCTAGAACTAGTTTTTTATTTTATAAAAATTCTATAGTATTTTAATAGTAGCAGACCCGCAGCTTCGCCTCCGTGTAGAGTAACATGTCGTCAATATAAACTTTTATCAGACCCTTGAGGTTTAATTTTTTTTTTTTAAATTGGTTTATGTTTGACTTCGGGTTTTCAATCATCTTTTTAACAAATTTCATCAAAATTGGTTCAGCGGTTCAGCCATTACAGTAACAGATATTTGCATTTATAATATAAGCATGAACGTAGAAGTGTAAATAAACAGCGTCTCTTGATGGTAAAAAAAAAGTTTATTTCCCAATTGGATTTTTTACATTTTCATATCATTGAATAGGAAAAAAGTAGATGGCTCTCCTGATGGAAAAAGAAATAATTGCCTGTAGATACCAAATGTATTAATGGTGTGCTACCATCTATGTGGCAGAATGGTATTTTATTTATTTATTCTTTGTTAACCGCCCCATAGGTCGAGCTGCTTCCGTACCTGACTACGAATCATTGGAGGCTTGGACAAACATTTGTGGGATGAGCATCGATATATTGTATACTTTCCACTGTCGGCACTTGGTAAAATTTCATTATTGTTACACAATTGACTGAGCACTTGTACTTTAATTTCATTTTACAATATATTTTTAGTATCCCCGACTGGTTTCACTTTTTAAGCTTATCCTAACGATTTGACATCGATTACATCTTGAAAATGTTTGAAAAGTGAAGCTGGTTGAGTGATATACTAAAAATGTGTTATGAAGTAAAATGAAAGTAGGTACAAGTGCTTAATCAATTGTGTAAAATGAACATTAATGTTTGTATTTTTGGGTTTGGATGTTTATTAAATCTATTTGAGTATTTATTTGTGTATATATTTCTATGCATTAGTATCATTGCCTAACACTAATATTACAAGCAAATAATTTGCTTACTTTAGGTTTAGATTAATTTGTGTAATTTTTCTATTGATATTTATTAATATATTTATTGTACATCTATTACAAAAACAGGTACAAAATGTGAATTCTCTAACAGTCAACCTTTGGGCTGGCAGAAAAGAATAATGGAAAGCTGTAATATCTATATTGAAATATACATATCACACCTATAACTGATATAATAGTATATTGGTAATGCCACATAAATAATTATATCGGCTATATTACTCTCCGAAGTAGAACACAATATTAAGCATTTTTTTATATTGCGACAAGAAGGGACAGGGTGGCAGTACCAAATACCCGAGCGAGAAGTTGCGGAACATTACCATCTAGTAATCAGGATGGTAGTGTCACGTAATATCCAATCGTTCGCCGTTTACGAACTGCCTGTCAGACCGGCCTGATTGGCCGGAATTCTTCAAAAATGGTCTGGTCTAATTTGGAATTATACATATAATAGTAATACGTTGCCTACTTCTTATCTGGGCTGGTAGTATGCGTAAGCCTTTTAACTACCTCACGCTTCCTTGCAAGAATATGTTAAGCAGAGGTGACCGAGCAAGTCATCATATTAAGTGACTTACACAACTTTACAATTTAGCAGTTATGCTTTCGTAATTTCTAGATTAATAATTTGCCTTTGCATCTTTTATATAATTTTATCAGCGACTTTTCAAGTCAATGAAATGTCAAATTTGTTTAGTATTCGCTATGTGCGAAGTACATGATGGGGATACAGCAATGCGACCGCAGCGCATGTGGTGACGGAAATTAGCAACAATTCGAGCAAATTAAGCATAAAATATTGTACTTGACATTTCTTACAATTTCTGTATTTTGAAATTAGTCACACATGTTGTTGTAGAACAAAACATTAATACATTTTATTTACTTTATTTAATAGACAATAATAAAACACCCTTGTCATTATTTGACACAAACCGAAATAGTTACGCGTTGTAGGCGGCACTATACTGTGCGTATTCCCAACAGTATTTACCGTAGGTAAGTATATAATATCTGATTAAAACTTGCCGAGGTGTTTCTATGTTTTATTAAACATTATTAAAATTTTCTCACTGACTGTATTACTACCAAATTTAATGCTAGTGAAGAAGAATTAGGACTGCATTTTTAAAAATAGAATAATTTATTTTTCGACAGTGACAAATTGGGATTTAATGCATGGAAGAAAATATTGGTGGCGACCCTTTTTTTGAAAACCTTTTCAGACCAACTATGGATTATTCTAATACATCATATTTACGTCTATTTTTTCACGGGTGTCATTTTAGACAACTAGCTTTTGTCCGCGGCTTCGCTCGCTTTAAATTCATTTTAGAGAAGTGGGGGTTAGAAAGAGACAAAAAGTAGCCTATGTCACTCATTATCCCTTCAACTACCTTCACTTAAAAATCACGTCAATTCGTCGCTCCGTTTTGGCGTGAAAGACGGACAAACAAACACACTATTGCATTTATAATATTATTAAGTATGGATGTTACGTAACATGAAAAAAATATTTGCCGTCATGTTGATTATGGATCATTATCTAAATAGATAAACAAAAGGTGTAGGCTAGCTGGCTAATTAATAAGTACATAGCTGAAAACACTGAATGTAAATGCATAAAATTTTACACAAAATCCTTGCAATGACTTAGTGACATGAAGTAGTTATAAATACCAAGAAATCAAAATGATTGAAAATCAATGAACACGGGCGAGACTTCATACATCGTTTTTTTTTAGTTATTACCTTAAAGTTTAATATATTCCGTAAGATCCTTTATCAATTTTTAACATATATGCATTTCATAATTTTTTTTTTATTACCTTAAAGTTTAATATATTCCGTAAGATCCTTTATCAATTTTTAACATATATGCATTTCATAATTATTTTTTTTACTTGGGGAATAGCAGCTAAATAAAGTTGGAATCTAGGTATACCATATAAATGTAATTATCGCCTATGGATAACGAAAGATTATCTTTTACACTTTTTTATATCCTATCAATTCAGACGTAATTTTGTGAAAATCTCTAATCGAATAAAGATATATATAAGATGGCTTTCCTAAGAAAAATATGTACCAAATATATCAAAATAATCCCTAAAGAATCTTTTGAGAATAGTTGACAATTTTAGATTAAGAAGTTAATGTTCTGTTTTCTACAGACAAAAGCTGATTTAACGAGAGCATGTGTTAAAATTACGTATCTTTCTTTCTATTACCGTAATCAATCATTAATTTATTGTCTGTACGTAGGTATGTCATTATCGTAATTAATGTAGAAGGCTGTGATTTATTATATGAATGTGCTTATAAGGAAGATGAGGACCGTGGGAGATTATCGATAAAAAGATAGTGTGACGTAAAATATCGATAAAAACTTGGGAAGCGCACTAGTGTGCCACAACCCTACGTCTCTCGAATGTTCGTTAGTAGTGTCGAACACAAAAGTGGTTTATTTCAATAATTTAATTTTTAAGGTGACCTCAATAAAAATTGTATTATTTTTTTGTTAGATCGATAAAGAAACTTGTTCCGCGGAAAAGGCGAAATCAATGCGAAAATAAATTGGTGAGCAAGGATGCATCTTTTTTGAATATATGCGAGTACAATATATATAAATACAATCAGAAAAAACTTGTATTATATAAAAAAAAACAGTTTACATTTATTGGAACATGTTTCCAAGGAATTTTCAAATCATAAGATACAAGTTTATTATTATTTACTCAAAACCCTATTAATTTGATTTACATACTCATTATAAACTGTAACTGCCTCATGGTCTAGGGGTTAACCTATTGGTCTCCTCCCTGATGTCCCAGGTTCAAAATCCGAGTCGGGTTAATGTTATTTAGTATTTTTGGGACGCACGCATATAGTCTACTCTGTCTACCTCCCAAGTAAATCGGCGTGGTATTATTTTTAATACATACTGTGACCGTAATACTTGTTCATTATCACAAACTGGATTCCTTGAATGATATGTGAATATTATCGACAAATATATGAAGTGAAAAACAAAAAATATTGCATTACAAAAAATATTTTGGGATCCGAATGAAATCATTTACCCTGATTTCTACATGATTTACATATTCGAGCGCACGGTATGCACATAATAGTAAAAGTGCGTCAAATCGTCACAAAAATATTACATGGGTATTTTTCTACCAATTTAAAACACTAAAACCTAATCAAGATTTAAATTCTCGTTTTTATTTTCCTGCAAATAAATGCATGCCAATACTAGTAATTTTCATTTCAACAATATAACTTACATGATATGTGATTGCTGAAAACACATTTTGTTTCGTATGAAACAAAATGTCTTACAGTGAATGTGACGAGGGACAAGAAGAAAACTTTTTTAACATAAGAGTAAATTTTTAAGTTACAATATCAATTTCATTGATAATCCAAGGATAGTTTTTATTTTTTTTAATTTTTATAAATACGAAAAAAATTTTTATAAATAAAAATAAATTCCTAACTGTTTGTCGATAACGTGCATAACTTTACGTACGTGACTCACTTAAATAATAATAAAATAAATAATAATAACGATCGGGCCAGGAGATTTTGAAAATGAACAAAAGATAATAACTTAAAAAAACGATGTATGAAGTCTCTTCTTACATCGTTTTTTTAAGTTATTATCTTAAGTTTTAATATATTCCGTAAGTTTTTGTCTCAACTCCTTAACTTATCCACATTTAATAATTAAATATTTTTAGACTTGGGGAATAGTATCTAAATTAAATTAGAATTTAGGTAAGGTTAACGTAAACATTTAGTTCTTTCCTTAGTAGTCTATGTTTACGTATTTATCTTGTCATTGGATGTCTTTAGTACAACTGCTAATCTCAGAAATCTAAGATTGACAAAATTCTGAGCTAGGATTTCGCCAAGACATTTTATAGATGCTTAAAATAACAGAAAAGAAATTAGCTTTAATCTAATCTTTAATAAAAAAACAGAGATAAAGTACATTTGATTCTTATAATGAACATTATGATATATAAATTTATTGCTGATTTAATGTAAATGTAATTAAAGTATCAATATTTGTATATGCTTATTCCTAGTGATATGTTTTATTTAATTCATTTAAAAAACGTAGCAATTTTTTCTTGTTTGTCTGATATTTATCACTCCTAAAAACACGCTAAAAATGTTTAAACTCAAAATCACGTGTGTTTTTGAAAAAATCTCAGAAAAAATCGGCAAAACAATATATTTTTTAAATAATTTCAAGATCAATGGATTTATTTCTTGAAAAACTGCATTCAATGCCGTAAATTGCATCAGTTTATCCGTTCTGGAGTATTTTTTGACGAAAAATTTTGAAAATATGTTTTTTCGACATAACTTCAAAAGTTTTCAACTAATAACTTTTTGATCTTCTATATTTTTCATAAAAAGGTTTTTTTACATTTCTTCGACATTTCTTAACCTATCGACTTTGCAGCTAAAAAAACAATTTAGTGAAATGTGTAGTGTATAGCCAATCTGTGGCCTTTTACAAACTGCGTAGCAGAATAGTAGATGGTATAGTGTCCAGAGTAGGCCCGGACCAATGCGGGGAACCAACTTTCCAATTTTTCTTTTCAACTTTATTAAAATTTACACAAAATGTTTGTCTTTCCAATTTATATAATTTAATCTTCCAATTAATTTTCTAACTGTAGTCTATTCATTAGCAATATCATGCAATTAATTTTATAACAAACTCTCAGCACTTATCAAATCTCATAACAACGCACATTTATCTTAGTCTTTGTTTCTTATTTTATTGATATAAAAGTATGCAACATCATTGACTTTATCTTAACATCCAAAAATCTGAAGGCTTATACGGAATTTACCCAAATGTTTGTGTCAAATATAGCGTAATATACAACTATTTATTTGCATGTCACGCATATTTCACCGATTTGGTAGTACACTTAACGAATTTCAAAAGCCATTTGCAATATTCACAACTACTTTGACCTATTGACTTTGATATGACTTTATTACAGTAATAAATAATTCATCAATGCTATTATAATACAATAAAGAGACACAAGATTACTATGTGACATCAAATGTAATTTAAGTTAGATATACATCTTGACTACTATAATGTTTATTTATGATATTTTTACATACATTAAGATTGACGAAAGTGAAAATTTACTCATGCTCTTTTGTAAAAGCACAATAAATATACAAGTAACTGCATATTTTTAATCATTCCCAATTAATCATTAAAACTGTAAATATAATTAGCATTAATCGGCTCAGTGGTCTAGTCCACAGGTCCAGCGTTGGCGTTGATCACATAGGTCCTGGGTTCGATTCCCGGGTCGGGCACTTTAAAAAAAAGTGGTTTTTTTTCAGTTTTCTGAGAAACACAAAGTTGCCCGGGGTTGCAAAGTGCCCGGTTGGCGATAGGCTTGCCACCTATCACATTTGTGGGACCAAGTATCTTTGGCTAATCGTGGGTGCACTTGTTGTACCGCTGCCTACCCCTTTGGGGATATGGGCGTGAAGATACATAATTAGCATTAGATTCATTCTTTCAAGTCAAAAAATATTATATTTTTGTACGTTCTTTATCCACAATATATGTCACGGCGGGATTTGAAAGTGTTAACAATTAACATTTTATCCATACTAATATTATAAATGGAAAAGTGTATATATGTGTTTGTTTGTCCGTCTTTCACGGCAAAACGGAGCGACGAATGACGTAACTTTTTAGTGGAGATAGTTGAAGAGATGAGGAGTGACATAGGCTACTTTTTGTCTTTTTCTAACTCCCCGCTTCCCTAAAATGAATTTAACGTGAGTGAAGCCGAAGGTAAAAGCTATTTCTGATATACATTTAGGTAGGACCATTATTAATAGTAATTCATAAATTTAAACTGACTACAAATACTAACTTACCCGTATTTGAGAGACGAGTAAGTTGGTATTAGTAGTCAGTAAACTACTAAACCGTTAATAATGAAATTTGGACTTATCATTCAAACCAAATCCTGCTACGAACTCTAATATAGTTTGTAATAAGCCCGTTTCCACGATCATTTTTGTTGTTTATTGTCAACTAGGGTCTATAAGTCATTATTCCCGTGACAAAACCACTGAAACTAAAACCGCATGTATTTTTTATGGTTACTTCACCATATCGATCTTTGATTCTTAGAGATATTTTATCAGCACTGGTACCATGATGGACTCATGTTCATAAATAACACATTGTGTAAGTCTTACATATTGCATCACATATATACAAAAATATATTTGAAACAAATTTGGATTTAGAATTTCTAACCAAACGCCACATTTAATATTACACATTACGTATTTATTAAAAACACATTTTTTTTAATAGATAAGTTATATTTTAACTGTCTTGTGGTCTAGGGGATAGCCTATTCGGGTCAGATTATGAGTTCCGGATTAAACTCTCGGGTTGCGCAAAAGTGTTAAAGTTTTTTAGATGTTTTTGTTGAAAATCCAAAGTCTCAGTCTCTGGAAGGTGGTGTGTTCCCACTCCCGTGTCTCGAATAAGCTCGGAAAATATTGGTTCCAGTTATCGCTAATAGTCATAATCGTTATCAGGTCAGTAAAATATGGCGGTGGGATCACCATTCATTTCGGCAAACGGTAAACCAGTGAATCGTGGTGAACCGCAAAGTCTATAGACGATTGGTTTACTCTGTCTATCCCGTAAGGAAACCGGACGTGGTATTACACTAATTTAGTAATCAAACTGTGCATTTTGAACTAAATTGACGTTTTCATTAAAAAAATAACGCAATAACTTGTTGATATAACAGTACATTGTTTCAGTGCAATTAAATACAACGGAAGAAAGCGCGTGCGGCCGCGATCAGTGTTCAGACTTACGTAATGTGCAGGCATGGTTACTTAAGAGGTGCTTTGTTTATAAACTAACTCAATTTCTGCATACATTATCGATTTTCCTCTAGAGACAATATCGATTGTAACAGCTAGTGGCGAATCGAACTATACTATTTAGTCGAATATCTATTTAGTCGAATATTGTCGGTAGCTAAAAGAAAACGATAACCTACTCAAATTATCATTTACCCACATACAATAATTTCCTTTCGCTTAGTCATGTTAAAAATTAGCCAATTTTAGCCCAGAATAATATAGCTTTACATAAGTGAAATAATTTTTAAAATGTAGGTAAAATTTTAAAATCGAGGTAGGTAGTTTTTGTGTAGTAAGTATATCTATTACAAACAATTTTACGAATTTACTAACAATCAAATCTTGTCCGTGTAGTAAGTATATCTATTACAAACAATTTTACGAATTTACTAATAATCAAATCTTGCCTCTTGCCCATGTCGCGGGATGATAATCCCACACGCATAAGTTTACCAGCTAACTTACCCTCCAAACTGGAACACGACAGTGATAAGCACTGACGCTTTTGCGGTAGGAGTGAATAAGGCTAAATGCTAAAGGGTACTAAATACCCAGGAAAGACATTATGAAGCTCTAGTAGTCATGATGGCAGTGATAGGTTTACGAACTACCAGGCAAAATGGCAGATGGTCTATTCTTTAAGGGGGACGGGACCGACACGGGGAAACGCATCGATTGATATTATTTTTAATAAACTCATGTATTTTCGGAACATAATATCTTCTTCTATATAATATATAAAAATGAATGTTTATCTGGGTGTTCTTCATAGAATCGTAAACTATGCACTTGATCATGTGATGATATTTCGCAAAGTTGTTGTGCATGAGCCCACGAAGGTTTCTAAGTTGGTAATGTAAGGTCTTTCCTTTAAATTTATTTTAGGTGGAGCCGTAGCAACGATTTCAGGATATATCTAGTATTTAGATATAAATCACATACGGTATCTGAATCACTAATACAAATATGTGATATAGCGCCATCTCACAAAATTGTATGGTAGCTGTTAATATTATATACAACGACGTGTTTCACAAAAAATACAAGATGGCGCATCAGTACGAAATTACAAGTAGTGGTACACTTATGAAAAAAATACTTATCTATATATTATTAATAATTGAATGCAAAAGTTTGTACTCCTTTTTAAGACAATTGTACATACGGTGGAGTGTGAAAATTGTCACAGTTAAAGTTTACATTGCGGAGGACTGCAGAAACACAATATTTTTTAAAGCAAGTACATTAGAATATTTATATTAAATTATATATTAAATTGATAAAAATAAACATTACACACACTACGCTGATATAACATACATATTATATGTATATATATATATATATATATATATATATATATATATATATATATATATATATATATATATATATATATATATATATATATATATATATATATATATATATAATAGTCGAAGTAAGTACGGCTACAGGCGATAACTAATATATTTAAATATGCTACATTTGCCTTTATCGAGATAAAATTATATTTATGGTATTATATAGTACTGCTTTCCCGCTTCTTCTTATTCCTGCCGCAATAGGTAAGTATCCGGTTTGGAGGGTAAGGTAACCGGTAAAGTTATGCCCGTGGCATTAGACCTCGCCACAAGATAGCAACGCACCATTAACACCTTTTGTGTCTATAGGCGATGGTTGACTTTTTCAATCAGGAGAACCATTTGCTTGTTTGCTATTTTATAATATAAAAAAAAAACTGTAAAAAATTTCAGCCTTCTCGATCCAAGGGCTGAGAGTCAATCACTGAGTCAATAATTTTTATATATACATATACAAACTTACTGTATTAGTTATATGTGTAAAATATACATTTAATGTAAATGATTCTGGACCAGCAACTTTACACAAAGATATTCACAGCTTTTTATCTCCTTAGGGGTAACATTTTTGGGGTTTTCTTTTAGTCCACATGTTATAAAATCGATCAACATCGAAATGTCAAACAATCAGGTGGTTTTCCTGCTGGTTAGGGGTAAATAATTGCCTAGAGATGCCAAAAATGTAATACAGCACATCGGTGTTATTCAAGTCTTATATAAACACTAAAGAGGGCGTAGGATCTTTGCTTTGATTATTTTTGATCACATGTGGAACTGTAGGGTGAATACGTTAACAATAATAAATATGAAATTTTTCGTAGTCTTTACATAATGTTTAACGTTATCGTAGAAGGGGGAGGGAGTGTTAATATTTAAAATTAAATTAATACATAAATTTTATTCCGAACGTGTAGTTGGGATCCAAGCGCGTAATATTACCGATTAGTCGTTTTAACTTCCCTTACAAACCGCAACAAGACAATGACAAACTCTCTTATATTTATGGTGGAAATCAGTTAAGCGGTGTTACCAATCCCAGGTGAAACATAGTCTATCCCCAGCATTGATAAACACATTATAAAATTGTAAGATTTGTTCCGCATTCGACCTACAAAGTTTTGCCCTACGTCAGAAATCCGTGTTCGTCCTACATATTATTCCTGATTCGTCCTAAAAAATGATTTTCTACTTATTATTATAATTTCGTTCTGATTCGCCTCAGATTTTATGCTTGTTTTGCCTCGTTCGTTTTTTAGATTTAGAGCTATAATGGATTTGAAAATTAAAATGCTGTGAAATATGAACCATTTAAAAAGAATACAGATGATATTCTTTCTGACAAGCAAATTGTGAAGGACGAACAAAAGTTAGGCATGGCGCTACCATCATAATTACCGGTTATAGAGTACGTCATGTATTCAGCCAAAAACGGCACCCCTGCCATATCTATCCCAGCTGCTATAATAGAAGGAAGCTCTTGTTCCAGTTTGGATCGAAATTTAACCGGCTATAAGATTTAAAAACAATAAAGAAAAATATCGACACGTATGTATCCCCGAAAATGTAGGAACAGTTACAACCAGTGCACTAGCCGAAAATACTTAGTCCCACTATGTGATAAATGGCAAGCTTATTGTCAACCAGGCACTTATCCAATCTCCGGCAACGTTATTTTTAAAAGATTTGTTAAAAACACATTTCAATTTCCCGACCCTCATGTGACCTCATGTGATCAACACCGACACCGGACTACTAGACCTCAAAAGTACAAACAAACATACAACAAACAATACAGCCAAATTGAGAACCTCTTACTTTTAGGAAATTTGATGAAAACTACTTTGAATATTCGAATCAATAACAGTACTATAATCAATGGCTCAACGATTACAAAACTAACGCATGGATTAATAACATTAAAAAAAAATTGAGTGTCAGAGTCACTATTTCGATTATATCAATTAATTTTCGCTTTTCACGGTGCAAGGGCGTCGAAAGTTAAAAGATAACCTTCCAATATTAGGAAATATCAATTTATGGACATATTGTCTATAACATGCACAAATGACAATCGCTATTGAGAAATGTTTCCAATAGCGGCGGAATTGAGTAATGGATTTATCGCCTTGTTCTATGGGAAAGGAATGGACGCTGTCTTTTAAGATATGCGCAGATTAGCTGACCAGGAATCAACGCACGTAATAGTGTAACTACCATAAATATTTAACGCTTAATTAATCAAACTAGCTATCGCTTGTGGCCGAAATTCGGCCATAAACTAAACAATAAAATTTCTTTTAAGTTTGATACAGACTTAGCCAAAAATAGTATACATGTAGATATTATGTTATCCTGTATGTCGAATAATTGTAATGTGTATAATGTTTATTTTTATTAATTTAATGTATTTAAAAAAAAGTATCTTCACGCCCGTATCCCCGAAGAGGTGGGCAGAGGTACAACAAGTACACCCACGATTAGCTGAAGATGCTTGGTTCCACAATGTGATAGGTGGCAAGCCTATCGCCAACCGGGCACTTTCCAATACCGGGCAACGTTGTTTTTATCAGAAAACTGAAAAAAGCCATTTTTGAATTTTCCGACCCAGGAATCGAACCCGGGACCTCATGTTGTCAACTCCGACACCGGAACATGAGACCAAAGAGGCGATTGTATTTCAAATGCATAATATACAAAGTAGGTATTAAATTTCTGCTGTCCTCTACAATGTAAACTTTGATTGTGACAAATTTCACACTCAAGCGTACGCTTAAATGTCAGAAAAAGGGATACAAAGTTTTTACTTTACGTGTTAATATACAGATAGTAAAAATAAGAAGATTTTGAAAGTATGGAGTTAAATATTATATTGAACGTAGTTTCTCAAAAACTTTCAAGTTTTTTTTTATATCATAAGATAGCAAACAAGCAGATGGGTCTCCTGATGGAAAGAGTCAACCATCACCTATAGACACCAAAGATGTTAATGGTGCGTTGCTGTCTTGTAGCGAGGTCTAATGCCACATGCATAAGTTTACCGCTACATTACCTTCCAAACTGGAACACGACAGTGACCAGCACAGACGCTATTGCGACAGGAATAGGTAAGGCGGTGGTACCAGACCCTTAGTATCCAGACCAGGCCGATGCAGAACTCTACCACCTAGTAGTCACGATGGTAGTGACGCAAATAGCCACTCGGTCGCCTTTTACGACCTGCCTGGCAGAACGGCAGTTGGCCTATTCTTCTAAGGAGTCCGGGACCAACACGGGGAAAAGTATTTATTGTTTCATCTGGTATAGGATCCTGACGGCGTGATATACAACTGGCTCGGAAAACCAAGGTGGCGATTGCATGTTGCTGTGTAGAGTGCTTTACTTCAGTAGTAGAGTTCACTAGGTAGTAAAGTTCTGCAACGTCTCGCCCGAGTATTTGGTACCACCGCCTTACCTATTCCTGCCGCAATAGCGTCAATGCTTGTCACTGTCATGTTCCAGTTTTGGTCGGAGAGTAAGGTACCCGGTAGACTTATGCATACCATCCCACCATTTTAATTAACATCTTTGATGTCTATGAGCGATACAACCAATGTTTTCCAATACAACCAATGCCACCTAAAGGCGGGTTGCTGAACTAAAGAGACAAGCGTGATATTTCAAAAAGTCATTAAAAGTTCTGGTATTTATCTATAGATGGAAAAACTAAAAAGTATCACCGCTGTGCCGGTCGGAGTGGGGAGTGTTAGGTTTTTTCGTTACGGAATTTCTGGATTCGGTCTCCACGCTCAAGGCCCGGGATAGAAGCTATGCAATAGCTTGAAAAAATACACATGATTTTCGATTTTCCACAACTCTGCTTTCCGAGGATTCCTATATATCAAAAATGTAAAGCATGGAATATATTACTAAATTACGTTCGTCGTTTTTGAAATAAGATTTAAAAAAAAAAGAATGCTTCGTTGCCCCTGGGCTTCCAGATTTCCAAATCCTGCCTAAATATTAGGAATAGAATGAACTTAACGAAACTACATTTCCCTAGTAACGCAGTCAGGAATTGCATTTATAAAAAGCCAAAATTAGAGGCCATGTAGGTGCTAATTGAGTAAGTTGAAAAACTATGTGCCACACAATTTTCATCGTTACGAAATGTTAATATTTCGCGATGTTGAAACAACGTACTACTATCAGCGCAGTGACAGTTAAAAATATACGATAAATATTATTAAAGTTTTTAAGAATATTCTAAAGTAAACAAAGAATATGAGTATTTCTGCGAAGGCGCATTGGTAGTCACTTAAGCACCAAAATGCGAAACAAGGTCATGTTGGCGGAGACAAAATATGTAAGGAACACACAAATTTTGTATCCTCTCTAGTTTGTCTGCTTACCCTTCAGTGGCATCAAGGAAACAAAAAGCAGTGCAATCGATTACAGAGAGAATTAAAGTCCATTTGTAATTTTTAGTTTCAGCGGTGAGAAATATTGCAGTAGTTTCAAATAATAGGGGAATCCAAGAAGGGATTTTAGTATTTACTCGAGCACGACAGATGAACATAGGGTACCTCTCATACTGTTGGGGCTCTCTACCAAATATTAGCCCTTTACATTAAGCAGGGTATGTAGGATAGTAAAAAAAATTACTTCGCCTTGTGAAGTATGTCAGATTATTTTTATTACGTTATTCTTTCCTTCAAAATAAAAGAAAATTTAGACGCGCTCGAAAACTTCGAGACAATGTTGTTTTTTTGTATCTTTGTAACCCTCCCACTCTCTTACGCCACACTCAAAACGTCAAATACTAAATTTTAGCTCGCAATTAACTCACCATACCTTAATATATATATTTTCCTACCGTTAAAACGAATAACATTATATTATAACCTTTTATTTTTCATGTCATCTAATCTACAAAATCCAATGGGTCTCCATCGCTCTCGAGTAAGCCCATATTTAGCATCATGGGCTCTACTTAAAAAATGAAAAGATAAATAAACATTATTGCAAATGTTAATGATCTCTTATGATAAATCACAAGAAAACCTAACAGCTACATTCTTTACTGTAGAGGAAAAAGGAAAAAGAGTGAAATTTAGGATTTTTAATGTCAGTGAATTTATACCTTGCGAAGCGGGTAATGCAACAGCTTGTTAAACAAATATATAGTAAAACACACAAACGTATTTAAACATATAAAGAGATTGCTCCATGGTTGAAAAATCAACCGTGGACCTAAA
This sequence comes from Apodemia mormo, assembly GCA_036924255.1. Taxonomy (NCBI): domain Eukaryota; kingdom Metazoa; phylum Arthropoda; class Insecta; order Lepidoptera; family Riodinidae; genus Apodemia; species Apodemia mormo. The sequence continues at coordinate 40,356,638 of JAUPFN010000009.1, read as the reverse complement.
CAATAAAATAATTGATAATATGTGAATATTATCTATTATTTTATTTCATTTATTTATACTTTATTGTTCACCAAATATAAAAATATTTTACAAAAGGCGGATATAATGCCAGATTTTCTGGATTACATTTTCCACTCGATTTTCCACCAGTCAACCTTCGGGTTAGCAGAAAAGGTAAAGGTTAAGGGTGAGATAAAAAAATTATAACATACATAACTATAATAATAGTGACTAAAATTTAAGTAATATAAGTATGACGTATGCCACATGAATGTATTGAATTTAATGTTCACTTTTGTTAACTTCATTGCACGCTGTGTAATAAATAATTTAAAGAAAAGGCGGGGTGTGCACTTTTAGATTTTCCAAATTTTTATTTCTAATGCATGACATTCAAAAAGATTAGGTTCCTGCACTCCTCCGTAATGTAATAACTGTGCCAAATTACATACTCCACAGTTCGCGTAATTGTCTTAATAAGGGGTACAAACTTTTTGCCTCACGTATTAATATAGTAAACACTAGCTGCAGCGTACAGCCCGCTGCATTATTAAAGGTTTTTTGCGAATCCCACGGGATCACCAAATTTTTCCGGGATACAACGTAGCCTATGTGCTATTCCAGATCATCATCTACCTGTGTGCCAAATTTCATTCAAATCCGTTTAGTAGTTTTTGCGTGATTGAGTAACAAACATCCATCCAAACATCCAAACTTTCGCATTTATAATATTAATATAGATTAATATAGATAAAAGTAAAAAATGGCCGCGGCCTTCACCTAGTTTTTGTTACATTTAAAATGTAGTTTTGTAAACCTTGCATATTATGTGTACTAGTACCACATAACTGATACATATTATTATTAAGTATGTCTTCACCGTCTGCTTATCGACAGTTCTGGAATGTATAAAACACGATTTCAAACAAGTAGTTTTTCCTACAAGTAAATTAAAAATTGTTTATCCTCACGCCGAAGCCTTTTTTATTTCATACTAACTGACCCACCCAGCTTCGCCCGCGAGTAGATTATCATGTCGTCGATATAGTTTTTATGTAATTTCAGTCACTTAGGAGCTTTTTTTTTAAAAATTAGCCTATGTTTGAAACCGGATGTTCAAATATCTCCATGCCAAGTTTCATCAAAATCTGTTCAGCGTTTGCTCAACTGTGATTAAACATTGAAAATGAAAAAGTAACAGACAGACAGACTTTCATCTTTATAATATAAGTATGCAAGTATGGTTAAAATAAGATAAGAAAAAATTGGAAAAATAAATATTCACGGGACAAATTACACTTACTGATCTAACCCCAAAGTAAGCAAATTATTTGCTTGTATTATGTGTGTTAGTCAACGATACTAATACATAGAAATACATATGTAAATACAAGAATATATGTAATAAACACCCAAACCCGGAAATACAAACATTGATGCTCATCACACAAATGCTTGTCCCCGTCGGGGATCGTACCCGAGCCTTGTCGATCGCGTAGTCAGGGTCGCTAACCACTCGACCAACGGGGCGGTCAATACATCAATTGTGTGTTAATATCGATGTGGCGGGGTCGGAATACCACATTCTTAAGTTTACCGGCTGGCCGCTACCTTACCCTCCAAACCAGAAGACAACCTCGGCTAGCACTGACGTTGCTGCGGCAGTTAAAGATAAAGCGTTAGTACTAGGAGAAACTATACTACCAAGAATTACGTACACGGACATCGAGAACATCCTAAAGATCTGTTGTAGAATCGCGCATTTGCTCTCCGAAACCGAAGCTTTCCAGTAAACTAACTTATGCATGAGGCATTAGACCTCGCTACAAGATAGCAACGCACCATGAATATTTTTGGTGTCTATAGGCGATGGTTGACTATTTCTGTTATTAGCCCATGTTCTTGTTTGCTATCTTATAATATATGACACATGGGACTAGTCATTTAAACCACCCAAGTCACACGTAAATTGGATCAAACGATTATATAGCTAAGCTATCATTTTAGGTCTAAAAAGTTGCGTTCAATGCCATTTGAAGTATCAAGATCGATCTTCGTTTTCAAAATACACAGCTTTTTTAAAAACAAAAATACTGACATGTTTTACAAATTTTACATTTCTGAACTCTGTAAAAGTTAAGCTTAAAATACTTCAATTTGTCGGAAAGTTTAAGGGATAACTTGCAGGGTTATACAACTTACAGATTTTTTTACATCACAAGGTAGAAAACAAGCAGATGTATTCCCCGATGGAAAAAGAAAACCATCACTTATTGAAACCAAACAATTTTAATGGTGTGATTTTAAATTGTTAGTCACATGCAGAAATTTACCGAATTCCTTACCCTCCAAATTGGAATACGTAAGTGACAAGCATAGCTGTTAGGTATTGCAACGGAATAGGCACCGCAACTCTGGCGAGGTGTCACAGAACTCTACCACCTATTAGTTACAATAATAGTGATACCGGATACGTATAGCCGACTATTTGCCTTTTACAATCTTCCTGACTGTATGGAAGATGGACCAACCATTAAATTGGGCCCTGAACAACATAGTAAAGAAATTATTTACATTTTAGTAAACGCTAAATTTTTCAACATTCGACAACTAAAGTATCTTCTTTTTTTCTGACAATTATGTTGATAATAATCGGAATTGTTCAGAGGAAGGCTATCATAACGTCCAAAAACATGAACACACTATCTGTCCTTTTTAGTGGTATAAAACGTGGACGTAATAAAAACTTAATTTTATACTTAACAAATGAAGGCTATTGCTTATTAATGAAACTGTTAAACGCATTTTTATCGCTTGAGCAAACCAACGCAAGAGGGCTGAACACATTAAATTTTGAAATCCGTTACAAAATACTATCACCGTTCACTGGGACCTTTTCTTTCTAAAACTTTACTAATATAATTATTTTTTTTCAAAAGATAGCAAACAAGCAGTTAGTTCTCCTAATGGAAAAACATAACCACCGCCTATACACACCAAAATGCAGCTCCGCACAAGTCAAAAAACTATTCTCGAGTAAAAGGGGTTTAAAGTTGCTCCTGCCTATTTTTTTCGCTTTTCCGGCCAACGCCACTAACGCCATATAGTATCAAATCATTGAAAACAGTAGTAGATCATCTTTCGAGATAAAACTATGGCATAATACGATACGAATGGTACAATAAGTGATTTTTACGATTTTTTGAATTGTTACATTATGTGAGCGGAGGTCCGAAATATGTTAATGGTGCGTTGTTATCCTTGTAATGGGGTCTTAACGCTATATGCATAAATTTACCGGCTATCTTACTCTCCAAACCGGAATACGATAGTGACAAGCACTGACGCGATTGCGACAGTAATAGGTAAACCGATGATACCAGACTCGGGCGAGACATTATAGAACTCTACCACCTAGATATTATTGAGTTTATCCGTTACAATTATTTGAACAAACAAAAATTTCCTCTTTACAACATTAGAATAGATTACAAGTCTTACGTTAACTGGGACTGACATGAGGCGTTGACCGCCTCGTTGGTCGAATAGTTAGCGACCCTGACTACGCAATCAATGGGGCTTGGGTTCGATTCCCGACATTAGCAGGCATTTATGTGATGAGCATAGACGTTGTGTTTTTGGGTTTGGGTATTTATTAAATACATTAATGTATTTATATCGTTGACTAACACCCATATCACAAGCAAATAATTTGCTTACTTTGTCATAAGCCTCTTTAGTGTCTCCAGTCTTCCATCAGGAGAGCCATCTGCTTGTTTGCTATTTAATAACATAAAAAATAGAATAAAACTTATAACGTTTCGACTAGCCCATCTATTTAAACCCATATCCCTATAGTTCTTAGCCATACAATACTAACGAGGCAGATAGAATCTGTTACAAAATGCGGCCTTAACACTAGTACTAATGACCCTTCTTTTCATAGTAGTCGTGCTTACGTATTGTCCATACTACAAGTCAGGTCATTCCATAATAGATGAAAGTATTTTAACCCAGCATTCGGTACGTCTAATCAAATATATCCGGCTAAAAGCAGATGTCATTCAAAGGTGTAAAACTTTTTGATTTGTATGAATAAAATTTCATGTACGGATAGAATTTTTCCCCGTGTTGGTCCCGAACTCCTTTGAAGAATAGGCCAACCGCCGTTCTGCCAGGCAGGTCGTAAAAGGCGACCGATTGGGTATACGAGTCACGAACGTCGTGGTTACTAGGTGGTAGAGTTCTGCATTGTCTCGCCCGGGTCTGGTATAACCGCTTTACCTATTCCTGCCGCAATAACGTCAGTGTTAGTCACTGTCGCGTTCCGGTTTGGAGGTTAAGGTAGCCGGTAAACTTATGCATGTGGCATTAGACCTCGCCACACGATAGCAACGAACCATTAACACCTTTGGTGTCTATAGGCGATGGTTGACTCTTTCCATCAGGAGACCCATCTGCTTGTTTGCTATCTTATGCTGTAAAAAAAATACAAATCAAAAAGTTTTAAACTCTGGATAACGTTTGTTTTTAGCTGGATATCTTTGGTTAGATGTACCGAATGCTGGGTTAAAATATTTTCACCTATTATGCAATGACCTTATATACATATCGATGATACATATCGTTATGCCAGTTGATGATTGAGTCAGTCCAGCCATCCGTAATACTTGTAATGTAATGAAGGTCAGAACTTGCTGGCCTTCATTACATTACAAGTATTACGGATATACTATTCCTTACAGCTGGCTAAGTATAAACTGTTAAACTGAAAAAAACTGAAAAACTGTCCTCAAAGTATAAACTGTTAACCCTTAACTCGAGGCGTAAATATCAAGAAGCAGTGATACTCTATAACATCGTTAGAAATACCTATGACTGTGTTGATCTTACAAATAGAATATGTTATGCAGTCCCTAGGTCAGTTTACAACCGTCGTGCACGCCAGAGAGTTTTGTGCAGTAGGCCTGTGTCGAACCAATACCGTCCAGCGCTCACCTGTACGCCGAATCGTAAATTCATAAGAATTTTGGGCACATTGACATTTTTACACCATCATCCCAAATTCAAAAACTAAATATTAAAAACTCTGCACAATAGTTAACTTTATATTGCAGTACATAAATAGAACGAAATTTTATATTTATAACTTTATTTAGGTTAGATTTAAGTTAAATTAATTTGTTTTGGTATTATATCTGTGATCTAAATTATACATTAATACACCTCGTGATACATTGAAAATAGTATACTCTTTGTTGATCCGTGGACAGCGCTGTGGGTTGCATTATTACGAGTATTGAAAATCATAAATAAAATACTTTAGTTTTTAAGTTTATAATGTAACTGTTTGTTGTCTCAATAAAGAAATAAAATTTAATTACCAGGGGAAACGGAGTGCCGTATTTCATGATCCTTGCAGATTTGTTTTGCTTTCTTTTCATTCATTACTTATTTTATACGACATACCGGTTGTAAAAACTTGACACCATATTCGGACAGCACCCAATCAATCTGATCATGGTATGTCAGTCATGGTCTTCCCCGGTACCTACATCCTTCTATATTCGTATTGTATATCTGTTTAGTTAATCTTTTATCTGATATTCCTTCCATAACCGACACTTTTTCAGACCTTCCTCTTAAAAATCCCAACATTAGAAGCCACTCAGAAAACTGAGACAGGTTGTTACAGAGTTTAACCGTTCATTAAAAACGTTATTGTCTATGAACACTATTTCTTATAGTGAAGAGATCATTACAGTGTTTTTGACCCCAAAATTGAAGTAGGAAATGGGGAGTTTATATGGGCATAGAAATAATTGAGCATAAAGAAACATATTATGCTACACTACACGCTTGCCAAGTCTTGACAAAAGACCAAAAAAGCCTTTGCAAACGCTTGGTTGCGGTTTATACGTTGCCGAATACGTTAGTGTGTTCCGAAAAGGCAAGCATGGTAGACGTTTATTTATTTACTAGCTGCAATGTGCAGCCTGCTGCATAATAAGAGTTTTTGGTGAATCGCATGGGAATGTCTCATCTTTCTGGGATAAAAAGTAGCTTATGTGCTATTCCAATTCATAATCTACCTGTGTGCCAAATTTCACCCAAATCCGTTTAGTAGTTTTTGCGTGATTGAGTAACAAACATCCATCTATCCAAACATCCAAATATCTAAACTTTCGCATTTATAATATTACTAGCTGCAGCGTGCAGCCCGCTGCATTATAAAAGTTTTTGGCGAATCCCGCGGGATCACCTAATTTTTCCGGGATAAAAAGTAACCTATGTACTATTCCAGGTCATCATCTACCTGTGTGCCAAATTTCATTCAAATCCGTTCAGTAGTTTTTGCGTGATTGAGTAACAAACATCCATCCAAACATCCAAACTTTCGCATTTATAATATTAATATAGATTAATATTAATATAGATTTATTTATTTAGCACTTTATTATACACAATATACAATTCTTTAGAAAATTATTATATAAAACATGTACAAAGGGCGAGCTTATCTCTGAAAGCAATGTCTACGAGCAAACCCGAGAATATAAGTAGAATACCGAGTTTAAGTGCGTAATATCTTACAACTGTATGTGTATAATATATAAGAAAAAAACAAAATAAAAGGAAAATGTTAACCTAGCCTTAAATTAAGGTAAGAATTAATGCTCTTTAATGCTTTCTTAAAAATATTGAGAAAAAAACGTTACATTTTATTCAAAATATAAACAAAAACAAAGGATGCGTAAAATTCGGTAGAGAAGATTGTGGTTGTTAAAAATCTTTAGAAACCATAACAGCGACTTAACACGCGCCAACGTGTAAATATGGTGCAAGCGCTTACCGCAAAGTTCTTTTAATCTATGTTCAAAAATCGAGAACCGACCGGATCGACGACAAGCTTCCCCAAGCACAAGTAAGCCAAGCCAAACACCCTCATTCACAGGCGCGTGCAATCTATACGCATTTGTACGCGAGCACTCGTATAGATTTAGCAAGCATGTAAACGTATCATAATATATTACCGTGTGCCCGATTGTTTTAACTTTTATGTTAAATTAGCATATTATTACCAAAATTAACAAAAATGTTAGTTAAGCAACACTGAGGCCAAGACCGTTGACCCCGCAATGCGGTCTGAACAACCACACTTATTGTATAATACATAATGTTATTTCCTTTTTTCGGAGGATATATTTATTACAACATACATAAAAATAGCCTCCATGGTCTAGTGGTCCGGATTCGATCCCGGGTCGGACAATTCAAAAATGTGTTTTTTAGTTTTCTCATAAAAAGTTACCGAAGAATAGATTTGTGCCCGGTTGGCGATATGCTTGCACACCTATCACATTGTGGGGCTAAGTATTTTCAACTAATCGTGGGTGCACTTGTTGTGCACTTCTGCATACCTCTTCGAGGATACAGACGTTAAGATACTTTTTTACATAAAAAAGCCCGTGTTGGTCAGAACCATTGTGCCAGGCAATTCGTAAAGTTAAACGATTAGCTCAACATAATATTACCACCATTGTGGCTACTAGGTGGTAGAGTTCCGCATCGTCATACCGTCATAACGGGTTTGTTACCACCTCTTTACCTATTCCTGCTGCAAAAACGAGGGTTAAAACATTTAGGAGTTTTAGATTAGATTGCATAGGTGTTAGTCGCTGTCGTGTTCCGGTTGCCAGTGATGTTATGCATCTTGCATTCCAATTCACCGTCACGGATAGAAACACACTGTTAATATCTTTAGTATCTACAGGCGATGGTTATCTCTTTAAATTGGAAGAACCATCTGCTTGTTTGCTATTCTATGAAATAAAAAAAGGCTTTATAAGCTATTACCCATAAGAAACCATTTTGTGTGGAGTTTGCTTCAACGAAGAATCATAAATGCATATGTAAGTGAAAATATTTCGTTAATAGAAAGATTTGAACACACATTTGGTATAAGTTTTTTTTTAGGTATACGTTTACATACATTAGATAGAGAAATGTGTGCGAAATTCTTTTTCTTTTTATCGACAGAGCGACTTATTGCTTGACTATCTACTCTATTATACATTCTTTATGCATTTAAGAAGCTGTGTTGGCGCCGTTTACGATTTACTTGTACCGTCCAGCCCCATTGAAGAAATATGGTAAAAGGAATAACTGAGGCGTGATAATCCGTAATGCTTCGATGCGTATTAGCAAACGTGTTACTCAAAATCCACACTAGATGAAATATTGACACACAGTATAAAGTACCATCTGACATCTCATACCTTTGCATTGTGATATGTTGCGGCAATACCAGATAAAAAATATTTCTGGTCTGAGGCGCTAATAAACTATTCTTTAATATGATTTACATGTATATGGGGGATCCCCAAGAGGGGATTTAGGGTTTTACTCGGGCGCGAGTTTTACCCTTTTTATATAAGCAGTTTTATCTAGGGCAATAGGAAACCGGCTGACCCTACAGATTATCTCTAAAACTTCCCGCCAGATTGAATTATTTATAAATATTATAAGCTTAAAGGGGCAAAAACTATAACTAAGCAAAGATGTTATCAGAGTTCAAGAATCTAAAGTAAAAGTTAAAAATTACAGTATTTTGAGTTTTGAAAAGCTGTAGGTATATTTTGAAAACGATGATCAATTGTGATCTTTCAAATATAATTTCTGAAATCTAAAATGATGTCTTAGCTACATAATCAATAGGTTGAAAATTGTCGAAGCAATATAAAAAAATACTTTTTTCAAAAATTTTCGTAATTGATAAATTCCAAACAAATTGACCGATTTTAATACAATTTATCATATTTGACGTAGTTTTTAAACGAAAACAGTCGTTTAGTTTTTATAATCAATCAGTGTATTGACATGAAAGTTATGTAAGTACCTATGAAGTAAGTTTATTGTAAATAACATAATTTTAATATTTGAAAAACTGTAACTTTTGTGTGATCGCCTCTGTGGTCTAGTGGTCCTGTGTCGTTGTAGACCCCATGAGATCCCGGGTTCGATTCCCGGATCAGGCAAATCAAAAAAGGTATTTTTTTCAGTTTTCTGATAAAAACAATTTTGCCCGGGATTGGAAAAGTGTCCGGTTGGCAATAGGTTTGCCACCTATCACATTGTGGAACTAAGTTTCTTCGGCTAAGCGTGGGTGAACTGGTTGTACCTCTGCCTACCTCTTCGGGGATACGGGTGTAAAGCGATTTTTTTCTGTAACTTTTGAAAACATCATTCGATTTTAATTATTGAAAGAACACTAATGCCGTTTCAAAAATTTAAATTTAAAATGGCGAATCTACGTCTAAACGCGTTTTTTATGTTCTAAAATATTGTAAAAGGTAAAAAATTGATTAGTTAAAAAATCCTGACGTTATGTCAAAAAACTTTTTCTTAACGATAGCTACCGAACGGATAAGCCGATATGATGCAATTCGCGACATCGGACGCAAGTTTTTAAGGAAAATAGCTTATTAGATTATTTAATTAATCGATACATTAAATTTAAAGTTATTATAAAAACAGCGTTTTACCGAATATTTTTTGAGATGACATCTGATAACTTTTGAAATCTCTTCAAAAGTTATAAGATGTTTACATACACACATAAAAACTCACATACATACATATTTATATACATACGTACATACTTTACCCGTAACCGGTTTTTCGAATGGCGCAATGGGTGATCTCTATCAAAGTAAAATGCGTCCATTATTCTTGCAGAATACACAAAAATAATCATGCTCTGGGCTTTGTTACGGCTGGACTTCTACAATAAAGATTTAATTGTATGTAAGTTTGTAAAATTGTTTACGACGGAAAAACTCATAAATTAAGTCGATTATAAAAATTCTTTCAGATTTGTCCAGTGATTTTTATATAGTTCATATTAATATTTAAATGCGAAAGTTTGGATGTTTGGATGGATGTTTGTTACCCAAACTAAAAAACTACTAAACGGATTTGCATGAAATTTGGCACACAGTTAGATGAGGATCTGGAATCCCCCGTTTTGGTCCGGGCTCCTTTGAAAAATAGACCAACTGCAGTTCTGCCAGGCAGGGCGTAAACGGCGACCGATTGGATATTCGAGTCACTACCATCGTGGCTACTAGGTGGTAGAGTTCTGCACGGGTCTGGTACCATCGTCTTACCTATTCCTGCCGCAATAGCGGTAGTGCTTGTCATTGCCGTGTTTCGGTTTGGAGTGTAAGGTAGCCGGTAAACTTATGCATATGGCATTAGACCTCGCCACATGATAGCAACGCACTATTAACATCTTTGATGTCTACAGGCGAGGGTTGACTCTTTCTATCAGGAGACCATCTGCTTATATGCTTTATTATGATATAAAAAAGCACATAGGCTACTTTTTATCCCGCAATAATAAATTGTTCCCGAGCATATAGGTTACTTTTTATCCCGCAAAAATAAATTGTTCCCAAGCACATAGGCTACTTTTTATCCCGCAAAAATAAATTGTTCCCGAGCATATAGGTTACTTTTTATCCCGCAAAAATAAATTGTTCCCAAACACATAGGCTACTTTTTATCCCGCAAAAATAAATTGTTCCCGAGCATATAGGTTACTTTTTATCCCGCAAAAATAAATTGTTCCCGAGCACATTGGCTACTTTTTATCCCGCAAAAATAAATTGTTCCCGAGCACATAGGCTACTTTTTATCCCGCAAAAATAAATTGTTCCCGAGCACATTGGCTACTTTTTATCCCGCAAAAATAAATTGTTCCCGCGGGATTCACCAAAAACTTGTATAATGCAAGAGGCTGCACGCTGCAACTTATATCTATATCTCAGATAGTTAAAATGATGTAGTTTTACTTAGTGATATGTTTCTTCACTACTAACCACAGCATACAATCTCAGAAAATATTAATGATGAAATGTCGTATATTTGTTACGATTACTCTGCTATAGGCACATTAACTGAAATGTGTTATTGATCAAGAGCTTTTAAAAGCGGCGATTATGAGTGACAGTTATATGATATTTCAACACTCGCAACATGGAGTTCTAAATATCTATATACAATTACGTGAAGTAAAAACATTGTACCCCTTTTTTACAATATTTACGCAATTATTATGATAATATTGAATAATTATGAACAAAATAAGTATGAGTTTTAGCACAGTTCAAGTTTACATTGCGAGACCTGCAGAAACCTAATATTTTTTCGCCGTGTTGGCCCCGGCCTCCTTTGAAGAATAGGCTAACTGCCGTTCTGCCAGGCAGGTCGTAAAAGGCGACCGATTGGCTATCGAGTCACTACCATCGTGGCTACTAGGTGGTAGAGTTCTGCATTGACTCGCCCGGGTCTGGTACCACCGCCTTACCTATTCCTGCCGCAATAGCGTCAGTGCTTGTCGCTGTCGTGTTCCGGTTTGGAGGGTAAGGTAGCCGGTAAACTTATGCATGTGGCATTAGACCTCGCCACAAGATAGCAACGCACCATTAACATCTTTGGTGTCTATAGGCGATGGTTGACTCTTTCCATCAGGAGACCCATCTGCTTGTTTGCTATCTTATGACATAAAAAAAAAATTACATTACATATACAGAGCGAAATCAAAGCACAGAAACAGTCCTAGCGCTCAAGAGAGAATTTTTGATTGAGCTGCGATAATACGTAAGTGTGTCTCTAAAGTAATGGTATTATGCTCGTTAAAATAAGTTAAATATTGTTCAATTTTTTTTTTTTTTAAATCAGAAAAAAGGGCTTTGTCGCAAAAGCGATTATGTCATTTTAGAGCAACGACTACACAAAAGTTTTAGAGTTACACCTAAAATACTGTAGGAGCCAGTCTGCAAGGAGTATACTACCTACAGACTAGCCCATACAGCCCTTTAGCATCGTCCGAAGATGGATCAGCTAAAATACTGTTACAGTAACCAACTAAGTAATAAGCTAAATTTAACTTATTCCTAACGTTTGAATTAAGACTACAATCCATTAAGATGTGGTAAACATCATCGATCACATTACATGTCTGACAATATGGAGACATAGCCTTTCCCATAAGGTGTGAAAATTTGTTACATAGAATGTGTCGATCTGAGACGAAGAGCTGTTTGATTTTTTACAGTTTTAAAGTAAAAGATGTTTGTGTGCTCTCTATGCTACATTAATAACTAATTGGTCCTTTAGATAGATTTCCACTAAATATATGTCGGAAAGAACAATAAACCCGAGCAGTTGACTTGGGAAAACAGAAAAAATAAGACACAATACCAAAGGATTAAAATTCTCAAATATTGTACGTAAAAACTCTAAAAACTGTACATTTTACTCAGAAATCCTTGAAGCTTAGTGTCTAGTAATTAGATTAACTCAAGTTCTAGAAGTGAATATATAAATTTAAATACACGCAAAATTTTACATTGAACTAAGAAAACAGACAGGAGATTACCACCAAAGATTTATGTTAAATTATCTTCTCTTCAAAAATAATGCATTCGGCAAAGTTGTAGCTATAATTTTAATCTAAACTAGCTGTACCTGCAGCCTACTGAATTATAAAAGTTATCTGGTAAATCCCACAAGAAAAACCTATGTTACCAGAATAAAAAGTATTCGGTGTGCTATTCTAGGTCACTATCTACTGTGTGCCAAATTTCATCGAAACCGGTCCAGCCGTTTTTGCCTCTACGTAATCCAAACATACAAACTTCCAGGTTTATAATATGTACGGGATAAATCATATGCATAACACAACTTCTTTATGATACATAACTAATTCCCTACATAGCATATGTAATGAATAATATGTTCAATTAATTGCTTTCAATATTTTCTTATGGCTCCTCTTCAGATTCGGCCATGTTGGCCCAACAAATGATCGCCCAACATCGCCGCCATGATCGGGCAACTCTCCACACAATCGCTCATTTACTAACTGTCTACTGTAATGTTATGACGTCTATCGAAAATGGATAGCGAAGTGATCGCGGCTGCGGCAATATTTTTCCATAATTAGCTCTTATAATTATTTACTTAATGTTCGCGACAAAAGAATGGTTAAAGTATGCTTGTGTTATAGGTGTTAGTCAACGACGATATTATTACATAGAAATACATACATAAATACTTTAACATATATAAAAAACACCCAAACTCAGAAATACAAACATTTATGCTCATCGCACAAATGTTCGTCCCAGTCGGGACTGAACCCGCGCCCTCTCGATTCGTAGTTAGTTTCGCTTACTCGACCAACGGGCGGTTTAAATAACACAGTATTGTTATTAAAGATTAGACCACTTGCCCCTCTGCCAGGTAGTTTCTGAGAGTTGAGTAATTAGCTACACGAGTCACTACCATCGCAGCTACTAGATGCAAAAGTTCTATATCATCTCGCCCTTGTCCGGTACCACCGCCTTACCTATTTCTGCCGCAATAGCGTCAGTGCCTATCCCTGTCGTGTTCTGGTTTGGAGAGTAGGGTAACTGATAAACTTATGGAAATGTGGCACTCAGATCTTGCCACAAGTATAGCAACATACCATTAACATCCATGGTGTCTTCAGACGATGGTCGTTCCTTTCCATCAGAATGGCCATCTGCTTGTTTTCTATCTTATATTATATAAAAAGACAGATATAATTCGGGTTAAACAGTAACGGCTACCTTTATTTTATTTTTGTGATGCTTATTTATTGGATGCCAAAGGCATGCCTCTTTTTGGTATAGCTCTATGAACAAAAAGTTTCCTCATTCGTCCACGCAACCATTATTTTTAAATCGATAGAAATATATCTACACTGTACTAGACACAACGACATACTGATTAATTGGCGATTGTGTGGTCGCGCACGCAATCATGGGCCAACATTCCTTTGATGTACCGACACCACGACGATTGCGCCCGAACATACGCAACGATGATCAGACATTTATGTCCTCTACACTATCGTGTTTGCCTTTATTTGGCCAACATGGCCCAATGTAAAGAGGCAGCTTTAGATAATGTTCTGGATGAATAATGAAATGGCTGGACCCAACCCAGATGACATGTTGCAAAACTTTCAACAAGTTCACTTCAAATGCCTACATGACAAGAGAGCAGCTACTCAATTATTTACCAACAAGCAGTCACGGAAATGAACTCATAAACTGACACAAATTATACAAGGTTCAATCTATCAAATCAAGTAAAGTTAATTACAAAAACATCTCAATTACGCACGTCATTAACCTCAACTGTATCATTAACTTCAATATTACGCCAATTTTGGGTTAAATAATAAACATCAACAATTTTAGCGACTTTAATTAAGTTGCTGTTAGCTGACGGGAAAGCTATAACAGCATTTTTATATCATAAAATAGCAAAAAAAACAAATGAATGAAAATTATAACGCAGTAAAAATGTAACAACTGACTTTCTGTATTTATGAAAACCTAAAAATATTTCCAACCAAATTTATTTAAATTTAAATGTTAATGTGTAATATACGCACACAACAAAAGAATTTTCAAATTCATTTCATAAATGATCGAGTGTATTGTATATTATAACCCCTTGCGAGGATATACTATCTGCCACTGTTGTGCATCTACTTGTTATCCTATAGAAAAGAGCTATATTTCTTACACTAAAAATGTATGTATTACTTAACAAATAGTTTAAGAGCAATAAATCATAGAAATATCTATTTAAACGCACTATTAAGTCTACAAGTAATTAGTAATTACGTGACCTATTCGTGTAGTTAATTCTAATAATTTTTAATTGACCAATGATGTAATTGTAACACAGCGGTCCCTGAGATTATACTTTCATTCCCTCCATGCTTCATCTTTTTATATATGAAGTGAGAAAGAAGTTAGACTTGAAAAAATTTCGGTGTTAAAATGAAGGCATGTTCCGTTCATTTGGACATGCAAAAAGAATGGTAGATGAAAGTTTAATGAAACAGACATACAATGCGAATATGGAAGGATGTAGGTTCCGGGGAAGGTTTTTAATCAATTAGTGCATTACTCTTGAAGTTACCTATTTAAAAAACTTTTTTTTGAAATAGCTCACAGCCGAAACTCGAGTTTTTATCAGATTCCTACATGTCAAGTTTCTAAAAAGCTTTTCCGACTATTTTAAAAAATACTCCAGTACATACGTGTAAATACTTCAAGACTGACATACCATGATCAGAATAATCGGATGCTGTCCGAAGATGGTGTTAAGAGTTTTTGCAACTAGCGTGTTTGTATGAAGAGAGGAATGTGGAGGAAGCAAGAAAAATCTGCAAGGGCCGTGGCACTCAGTTCTCTCTGCCTACCCCGTAAGAGATCTGGCGTGAAGATATGTATATATTTAAGAAATCAAAGGAGCAGATGAATCTCCTGATAGAAAAAGTTACCATAAAGGCATCGTTATCCATCGTTACGAATCTAAGACGGTAACGATGCATAACGATGCCATCGGTATTCGGTTTCAATTTTAGACTCGAAGTCCAGTAACGATGTACCGACATATCGTTACTGGACCTTGGTATCCAGTAACGATATGTCACTACAAAGATTTTCCTAAAAAAATAATTATTTTATCTTATTTGAACATAAACTAATTTTCAATTTACCGCGGAATCGAATTCAAATTGCAATTAATTACCTTAATCTCGTCTTGAAATTATGAATTTCCTCCTCAACAGTAACTTCCTAATATCACAGCCTGTCTTCTGAGTGCTAAGTGTGAGTTTTTCTTTTCGCATTCGATCGTGAGCGCGTTTCGAGTTTACTAGGAATTTGTATGTGATTTGTACAGCGCCACCTAGTGGTAAACTGGTTTCTTACGTTTACCACTAGGTGGCGCTGTACAAATCACATACGAATTCCTAGTAAACTCAAAACGCGCTCACGATCGAATGCGAAAAGAAAAAATCACACTTAGCACTCTGTTCGTAATGTAAGATTTCACCCATCGAAGGAGGTCACCGTGAATACCTAATTCGCTCAGCTTTCGAAGTAGGATGACATGATCCACCCGGTCAAAGGCTTTTCAAAGTCTATGTAGATTGTAGATCATGTCAACCTATGAGTTGTAACCTATGAGTTGTAGCGAGATTAGTCTTTGTTGAACGACCTTTTATATAAATTGAAAATTTTAATCACAGCATAAGGCGACAGTTAGAAATTAATTTATTAACTATTTAAATCAAAAAGAATCACTTCGATATGGCTTTTAGCTCTCGAGAAATTCATGGATAAACATACATACACTTACTTAATTTAGAACATGTGCTTGAACCCCTAACTAGATTTTCATACAAAAATATTATACAATTCCAATAATATTACATGCATTCACATCAAACTGATAACCTCCGTTTTTTTGTCGGTTGAATATACGACTGAAGTACACGTCTTTTACTAGTAAGTATTTTATATTAAAGTATTTATTATTCGATTTTCTTCCTGTAATTCTAGACCTACGTTATACATTATTATAGAAATAATAGTCACAACTAGTCTTAAATAAAATCTTGTCCGCAAATTGTATAGATTACTTACCATTTATATACGTTTCTAAAAAATCTTACGTGAGATTAGGGACCCCTAGGGGTCGAGCCTAATGTCACGATATCTCATTAACGTGAGGGTCGGAGAAACCCAAAATGGACCCACCTATTTTTTGGACGCCCACGAAGATTTTTCTACCTTCGGTCAGGTCACAATGAAGTTATATTTGTGTAGGGTAACAAAACAATTAGTACATTTTTTTTATTATATACCATATATTTATATGGTAAACAAGCAGATGGGTTCCTGGTGGAAAGAGTCAACCATCACATATAGACACCAAAGATGTCAATGGTACGTTGCTATCTTGTGTCGACAACTAATACCACATGCATAAGTTTACCGGCTACCTTATTCTCCAAGCCGGAACATGTCAGTGTCTAGCATTGACGCTATTGCGGCAGGAATAGATAAGACGGTGGTACCAGACCCGGGCGAGACAATGCAGAACTCTACTAACTAATTGTCACGATGCTAGTGACGTGTATAACGAATCGGTCGCCTTTTACGGCCTGTCTGGCAGAACGGCAGTTGGCATATTCTTCAAAGGAGCCCGGGACCAACATGGGGAATAACAATATAATAAAAATAGTTAATAATGATGAGTAAAATGGCAAAATGCGTCTCAAATATTATAGAAGTTCGACGTTAGACAGTTCATTCAATCTTTTTTTTTAAATAACAACAGCTGTCTTCCTATTAAGCATTTTGCGACAATCGTAACAGGGCTTAATGTACACCATTATCATGACTACTAACTTGCTGGTAAAATTCTGCAGCGTATCGTCAGGTTTTGACACCGTTACCTTAACTATTCCTGGCACAGTGACGTATCCGCTTAAGGTGTATATTCAGCGTTATTTTAAATTTATTATTATATATTATTTATTATTATATATTAATTATTATATATATTATTTTTTTTATTATTAAAAGAAATAGTCTTACAGTTAAAAAATTTTTGATACCCTACCTAACTCAACTGAGCTAAAAAGTGAATGAGTGAAGTGAGAGAAAACCTCGATAACCGGGGACCTCGTGATCTGAACCGAAAAGGCTAACTATGTTGTGATTTGTAAAAACATTTATGTTAAAAGTAACTTTAAAATTTACCCGACTTATAACGAGCAAATATCTACTAACTATACCCATATCTCGAAAACTACTGAACTGATTTAGATGAAACTTAAACTGTTCCCTAACTTGGAATATGTCTAATTAAAATCAAAAAGAACTATCTCGATATGGCTTTTAATTATCGAGAAATTTGTGGACAAACATACACTTAACAAACTTAGTATACGTGCATGAACGCCTAAATAGATCATCATACACAAATATTGTCGTGTTGGTCCCGGCCTCCTTTCAAGAATAAGCCAACTGCCGTTCTACCAGGCAGGTCGTAAAAGGCGACCGATTGGCTATCGAGTCACTAACATCGTGGCTACTAGGTGGTAGAGTTCTGCATTGTCTCGCCCGGGTCTGGTACCACCGTCTTACCTATTCCTGCCGCAATAACGTCAATGCTTGTCGCTGTCGTGTTCCGGTTTGGAGGGTAAGGTAGCCGGTAAACTTATGCATGTGGCATTAGACCTCGCCACAAGATAGCAACGCACCATTAACATCTTTGGTGCCTATAGGCGATGGTTGACTCTTTACATCAGGAGACCCATCTGCTTGTTTGCTATCTTATGATATAAAAAAAAAAATATTATACAGTTTCAACAATATTACATACTTAGAATAATTACACTATAGAAAGACAGTCTTCATATAATCGCTCAGTCAAAAATGAAGCACTAAAAATGTTTATACAAATGAAACGAATAAAAGAAAATAACACGTATTTTTTACATTTTTTTTTTATTCAAACGAAACACAGCAGTAATGTAAAGCTGTTGTATTATTACAAACTTGTAACTTTAATTTTAATCTATATTAATATTATAAATGTGAAAGTTTAGACGTTTGGATGGATGGATGGATGTTTGTTACTCAATCACACAAAAACTTCTCAACGGATTTAGATGAAATTTGGCATTCAGGTAGATGATAACCTGGAATAGCACATAAGCTACTTTTTATTCCGGAAAATGATTTGTTCTCGCGGGATTCATACTTTATATTTTGAAGCCCATTTTGAAGCACTTTATGGCTATATATAAGCATAAATGGCTCCAATTAAAAAGCTCCAAAATGGGCGCGCGGACTTGGTTTCTATAGTATAATTATTCTAAGATTACATACATATATGACAAAATGATAACTTCCGTTTTTTCGTCGGTTGTTTATAACAGTAAAATAATTATAGAGGTTTTATGTAACAGCTATGTATGTGACTCGTAAGAAATTTCCAGTCCTTAAAGCAAAACTAGATCCTTTCATGTAACATCTAAAATATGTAATCGATATATTTGTTCCGCTTAACTTTCCGTTTCCCTATTTAAATGATCAACCGGTTTGGTTAACGTTCACCTACTCATTATTGTTGAACTTAAGTAGACCAACAAACATAAATAATGTCAGTTTGAGTATATATTTTCTGAAAAAAGCAAGCACGATAGTTCCCTTGTGAAATAAGCAGATTGAACCGAACGCCTATAGATTCACTGGTTTGTCGGTTGTTCAGTAAAGTTAGTAAAGACTCGGGAATCGAACCCGGGACCTCATGATCTGAGCCAATAAGCTAACCCCTACAAAAAATATACGCAGGTATATTATACAAAAAATAAATACTACTACATCCATATCTTCGAAGCAATAGGCAGAAGTTAAGTAGTTCACCAACAATATTGAGCCCCATGATGTGAGACCACCTTAGACAAATCGGACAAATTCGGGCACACTTGGGCAAGTTATTTTTTTAGATAAAAACTTATGATTGAGTAATTTAAACCACGGATTAAATGGATAAGCCTTTCAAGACAATTTCTTAGTTTGTCAATGTAGCTTGAAATTACACATAAAAATACAGAGTTAGAATACTTCTTATCGATGAAATAAAATCACTACAAGTGTAATTTTTAAACACTGTCATTTAATTCGTTAGGATATTAATATTCATGTGGTCTGTGATTTAAACGCAATAACCAACTTCCAACGTGCTGTGTAATCAAAGATTATTATGAAAGCTCTTTAATACACACTATATTTTAATATACTATATCTATTAATTAAAAAACCAGCCAAGTGCGAGCCGGACTTGTGCACGAAGGGTTCTATACCATCATGTATAAAAAGTGGCAAAAAAGTCAAGCATTTAACGATTTTTTCTTTAAATCTGTTCTTAGACAGTACGAAGTTCGCCGGATCAGTTAATACTTATAATCTAAATTAATATTATAAATGCGATATAGTTTGGACGTTTGGATGTATGGATGGATGGATGGACGTTTGTTACTCAATCACGCCTAACACAACTTAACAGATTTTAATGAAATTTGGCACACAGATAGATCACGACGTGGAATAGCGCATAGACTATATTTTATCCCGGAAAAATGACACATTCCCGCGGGATTCACCAAAAACGTTTATTATGCAGCAGGCTGCACGCTGCAGCTAGTATTACTAGCAAAAAGCAGAGCTTTGTAAGGGCTCGCAAAGTCAATCAGAAATCAGAAGTACTTTATTCAATAAAACTTTTTACAAGTTATTTTGACACGTCAACATATTTTTATAAGAAACTACTACGAAAACGCGGCCACTACCTAGTAATATTGTTAGTAAAGTATTTTTATGAGAATTACGTCTTTTAATGTTTGGACTTTATTTATAATTATCTAACCTAAAAAATCTAGACCTAAAAATCTAAACCTATCTAAAAAATCCAGCGTATTTTCACCCAAACATTATATTCGCATTAAAGGCGTCGTCAGGCTTTGGTTTAGGGGGGCGCAGCAAAATAAAACCAAAATAAAGTAAAACATGTTTCTAAAACTAAATTTTTTAAGTACTTTACAAGAAAAATTCTTAAAAATTTTCTTAATTTATTAAAAACACGATTTCTATAATTATCAATGTTATCTACACACAACAAATATAAAGGTTATCTACATATTTTACACCATATTTTCTGGTCTACCTATAATATAGTACAGTCTACCTATAATATGTAGCAACTCAAGATCCATCTCGCGCCACCACTTCGCCCTTAAAGTCTAATATTGATAGAAATCAATTTTTATTTATGGTAACTTACTTATAAAAGAGTTTTCAAGGAAAAATGGGTATTAAAAATGAAGGTAGATCTTATAAAGAAAAACATATTACTTTAGCCCTTTTCCCTCGGGCTAAGATTGGAAATTAATCTCAATACAATATTAATCAATTAATACATTTGTACTGTTTCACAGTAATCATATTGTGAAAAATCTGTAAACGGTTGACCTTGCAGACCATTCCTGCAACTTCCCGCTAAATTATGGTACTTTAAGCTCAAAAAAGTAAGAACTATAAGAATAGATTTTTTCAGTTCTAAGAAATATTGAAATGTCTCAATTGCTAAGTCACAAAAAACAGCAAGAAAACACTTACTTACTTTACTTACTTACTAAATCAGTACCTTCCTTATCTACATACGTAGCGGGAAGTTAAAAAGTACAAGTGTATTAATAGATTAATATTGTATTAAAATGGAGTGAATAAAAATGAATTAAATTAATTAAAACTACCAAGCCAAAGATCAAACCTTAAATTGCAATATTTTTTCAGTAAAATGTACTACAAAAGGGCATAAATTGTCGCCTAGTGTAGCTTTGTAGCATTTTAGTTCGTTAGTTTTATAATAGATGGCGTTAGTAGTAATACAATATGTATCTTCTATTTTTTTTATTGTTTATAAAATGGTATTTTAATGGTAGAACATATCTTGACATGAATTTAAAATACCACGTCAAAGCTCAAACTTAAAAGTGCGATACTTTTGCAGTAAAATAAACCACAAAAGTGCATAGAAAGTCGCCTAGTGTAGAGTTCGCTTCGCTCGCCCTAATAAATGCGAAAATCTGTCTCTCTCTCCGTCGGTCTGTCTGTCTGTCAGGTACGCTTTAGTTAAACCGATTTTGATGAATTTTCTTCGTATGGAGGAGTTAAACGAAAGCTAACTCTTTTCGAAAAGCAAGCCCAAAGGTCTGAAACAGGGGATGAAAGTTTGCATAAAAATTATATGGGTGACTATCTGTTTTCCGCAACTTCGTTCGCGTAAACCAAAAATATTACTTCGGTTCGGTTCGGCTGAGTCGAGTAAAAAGCGAGCCTTTTTCGTGAATGTGACTGTCATACATAAAAATATATTTTTTTTAATTTGCTTGGTTCCAACTGAGAATAAGGTCGCGCTTGTTGTCAACTTCATATGTTAATTGTGTGAAATTAGTAATGTCAACAAAAAAAATTAGGCTAATTTATTGATGAATAAATAACATTAAAATAATTGTACAATAATAATATGATGTATATTACATGTATCTACATAAGTGTAGCTAATTAAATAATGTTATTATAAACACAATTTCAAATACGTAATTAATTTTAGATTTATGCAATATTATGGGAGATAAAAAAGATTCGTACACTAATGACGACGAAACAAATTCGTTATAAGCGGTGTATAAGATTTAAAATCCGATAGACACAATTTTACTTATAAAAATATTTTTTTATATATTTTTTATTTTTTGATTTTCCTTTTTTCTAAGCTTTACTTTAACACATACTAGCACGGTCGAATGGGAACCTGAATAGAAAATATACCGCCCCATTGGTGGTGGTAAGCGACCCTGACTACGCAATCGACGGGGCTCGGGTTCGATTCTCAACGAGGACAAGCATTTGTATGATGAATATAAGTGTTTGTATTTCTGGGTTTGGGTGTTAACTATGTATATACCAGTATTTCTACATGTATTTTTATGTATAAGTGTCGTTTACTAACACCCACTACACAAGCAAATAATTTGCTTACTTTGGGGTTATATCAGTAAGTGTAATTTGCCCCGTGAATATTTATTAGTATTATTTATTATTATTATTATTTTTGAACGCAATTTTTTTTAATGAACTTTGTTAGTATTTTTTTGTTCATCATACTCATCATTAGTGAAGTTTTTGCAAAATGCGGAACAATTTGGCGTCCTAACAGTCCTATTCTCAGTACATCCAGAGACTAGCGAAGAGACGACCTTCTTCAGTTTTATTATCTATACATATACATATAATAAAATCATAGGAAAGTCAAAACTGTACATTGAATATTTTTTAAAAAGAATACTTGGGGCGTGATCTACAATCGATATCGAAGCCAAATATATAGTTTTTAGAATTTTTGTTTGTTCGTCTGTTTGTCTGTTTATCTGTTTGTCTGTTTGTCTGTATGTATGTCCGGGGTAAACTCAAAAAGTACTGCATGGATTTACTTCAAATTTTGCATGAATATTACTAACAGGTCGGGTCAACATATAGGCTACATTTTACCACGCTATCACCTACGGGGGAGCAGCAGTGCGTAGTAAATGAAGTCCGCGCGGACGAAGTTGCTGGCAACAGCTAGTTTTTAAATAAAATGCATTAGAAGTACATTAAATTCATTGATTAAATTGATAAAAATAAACATTACCCACACTACATTCATGTGACATACATGATATTATACACATATGCCTGACATTTTCTTCACGGCAAAGTCAGTCGTCAAACTTAAAAAAGATTTTATTGTTTAGTCTATGGTCGAATTTCAGCCACAGGCGATCGCTAGTATACATAAATAGCATAACACCGATTCCTTTTCGGGTATATGTGTGTGTGTATGTGCGTGTGTGTGGTGCGCGCGTGGGTTTGCGTTGAACACACACACACAAGTGAAACGCTTGCATATTCTAATAGGCTTCATACTTTCGATTAGTACTGAATTTGTCTATTAACCAAAACAGTAAAATAAAAAAATAAAATTATTTAATCATATCCTGACTAAATTTTTTTAGTAAACCCATTTGGTTTATATTTATTGACATATTTTATTGAATACAAAATTCTTTTTATCCATTAACCAGCTCAGTGAAGGTCGTCTTATACCTAATTTACTCCTATACTATAACGTAAATAGATCGTGATTGGGTTTTTTGACAGATTGCCACTCGTGTGTATATTTTAGTTTGAAAAAGTTCAGTTTTCCCTAGCACAGGATTAGTGCTAAAACACATATATTGCCAAATTATTATCTATATTAATATCATAAAAGTTTGGACATTTGGATGGATGGATGTACGGATGGATGGATGTTTGCTACTTAATTACGCAAAAAACTACTAAACAGATTTAAATGAAATTCGGTACACATGTAAATGATGACCTGGAATAGCATCTAGGCTACGTTTTATCCCGGAAAAATTAGGTGATCCCGCGGGATTCGCCAAAAATATTTATAATGCAGCGGACTGCACGCTGCAGCTAGTAATTCATAATCCAATGAGACAACTTAATTTTAACTGTCACCAAACTAAACTGCTTCATGTACTTTCAACCGACTTTCCAAAAGGCGAAGGTTCCCAATTCGGCTGTATGATACTTTTTTTTAATGGAAACAGTTCTTAGCTGTCAAATATTTAACGACTTTTTTCTTAATCTGTTTTTAGACGGTACGAAGTTCACCGGATCAGCTAGTACTTATAATCTAAATTAATATTACAAATGCGATAGTTTGGATGTTTGGCTGTTTGGATGTTTAGATGTTTAGATGTTTAGATGTTTGGATGTATGGATGGATGGATGTTTGTTACTCAATCATGTCTGTTATCTCGCAAATCATATTTTACGAACCGATTCTAAAATTCTTTTTCTTTTCGAGGGAGTATATTCGCCGGTGGTCCCATTTTGATTTAGAGAAACCTGATGTTGCGTTCCGGAGATCAGAAAATAGGAAGTCGGTTGCTGCAGTTTTACTGCTTAAAAAATTAATTTCTTAACCGATCCTTGGATCAAACTTGTGCGACCTAAAGACCTAAAGACCTAAAGACCTAAAATTCTTTTCCTTTTCGAGGGAGTATATTCGCCGGTGGTCCCATTTTGATTTAGAGAAACCTGATGTTGCGTTCCGGATTTCAGAAAATAGGAAGTCGGTTGCTGCAGTTTTACTGCTTAAAAAATTAATTTCTTAACCGATCCTTGGATCAAACTTGTGCGACCTAAAGACCTGAAACGCTAATGTCTAAAGTCTAATGAATAGACTAGACTTTTATATAGTTGTATCATAATGATTTAAAAATAAAATAATATTTTTGCTTAACATTTCTAGACCGATCCTGTGATCGAACTAATGTGACTGACGACCTGAAACGCTCATCTAATCACTAGATTACGAGACAAATATTGTTGTATCATAATGATTTAATAAATCAAATATATTTCCTTAAAATTTCTAGACCGATCCTGGAATCAAACCAGTCTGACCTGACGACCTTGTCACTGGTAATAAAAATGTAATCGATGGTTTAAGTTGCGATTTCTTATCTGCCTTTTGAAGTCGTAAGGATAAAATGACAGAAGATTGTTAATCTATTAGCATTGTTTTTCTGAAAGGGCAATAAGCCTACTTAACAGCAGAATTAAGAATGACAATCTCCTGAATATTGAGTTGCCAACTCAGGCTACCTGGGGCAAAGTAAGCTGTCTGAATATAAGAGGAGTACAAAAATACATTCAGTTTAATCTGTTAACTATCTGTGTATGTATGTTTGTTTTTGTATTAATATGGGTGCTTGGCATAAAGGTTCTAGTTTAGTGTTATCTGTATCAGTAGCGGATTCAGAGGGGGCTTCTCTATCCCCATAGGGGTCTCAAGCTAACTCTTTGATAATTTAATGATTTTTTGTTTTTATAATTGAAAAATTTGATAATTGAAAAAAAAAGAAACTAATTTGATAATTATTTGGATAAAGTCTACCCTCAGTTGAATCAGGCCGAGAGGTCTTGATAAACACCAAAATCGCTAAATCAAGGCCCTCAAAGAATAATTCTGGATCCGGCTCTGACCTCTATATTTTTAAAAGAGGCTATGAATTTATCGGCTCAATAACATAAATGTTTCTAGGTATATAATGTCATATTAAACATATATGAAAGTAGTCGGATTTCAGGTTTTAATCGCAAAGGTTAAATATTTTTTTATGAAATTTATAAATATTTTAAATTCTATTAAAATAACACACATAGAGATCGTATTTTGATTTCGTGACACACTCACACATGGACAGCGTAGTACGGGCGAAAGTGTTTGCCTCATTAATCCATTAAACAACTTACTCGGTATAAAACCTCGGGCCAAATCTCACAACCGCACACTCCTACGCAGCCTTCGCTGTACAACAAACAAAGCGACAATGAGGCTTCTGGTCAGTAAATAAAAACTTTTAATAAGTTAACATCTTTAAAGAAATAAATAATTACTAATAATGACTAAAAATTTAGTATTGTTACAAAAATAAAGCTGTTATTAAAATGTTTCTGAATAAAAAGCGTTCTATTTTTAGAGTTATTTTTTTCTAATGTATTATTTTTTTTTTCAGAGGTCTTCCTTAATCTTGGCCGTAGCCGTAAGCCTGGTCACGGCAGAAGAAAAGGCGGAAAAAGATTCAAAGGCTGAATCAAAACCGGTTGAGAAAAAACAGGATAAACGAGGACTCTCAGACTATTACGGTAATCACGGTGACTTTGGAAGTTCTGGTGGTCACGGTGATTTCGGAAGCTCAGGAGGTCACGGTGATTTTGAAAGTTTGGGTGGGCATGGTGATTTTGGTAGTTCAGATGGTCATGGGGACCATGGAGGTTTCGAAGAGGGCCATGGACACGAGGTACATGAAAAAACTATTACAATTGTAAAGAAAGTGCCCGTACCCTATCCAGTAGAGAAGCATATACCTGTTCCAGTGGAAAAAACTGTTCATGTTCCGTATGAAGTGAAAGTACCCCATCCTTATCCAGTAGTCAAAACTGTTCACTACCCAGTCAAGGAGGTTATCAAAGTACCTGAATACATCAAAAAACCTTATCCAGTAACGAAACACGTACCTGTGCCAGTTAAAGTGCATGTGGATAGGCCAGTTCCAGTCAAAGTATATGAAAAAGTTCCATACCCAGTTGAAAAACACGTCCACGTACCTGTGAAAGTACATGTTCCCCATCCTTATCCAGTGGAAAAAGAAGTGCCGTTCCCTGTTAAGGTTCCAGTGAAAGTACCAGTGCCTTATCCAGTTGAGAAGATCGTGCACTACCCAGTCAAAGTACATGTTGACAACCCAGTACCCGTCCACGTAGAAAAACCTGTACCAGTTCACGTTGAGAAGCCAGTGCCTTATCCAGTGGAGAAAAAAGTGCCGTATCCCGTAAAAGTTCACGTTGATAACCCAGTGCCCGTGCATGTTGAGAAAAAAGTTCCATATCCCGTGAAAGTTCCATATCCAGTGCCGTATCCAGTTGAGAAGGTTATTCCATACCCCGTGGAGAAGAAAGTACCTATTCCGGTACATATTCCAGTGGAAAAGCCTGTCCCAGTGCACATTGAAAAACACGTGCCTTACCATGTGGAGAAACATGTACCTTATACAGTCAAGGTACATGTTCCTGAGATCCATGAAGAAAAGCATGAACACCATGATTTCCATCACTTTGAAGAGAGCCATGGAGGAGGCTCGGATGAAGGGCATCACGGTGGCTTCGGAGGCGGCCACGAATACCACTAAAGGACTGATCTCTCGTTAATTCTAGTTTTTAATGTTATTTTGTATTAAGATTTAGTAGTATTATCAAACAGACTGCAAATACAGTTGTAAATAATGCCGAAAGTATTAAAAAGTTTATAAAATTTATTTTCGTTTTATTTTAGAATAGAACATCCAGTTTTGTTTCACTAGGCAAAGACTTAGAAAGCACCGTTAGTCGAGTGTGCAAAGACCTTTACTAAACATCTATTGGGCCTTAGTTCAATTGCCGACAGAAACAAACATTAGAGTTAAATAAAGATTTTTTTATTACTAGATTTGGGTATTTATTAAATATATTTCCGTATTTATATATGTATTTCTACGTATTAGTATTGTCATCTAACACCTATATCACAAGCAAAAATTTTTAATTACTTTGAGGTTAAATCGATTCTCGTAAATTGGCCACTAATATTTTTTTATTTATATATTCCAAACTAAAATGTCTCATTATAGTACTTCCTCTTATGGTTAACTAATACCCGTCCTGTAAAAGTCGTCATATTCTGGATACAAATATTAAAATACACCTGATGTGACATGAACTGTGTAGAATAATCGACAAAATTATTAAAAAAACTAAGTCTGTATAAATAAAAAAAAGGTAAACCTTTTATCAGAATATAAACAATATAAATATTATTAAAGATACAATATATAATTGAATTACTTTAATATCCGTTGTTTTATTTTGCAGCATTAAAAGTATCACATTATAAATCCAGTCGTTTAATTTGCGAAATCATAAAATTATGTCATATCTACAAATAAAATGTATTATAATTATAATATAAATACGTTATGTATACAATACACAAAAAGTAACTCAAAATATAGTACTTTAATAAGACAGTACTTCCATTCATCATACTTACTAAGGTAATTAAATATTATTAAAAGTAAAAATTAAAATCACAACAGCAGTTAACTCAATTAATTTACAAAATTAAACTAATTTTAATTATATTATTTACATAAAATTATTCTTAAAATTAGTATTAATATAATATTATTCTTAAAATAATAATATTTTTTGTATTACTTATTTTGTACATAAATGGAAATACTTTATAATTATAAAATTACATGTCAATTTCGAATAATGTCCATGTTGGATAACAAATTATGAAAGCATTATTTCATTTTTTAATTTGTGTTATTTCCTGCTTAACTGAAACTAGTTTAGTGTATTTAATACTTCTTACAATTGTTTAATAAGAAGTTATATAGCATATATCAAATTAAAGAAATCATCTAAGATTCTAATCTCTAACCTCATAATGAGGTTAAGAAGTAATATTAATATTAATATAAGAAGCAAGTTGCAATGTCATTCAAGACATACTAAACGTATGGATTTGTAGAGGCATGACTTTACGTAAGAGACACAAAAATCTCAAACATGAAACAGCGTATTTACTTCCTTCATTCTTCTCCATAACACTTTTGTCCTTTAAATGTATGAACTATTAAACCATATATCAGTATTATAAAAAGTTTCATTACACATGACATGATATATAAGTTTCGTGTCCAATTTGCCTATCTGAGAGTTCAACCATTAACTAACCCAATGCGATTAATATCCAATTATGCATTGCGAAGTCCCAGAGTCCGCATAGTTGCAGTTATGTAAAAGTTTGCGTAATATGTTATAAGATTGCGGTCTATCCACATCACAGTTAACAAGAAACAAGTTATAATTTATCCGCGAAAGTATTAAGAGTGCTCTTGTCAACAGGAATTGATACACGTTCTTAGAAGATTATAAATGGGCAGTTTAGTATTTGAATTATAGGACTCATTTGAGAGCATGTTACTTATTGATTAACAAAATTAACACTAAAATAAATAAACATTTTGAAAAATAAACACAATAGGGGAGTGTATTTTAGGAACAGATTTTTCTCCATACCAAGAACTTACAATAAATATAATAACAACAAATATAATTATAGTCGCGGTATCTTATAACAAGGAAAATCTATTTAAAATATAAATTACTATTTTATTTTATATTACTAAAATATTTTTTATATCACTAAAATCCGTTCAGTAGTTTTTCGCTGATTGAGTAACAAAAATCCATCCATACATCCAAACTTTTGCATTTATAATATTACCTAATACAGATTAAAATATAAATATAAATTATTTCTGATAAATAAATCATAATATCATAAATCCATACTAATATTATAAATGCGAAAGTCTGTTTGTCTGTCTGTCTGTCTATTACGCTTTCACGGCTAAACCGCTAGACCGATTTTCATGGAATTTGGCATAGATATAATTGAAGATCCGGGGTCATATATAGGCTAGGCATTTTCAAAAAATCAGTCTCTGGAGGGCTGAAATAGGGGTTGAAATTTTTATTAAAAGCTAATTTGGACGACTTATTAATATACCCGCGGACGAAGCTGCGCAGGTCAGCTAGTATTAAAATATATGTGTATGGCACACATACGAAAAAATAGGAACAAAGAAAATAGGAAAGGAAATTAAAGGAAATAATATAGACAAAAAATGCAAAACAGTGCTTTAAATACGTTTCTTAAATGTAAATGCTTTCGCAAGCACGAATTCGGGATGTGGTAATATGATACATCAATTCTCTTGTGCAATTTAACTCACACAAACATACACACATTTTTACATACATAGAGAAATAGATCTCTTACGGCGCAAGCACAAAGACCCAGTTTCTATATATCACGATCTCCACCGATTTACTAAATACCACATTATAAGTAAAAATAAAAAGTACATTGTAAGTAAAAAAAAGGAAAAATGAATTCTTCTAGTTTTATTTTTTATGTATACTCACCTTTATTTTCGTCAATTATTTATCAATACGGAGGAATAAGTTCCCGTATAAAATTAGTTAAATTTACAAGTAGACTTTCGAAGAATCATGATAATTAAATTCGGCAGCTATAGTTTAGGATATTTGTACACGTTTTCTGTAGACTTTTTTAATTGAAAGAATATTTTTAAAAGTATTTTTACGCTTTAAACTAGATGGCAGCAAACCAAAAAAAAAATATTATTTTGAAGAATAATCTAAAACTAAATCTATCACTTACCTTATGTATGGAATGTTGGCAGGAATGTGGTATTTGGAGCCAGGATCGAAGTCGAGCTCCGAGCGGAGAACCGGTGGCTTCACACCTTGGTACTGCTCCCTAATAAATATAAAACATAAATAAATACCTCAACTCCAATATCCACGCGTGGCAGATACCTAATCTCGGGGGAGATATTCTCCGTAGTGTTTTGAGTCATTTTTGAATGTCAAACATTCTGTCCTCTTCCCTGGCAGTTCGTAAAATCCATATGCTTCTTAGCTATGATTTAATAAAATCTATTCAACCGTTTCACAATCATCAGCTTTTTTCACCTTTTGCAGACATTTTGTACAGACCTTATCGATACGAAATTTGGTATTCCGATACATCAACGCTATTTGCATGGTATCCTTGAACTTTTTTTGCAAGACCGCCATATGAACATCGTCAGTTTTTTATGTTTTACTCTGCGACAAACACATGAAGCAGGACGATGATTTGATAATAAAGGAATGTTTTTTTTTTGTATCATAAGATAGCAAATTAGCAGATGGCTCTCCTGATGGAAAGAGACAACCATCACCTATTGACACCAAAGATGTTGATGGTGCATTGCTATATGTGCGGTGAGGTGCCACTCTCATACTTACTAAAATGCGGGGGTGAGGATCACCAACCAACGAACCGGTGAATCATGGAGAACCGGAAAGTCTATATAGATCCGGATCACTCAGCCTACCTCGCAAGAGAACCGCTGTGATAGTAATTTTTAATCGAAGAACCTACGTACACTAGTATAACTTTCACCTCGTATTGGTCTGGATTCTCTTTCAAAAATAGACCATAAGAGGCCAGGCAGTTCATAAGAGTCAAACGGTTTGCTATGCAAGTCACTACCATTGAGGTTATTTGGTGGTATAGTTCTGCATTTTCTCGCCCAGGTCTGGTCCGAATGCCTTACCTATTCCTACCGCAATTGCGTCAATGCTTGTCACTGTCATGTTTCAATTTGGAACGTAAGATAGCCGGTAAACTTACCCACGTGGCATTAAGATTTCGCCACAAGGATCGCAATGCACCATTAATATCTTCGATGCTTATATGCGATGATTATCAGGAGCCATCTGCTTATTTTCTATAGTATGATATAAAAAACGCGATGAAGCTGAGCGCAGTATGCTCGCTTGCTAGATAAATAGATCAGACAGTGCCTTAATTAGCAGTAATAATAGTAACAGCCTGTCGTTACTGTTATGACATAGCAGTGATGTATTATTTGCAATAATATTCTAAACAACTTTATATAACTCTTGGCGAAATGCGGACTGAAACATAACTCCGTTCTCCCGTTTAAAATGCAAGATACTATACAACCACCCACGTAATATAAGTACATTTTAAGCTGTCAATATTTTAAAAGCTTTTATTTAATTACAAACATATGCAATTGAAACTTGAGTTTCGAAAATCGGGGCAAAATCAGTAACTTCCTTATCTACATCCGTAGTGGAAAGTTAAAAATATTTGTTTGGCACCTAGTAAAAGTTTTACAAAATATTTTCCAGAACCGTAGTTGGCAACAGAACAATTTATTAGTCAAAGCAAATATTTCGGTACATAATCTGATTATTGTGCGATCGTAAATGAGCCTGCAACAGTTTATATGAAGTACATCTACCAGTTGACAAAAACTGTATTTATTGATGACCATCTGATAAAAAGCTCTTGCAGATCATAAAGAGTTAGCGGCCAATGCAATGCCGGTTTCTAAAAATGTTAATAGCCCTATTATAAATTCCTATACCAAAGATAAATGAAAAATCCGGGTAACTTTCATGTTAAGAAGTTACGAGGCAATCAAACAGTTGCTTACGACCAAGAGTAAAAACAGTGTGGTTGGATCGGTTGTAAATACTTAATTTAGGATCTAAGATTAAAGTTAACGTAACATCTTTATAACGAAAATAGCTGTTATCTGCGGCTTCGTCCGCGCATATTTACTTGAGGATCTATTTAACTTTTCTTTATAAGCTACTTCCCTTATTTTACCCCTTAGAGATCGAATTTTGAAAAACGCTTAAACACATAATACATTACTTTTTTGTACTCAATTTATACGAAATTTCATGCAAATATGTCCAGGGAATAAAAAGCTTCACACAAACTATTATTCCCTATTTCACCCCCCTTTGGGGTTGAATTTTGAAAAATCCATCCTTAGTGGATGCCTGCATTATAAGATAAATACGTGTGTGAAATTTCAAGTTTCTAGCCCTAAGGGTTTGGCCTGTGCGTTGATACATCAGTCAGTCATATTTGCCTTTTATGTATATACTTATAGATAATAAAACGCAGTATGCGCAATAACCAATGTCCAGTCTCCCGTATCTCTGATAACCTTAATCAGATACCTATTCAGTTAACTGATACGAGACTAAATGAAAACTATTTCCACCTAAATACAAAAACAATTATCTAAATCGATTAATAAATGACCGAAACTTATGGTTCTTCCTAAATCATGTTCTTGACCGAATTCTGAAAAATACAGCCGAATTAAGAACGTCTTTTTTAGCAAGTTGCTTAAAAACGCTGTTTTCAGAAAATTTAAGAAAAAACTAAAACAAAAATACAACGCCAATAGCAGTTAAATATTTAGGAATCCAGATGTATTATTTTTAATACATGAGGAAAACAAGGCATTAGGTTATATTGTATAGTAGTTTTCCAAAAATTAGTATGCGTTTAAAAATAATGAGCACTTCATTAACAGTCACTTAAAAATTACACTTACATTACAAAATTATATATAAGTATGTGAATACATTAAACCAACGAGGTTACTCGGTCAATCGAGATTTTTCTTTTGCATAATATTCAAACAATTTAACAGATGTAACCGGGGCATCGAACTATGTGTTTATTTTGATGTCTCAAAACATAAGCTACTAGCGATTTGATAACCTTTCTTTCAGCCGCATTATGGAAAGAGATAATCATCATCTATAAACTCTGAATATAGTAAAAGGTGTGGTGGCAACATACATATGTAACACCACATTGTGGAATATGAAAGTTATAAGCACTAAAGCTGCTGTGGGAGCAAAAGGTAACACTGTGATAACAAACGAAGTTGCAGAACCATAACGTCTATAAGACACGATAATAGTGTTACACTTGTTTGTTTGACTTTTACGAACTGCCTAGCAAAAAGGCAGATGTTTTTTTTCAAAGTTTTTAAAAGTTACAGCTTTTCAAATATAAACATTATATTGTTTATAACAAACTTACTTCATATTTTTAAAATATCTTTTAGACTATAAAAAGTAAAATTAAAAATTTTTAAAAAACTCATGATGGTTAAAATGTGTAATTGAAAAAGTATAAGAGAAATTAACCCCCTCCCCCCTTTTTAAAAACTGCGTTAAACACTGTTAATTGGATCGAAGTCGGTCGATTTATTTAAGATTTATAAATTACGAAAATCTTTCAAAAAAAGTTTTTTTGACATAACTTCGAAATTTGTCAGCCTATCGAATATGTAGCTAAAACAAAATTTTAGATCTCAAAAATTTGAATTAAATTCGATCATCGTTTCCAAACTATAGAGCTTTTCAAAAATCATATTGTCATTTTTAACAAACTAGATATCTGAACTGAATAAATCTATGCTCAGTTTATACTCCACTGCGCTTCCTCCTCAATTTCGGACGAAACAGAACGGGAAGTATCAGGGATGGCTTGCAGAGTCAACCAGCTTTCAGATTATTTTTGATTTTTTGGCGTTTTTCACGCAATATCTGTAATAAGTAGATACTTGAAACCAAGCCACATATTTGACTAAGGAGTAGAGTTTATGAAGTTAGGGCATGTAGAGTGAGGACATTTAAAGTTATTAATAGTAGAGAGCAAACAAGTGGGAGGTGCATCTGATGGTAAGTGATCACTACCACTCATGAACATCTGCAATACCAAGGATCTTGCAGTTGCGTTGCCACCCTTTTCAAAATGAATAAGCTCTTTTCTTGAAGGTCCCTAAGTCTCCGTTCGGAAACACCCCCGCCGGTAATTGATTTCACAAAGGTAGGAAGAGGAGAAAAGTGCCGAGAAAAGCACACTGTTGTGGATTTTCAGACATCGAGATAATGAGGGTGGAATTTAGCGGCAGGAATTAATCCGAACAACTCGTTGGAACACTCCCCATGACAAAAGCTATAAAAGATGCAGATAGCCGCCCAGTTTATCGAGTGGTTAGCGACCCTGACTATGCAATTGACGGGGCTCGGGTTCGATCTCTGACAGGGACAAGCATTTGTGTGATGAGCATAAATGTATTTCCGGGCTTGGCGGTTAATTAAATTTATTCCAGTATTTATATACGTATTTCTAAGTATTAGTATCGTTGACTAACACCCATAACACAAGCAAATAATTTGCTTACTATGGGGTTAGATCAGTCAGTGTAATTTGGCCCGTGAATATTTGTATATTTAAACCTACATCTTTACGTAACGCCAAATAGTCAAGACGAATAGAAATAGCCTGTTCGTCGACGAATCGAACCACTCTATTTACAATGCAATCAAAAGGAAAAAGCTGATATTGAGTAGTTTTAGCACAGAGATCAGAACTGTACTCCATGTAAGGTTGAATTTGGGCCATATAAAGTTGGAGGCGATGGGCTGGCATGAAATACTTCTTCGCTCTGCTGAGCATACCAACTTTATGGAGGCTAGTTTAGCCTTTCCTTCCAAATGATCGCGGAACTAATATCAGTATATTAGAATTTCTATTTTTTATATCTCACATGTTCATAATCAGTAATAGTTTTATTATGTATTGCACGCCTCATAATATTGCTAGGATTATTTTTTTATTTCTTACATGGTTATAATTAAATTAAAAATATTTTTAGATAGCAAACGCTTCGTGATATCACTAGAATAATTTTTATACCTCACATCTTCTTAAGCAGAAAGTTTTTTACATATCGAACATTTCTTAAGGGTGCAACTACATATATCGGGCTACGGCGAAGGTTCGTGCAATCGCGATATCGCGAACTGCTTCGCGAAGGGCCTTGACGCTGTAACAGACTTCATCTATCCCTTAAGAGGTTTAGTGTAATAAAAGAAAATTATAAGAACCTATACTATTTTTTTTGTTAAAAATATGTCAGTGTTAAGTTTAATAAATAATATCAATGGAATTAAAGATGAAAATAAATAAAAAAATTAATTCTCAATAATATATAAGACCTAACATATAAACATATAAAACCTTAAAAAAGAGGAACGAATATGGAAAAAGATAATGACAGGAATTGGAAAAATTTGGAAAAATGGAAGGAAAAACGGAGTTTTTGTTGGGAAGTTCTTGACGTTATAAAAGATATTCTTCGTTTGATACAATAATTATTAAAAGGAAAATCAAAAATTAAAAACTCTTAAAGAAATACTCTTAATGTGAGAAAAGATAATTTGTAAAAATTTATTGATCAAAACCGTGAGTATGTAGAATAGAGATTTATTCAAGGATTACGTATGTATTTATGCAACTTCGTATTTGATATGGTAGTCGTTGAGTTTATTTAAATCTAACAGTATTGGTAGTAAGTAGATTTTATTAAATGGTAAATCTTTTGAATCTAGACTATGTAAATTTAATAAACATATTACCGATAAATTTGTGATTAGGTTTACAAGTATGAAATCGTGCAAAATGTTGTGTAAAGGTGGATCGATCCTTGACTGAGTGAAGAATGTTTGTTGTATGAATAAAGGAAATTATTTATTTTCAAGGAATAGCTCATTGAAAGGATGATTAATAACATGGAAGAAACGTGGACTTGTTTACTTAATAGAAATTGTATGATCCTATTATTAGGGAAGCCTATTTTGATTTTAGGAAAATAAAACCATAATTTATGCTGTTATTTAAATGTTCTTTTCTTTCCATAAAAATATGAGTAATGGTTGTGGAGCGATTGCTGCCTCACAGTTTTGCAGCAGGGTTGCTAATCAGGACGGAGGATAAATCGGAATTCTAAACAACACAGGTGATGTAGTTTTCCCAATTTAAATTAAATTATTTTGAATGATCGGATGATAGTGTGTGATAAATAACTCATTTTGATTTTATTTTAGCAGAGTCGTACAAGTGACTAAGATTATTATGTTTGCATAACTATACAAGACTAAGTAATGGCTTTACTTTATCAAATTTCAGTGCTTGACGGATAACAGTTTATTAATTAATTAGGAAACGGATTTATGGATTTAATTATATGTATATAGATTTTCATCATCGGTATTTAAAGGAAACCCATTGCCTTTAGACACTATTATTATTATGCCTATACCTTGCAAGTGACTAAGATTGCTATGTTTGTTAATTTTCATATAAGTAAAGAAAAGGCTTTATATTATCAAATTTCAGGACATGTTGGCAAGATAGTTTATTATTTAACTAGGAAATAGAAATAAATGACTTAATTACTTTATATTATACCTTTATCGTTGGCGTTTTGAGGAATCCCATTGTCTCTAGACACTTATTATTGCATCTATACCTTACAATTGGCTAATATTGCTATGTTTGTTTATTTTTCACAGGAGTAAGTAATGGCTTTGCATTATCAAATGCCAAAAGCATGTTGGCTAAATAGCTTATTAACCAACAAGGAATAGATTTATGTGCTTTAATTGTTTATACTATACTTTTACCATATGCATTTGAACTATCATTATTGCATCTTTACCTTACAAATGGCCGATATTGCTATGTTTGTTTATTTTTCATAGGAGTAAGAAATGGCTTTGCATTACCAAATTCAAAAGCATGTTGGCTAAATAGCTTATTAATTAGGAATAGATTTAAGTGCTTTAACTACTTTATACTATACTTTTCATCACCGTCATTTTGAAGGAATTCCATTGTTATTAGATACTAATACTACTGCACCTGAATTAATATTATCAACTAGTTTCAACGTACAACCCGCAACATTATAGAAGCAAATCCCGCTGGATCACTAGATTTTCCCGGGATAATAAATAGCCTATGTGCTAATCCAAGTCATCAACTATTTGTGTGTAAAATTTCATTCAAATCCGTTTCGTAAGTTTTGCGTGAGTTTTTATCTTTTAAAATCTACTAACTGGTGATAGCTACCACATATCTTTATAGATGAGAACCGGCTAAGGAAGTTCTTAGAATAATTTCCATAGTACAGTTGATCCTGCTTGTTATTTAAACTTTAGGGATCGAGAGCTGATTCCTTTGGAGTCTTCGAGGCCGCGTGGGGGTGACTTCTTAGCTGTCGTCGGAGCTGAATGCAGAGTTACTGTAGGTTTGTTGCAGAGTTGGAGGTATGGCAAATACGATTTTAATTTCTGCATTGTTATAATTTTGGGCAGTTATATTTTTTTTTTATGAAGGAACAATTAGGTGATAGGGTAGGGCGTGTAGATATTATGTGGAAGAACTGATGCTTTAATATATTGAGGAATTTAAGGAATACTTTGTTTATTATTGACTTTCAATTAAAACTAGGTGATTCAAGCTTAGGAAATATTTATTATAGAAACTTTCTCTAGTTTAAATGATTACTTGAATTAATGCTTCAAATTGGAAATATTGTTAGGAGGAAATGGGATCTTTTAGGAGTTGAAAGCAGAAGGTCTGTCATTGTAGGAATAATATATTATAACCAATAAGCGGGGGCATAAACCTACACAAAATTCACACGAAAACCTACCTTAATATGAATTATTAAAATTATGAAATGTTAATACGAATTATTATATCCTATTATAAAACTAAATATTAACTAATACGTAAATTAATTGCATAGGCTAGTCTCTTAAAATCAAATCTTCATAAAACATTATTTTATTTACAATCAAATTTAAAACCGAGTACAAATATTAAACGAGATAATCACAAACTAATACAAATTACTCTCTTCGTGTCTAACAAAGGAATAATTAATATAAACTGAATTGTTGAATTAAATTTGGAGCGAAAATCTTAAATGATTTTAATAAAGCTTCAGGGAGTTAGAGTGCAAGAGAGGAATGAATGAACTTTATTCCAAACGTATTATGTTTATTTAACCATATTTTGTATAAATTATTTACTTAATTTAATTATTTATTTATTTATTTTATTCTTATTTTATATTATTTATATAGGGATTTAGGAGGATAGGAATTATAATATTAAACTTCTTCATCAAATTAATTCTTTTGGATAATTGAAATATTATTGTTTATAGTGACAGTGCATAACAGATCTTTTAGTAAGATAGGAAGTTTACTAAATAAATCTGAAATTAAGGTTAATTACTAATTTTGGATTAGATATTTTTACCTTTTACCTTGGTAAATAGATCATGTCATCTTCATCTCTGGGGAGTATCGACTTTACGAAGGCAACAAGTTGTGCTGTGTATATCTATATAAAGACACACATGTAATGTTGTCATTATGGTCATCTTCTCTTCACCAGTGCAGACACACGGTTAATATGTCCCTCTGTCGTGAGTCCAAGGTGTTTGGGGCGATAACCCAGATATACACCCAACTATACCGCCAAGCAAAGTTGATCCATTTTCATATCTAATCATCTCAGACATGAACTATTTTACAGAACTAGAGTTATTTGTCTAAATTGTTTATCTCTATATATTCATGTATTAACCTGGATTCCATGATTGAATCTCTACATCATAAGGATTGTACAAATGAACTTTACTTATGATTATTCGGGTGGCTAGATGTTTCATAATACTGTTCACTTAAAGCAACAATAGATCTAATAAGCGTTGATTTCTAAAAGTTCAGACCTTATTAGATTCTGAAATTTGATTAAAGAGAAATTGAAATAAGGGTAATAGAACTCTAATAGTCTGGAGAAGACATAAAATAAAATGAAACTTAGT
The DNA here is from genome assembly GCA_036924255.1 of Apodemia mormo. Classification (NCBI taxonomy): domain Eukaryota; kingdom Metazoa; phylum Arthropoda; class Insecta; order Lepidoptera; family Riodinidae; genus Apodemia; species Apodemia mormo. The sequence goes on along the minus strand of JAUPFN010000009.1, from coordinate 40,317,322 downwards.
TTCATTAGAAAGCGAGTATAAGACGAATTGTTTGAATTCTAAGATGTATTGAGTATTCAATCACAATATTAAAGAGTTCAAAGATCTTACTAAATTTCAACTATAACTTCAAATTCAATTAATAAGTAATATTTCATTGCTTGTGGTGACTATAAATTATTAGGGTTATAGGAGGAAATTTGACTATAATATCTTTAGAACAAAGGTTAATTTCTAGTTCAGTAATAATTTATTTTAATTATTTGGCTTTTTGATTGGACCATACCTTCGTCACAAGGTAGTGTCGACTTTGCGAAGGCATCAGGGTTGTATGCATGTTGCATGCATTGTGTATATCTATATAAAGACACATATAATGTTGTCGTTATGGTTATCTTCTCGTTACCAGTGCGTGGTACTCGGATAAGCCCTACCGCAAACAGTGTATTCAGAGAGTTAACCCAGATAAACACCAACTATCTATCGCCTAGCAAAGTTGCTCTATTTACATAACTAATCAAATCTTCAACCAGGTATGAGCTACATCACAGAGCTGGATATATTAAATTGCTTGTTTTAATGTATTTTTATACATTAACCTGAGTTCATTTGACTTTCGCCATAAGGATTATTTTAATTGATTTTACTTATGAAATTTTTATGATTTGGATTATTTGAAGTTCATTGCGAGCAATGATTACTTTTATATATGTTTATTTATCGCGTACCGACTATTAATGTTTCGGTATTGTGATTGAAGACAACATATTATCTTGTCTTAGTTTTGTCAAGTAATTGTTAAAACAAACTTGCACAAACTTTAATTGTAAACTTGAGAATTATATTTATTATTTGGCTTTTTGACTGTGCTCAATACAAATGATTCACCTTGGTCATGCCAATATTTATTATTACTGGCTGTTACTAAAATAACAACAGTATATATTTTTAGCAACATTTACTTACTTCAAGTCAATGCTTAATTGTATACTTGAGAAACATATTTATTATTTGGCCTTTTGACTGTGCTCAATACAAATGATGCACCTTTGTCATGCCAATATTTATTTATTATTTTGTTACTGTTTGTTACTAAAATAACAACAGTATATATTTTTATCAACATTTACTTACTTCAAGTCAATGCTTAATTGTATACTTGAGAAATATATTTATTATTTGGCCTTTTGACTGTGCTCAATACAAATGATGCACCTTTGACATGCCAATATTTATTTATTATTTTGTTACTGTTTGTTACTAAAATAACAACAGTATATATTTTTATCAACATTTACTTACTTCAAGTCAATGCTTAATTGTATACTTGAGAAACATATTTATTATTTGGCCTTTTGACTGTGCTCAATACAAATGATGCACCCTTGGTCATGCCAATATTTATTTATTATTTTATTAAACTGTTTGTTACAAAAATAGCAACAGTATATATTTTTATCAACATTTACTTACTTCAAGTCAATGCTTAATTGTAAACTTGAGAATTATATTTATTATTTGGCTTTTTGGCTGTGCTCAATATTAATGATGCACCTTGGTCATGCCTATACTCATCAACTTCCAAACAATGTATTCACATATTTGGACATTAAACTATATAGTTATCACTTTGTGACCCCTCAACAGTAATGCCTATCTGCCATTAACTTGGCTCTTCATAATATATTGATTTTCTCTTTGAGATTAAGGACTTTAGTTCCTTTTACATTCAATATATTTCTGGGGAATACGCTAGGAAGGCCTTCAGCCGGCTGGTTATTCACACATGTGAGGCGAGGCGGCGCCTCTTACATATCCCATAATAATAAAATTGCGGCACTAAAGTGCTTTACAACTCCCAACCTAAATATTACAATAATTTTGTCCATATATTCATACTACCGTAATTCTTTCCTTTAGATGAAGTCAATGTAATTATTAATATCGTCATATTGCTCTCTTAAGCTATATATTTTATTATGTATTTTATGTATATATTTAATATATTACTCCCTTCCTTAAAGTCAAATGTCTTTATTATGTATTTATGTAATGTATTACTCCTTTTCTTAATTCAAATATCTTTATTATGTATTTATGTAATATATTACTCCCTTTCTTAAGCCAAATATCTTCAATATATTAAATTTTAGTCCTTATATTTCCTGATAAAGTATGATTGTTTATAAGAGATGAAGTGTACCTTTGAAAAGAATGAATGGGTAAACTATATAACACAAAATGGATCCTCAATTTAACACTAGATGAATCATTTGGCCAGATAATATGATTATAACTCTGTTGACTCTTTTATAAACGAAATATAACAGACAATTTTGTTATATTTAAAATGTGAGTTTAGAGGGTCTTCGGGAGAGTTTGTTACAACGCGTTACTGCAGTGGGCGTCTAACTGCGGTCCACGGGTGATATATTTAGCGCGGCCAACACAATAGATAATATAATTATGATAAACATTAATAATAATAGCAAACTGTAATTTGCACATGAAGTTAACTAAAAATAAATACTTAGATATACTTATATAAATTTCCTCGTGTAACCCGTTTGTTTGCATTACGATTATGATGACCAGTCCGCTCCTGTCGTTCTGCCAGGTATTTATGATATACTAGCTGAGCCCACGAATTCGTCCGCGTGGAAAAATTTCTAAAAAAAGTAGCCTTAATTACTCCCTATCATATCAGCTATCTGCCAGTGAAAGTTTCGTCAAAATCAGTCCAGCCATTCATGCAATTTGGCACGGAAATAGTTGAAGGTCCGAGGTCAAAATAGGTTTTTTTTTTTAATAATCAACCCCTGAAAGGCTGAAATAGGACGTCATTATGACGTAAGCAAGTGTCGCGATGTAGTTCGGGCTAGCGCGAACCTTCGCCGTTGCCCGACATATGTAGCTGCACCAAAATATTACTAGGAATATTATTTTTTATTTAAATCTCACGTGTTCGTATTCAAAAATATTTTTACATCTGAAACGCTTTGTATTATTTTCTATATATCTCAAATGCTTTATATTATTACTAGCTACCTGCCCGTGGTTTCACTCGCGTAGCTTTTGTTCCCGTGGGAGTATCGGAAAGGTTTATATACTAAAACCTTCCTCAAGAATCAATCTATCTATTAAAAAACCGCATCAAAATCCGTTGCGTGGTTTTAAAGATTTAAGTATACATAGGGACAGACAGAGAAAGCGACTTTGTTTTATAATATGTATGTGTGATTAAGATTATTCTATAAATCGCTAGCACATTTCACTTGTTCCCGCTCACACTTTCATCCAAGAAACTGTTACTACGAGTCAAGGCCGGGTATCGACCGCGATAGATGATCGTAGTTATAAAATAATGCAGGCTAACGACTCCTTGTAGTAAGTGTAGTTTCAATACACGGTAGTATTGCAAGACCCAATGCACTAAAAATAAAATATGATACATATATAGATTGCGACTTCTGTCTTCGACTAATAAAATTTATAGATTATAGTAACTCTTTTTGGAATATAATTATTGCTAAGAAAATATTAAAATGTTTTTTTTTATGTAAATATAATACAGAAAAAAATTAAATAATCAATCATTTACAGGCACCACACAGCCACATCATTTTTCTTCTCGGATCACAAATGCAGCTACAAAATTATATACAAAGGACGAAACTTGACTTCATTTTTTCATATTACATTTAATGGCCAAAAAATATACATATATATTTTTTTCTCTTTCGTTTGAGCAAAGAAACACCGTCACGTCACCGAGTATTCAGTTTTATTAAATTACTAGCTTTTAGTCGCGGCTTCGGTCGCGTTAAATTCATTTTAGGGAAGTGGGATCTAGAAAGAGACAAAAAGTAGCCTATGTGAGCCTGATGATTGAGCAACTGCCCCGGGCTGTAATACTGTTCACCTTCGCCAGAATACCAAGCTGTTTTAAGGAAACCTGGGCTTTAGATTCGATGTACGAACCAAAATTGAGAGTAGGCGTTAAAGTGATTTCAAGGAGCTCGAGGTGGTCAGTTATCAGCACGGACACACCTTGGAAAGACGGAGATAGGTGGAATGGACTCCATTTAGGAATTTATAATGAGATTAATAGGTACTCGTAAATATATAAAAACGACTGCATTATATTTAGCAACACCGTATATTTAGTTTGAAATAGCGTCCTATATACCTTACATAATGAATTGACCATAAAAACATATTTTTTTAAATAAATTTGGTTACATAATATGATGTCATTACTTCAGGTATTGTTACTGTAATTGTTATGTTTTCGTGGTTAATAGGTAAAAACAAGATGGTTGCAATTAGCAGTGTACAATGGGAATTGGTGCGTCGCGATCACAATGTATCTAGCTTGTTACTTAACTCCTTTGTTTGTGACCACACTTTCGCAATAAAAAAAAATTGCTCCTGATGAACAAACATACATTTAGGTTAGTATAGACTGAGTTTTTCTATCTTCAAACTCAATAGGGTAGGAAGTAAAATTGGTACGGAAACCGGCCAAGTACGAAACGAACTAGATTACGATAGATTCCGCAGCAGCGAATAAACATACATGTATACATGTATTGTATGTAATATATTCAATATATATAAGTACAAATTGTTTCCACGACAGCAAAAATAAGTTTGTATTTCGCCAAGACGCTAGAATTAACCTTAATACAACGAAGAAAACTAATAATTTGCAAATTCCGCGAACTTTTATATGTACCTAAACTTACGATATCATTAAAAGGGAAAAAATAAAAAAGTGCTGTAAGAAATTGAACAAACCGTAGGCCTGAAAAATAACGAAGACCCCAGCACAGTTATCCATCCACGTCCATTACTGATCACACTTTAATTTAATTTGGCCTCGCAAGGGTATACGTAAAAATTTGCGAAAATTGGAAAATTAAATAGTTTTCTTCGTTGAATAACGGATTTCCGCAAAGTAATGCCTGAATCTATAAAATATTTAACCTTAAATATAAATGAGTCACATACCTCAACCTCCACCAGTGACAGTTGTACTGCTCTTTTCTGATGTCTCCAGTGAAGACATCCCAGCGCCACCTGTCCATAACAAGGGCAAACGGTAGGAAGGCAAGCTTGTCCATTGCTTGGGTGAAGAGGTAATTGGTGTCATGAGCTGTATCATCAACGGAACGCTGAATCAATCCGAGGGTCTGGAGATGACGAGGGGAGGAGACTGACAGGGCTATCGTTTCTCCAAGTGCTTCGTGAAAGCCTGAAACAAAGATGTTGTTGATATTTCTGTCTGTGTTATTTTATAATAATCGACTATTTGTTACTCGGGTTTGTAGTTCGAATACCTTTAAATTTTTGAGGCTTGTGTGCATCGGAGAATGCGTAAGATTGTTAATCTGCATATCCCATAATATCTTTTTAACAAATAAATAATGTGTGTGTGTGTAGTGAATATCATCCTCTGTTTTCGTACCCTTTTGAGTGGATTTTTTAAAATTATTTTAGATGACCCTCGGGGTCTTCTACTCAATAAAAGAAGAATTATCATAATCGGATCACTCTGTAAAAAGTAATCGATCATCCCTTGTTTCCATACACTTATGGTTTTAACTTAAAAAAAAAATGGGACCACACTTGGGGTATATACATTCCAATAAAAAAAGAGTTATCCAAATTGGACAGCTCTGTAATAAGTTATGTGTGATCTAACATCCTCCTCCTTTTTTTTCGTCGGTTGAAAAGTATCCATATCGCCATACAATAAACCGGTAAATTATAAAAAATAGTTCGATCTACCTCCTATGTAAGGTGATCAGCATAATAACAGTTATTTTGTTTAGTCACTTGACTTATGACGGGTTCACAATCAACGATTCGTTATTCGTAGCCGTAATCATTAGCAACGAATTTTCACAAGTTATTTGGTAATTTCACTTTATAGGAATAGTTTTTGCTTCGCCACGTAGAAAATATTACTACTCGTAACTAAAACAAGTAATTTTATTGATAAGGGTACCTGGCAGAAAAAGCATATTAAACCTAATTTATTCTTTCTCATACAGCCAGACTTTTGTCACTTTTTATCTTGTAACTTATAAATATCTCGTGTCTCGGTGTTTATGGTCGCACTCCTCCGACGCCTGAATCGATTTTTAGGTATATTTGGTAAGTATGATTATAGATCGTTATAATGCTTAGTTATAATACTTTGCATCCATGTGGCGAAGTCTTAATACCCCATCCATAAGTTTACCGGCAGGAGTAGGTAAGGCGATGGTACCAAACCCGAGCGAGACAATGAAGAACTCTACCTAGTAGCCATGATGGTAGTGACTCGTATAGCCAATAGTTGAACTCTTACGAATGAACGGCAGATGGTATATTCTTAAAGGGGAGCCCGAACCAACATTCACGGGACAATATTCACGGGACAAATTACACTTACTGATCTAACCCTAAAGTAAGCAAATTATTTACTTGTGTTATGGGTGTTAGTCAACGATACTAATACATAGAAATACATATATAAATACTAGAATATATTTAATAAACACCCAAACCCGGAACTACAAGAATTTATGCTCATCACAAAAATGCTTGTGTCCCCGTCGGGAATCGAACCCAAGCCCCGTCGATTGCGTAGTCAGGGTCGCTAACCACTCGACCAACGGGGCGGTCAACATTATTGCATATATAGTAGTATATATCATAACTAATAGTGATTTAGCAATAAATACACAGGTATTCTAGATTCTATGAATAATTACAAATTCATTATAGAATATCTATTAGCCTGAACAATAAATTAAATTAGCTAAGAAGATGTTAGATCGATGCAAGAGAAAGTGAACGCGGAAGCTGCGACCCACTCCTGGTTGATCAATTCTACCGTTACTCTGCCGGAAACTAGAGTCGGCACGATACCTACATACTTTAGGGCTCCATGGCCTAATATTTAGTTTTTGGATACAAATAGTTGTAGACAAATCACAAGAATGAGCTATACACAAACTTGGCATTGACCACGATTGACATAATGGGTCTACACCTACCAACTACAAGATTGAAGATTTGGTACAACTACAAGATATGACTGAATTTATAATGGCTGTATAGCATTTACTATAAAAGTAAATTATTGCCTTTGAGGTTATATCCAATAAATGAATATATATAATGAAATTTCATTAAATTTCATTTATATATATATATATATATATATATATATATATATATATATATATATATATATATATATATATATATGTACTAAAATTTCTATTATTTGTATTATTTGTTAAATTACAACTTATTATATTTGCACGCTACAAAAAGGCAAAAAAGAAAGTGAAAAATATAAGCATGTTAATAAATATAATAATTATAAATGCATAATTAATGTCTTTAAGATTGCGATTTTAAATCTTACGCTATTTAGAAAACGTGTAATTAAAGTTCTTCCCAAACGATTCGTTAAAAATAATCTTTCTGTCATAATTTTACATTACTATATCAAGATATTTTTTTTTACAGATGATTTCAAAAAAAATTATTTTAATATAAAATACACTTATATTTAGTGTCACGTTGGTGGCCGTTAAACAATTATCTTTTAAAGATATTCATAACAAAAAAAATTATACCGATTTTTTAAAAATGTAAATTTGTTGTTTTAGTCAGTGGCAATATCTTGTGAAAACTACACCATCTTAACAAATAACAGACTACCACAAGTCATAAACGGTTTCATTTCCTGCAGAACCCTTTTATATATTTTGGAGGTACCAGCCGACATGTAAAGAGCTATAAATTATATTGAACAACAAACCCAACACGTTTTTCACATTGTAAACTAGTTTAAATCTTGCTCTAACTAATATATCTGTTATAAGAACTAATCAAAACAAGTTCCTTATGGTGAGTTAATACTGATAGACAGACGGATATTGTGTAACTAGTGATTATACTTGCTTTAAAAATTAAATGTTGATTCGGGCTCCTTTCGGATAATACGAAGACCCTGCTTTTTGATAGTTAATAGATAGTTAATTAAAATATCATCAAGTGGGTTCCCTTGCGAAGAAGGCAGAGTAAACCGACCAAAATTATTGAAATTTCTAACCAACTACTTTTGAGAAGATATGAAAAAAAATATCACTGAAATCTGTTCACAGAAACAAAGTAATCGTGTACATACATGAAGTAAATATACGATCTTGAGAACCACTTCCTTATTGTGAAGTCGGTTAATAACAGAAAGCCCCTGTCTGATCATTTTAAGCTCTATCAACTGGTAAATGTAATGAAACTAAAAAAGTGTTATATTATACGCCGTTCATTCAATCTTTTTAGTATTTAAATGTTACATGTTATAATACAAATCTTATAATACAAACAATTTGGAAACTTAAATTACCCATAAAACAAACATACTTAGCGCAACAACCATGTAAAAGTACTGTTTTATTTTAAGATGCATCTAAATTATCTAGAAACTAAACTTGTTTTAATAAACTTGACCCAGATATGAACTGCCGTGAAGATATAAACAAAAAAAAGAGATAAAACACGGACTTAAGCTGACTGGATGTGCCTATTCTAGTTTTAAAATATATTATAGTCGCCGGTCTTGACACTGAAAACCTAGTCTAACGTAAAGCGCAATGCCACGACTCCTTTCCATAAGTAGTCAAAACTAAACAGAGCTTCAATCTTACAAGAGAAGAATGGCAAATAAATTTTACATAGTCATTTCGGAAGTAATGCCTTATTAAACAAATATATACATAAACAATTAGTTCACCCGCAGCGTCGCTCGCAATTGAGATTGTTGTAGACTAATTATTCGTATTTTACCACAGTTTTTCTCATATTAAACAAGATGAAGCGGATATAAGGTATTTTTCCCGTGCCTATCTATCCTTTTTCTCCATTTTTAAGACGCACCCGCTTGCAAATGGGAAGTACGTAAAGTTATTTACTTTCGAAGAATTGCGTAGGAATTTTTGAACAAGTGCTACACAAAGTTCCCACATTAGCTTAAATTAAGCAGCACGTTCAAAGATTTCTGTACATTCTGGTTGTCAGGTTTAACTTGTAATGTCCATAATTTTAAATCGATGTCTTTGAAACTACATTTAATAATACTTCTATTGAAAATGGTATCGAACTAAGCTTTTTGTACTGTAATTACAACTCAACCTAAATTTTATCTTCTCTCCCATGGAGAGAGAGGAGATCGTCGGCACTTGGTGAATTTCCATTATTGATACACAATTGATTAAACACTTCTACTTTAACAACATATTTTTAGGATATCACTCTACTATATATATATATATATATATATATATATATATATATATATATATATATATATATATATATATATGTATAAGATAAGTAATTTAAAATAAACTAACTGTATAAGTAAAACATTTCCAGCTGAACTTATCCGTGTAGAGCTCTAGAGCAACGTAATTGAGATGCGTACATTATGTAAGGACTAGTGTAATCGTGAGTATTAATTTCCGCGAATTTCTTAAACCTATTCGCTAAAATGAGATGCACGCAAGATTCACTGCTCCCCCCCCCCCTCCCCCCCCCCTCCGTATTGGCCCGGGTCTCTTTGAAGAATAAACAATCTGCCATTCACGTTATGCCAGACAGTTCGTAAGAGGTAAACGATTGACTATGTGAGTCACTACCATCGTGGCTACTACATGGTAAAGTTTTGCGTTGTCTCACCCGGGTCTGGTAGCACCGCATTACCTATTCTTACCAAAATACCATCAATGCTTTCATTGTCTTGTTCTAGTTTGGATGCTAAGGTAGCCAGTATACATATTTATGCATGTGGCATTAAGACCATGACAAGGGTAGCAACGCACCATTAAGCCATCTGCTTGAGATGGGTTTCCTGTTGAAAAGAGTCAACCATCGCCTATAGACACCAAAGATGTTAATGGTGCATTGCTATCTTGTGAAGAGGTCTAATGCCCCACGCATAAGTTTACCGGCTACCTTACACTCCAAACACGACAGTTACTAGCACTGACGCTATTGTGGCAGGAATAGGATGGTCGTGACGCGCATAGCCACTCGGTCGCCTTTTACGACCTGCCTGGCAGAACGGCAGCTGGCCTATTCTTCAAAGTTGCCCAGGACCAACACGAGGGAATACGGGGGAGTTACAAGAAATATAAGTTTTAAGCACGTTAAATTTATTACTCTAATTAAGATATGAATACGATCTTGTTTAGCAACTAAAACTTTGAGAATTAATTGTCTGTAAAAAATTAAAACGGTAAGCTTTTCATAATCAGCTGAATAAAACTAGTTTATGTAATAACAGAAGTATTTTTATGATTAAATAGCAATTAATTTAATTTCACCAATTCCAGACTAAAAGAATTACGCAACATATTAAAACGATCACTCCGAACTAAAAAAATACCCTAGTATTAATATATCGCATTATTTTGATTGATAAGTTCTTTTTGCTTTTGTTGTTTTGTACACCTTACTTTTTTCTACCTTATTAAATATTTTTTCCTTTTATTTTGGGCTTGCTCGAAGAAATTTCTTTAGAGATAAGCTTGCCTCTTGTACTAATTTTATCATTATTTTTACTTTTTTTGTTTGTGTGTAATAAATGATTAAATAAAATAAAATAAATAAATAAATGTTCACGGGACTAATTACACTTATTGATCTAACCCCAAAGTAAGCAAATTATTTGCTTGTATTATGGTTGTTAGTTAATGATACTAATACATGGAAATACATATTTACATACATAATACATAATAAACACCCAAGTCGAAACCCGAAAATACAAACATTTATGCTCATCACACATCATCACACAAATGCTTGTCTCTGTCGGGGATCGAACCCGAGCCCCGCCGATTGCGTAGTCAGGTTCGCTTACCACTCGACCAATTTGGCGGTCAATTAAACGGGGCGGTTAAATTAAAATAAATAACATAGAAATACTTTTAATACTACCAGAACTAACAAGTTACATTCTGAAGAAAAACTTTTAAAGTTGCAATCTTTTTTGACGTACGTACAATAACAACTCGTAGCCTGCAGGTAATTCTCATTCTAAATTTCGTAACATGGAAAACTGGTAGTCTATTTCGGAGCGATTTATGTTGATGAAAGCCTACACGAAATATAAAATAGATGAACTACTTATCGAATTACGCGTACTTTGTTTTGGACTATTCGAGAAACGTGTTACGAATGAACAATATTCACAATTATTAGAGAAATCGTTGATAGAGTGTTCTAGTGACTGACGTTGCGTAATTAACTTATGGCCTGGTAGTAAGTAAGATTTAAATAATGCATTTATTTTATAGGATATAAACAATAATAGTCTAAGATCCGAATATAAATTGACCCTCACCCATCTGTTTACTGAATGAAACATTTTTATTATAAAATTTCAGTTATCAAATTAGTTTACATTGCGGAGGACTGCTGCAGACCTAATATTTTTAAATCATATTCATATTCATCATACATATATTAAATTAATATAAATAAACATTACACACACTACAGTTATGTGTGTGTTATATACACGATAATATACACACATACACAATGTTTTCTTTACGGCTAAAGTGTGTAATCAAACTTAAAAGAGGTTTTATTGTTTAATCTATGGTCGCTAGTTAATATTAAATCACAAAAAAATACTATTTATCTATATAAACTACTGAACCCCGTGTGTAAAATTAAATTGATATTGTCAGCGGTATTTTGTATAAAAAAATTAGCTTTCTGCCTTTTTGGACGAAAAAGTTTAACTGTAGCAATCCGTGAGTTTTTCGTAAAAAGGGGTATAAAGATTTCATTTCATACATTAATATATAGATCAGGCAGTATCTATTTAAAATGACAAAAGCGCGGCGATCAACACCTTCTTATGTTATGAATCAGAGTAATTATTGACGTACACTTAACTCTGCCTACCTCGCAAGATAACTGGCGTGTTGATGTTCATTTTATTTACTTATTGTGATGTCCTATAACCTGCAGTAATATTGTAAAATGACATTGGCTATAACAAGCTTAACAGACAGGTTGGATGCCGTAATATATATAGAGCGTGATATCCATCCACGTTTTAAGCTAAACTATTTAAAGCTATATAAGCTAAAATTTAGCTGCCAAATTTTATTTTATTCGACATTGCCATTTTAATTAATTTACTTGACATTTTTTGTAAAACAAATCTCATACTGACAGTGATTTTACATTTTGACATACAATAATCCATACTTAAATTGGACGTAGTTAAGTTACACGAAAAGGATCCAATCCACACAAAATCACTTTAGAAATATTGAAGTTTGAAGTTGGATATTTTTTAATTTTTTAACGTGCCATACATGGGGACTAGTTCTGACGTTGAATAAAGTAATAGGGAGCTATTTTTGCTTAAATGTTTTTTACTGGCCGATAGTATTGATGTTTAGCATCAGTTTGGTGCACTTAACTCATTTTTGACCATATTGTGGATTGGATCCTTTTCGTTTAACTACGTCCAATTATAAAATGGGAAAGTGTATGTGAGTATATGTTTTTCTGTTTTTCACGGCAAAACAGAGCAAAGAATTGACGAAATTTTTTGAAAACAGAGCAAAGAAGAGACAATTGAAGGGATGGAAAGTGACATAGGTTACTTTTTGTCTCTTTCTAATCCACTTCCCATTTAACGCAAGCGAAGGCGCGGGCAAAAGCTTTAGACAATAGCAGAATAAAATTTAAAAATTTTATTCTGCTATTGTCTATTAGATTGATTAACAAATTGTATATACATTATCAATGGTTTAATAAATAAGACACATTTTTTATTTATTAATTGCTGCGCTAAAAAATGCTATTAGCTATTCTGTTGATTAACATACTTTACATATCTCTCAGTGTTTTAATGAATGTTGTATTTGTAATGATTATAGTTAAATTTATTAAATTTAGTCACTAACACTTATATTCTTCTATCTTAGAAATCGTATAGTAATAAATTGATTTCTAGAGTTTTGAATGATTATTCATTCAAGATTTACATTATGACATTGGATTTATTATAACACTTTAAATGATATCTTGGTATCTAGTAGGCATGGAAATTATTGTTAAATTAGGTTAACTGGTATGTTGTTAAAATTAATTAATATTTAACAGTTATTTATTTATGTTATATCAGTAGTAGCCTATATATTATAATAAGTATTAGAAGCAGCAAACACGCAAAGCCGTCGAGTTAGCGACCAAATAAAAAGGTCCTCCGTCGAGTTAGCGGCCAAAAAAAGGTCCTCCGTCGAGTTAACGACAAAAAAACAAGGTCCTCTGGAGTAATTTCATAATTTTTAAGTTATTATTATCATAAATCAAGGTAGCTCAAATATTTTTAATAACATTATTATCCTATATGAATTTATTGGTAGTTTTAGTGATGCATAAAATTTTAACAGTATTTGCTAATATAAATAACAGTTGGTAATTGTTAAAAAAATGTAGTACGAAATTTAATATGTTAAATGATCCATACCTAGTATCTAGGTATGATCATTTAACATCCATATCCATACCTAGTATCTATAAAAGGCAAGGCACCATTTTGTACAACACAAACGGCTTTCGTCTAAATTTACGTCATACTCAATATAAGATATTTTATACATAAAAAATATGAATGTAATGAAAAATAATTGTAAACGAATTTGCATGCTAATGTATAGCTGGATAGGCAAATAAATAAACTAGTTACAAGATCTTTGTAACCCTATTTCTTGCAAATAAATATTATTATTATTATTAAATAAATACTATCACATTCGTAACCGTAATGAAATAAGAAGATTTATAGCTAATACACTCACGATTCACCAAGGATATCATGCCCAGGTGACCAAGAAATCGACAAATCAGACATATGTTCAGTGCCAGGTAAGTTTTCAGAAACACTTAATAATTTTTTCACTCCCTCCTCTCTAGTACTCATCTGTGTATGTACAGGTTGACAGGTAAAAATATATACATACTGAAGTAGGGTGTCTAGTACTCAATTCTGATGCAAAATATGAAAAAAATAGGAACTTAAATTTGGACCTAATCTATTCATATAATAAATTCGTAGGAAAGCCAAAACTGTACATTGAATACTTTTTTAAAAGAATACTTGGGGCGTGATCTATAATCGATATCGAAGCCATCTGTTTGTCTGTTTGTCTGTTTGTCTGTTTGTCTGTTTGTCTGTTTGTCTGTTTGTCTGTTTGTCTGTTTGTCTGTTTGTCTGTTTGTCTGTTTGTCTGTTTGTCTGTTTGTCTGTTTGTCTATTTGTCTGTTTGTCTGTTTGTCTGTTTGTCTGTTTGTCTGTTTGTCTGTTTGTCTGTTTGTCTGTTTGTCTGTATATATGTCCGGGGTAAACTCAAAAAGTGCTGCATGGATTTACTTCAAATTTTGCATGAATATTACTAACAGATCGGGTCAACATATAGACTATATATTATCACGCTATCACCTACGGGGGAAGTGCTGTGCGGAATAATAGAAGTCCGCGCGGACGAAGTCGCAGGCAACAGCTAGTTATCCAATAAAGATAGTAAAGACGGACCAATGCATAGATATCGAAGTTCATTGTTTACAAACAGCGATTTTCTGCACATATAATTTTTTGTTGCACGATGAACATATATTTTAAATATTAATTATAGACTACTCTAATTTCGTTGAAGAATGCTATTAATTTAAGCAATATTCTCCTTTCGTTATATTTTTATTGGTTACATATGATCATTAACTACCATGTCATTCAATTTTACAGTATTTTACCGGTCAAACGGTGTAAAGATTATCGCTTGATGTAGCTTAGCTTTACACAGGAATACAACTACCCCCTAATTAAATTGTGCGCGTTTTTAGCGCAAGGTAATCGAATCGCTTACATCTGCAGCCGTGTCCAGTGCTCTATAGTTAAACATGACATTAAGTTACAAACTTACCGGGCTATTTTGTTTTGTGCTAACTTTAAAATTTGGTAAGTTATTTAAAAATATTATATTTTTATATCTTCTATAATAACTAACTCAATTTGGCATGAAGCTTAACTGATACAAGAATGCCTATTAACATCTATAATATCAGAGCTCTGTCGACCGTTTAAGAATAGGCTTTTCTTGAAGGTCCCTAAATCGTATCCGTTCGGAAACATCTTCGCGGCTAACTGATTTTACAAATTAAATAGTACGGGCCAAAAACACTTCGCAAATCATGTGGTTGTAAATTTCATGAAAAATGACAGTGCTTGTCACTGTCGTGTTCCGGTTTAGAGGGTAAGGTAGCCGGTAAACTTATGCATGTAGCATTAGACCTCGCCACAACATAGCAACGCACCATTAACAACTTTGGTGTCTATAGGCGATGGTTGACTCTGACCATCAAGAGACCCATCTGCTTGTTTGCTATCTTATGATATAAAAAAAAATAAAAAAAAACGTTTAAGATGTATTCAATTGTTTAAAAAGGATCGCCTAATTATGTATTTATGTATGCTATCGATCGCCCTGTGGTCAAAATTTGACAATAAACTAAACAATTAAATCTCATATAACTTTGACAACAAACTTTAACTACAGTCATAATAATATACATGTGTGTATATTATCACATATGCACAGTATGTAATGTTTATTTATATGAAATTTAATGTATTTCTAATTCATATTATTTCAAAATACTAAGTTTCTCCAATGGGTACAAAATTTTTCCTTCGCGTATTTAATTACTACACAGATTTAATTATTATGCTTGAATTTTTAACTTTATATATACCAAAATTCATTGAATATTTTATTTAGTTGACCTATGAAACCTTACGATAACAAATTAGATTATTTCAGCTGGGCTGAACTTGGCTTCAATTTTAAACAGCAATAATACTCGGCCAAGTACGTGTCTTGACTCAATGACATAATAGTATCTTTATGTTTATGTTATATCGCTGACCTCATATCTTTTGCAAGACCGGCACCATAAAGGCTGTTATCTATATAGATATTACTACGTGAAGGAAAAACTTTGTGCCCCCTTTTGAGACAATTGTGCGAACGGTGTAGTGTGAAATTTAGTACAGTTGAAGTTCACATTGTGGAGGACTGCAAAAAAACTTAATATTTTTAAATTGTATGCATTAAAACTATATTAAATTAATAAAGAAACATTCTGACAACCAACAACACAACACAATTAAGAACAACAGAAATCTGCTGGTAAATGAAAACATCAGCCTCATATTATGAATGTGCATGTATAAATGGTAGTCTTGGTTATTGGAAGTAAACAACGAATCATTCAAGTTAGCAAATGTGACAGTAAAGATCACCAGCACCACACATCTTTCAAGTTCAAAAACCGGACAATAGTAATAGACAGTGGTCCCAGGAACAAATTATTTTTTTGATTTACAAGCTGAAATTTTATGAGGCTCAATTCTTCTATCTTCGAAAACTCTCGAACCGGGTAACTAATAACGGTACGTAAAAAAAACTTTAGTGTCGGACCTAGAAAAGTTTTCACTTTAGGTGTAGGACAAAGTTATCCTAGAATTATAATAATAATTAACAAGCTGTTGTAAGAAAATAAGGTTGTTTTAAAATTGATAAAAATCAATTTAAAAATCTTTTACAAACTAAACAGTACGGGCCAAAAACACTTCGCAAATCATGTGGTTATAGGTAGATTTCATGAAAATAATAAGTAAAAATCTCATAATGCCAAATCTTTACAGTGGAGGACTTGTCAGAAGAAACCATCGAATTAGTAAGAAGAAAGCTTTCTCGTGTTCTTAATAATCAAGCGATTTGAAAAATAATTATTGTTTTTAATCATGGAACATAGAACAAGTGGAAGTAAAGAGTGGGCGTGCCACGTGCATCATTATTATGCGCTGTTACTCTAAATTGCCTTAGTGATACTTACCATATCTTTAGGAGATAGTCGTCGTGCGAAAATCTATTATACACTGAATTATGCCGTATTGTGCCATCCTTGAATGCAGAAATGATAGTGGAATACAGATGATTAAAAATGGAGATATTTTATATCATTCGAAAGTACAATTTTCATTTTATTATAATTAAATTCCTGATTTAATACAATCTCTAATGATATAATAGAAAGTCAAGCTAAAATCAGCCGTACACCTTACATACAAAGTTCATTTTAAGTTGACCTAATTTTTCTAGAAAGATATACGTAATGACAGTCATTACGTATATCGTTCTAGAAAGTTCTCTAATCAAATATGATCAACTGAAAACTACGGAAAAATCAATACTGCCATCTATTGTAGAATAGCGAAACTATTAAGATCTTAAGTTTCACTATTGTACAAATAGGTGAGTATATTTTGAATAGACTACAAAAGGACGTAAATACTCTTTTTTTATAGCAAAATAAAATTTATTGTAACGCAGTTTGGTATATTTTTAAATGTTCTGATTGTGTGTTTCGGATTATTGTTGTTTAAAATGAAAACGACCAATGAAACAATGTTTGCATTAGTAGTTTATATGCAATAATGCTTATTTTATGTGTGAGTATGGCGATCGCGGTCCTGATACAAATGTTTGTACTTGCCAATTCCGCTTGTTCTATGTTCCATGTTTTTAATCAATATGTTTCCTTCGCCACATCAAAATGTTTGAAGCCCCCTAACTTTATTGGCTATCCGATTGGAGATTTTTCGAAAATAAAAAATATAAGGTCTCTACAAAACGAAGCGGTTCACAAAAATCAGCTTGTAATTAATAAAAAAAATTGATCCTGAGACCACGGTCTATAATGAACTGAAACATTGAACGTCAAACTGATATAGACTGGATCGACTGCAGAGTCAACTCAATTTTTTACATTTTTCATTTTATATATTAAAGGTTTACATCGAGGAAATCTATAATACAAAGTGGAAATTAATGTAATTTATTTGCAACCTTCCGCTAAACTTTATATGTGACTGCAGTGCCATGGAATGAATGAAACAAACTGGCTAAATTTTTAATAATAATTATAAATATCGCTTGACTAACTACACAAATCGACAATCTAACCCCTAAGTTTTTTTACAGAAGATGATAAATGGAATAGAGGCTCACCTGGTGGTAAGTTATCACCGTCACCCATAGACAACTACATTACCAGAGGTCTTGCAGTTGCGTTGCTGTCCTATTAATAATTACAAAAACCGAAAAAAGCTGTTGCGGCAGGAATTGGTAAGGCGGTGGTACCAGACTTAGGCAAGACATTGCAAAACTTTACCACCTATTAGTCATGGTGGTAGTGACTCGAACAGCTAATCGCTTGCCTCTAACATTCTGCCTGCAAGAACAGCATGCATAGTCTATTCTTCATGAAAAAATCGGGATCAATATGGTAAAACTACTTTTCTGTTTTAAAAGCATTGCAGTTTTGCTTATAATTAAGCATTGCAAGTATTTTGCTTGAAATTCAATAAATAAATTATCAAATATAGCTGAACAAATTATACGAAATGTTTTGAACCCCAAAGTAAGCAAATTATTTGCTTATGTAATGGGTGTTAATCAAACGATATAACATATGACCACCCCGGTGGTCGAATAGTTAGCGACCCTCACTACGCAATCGACGAGGCTCGGGTTCGATTTCCGACAGCGACAAACATTTGTGTGATGAGCATAGATGTTTTAATTTCTGGGTTTGTGTGTTTTCTATATATGTAACAGAATTTATATATGTATTTTTATGTATTAGTATCGTTGACTAACACCCATAACACAAGCAAATAATTTACTCATTTTGAGATTAGATCAATTCATACATATATAAATATTGTAGAATACATAATTAACACCCAAACCCAGAAATACAAACATCTATGCTCATTACTCAAATGTTTGTCCCTGATGGGAATCAAACCCGAGCCCAATCGATTCGTAATTAGGTCCGCTAGCTACTCGATCAACGGGGCAGTCAAATTGCAAATTAAATTAATTTCCTCTTAATCTTACTTTATATATGGTCCCGTTCACATTTTAAACAGTGCAAGGGCGAGTGTTTAACGCAGGTTCTTAGTGTAGTGTAGGTGTTAAGCCCCGTTTTCACTTTGATTAGTACGAGTGTAAGTGTTTAGTGCAGATGCTTAGTATTAATAAAAAATACGTGAAGACAGCCGTTGGTCAGTGCGAGTGATAAGTAATCAGCATCTATTCACTTTTACTACGCTGATTACTTATCACTCGCACTGATCCACGGCTATCTTCACGTATTTTTATCTTAATACTAAGCACCTGCATTAAACACTCACACTCGCACTAATCAAATTGAAATTTAATGTCGCACTAATCAACGGCTGTCTACACGTGTTTTTTGCTTAACACTAAGCACCTGCATTAAACACTCGGACAAGGAGAGCAATATAGTAATTATTATTTGTATGTATTGTAACAAGGCTCGTCGATATTCTGCTATGACTGCAACAGTGCCTATGACCCTCGATGCGGAGAAGAGTTCGACCCATTCAGCCTCGGAGTCGTTAACTGCTCACTTCGTGACCCTCCCGACCACATCGAACCAGTGAAACCAACTTTTTGTAGAACAATTAAAATGGAAAGTAAGTTTAAGTAATTTTTAAGCTTCTATCATTCTTCTGCAACATGATGTATGGGAACCCAATTCTTATTACACATATTACACAATTGATTGAGCATTGCAATTTAATTTTACTTCACAATAGCATGTAGGCGACGCACCGTTAAGGCGAATAAGGCGTTATAAGGCGGCGTATAAATAAATATAAGACATCAGCTGAAAACTAAAATTTAGCACATCCTTTTTTGTATTTACAACTTAATATCACCATATAAAAATCATGTGAAAGATTAAAAATATTATTAACAAATTATTTGTTTTAGAGAATTTTAGCCTGTTTTCGGAATTTTATATGATCGAGTAAAATACATTCTATCATATAATGAGTTAGCACATTCTTTAGATAATATCTTCAGGTATATCGTGTAATTTTTGTAAAATTGTTATTTAACAACCAATACAAAAAAACGTGATTTAGCAAACCAGTTTTTTCCTGTTTGTTGCGAAGCCTCGCCTTAACATCTATGGTGTCCAAAGGCGATGGTTATCTATTTCCATCAAAAAATTTATTGCTATCTTAAATATTAAAAAATGTAATAAAATTAAACAAAATTAAGTAGGTAGCATTATATTAATAATTCTATTGCATAAAGTATTATTTATTATGTTTGTATATATTTAGTTTTATATGAATAGGTATAATATCAATAGGTACTGTGTTCATTGATATACATAAATGTATATTTTGATGTATATTGGTATGCCCGTAATCGTGGATCTCTTTTATTTGATGTAAAATTATTCCGTAAGACTCATCTTGTGCACTATCCATTACGACAACGTTTTTACAAGTGCAAGGTTTACTGGTAGAAAATGTCTTTAGACATTAAGTTTGCCCGTTATACATTTTGTGCTATACAGAGTATAAAGATTCTCTGTGGTCTAGCGGTCCAGCGTTGGCGTTGACCACATGAGGTCCCGGGTTCGATTCCCGGGTCGGGCACAAAACAAATGTGTTTTTTTAGTTTTCTGAGAAACACAAAGTTGCCCGGGATTGGAAAGTGCCCGGTTGGCGACAGGCTTGCCACCGATCACATTTGTGGGACCAAGTATCTTCGGCTAATCGTAGGTGCACTTGTTGTTCCTCTGCCTACCCCTTCGGGGATATGAGCGTGAAGATACTTTTTTTTAAATTAATTTGCAATGTGTATATGATATGCCAACATTGAATAACTATTCTTCACACGTTATTGCAGCAGAAAATACAAGAAGAAACTAGTATTTCTATTCGGGGCACACGTTGTAAAACTTTAGTAGACACTAGCAGTTACAAATTACCTACCACCGGAACCTAAGCGAACAGCATAATCTGAGTGCTAAGTGTGAGTTTTTCTTTTCGCATTCGATCGTGAGCGCGTTTCGAGTTTACTAGGAATTTGTATGTGATTTGTACAGCGCCACCTAGTGGTAAACTGTTTCTCACGTTTACCACTAGGTGGCGCTGTACAAATCACATACAAATTCCTAGTAAACTCGAAACGCGCTCACGATCGAATGCGAAAAGAAAAACTCACACTTAGCACTCTGATATAAATAGTATAACCACGTCGTGTAAAGACCACTGACAAAGCGAATAACTTTGAAGTTCAATTTATGTAATTTATCAAGTAATATTAACAAATCGGTGAATTGATTTATTCTGCTAACCTCATAAAAAAGCTAGTATAATGATAATATATTTTAAAATATCTTGAAGATGTTTTATTTGCCAACATTTTCTTTTTTTTCAGTTTACGGTAAAATCCGGATTGTAAGAACATGCGGTTTCATTCCCAATGAATCTGGCAATCATACTTGCAAGAGGCAGACGGGAACCGGCGAGTTGTTTGTTACATATTGCACCTGTAACACTGACCTGTGCAATTCAGCCGACAAGATCAACTACAAGGTGGCGCTAATATCAGTTGTAATGTTATACGGCTTAATAAGTATATGTAATGTATAATATTACGTGTTTATAATATAAATAGTATTATTATGTTTAAAGTATTAGAGGTGTATGATTAACAAAATATGATAAAAGACCGAAATGAGTTTCAAGAGGAAAAAAAGCATAATTATCACAAAAGCCGATAATTTTTTCTAATTTGTAATCAAAATACAGAAAGACTTTTTGTTTTTTAGTCTTAAAATGGCTGTTAATTATTTAAATTTAGAACTACCTTAGTATTTTATTACGACCTATTATTATAAGTCTTGATTTATGTTAACTTAGAATTAAATGTTATGGCTGCCATAAGTTATAATAAATATTTTTGTTGACAATTTTTTTATAGTTTAAAAACACTTATATCAGTAATATAATAACATAATTTGGTAACTATTTGATCCAATTATTGCGTTATATCTGCAAGAAACGGGCATGTGGGCCTGATGGAAAATGGACGCCATTGACGAAAAAAGTAGGTAACTTTTTGTGCCAATGCGACATTTGAGTATTTTGTTGATCCTCTTACAAATTGCAATATTTTTTTTCTTTTTTGATATATATATCATTACATAGTAAACAAGCAGATGACTCTCCTAATGGAATGAGAAACTAGCACCATATATATACACATATATATATATATATATATATATATATATATATATATATATATATATATATATATATATATATATAGTTACCTTGCCGGTTATAAGTTTACCGGCTAACTTACCCTCCAAACTTGAACACGAATGCGACAAGCATTGACGCTATTGCTGCAGGAATAGGTAAGGTACGATATACCCAGACGAGCAGTTTTTGTTTTTGAGCAAAACGAAAAAGTGAACGTATAGCCAACCGTTCATCTCTTACAGAGGGCTCGGATTAAGTGATTTAGTGACATCAAATCTACTCAAAAAAACCGTGCAAGGTAATCTGTGCCAGAGCTTTTTGTAACAGTTGTTAGTATAAAGAAAGTAAGAGTAAATCTAACATATAACAATTTGAACACCTATAGTCTTGCAAAGAACCTATATTTCATTTCATTTTATAGATGAGTCAATCGTTAATATGGTATAGACGGAATTTATAACTGCGATGTGATGTGCAGTAAAAGTGCAAAAAACACTCACCGTAAAGCCCCATTCTCACTTTGATTAGTACAAGTGTGAGTGTTTAATGCAGATGCTGAGTATTAAGCAAAAAATACGTGAAGATAGCTGTGGATCAGTGCGAGTGATTTGTAATCAGCATAGTAAAAGTGAATAGACGCTGATTACTTACACTCGCACTGATCAACGGCTGTCTTCACATATTTTTAGCTTAATACTAAGCACCTGCATTAAACACTCACACTCGTACTAATCAAAGTGAAAACGGGGCTTAAGGCCCCGGTTACACTTTGATTAGTGCGAGTGAGAGTGTTTAATGCAGGTGGTTTGTATTGTTACGTGTTTCGAGTTTGTATTGTGCAATAAAATACCAATTATATTAAAACAGTGTATTTACAACACAAAGGTACAATACACCACAATGCAATATGTAAATACACTTAACAATGCTAATAACACCGTCAATATATTCCAATAGAAGAACTACTGGCTGCATTGAATCACTAAATCAAAACACTTTCCGTGTCACTTTTCACTGTACTATATCGCTTTACACTGATCGTCCGAACTATCGCTTCCGAATCACTGTATAAAACTGAATTGCTATCCGTCAACACATCTTATTTATGCCCAAGACAAAGTTCGACCATATTCCCGAAAGTTCCGAGAATAACGCATAAACATTCAAAATGTAAATAAGTCATAGTACACGCGATTTTCACTCTTATGCCATATGCGAGAAGGTCAATTATAACATAGCCGTTTGGGCAACGGAAGCTATTTTTTATCGGTAGAAGCAGCTATCTCTTTCATTTATTTCTAGATTTTTCCAGTCTTCTCAGCTTTAATTTTCTAGATTATTTGCAACAGTATTAAGCTAAAAACATGTGTAAACAGCTTTTTATTAATGCGAGTGATTAGTAATCAACATCTATTCACTTTAACTACGCTGATTATTAATCACTTGCAATAATCAACGACTGTCTACACGTTTTTTTATCGCACTCGCACTCGCACTAATCAAAGTGTGTTATACAAAAATAGAATACACACGGAGATCGAATGTTTCTAAGTGGTACAATACCGCTGGTAAAAGTAGGATTGTCGATAAGGCATACCATTTTACGTTGAATTTCACCAAACTGGATGATAAAATGCCACTAATATCTAAAGGAGAAATTATGGTATTTAATTTGCAAATTTTCCGCGAAATGTTATATGGAACTGCTGTAATGCAACAGAAATGAAAGGTAGTGTAATGAAAACGGCAAACTTATCCAAATTCTGAAATTATTCTACGAAGTCTACAAAGGGTGAAGCATTAAACCATGAATAACACAGTGAAGTGTTATTCGACTCTCCTGAAGATGCTTCGGTTGCGAAGTGAAACGTGCGTTGAGTACATAACTTGTGTGTTTCATGCTTTGCTTCTGACGTGGAAGAGTGTCGTGGATGTAGGTGGACTATTGTGCCGCTGTGGTCTTCTATAATTTCTGATTTTTGATAAATTTGCCGTTTTTATTAAACTACCTTTCATTTCTGTTGCATCACAGCAGTTTCATATTTCGCGATTTATATTCGCGAAAAATTTGCAAATTAAATGCCATAATTTCTCCAGTAAATTATGGATTTGGGCAAAGTAACGCCTGAATCTATTAAATAGCCAGTGTTATCATTATGTATTTGAAATAGTTTAAAAAAAATGAAAGTCCCACGATATCATATGACATAACCATACGTAGTAAATCGCAAGAACCCTTTAGCGTTATTTAAACAATCTAGCTGTAAGTTTTTTTTAAAGTAAGTTTATTAAATAGGATGTCAATTTGAATACAGTTGTAAAAACGTTTAAATGTTATGACTAAATGCAATGCATAGCATGCAGTACTTGCATAATGTGAGGCATTGCGTTTTAAATTCAGTTTATGACATTATACTGGATAGATATAATTTTGCAACGTTTCGATTGGTTTTATTTCATCGCTTTAACTCTTTCTTTCGAAACTCGTCACAACAGTGTCGGTATATCTATTGTATAGAAACTTATCCATATGTCCTGATGGTAAGAGAAACCGCTACATCCAGACACTATTACCATTTGAGTGGCGGGATAGCAATGCTACATGCATGTACCAAAACCCGGTTGACACTTTACGGAACTCAACCATCTAGTAATCAATATAGTAAGTATTCCATAGAGTCAATTAATCCCTTTTACGAATTTCCTAGTAGAATAACAGATCGTCTATTCCTTAATAGTGGCCCGTACCAGCAAAGAGGAAAAATATAGTCCAGATAGCCCTTCTTTACTTAATAGTCTTTAGGTTTTAAAAATACAACTAACCTGGATTAGCACCATCTCGGAACACTTTTGGCTGATGCCTGTACGCCAGGAAATACTCGATGTGCGCCATCTCGTGATGAGCCGTCACCAAGTCCTTCATATCTGGGTGGGTGCACATCTTGATTCTGAAAGAAAGAAATATTTATTTACAAGAATATTGATGTTACAAGTTAATAAAATAAGCCAAAGCAAATACTACTATTATATGCTGTGCAAATATTTAAAAATAGCCTAGGGTGAGTTACGTCAGATGCGAGATTATAGTAATATATATATATATATATATATATATATATATATATATATATATATATATATATATATATATATATATATATATGTATATATATATATATATATATATATATATATATATATATATATATATATATATATATATTGGGTTCGCACACCTACTAGTTAGATTTATTACCTAGGTACCCTTTAGGTTTGCTTCGCCTTTTGAAACCTTTTTTTTATATCTTAAGGTAGCAAACAAGCAGATGGGTCTCCTGATAGAAAGAGTCAACCATCCAGTTAATGGTGCGATGCTATCTTGTGGCGAGGTCTAATGCCACATGCATAAGTTTACCGGCTACCTTACCCTCAAATATTGACAAGACAGTACTGACGCTATTGCGGCAGAAATAGGTAAAGCGGTGATACCAGACCCGGGCGAGACAATGCAGAACTCTACCACCTAGTAACCACCATGGTAGTGACTCACATAGCCAATCGGTCGCCTTGTATGACTTGCCTTGCAGAACGGCAGTTGGCCTTTTTTTTCAAAGGAGCACGGGATCAATACTTTTTTTTTTTTTTATATCATAAGATAGCAAACAAGCAGATGGGTCTCCTGATGGAAAGAGTCAACCATCGCCTATAGACACCAAAGATGTTAATGGTGCGTTGCTATCTTGTGGCGAGGTCTAATGCCACATGCATAAGTTTACCGGCTACCTTACCCTCCAAACCGG
This sequence comes from Apodemia mormo, assembly GCA_036924255.1. Classification (NCBI taxonomy): domain Eukaryota; kingdom Metazoa; phylum Arthropoda; class Insecta; order Lepidoptera; family Riodinidae; genus Apodemia; species Apodemia mormo. Next base: position 40,291,276 of record JAUPFN010000009.1, on the reverse strand, counting down.
AACACGACAGCGACAAGCACTGACGCTATTGCGGCAGGAATAGGTAAGGCGGTGGTACCAGACCCGGGCGAGACAATGCAGAACTCTACCACCTAGTAGCCACGATGGTAGTGACTCGATAGCCAATCGGTCGCCTTTTACGACCTGCCTGGCAGAACGGCAGTTGGCCTATTCTACAAAGGAGGCCGGGACCAACACGGGGAAAACATGCGACATAAAGGCTCACACCTTTTATAATTTTTTGTGTATCTTTTGTCATTGTAACTTAAAATGTAGGGTTTTTAATTTTTCTTTTATACGTGCTTGTAAGACAACTATTAGCAAAATTTCATTTGATTTTGAGTTTTGATTCTCTTTTGAAATCGCGAAAAATCACAAAATTAACGGTTATAAATTTTGCTCAACAGTTGAGAGGATCTGTAGACTTGAGTATTTAATATAAATTTCAACTTCATACCTTTACGCGTTTTCAAAAAAGGGTTTTGATAGACGGACAGACCGACAGGCGGACAACGAAGTGATGCCATAAGGGTTCCGTTTTTTCTAATAAAGCACGGGGCTCTAAAAATTACTTATAGTGCCACATTATATCTCCATGTGACGTCTCTCTTTCCTCTAAGCTGTCCGCTTGTTCTATGTCCTACATTATAAAAGAATTACCGAAAGTCATGACCGTTGCAGAAGTCCCAAGCAGAAGGTTGACAATGTAGATGACGATCTGGTGGCTGTTCAAACACACTGAGCGCCCAGAAATCTGGTGGCATTGCCGACATGTTCATAGACACGAAGAACTCTTCTGCCAGTTGGAAAGTTGTCAGTGGTGTGTAGCCCTGAAATAACGCCAAAATAGAATGTAACTGAGTACAAAATAATATGGATATAAATAAAATGGAATATATTGGATCATAATGAAATATAACGAAATAAAATGGAGTAAAAGGAAGGTGATTCTACTCAGTTATAGAACTGAATATATATCTAATTATTTTTGTGTTATAGCACTCACCCCGTGCTTGGGAATCTGGAAAAACCTTAAAAACAGCAAAGAAAAACATCGACACGCGGATTTGAACCTGCGACCATTTCCCTAAAGCCGGGACGCTCTTCCGCTGAGCTAGTGTCGACAGGCTCGAGGCGGCGAAATTCTTCTTTGCTATATGATCGATTACGTCGATTGTACTGATCGCTAGCTATACATACGTATAACTAGTTAAATGAGTTCATCGTTACAGATGAAATTCACATTTATAATTTTGATCAGTACTTTCGTATTTCTAATTATTTTTGTGTTATAGCACTCACCCCGTGCTTGGGAATCTGGAAAAACCTTAAAAACAGCAAAGAAAAACATCGACTATAACACAAAATTCTCTCGAAAACTCGAGCCTGTCGACACTAGCTCAGCGAAAGAGCGTCCCGGCTTTAGGGAAATAGTCGCAGGTACAAATCCGCGTGTCGATGTTTTTCTTTGCTGTTTTTAAGAATATATATCTCTTCCCTGAATTATGGAATAGAATACAGTATAATTAAAAGGAGAAACATGAAATGAAACACAATGAAATGACGTGGAAATCTAAATAGAACAGACCAAAATGGTGTAAAATTGGCGAATAGAAACATAAAGGTGAATAGAATGGTCTAAAATAAAAGAAAAACCGGAACAAACTTAATGGAATGACATAGAACGGAATAATAATGAAAATACTGCATAATAATATAACAGATTGCAGTAGACCTAAATGGATTGGAAAAAAGTAAGATTTTATTCAAAATAAGTTCGACGTTCCAAATATATGGTCATACTCGTATAGATTCCGATTTCTGTGTTGAACATAATTTATGGACTGCCTCATTGGTGCAGTGATTAAGTTGACCGAACTTAGGTGAAGAAATTCGGGTTTCATATCGTATATCAGTTGTAGCAGAAAATAGTATTTTTGTTCACTATATCTAGAAAAATCTTACACCTTCGTGCTCTAAAAGGTACGGGAAATAAGCAGTTCTGGATAAGGCAAGTTATTCTTTATAGTAATTTGTACTAACACCGGCTTATCCGAGGCACAGGGATGTTAATACACAACTACCAGACTGAGAGCTGCTACTGAGATTTATTCTTCTTAAAAATTATTTTTTTGCTTACCCAAGGATCACTCTCATGACTTCAGGATCTAAGTTTAATAGGATAACCACAGAACAATAATGTAGATAAATATTATATCTAAACTTAATATTATATAAGGGAAGGATTTGATTTTTTTGCTTGTTTGTTTGTTTGTTACGATTTAACTCCAAAATTATTTGACCGATTTTCATCTTTCATCTGTAGGAAGCTACATCTTCAACAAGTAACATAGATTACTTTTACCCGCCTCATCAAAAGGTAATACCGATTTTGGGTCAAGCAAACTAAGTCGCGAGTAACAACTGGTGTATACCTAGATAAAATAAATAATTATTATAAAACAAATGCGATTTGATCTGAAAAAAACCATAATCCCTTCTTTCTAGCACAGGTGGATAAAAATTATATAGCCAAAATGACATATTGTTACAATTAAAATAAATTTAATGACACATATCGAGTTTAAGCCCATCAAGCATTCACTACAGGCTACAGTGTATCAAACAAATGTACATACAACCCCGACATCTATAGCATATTGATGGCAACTGATTTTAGGCATCGAGTAATTATAATTAAATAAATATCTGTTTTCTTTTTTATTAACGCAACAAAATAAATAATTACAATAATTTTAATTATGAACTTTTATCCAGTGACGTCGGTGAAATTGAAAGATCATTTTCGTGCCTCAAATGGATATTTTCGAGTAGGAGACAAAGATTTACTTCCATTAACATAGAACCATAGATATACTACACTACTCAAAGTATGGAACGTATTCAAGTCATTTACTACGAGTGTCAAACACTAAACAAATGTCAAAGTCAATAATATATTATTGTAATTATTTATTTATTTATTTATTTAATACTTTATTGTACACTTATATAATGACAATAAAAAATTAAACGATACTTAAAATAATGCACAAAAGGTGAGCTTATCCCTAACGACAGAAATTTCTTCCAGCTAACCCAGAAAGTGAGCTGAGAAAGGAAATTGGAAGGCATCGTGCACAAGCATAAAGACAAACACAAATATATACATTACATTAAAACTCTAATTAATCATACATTGCAAGGGTAAGATTACACATAGATAATTTTGTTATGTAAATAAAAAAAGAAAACAGAAATTTATTTAATTATAATGACCCCATCCCTAAAATCAGTTGCCACCAATATGCTACATAAATAACGGGGCTTATACATACATAGATTCAGCAGCAGCAGAAAACAAAATCATCATTACTTTAACATGATGATGACTCGCAGTAAAGTAGAAAATACGTTGTATGTGGACTGTAAATAATTAAATTTACCTGTCTAACCATCTCCGGAGTTACATCAACCAAAGTCTTCCCAGGATATGGCAGAGTGGTGGGTACAATACCAGCCCAGCTCTGTCCCCACATATCCCCTAGTACATGCGCGGGGATGGGGGCGGATCTGGAGATACGCTCAGGGCCGTACGATTCACGGAGCCGCCGGCGGACGTACGCGTGCAGTAAGTCATATAAAGGTTTAATCTGAAATAAAAGCTATAATTTAAATATCCACGTCTTTATATTTTCTTTTCAAAAAAAAGTAGTATCTTCACGCCCGTATACCCGAAGGGGTAGGCAGAGGTACAACAAGTGCACCCACGATTAGCCGAAGATACTTGGACTTGGTCCCACAGATGTGATAGGTGGCAAGCCTATCGCCAACCGGGCACTTTCCAATCCCGGGCAACTTTATGTTTATCAGAAAACTGAAAAAAACACTTTTTTAAGTGCCCGACCCGGGAATCGAAATCGGGACCTCATGTGGTCAACGCTAACGCTGGACCACTAGACCACAGAGGCGATTTTCTTTTCAACTGACGAAAAAATGTACCCCGCATAACTTTTTACAAAATAGTTCGATTTTGACAATTATTTTTTTATTGCATAGGTTTATACCCCTAAAAAGGTCCAATTGTTGAAAAAAATAACAACCATAAGTGTACGAAAACAGGGAATGATTAATTATTATTATTAAGTGAATATAACAACTTTATCTTCAGTTTTCAAGTCACTGTACTATTATTATTATTCCAAAGCTTTATGAAAAAAAGTAATAATATTATATGACACTAGCTGTGCCCGCGACTTCGCCCGCGTGAAAATTTTTCAAAAATAAAAGTAGCCTAAGTCACTCCTTATTATATCAGCTATCTACCAGTGAAAGTCCCGTCAAAATCGGTCCAGCCGTTCCAGAGATTAGCCGGAACAAACAAACAGGCAGACAAACAAAAATTGTGAAAAATGGTATTTTGGTATATGTATCCTGTATACATCCATATGCATTTAGTAAAAAGCGGTTATTTTAATATTACAGACACTCCAATTTTATTTATTTGTATAGATTTGTAATATTTAATACTGTCCGTGTTGGTCCGGACCTCCTTTGAAGATAAGAACAACTGTCTTCTGCCAGGCAGGTTGTAAAAGGCGACCGATTGGCTATACGAGTCACGCACTAGTATCTTGTCTACTTGGTGGTAGAGTTCCGCAACTTCTCGCCCGGGTATATGGTACCACCGCCTTACCTATAACCCCGTTTTCACTTTGATTAGCACGAGTGTGTGTCCTTAGTGCAGATGCTTAGTATTAAGATAAAAATACGTGAAGACAGCCGTTGATCAGTGCGAGTGATAAGTAATCAGCATCTATTCACTTTTACTACACTGATTACGAATCACTCGCACTGATCCACGGCTGTCTTCACGGATTTTTGGCTTAATACTAAGCATCTGCATTAAAGACTCACACTCGCACTAATCAAAGTGAAAACGGGGCTTATCTCTGCCGTAATAGCGTCAATGCTTGTAATTGTCGTGTTCCAGTTTGTAGTTAGGTAGCCGGTAGGCTCATTCATGTGGCATTGCCATCCCACCACATGGATAACAACGCACTTTTGACATTTTTGGTGTGTGTTGGAAAAAAATTTTCATTTTCGTCAGGTGAGCCAGTTACTTGTTTGCTATATAATAATCTATATTAATAATTTCGTCAAGGGTTACGATAAACTCAATCGAAACCTTACCTAAATTATAAAGGGTAAAAAAATAATAATTTTGAGTCGACAACATATATCCGCAAAATTCAGATTGTCGAGTATTTTGTTAAAATATTGATTAAAAATTGTAACGGTGCTGACAGAAAAATCGGCCATATTTCTTTAAAGGTTACAAATAAGTGGTGTAGATGGCATGAGCATTTATTAAAGTATCGCGGAACGGAGCGCAGATTATCGTGAAACTTATTTTCTCTTCGTTTATAAAGAGTAGAAATATAAAAAATAGCAACACTATAGTGTTATAGCTGAAAGAAGACGTCACTCAAATAGTAGACATTAAAAAGAAGCAACACAGTGTTGCTTCTTTTTAATGTCTACTATTTGAGTTAGTATATAAGATTACGTATTATGAGAATCCCGAGCGAAGCCGGGTTCTCATCTAGTCTATACATATAATAAAATCGTAGGAAAGTCAAAACTGTACATTGAATATTTTTTTAAAAGAATACTTGAGGCGTGATCTACAATCGACATCGAAGCCAAAAATATAGTTTTTAGAATTTTTGTCTGTTTGTCTGTTTGTCTGTATGTATGTCCGGGGTAAACTCAAAAAATACTGCATGGTTTTACTTCAAATTTTGCATGAATATTACTAACAGGTCGGGTCAACATATAGGCTACATATTATCACGCTATCACCTAGCGGGGAGGTGCTGTGCGGAGTAAACGAAGTCCGCGCGGACGAAGTCGCTGGCAACAGCTAGTATAAAATAAAGTGGTGATCCAAAAAACAAAAATGTATTTATTAGTTTTTGGACATTAAGCAAATAATATCCATCGATTACTTTGACCGTCCCGTTGGTGGAGTGCTTAATGACTGACTACGCAACCGACGGGGCTCGGGTTCGATTCCCGACAGAGACAAATATTTGTGTGATGAGCATAGATGTTTGTATTTCTGGGTTTGGGTGTTTATTATATACATTTCAGTATCTATATGCATTATTATTTTGGTATCTATATTGTAATTATATATATGTATTAATATCGTTAACTAGCACCCATATCACAAGCAAATAATTTGCTTACTTTGGGCTTAGATCAATTCGTGTAATTTTTCAAGGAATATTTATTTATAACATTACTTTACTCGAAGGCGAAGCTGCGTGGTTTAACTAGTCGTTATATAAATTTTAGCTTTCCACTTTTTTTCTCCATTTAAAAATTAAGTATACCTAGTCGTAGACTCTTCTGAGTGCGCAATTTTCTTGAAAAGAAACCCAACGTTTTCATTTCATGCATTAATATGTACATGACACGAAACGTATATCATATTTATATGCAGAAAAAGTATCTTCACGCCCGAATCCCGGAATAGATAGGCTGAGGTACAAGCAGTGCACCCACAATAAGCCGAAGATACTTAGTCGCACAGTGTGATAGGTGGCAAGCGTATCGTCAACCAACCACTTTTTCCAATCCCAATAGTGTTTATCAGAAAACTGAAAAAAAAACTATTTCTGAATTGCCCGATCCCGTAATCGACCCCGGGACCTCATGTAGCCAACTCCGACACCGAACAACTAGACCACAGAGGTGACTATGCATTACAGAATTAACAGTGAAATACAAACCTGTTCCCATACTTCATCTACTTCTTGTCTTAAATTCGGCGATTCGTAGGGGTACATCCAATACGCTGAAGCATCCGTGAAATCTGTAAAAAATATCAATATATGTCAATTAAAATATTTGGAAAATCGAAAGTGCCCGCCTCATAACGTTCGCTCCTTTGCCCGCGCGCTCGTTTAATTAAAAAAAATAAACTAAAAAACAATCCAGTGAGATACTGAAATATAAGAATTTATGTATGAATGAATGGATGGATGGATGTTTGGTACTCAATCACGCGAAAATTACTAAACGGATTTGCATGAAATTTGGCGCACGAGAAGATATGAATAGTACATAGTTTAATTTTTATCCCGAAAAAATGATGAGTTCCCGCGGGATTCACCAAAAACGTTTATAATGCGGTGGGCTGCATGCTGTAGCTAGTATATGTATTATACTTGACAATTAATATTTTTTAAGCGTATTAAATGTGCATATAAAAGGGTTGTTCTTCATATCCGTGTACTTATTGTATTAGTGAAATATGAATACAATATAGTCTAGAAATATGCTTAACCTTAACATGTTGAGAGTAGTTAAGTTTAAGCTTGGGTCATCTATATATACAGGTATTAATAAATATAAATAAATAAATATTCAGAGGACAAATTACACTTACTGATCTAACCCCAAAGTAAGAAAATTATTAGTAGTAGTGTTTTTACTAGGTGGTAGAGTTCTGCATTGTCTCGCCCGGGTCTGGTACCACCGCCTTATCTATTCCTGCCGCAATAGCGTCAGTGCTTGTCGCTGTCGTGTTCCGGTTTGGAGGGTAAGGTAGCCGGTAAACTTATGCATGTGGCATTAGACCTCGTCACAAGATAACAACGTACCATTAACACCTTTGGTGTCCATAGACGATGGTTGACTCTTTCCATCAGGAGACCCATCTGCTTGTTTGCTATCTTATGACATAAAAAAAAAATATTTGTTTGTGTTATGGGTTTTAGTCAACGATACTAATACATAAATATATTTAATAAAAACCCAAACCCAGAAATACAAACATATATATGCCTGCTAGCTCCACTGATGTTGAATCTATGTAGGATCTAGCGTAGTCGAGTAATAATAAAACAATTAATTCTGCATCTTTACATAGTATAAAACAAAATCGCTATAGCTGTATGTTTGCTAAGATCTTTTAAACTACGCAACGGATTTTAATGCAGTTTTTATCATTAGGTAGAGTAATTTAAGAGGAAGGGTTATATAGATAATACATGCTAGAAATAGCAGAGAAAAACCGTGAATCTCAAACATTTTAACCGCATATCATCAAACACCCGTGCGAAGTCGGGGCGGATCGCTAGTCTATACATCTATATTATATTAAAAGAAAGTCTCTCACCGCGTCTGTCTGTCTGTTCGTGATAAACTCAAAAACCACTGAACGGATTTTCATGCGGTTTTCACCAATGGATAGAGAAATTGATAAGAAAGGTTTAAGTGTATAATTTGTCAAGATTTTTTGTATATATTATCCGTGTGAAGCAGTAGCAGATCGCTAGTAGAATATGTATAAAACAATTATACAAGCACTACCCTACATGATATTGAATTTAACAACCAAACCACTGCTTTGCTATGATATGTTGTACAGGCGTTGACATATCCTAGTGATAATATTCGCCGCAACAGGTCAACTAGGATTTAGGAGTTGGTTTGAATCCTAATTCGATTTTCTCTGCCTACTCCGAAAGGAATCTGACACATGATAATCGAAGAAGCTATCTCTGATACTGATTTTCAAAATTCAACTGGCGTAAGAATAAAAGTGTCAGAAAGAGCAGCAAAAGAAACAAGCAGATGGCTCTCCTGATGGAAAGAAATAACTATCGCTTATAGACATCAAAGATATTGATGGTGCGTTGCTATTCGAGTAGCGGACTCGTAATGTCACATGCATAAGTTTACCCGCTAACTTACCATACAAACCGGAACTGGACAGTGGTAAGCACTGGCGCTGTTGCGGTTAGAATAGGTCCAACGGTGAAACCAACCCCAAGCGACAGGTTCCGGAACTCTATCACTTAGTCGTCACGAATCACGATGCTTTACCAATAATTTGCCTATTACAAACTGCCTGACACGAATTTAGATGGTCTTTTTTTAAAAGGGGACCCGGACAACAGGCGAAAAAGTTAAAATATTATAAAATTGTGTTTTGTAAAAAACAAGTTGCAACATATTTAAAAAAATTGTTATAAGAACTCACTATTCAATCTAGCGGCTTGATTGGTCAAATCCACTAACTGCTCGTAGAGATCTCTGATCCTCCTCCCCGTATTTCTTCTCCACTCGGTCCAAATGTGCGTCAGCTCGTCCCAGTCGCGGGAGTGGGACATGATATGCTGCAGTTCAGGCTGGAGATGAAGTCCACATTTGAAAGGCTCGTTGTACGCACATATTTCAGCAGTGTTGTATACAGCAAGCATGTCATTGATGATGCGATTGTACTGAAACGATAAATGTAAAATAAATATCCAATAATTTTGTTTTTAACATCCCCGTTTTCCCAATGTTGTTCCGGACTCCTTTGAAGAAAACACTAACTGCCGTTCTGCCAGGTAACCGAATGCCTGTATTTGTCACTATTCTTGCCACAATAGCGTCAGTGCTTGTCACTGTTGCTGGATAACAAGGTAGCCGACAAACCTATGCTCGTAATATGATATTCCCGCCTTAACATTGTTGAAGTCGATAGAAGATAGTTAACTCTTCATTGGAAGAGCCATCTGTCCGTCTTTCACCCTGAATTATTTTAATGATTTTCTTGTTTCTGTTACGCTAAATGAAATTTTGAAAATGTCAAAACTAATTTTGATTAAATTATCTATACAGTGATGTTTAAAATAAATAAATTCTACAATGATAGCAACGCATTATTAACATGGTTGTCTCTTTTCATCAGGAGAGTCATCAGCTTGTGTGATATCCTATAATATAAAAAAAAAAAAAAAAAATATTTCCCCGTTATGGTTCCGGGCTCCTTTGAAGAATAGACCGACTGCGGTTCTGCCGGGCAGGTCGTAAAAGGCGACCGATTGGCTATGCGAGTCACTAACATCAGGGCTACTAGGTGGTAGAGTTCTGCATTGTCTCGCCCGGGTCTGATACCACCGCCTCACCTATTCCTGCCGCAATAGCGTCGGTGCTTGTGGCTGTCGGGTTCCGGCTTTGAGGTTAAGGCAGCCGGAAAACTAATGCACGTGGCGTTAGACCTTGCCACAAGAGAGCAACGCACCATTAACATCTGTGGTGTCTATAGGCGATGGTTGACTCTTTCCATCAGCAGACCCATCTACTTATTTGCTATCTTATATATAAAAAAAACGAAACCGGAATGAGATGTTACCGAGCTCCACTACCTCTTCACAAAATCGCTTGTTCTTTCGGAAACTGCACCCGAGTCACAATAATTGCATATTCTGTTTTGTCACGAGCCCAGCAGTATTAATTTTAGATACACTTACTCTATCAAGTTGATCTGGAGGTAAAGCAGCAGGTCCTATGATAGAGAGAAGTCTCAACTGTCTGAAGGTGGCGATGTCCCTGATCGCACCTCGTGGCACCTGCTGTGCTGCTTCCCATAACCCTCGTTGGAACAAAGTGTAACGCTGTTGAGCTTCCAGCTAAAAATAAAAAAAAATGTATTTAGACAGGTTATTCAGTGCTTGTGGTTGTGGTGCATTATTGAGCAACAAACACCTAGTTATATAATATGTGTTTTAGCACTTATCCCGCGCTTGGAAAAACTTTAAGAACTTAACAAATAAAAATGTCAGCACGAAGGGATTTTAACCTGGGACCATTCTTCTGGTCTGCATGCTCTCATCAACTGAGCGACTGTCGACTGATTCAAGGGGGCGAAGTTTATCTTTGTTTTATGATCGATTCCGTTGATTGTACTGATGGCTAGATATACCCTTACGTACTAGTTAAATAAGTTCGTCGTTACAGATGGAAATTTTTGTTTTATTTATTTATTATTACATAAAAATAGACAGTATATCCTTAAACGGTATTTCAATGTTACAATTTTTGTGAGGAAATGGTGCTTGAAGTAAATGCAATAAGAACCTGTGACCCAAGTCACCAAAATGAATACAACTCACCTCGCAAAATGAATACAAGAATATAAAACTTAAAATGTAACAAAAAAGCCCTAAACTTGTATGTCTTTTCTGGGACTCGAATATATGGCTCGAAAAGTTAGATATAACTTAGATAACAGTTAAGATTGTTACGTTTAAAATTGTATGTGACATCGAGTGTCATTATTATGAAAAGTATAGAATGAGTTAACTAATTTAAATGTATCTAAATTATTTTCATTTTTTAATCGACTGAATGAAACAATGAAAATAATTACTACAATAAAATCGTATTATTTTTGTGTTATAGCTCTCTCTCTCTCACCCCGTGCTTGGGAAAACTTGAAATACTTTAAAAACAACAAACAAGAATATTCTTCAAAATCCTGAGTGTCGATATTTTTCTTTGTTGTTTTTAAAGTTTTCAAATAAAATCGTACTTCTTTAAATAGTGCGACTGATTACTGCAATAAAGTCCATATCTTTAGCATTGATCAATCACTTTTCTACCGTCCCATTTCTTAAATATAAATATTTATATTTATAAATAATATAAAGTCTAAATAATCTAAAATCGAAATATCTAAAATAATATCTAAAATAATATCTAAAATAATAATATAAAGGGGAAAATTCGTAAGTTTCTGAATTTATTTGTAGGTATCTCTGAAATTGCGCAAGCGATTTTGTAAATTCTTTCACCATTACAATCCTAGACTGTTTTTGATTGACATGAGCTACATTTAATTCCAATTTTTCCACAAAGTCGGGAATAAGACAGGTTAAAAATTTAGGAAACGGCTGTTAATTAATACATTTGCAAGACACCACAATCATAGTCGTAATTTTATTATTTTTACATACATTATTAAAATTCTGCAAGGATAATCAAATACATAATAGTACGCCTAAAACTTGGGATGAAAAATATTTACTGTTCCCGAAAATCCTGGGTTTAACAATTTATAGACCCCTCAAATGCCAGCTTTTATAAAATGTAACCCTCTAAAATTTTGAGACGGTAAAAGACAGGGCATCTCCAGATAATTACGCGATCCCGATCCCGCACACCTTGTTCCGATATCTCCTAATTGTCTGTTGCATGAACGCATTATGTTTAGAGCTTTTAATTTTACAGCCAAAAAATTAACCAAAATATAGACTGGCAGCGGCAAAACCGCCTGGTTGGAAGGTTCGTGCTGCTGCTACCTTTGGTTTTGAAGTAAAAGTAACTCATGTCGCTGCCACCTTTAGTGTGATACTTTCCTTAACACTGGCATTTAAAGGTAAGTGTTTCGTGCTGTAAAAGTCAATATACGATGTTCAAGCCAGAAACACCTATGCCACAATCTTCTTTAGAAACAAATGGCATATCACAACCTCTTCATCCAACGTTAATCATAAATCTAGTGTCTAACTTCTATGAGTTAACTTCTATAAGTTATTTGCACACTCTGACTCTATTCGGTGTAAAAGTATTATAGCGTTGGATATACAATACTTATAGAGAAAGGATACAATAACTTTGAAAAAATATGTCATAAAAATGTTAATCTGAATATTTAAAAAAAACCGTTTATGAGGACTGTTACCTAAGGTGGATTCTAAAAGATGTAATCCAAGTAGCCAAGTCCTTAATTCACGGTTAGGTTAGGTTAGGTTAGACAGGTTAGGTTAGGTTAGTGCAAATATTTGACAATATTCAAAAACGAATTCGAATAAACATGAAAAAATGAGCCTATAAACATAGCTAAATAAATATGAACATATAAATATTAAAGAAACGTAACTTGTAAACAAAGTAAAATAAACATGAAAAACGAAACCTATAAACCTTATAACCTTCACGAAAATTGCTTATAATGTCTAAATATTTTATAGATTTACACAATTTAAATACATTAAAATTCCACCAGCGATGTTTTCAAGGGTAATGTTAAAGAATTAGGGCTCCATTTTTGTAACATAATACGACATTAAACCAGGGCCAGAGACTTCACACGTTATCATAAAGTATGGAGGATGTATTGCGACTAACATTAGGAGTTACCTTTTGTGACCCAAGGTTATTTTGTGTGATTTATTGTGAAAATATTGAGACGTGCGATTTATATCTGTGAGGATCTTCGCGCCAGATTTCTAACGGTGTATATAAAAGGGACGGGATATATCACGATCCTTGCAGATTTACATAGCTAATGAGCATACGGTTGTCCTAGTGGAAAGAGATAACCGTCGCGTATAGACACCAAATATTTTACTATAATGGCAGAAATGGATATATTTTACTATAATGGCAAATATTTTACTATGATGGCAGAGATGTAATGCCGTAAGCACAAGTTTATCGGCTACCTTATCCTTCAAATCAGAATACGATAGTGACAAGTACTGACGCAATTGCAGCAGGAATATGTAAGACAGTGGTAACAAACCCGGATGAGATACTGCACAACTGTACCTACTTCTTCATTTCGCTATATAAGTTTTGGTGGTAGACTGGAAAATGACAGGAACAAGACAAGAATAAATCAGGCATTCAGACTTTTTATACAAATGCGCTGGTTCGTAAACTCTGGATACCTAATATATCCATCCACATTGGCATTGAATAATCTGCTTCATTACTATAATTTGCCTTTCTTTCTAAATCTATTCTAACTGTAATATCCAACATAACTGTAATAAACAGGATGTATTTTCCTACTCCTCCTATATACTTCTGATTAATTTCGTTGCGGGATCCAAGACAGCTTAGCTTTTCCCCAGGGCACCCTGAGCTCGCAACTCAGAGGTTATCAGGACGGTTGCTGCTGTTGATTCTGGTTTACAGAAGTTGCAGTGGTGGGAACGAGAGTTGGGCTCATTGCCCTTTAAAAAAATAACTGTAACATCCCAGTATATATTTTAAAATGTAAAATGTGTTTGTAAAAATAGTAGCTCATTTAAGAAAAAACCTATCCGGTGTTGGTTCGGACTACTTCAAAGTATAGGCCAACTGCCATTCTGCCACACAGGTCGTAAAAGGCGACCAATTGGATATGCGAATCACTACCATCGTGGCTACTATATAGTAGAGCTCTGCATTGTCTCGCCCGGGTCTGGTACCACCGCCTTACCTATTCCTGCCGCAATAGCGACACAGTCGTGTTCCGGTTTTGAGGTTAAGGCAGCCGGAAATCTTATGCAGGTGGCGTTAGACCTTGCCACAAGATAGCAACGCAGCATTAACAACTTTAGTTTCGATGTTTTTTTTATATCATAAGATAGCAAACAAGCATATGGATCTCCTGGTGGAAAGCGACAACCATTGGCTACAGACACTAAAGATGTTAATGATGCGTTGCTATGAATATCTTGTGGCTAGGTCTAATGTCACATGCATAAGTTCACTGGCTGCTTTACCCTCCAAACCGGAACACGAGAGCGACCAGCACCGACGTTATTGCGGCAGGAATAGGCAAGGCGGTGGTATCAGTAAAGTAAAGTAAAGGAGGATGGTTGACTCTTTACAGCAGGAGACCCATCTATTTGTTTGCTTCAATCTATCTTATGTTATAAAAATTTAGCGATAATCAATGAGATTTTACTAAATCACTGCCGATAAATAAATTTAAAAAATGCATTAAAACACAATTATGTAAAAAAGTTTATTTTCAAATTTCAGATATATTTGACGGACAAAAAAGCCCGGGAATGATTGCTCCTAATAACAATCTTTGATTATTGTTGTCATTGATTAAAAATTGTAATTGAAAAAAAAAGCATATCTTCTCAATGGAGCCGCGTTCCCATCCCATCAAAAATGCCTGTAAAGGTTATCCATACTAATATTATAAATGCGAAAGTCTGTCTGTCTGTCTGTTACGCTTTCACGGCTGAACCGCTGGACCGATTTTCATGAAATTTGGCATGGATATAGTTAAAAATCCGGGGTCAAACATAGGCTAGTTTTTTTTTCCAAAAATCAGTCCCTGGAGGGCTGAAATAGGGGATGAAATTTTTATTAAAAGCTATTTGGACGACTTATTAATATACTCGCGGGCGAAGCTGCGCGGGTCAGCTAGTTTTAAATAAATAAAATTGACTTTAACACGTTTAATACAATGCACGCATATCAATTAGTGTTAGTTAGCACGTAGTTACCGTAGTCTGGTTACAGTCTTACACAGACTTTTCAATAAAGTAAAATGTATCCTCCGTTATTAAAATTTCCACATAAGCGTATCTTCTTAGAAATACAAAAGCTATTTGCTCTAAATATAAAAAATACTCGAATTATAATAAATGACATCAACGCAAGGACATAGGAAGAAACAATGAAATGACAGGTTTTATATCTAGCCAGTAATTACTGTGAGTCATGTCATGGTTGATGATGGTGGTTTGTCATGAGACGTGATTCACTTGTGTAGTAAATAAATAAAATTTAATATGATTGCTCTTATTACAATCAGAAACGCCTTCCGAATAATAAATCTAGAATTTATTCTTATTTAGAACACAAATAAATAAATAAATAAATATTCACGGGACAAATTACACTGACTGACCAACCCCAAAGTAAGCAAATTATTTGCTTGTGATATGGGTGTTAGTCAACGATACTAATACATAGAAATACATATATAAATACTAGAATATATTTAATAAACACCCAAACCCGGAAATACAAACATTTATGCTCATCACAAATGCTTGTCCCCGTCGGGGACCGAACCCGAGCCCCATCGATTGCGTAGTCAGAGTCGCTAACCACTCGACCAATGGGGCGGTCGAGCATTAAACACAACTCTGAAAGTACTGGCTTTGGTACAGGCTCATAAGTCATGAGGTCCTAGGATCAAGTCACAGGCTCACTGTAACTTCTATAAACCAGAATCAACAACGGTAAATTCCTGCTCAGGGTGCTCAGAGTGCCTTGGCGAAAACCTAAACTGCCTTGGACCTCAAGTCGCAACAAAATTAATCAGAAATATGCAGGAAAAGTAGGAAAATACATCCAGATTTCCTCCATTTTCTGCAAAAGGGTAAAAGCGTAAAAATGTTAGGAAATAATATCTATAATTAGACAACTGTTTTCTGTTTCCCCGTGTTGGTTCCGAGCTCCTTTGAAGAATAGACCAACTGCCGTTCTGCCAGGCAGGTCATAAAAGCCGACCGATTGGCTATGCGAGTCACTACCATCGTGGCTACTAGGTGGTAGAGTTCTGCATTTTCTCGCCCGGGTCTGGTACCACCGCCTTATCTATTCCTGCCGCAATAGCGTCAGTGCTTGTCGCTGTCGTGTTCTGGTTTGGAAGGTAAGGTAGCCGGTAAACTTATGCATGTGACATTAGACCTCGCCACAAGATAGCAACGCACCATTAACATCTTTGGTGTCTATAGGCGATGGTTGACTCTTTCTATCAAGAGACCCATCTGCTTGTTTGCTATCTTATAATATAAAAAAAGTCAATTTTTCTGCTTCGTGGTCTAACAGTTAGCTTGTTTCTGTTGCAATAACGTATATGCTTGTAATCGTCGTGTTCCAATTTATAGTGTAAAATAGCCGGTAAACTTATGCAAGTGACACTAACACCCCGCCATACGGATAGCAACGCATCATTAACATCTTTGGTGTCCATTTTCATCAGCTTGTTTGTTATCTATACTAATATTATAAAATTGTAGTTTGTTTGTTTGTTTCATTGTACGCGATAATCTCGAAAACTGCGAAACCGATTTGAATAATTCTTTTTGAGTTGGATAGTCTGCTTATCGAGGAAGGTTATAGGCTATATAACATCTTGCTACGACCAGTAGGAGCGGAGTAAACAAAGTCCGCGCGGATGAAGTCGCGGGCAACAGCTAGTCTTACATATATTGTTTGTTTTTTTCCACCAGAAAAACCATCAGGCTGTGTTGCTATCCTATGATATAAAAAATTGAAGTAAGTAATAAAAGAGTGGAGTAAATTATCGCAAGAAATAGCAATAACAATGTTCGCGCAAAGGATATACGTCGTGAGAAAATTTTGTCGACTCTATATCTCACTATTGTAGCCATTATCTTTACTTATCTACATGGTTGTACACGTGGTTCCCTTTAATACGACAAAGTCGAGGTAATACTACAATCAAATCAAAATCATCCGCAACCCCACCCGGGTATACCACCACCTTACCCATTCTTTTTAATAATAATAATAATAGTAATAAATGTTCACGGGACAAATTACACTTACTCATCTAACCCCAAAGTAAGGAAATTATTTGCTTGTGTAATGGATGTTAGTCAACGATACTAATACATAGAAATACATACAGGAATATATTTAATAAACCCCCAAAGCCGGAAATACAAACATTTATGCTCATCACATAAATACTTGTCCTCGTCGGGGATCGAACCCAAGCCCCGTCGATTGCGTAATCAGGGTCGCTAACCACTCGATCAACGGGGCGGTCAAATTCCTTTTGCAATGGCGTCAGTGCTTATCATTATCTCGTTCCGCTTTGGGGAAGTAAGATAGCCGGTAGCGTTATGCATAGGGCATTATTTCCCTCCACACAGATAGCAACACACCATTAACATATATGGTTTCTCCTTCCATCAGTAGAGCCATCCACTGCTATACTATGTTCTGATATATAAATACTAGCTGTGCCCGCGACTTCATTCGCGTGGAAAAAATTCTAAAATAAAAACCCGCATAGCTCCCGTTCCCGTGGGATTTTCGGGATAAGAACTATTCTATATCCTTTCTTGGGTCTCAAACTATATTTGTACCAAATTTTATCCAAATCGGTTCAGCGGTTCAGCCGTGAAAGCGTAACAGACAGACAGACAGTTACTTTCGCATTTATAATATTAATATGGATAGACAGAGTTGACCGGTTACGTAATATTATGTAAATTGTGTTTGTATATTTAAAAAAATGGTAATACGCATGTCAGGCCACGCGCAATGTAGGGCGCCGAAGTTGCCCATCACCATAATGCGGACTAAAAAGAAGGCTTTTATAGTTTTATAGTATGAAAATGTAAGCTATTCAACATCAATGACAAATATATATCCGCACCACAGGTTCACCGCCTATAAAAACTTCTATAAGTACATTTTATAAGTTGGTCGACTATTACTCAAAAACGTGTAAAGCCTTTTAAACGGTGATAGTTTTCCTTTAAACTTCATTATTATTTACTACTACCATGATTTTTTCTCACCCCCAAAACCAACCGTTTAGCCTGCAGAGGGGGTGACAATTGACTCTAACAAAAATTAGCCCTTAAAACTTAAAACCAGTCCCCTATTCGAAAACTTGTTATCATAAGCCAAGACATTTTTAAAAAACCTATCCAACGATACCCCACACTATGGTGTATACGTGAGAAAAAAATTTAACACCTCACTTTACAAGTAGGGGAGCTACCCTGAAAAAAATATTTTTCATGATGTCTTGTTACCCCGTGTTGGTACCGGGCTCCTTTGAAGAATAGACCAACTGCCGTTCTGCCTGGCAGGCCGTAAAAGGCGACCGATTGGCTATGCGAGTCACTGCCATCGTGGCTACTAGGTGGTAGAGTTCTGCATTGTCTCGCCCGAGTCTGGTACCACCTTACCTATTCCTGTCGCAATAGCGTCAGTGCTTGTCGCTGTCGTGTTCCGGTTTGGAGGGTAAGGTAGCCGGTAAACCTATGCATGTGGCATTAGACCTAGCCACAAGATAGCAACGCACCATTAACCCCTTTGGTGTCTATAGGCGATGGTTGACTCTTTCCATCAGGAGACCCATCTGCTTGTTTGCTATCTTATGATATGTAAAAAAAAAACTTTATTGATGTGACTAATATGTATATTCGTGCCAAATTACAGCTTTCTAGCTATAAGGATCCCTAAGCAATCGTACGGACGGACGGAGGAGCATAGCGAAAGTATAAGGGTTTCTAGTTTACTTCGAAACCCTAATAAAAGAAGCAACCTTTTAACTCGCATATGGTGTGTAACTGTGACATCTAACATCTTAATAATTAAGTTGGTACAATCTGATGACCAGCTCTACCACCGCGACCGGTCATTGGTCAGTTTAAATAGTGCGCGCTCATTGGTGAATTCAAATAGCGCGCCCTTCCTTACGGCTTCCACTTATATACACATTTCATGAAATACACCCACAGTAATAAATAATAATAAATAATAAATATTCACGAGACAAATTACACTTACTGATTTAACTCCAAAGTAAGCAAATTATTTGCTTATGTTATGGGTGTTAGTCAACGATACTAATACATAGAAATACATATATAAGTAATGGAATATATTTAATAAACACCCAAACCCGGAAATATAAACATTTATGCTCATCATACAAATGCTTGTCCCCGTTGGGGATCGAACCCGAGCCCCGTTGATCGCGTAGTCAGGGTCGCCACCCACTCGACCAACGGGGACCAATGACAATAAAGCGAAATAAAAGATGTGACACATCGAAAGTGGCAAAAATTATAAATAAATAGCTAACATCATGACTTCGTTAAATTACAATAGTAACAGGCACACGTCATGACCTTTTAACATCGCTAAGAAGATAATCGTGGAAAATAACGATTGTCCGCATTAAACAGGGCCAAGTTCAAAATTAGTTTGATTCGCTTTTAATTACATGACCTTAGCGACATGGCCACTAAATGATCGCCATTTAACTAGAAAAGTAATACGTTACATTCATTGATTTTTTGTGGTTGACTGTTATTTACAGAAAAAAGAAAATTTTAATTACTAAACAAAGTAAGTTTTAATTTGCGAAAAAAGTAAGTTTTAATTAAAGAAAAAAATAAGGTTTAATTGTCGGAATAAGTAAGAATAGTAAAATTCTGGAAATAATGTTTTTGGTACGGAGTTCTTTGACGCACGGTAACGTGCGTCAAAGAAGTTAGCGGGTTGAGAAGCTGGACTGCAAAATGTGTGTAACAGAAATACGACACCAAAAATCGAATTTTAGAAACACTTTCTGATCACCTAGAAAATAAAAACTTGCCATCAATTTGAAGAATATGCAAAGATATTTTGTAATTTTCATGTTTAAACATCCTTTTTATCAACTAACTAGCTGTTGCCCGCGACTTCGTCCACGCGGACTTAGTTTACTCCGCACAGCTCCTCCCCGTAGGTGATAGCGTGATTATATGTAGCCTATATGTTGACCCGACCTGTTAGTAATATTCATGCAAAATTTGAAGTAAATCCATGCAGTACTTTTTGAGTTCATCCCGGACATACATAGACAAACAGACAAAAATTCCAAAAACTATATTTTTGGCTTCGATATCGATTGTAGATCACGCCCCAAGTATTCTTTTGAAAAAATATTCAAAGTACAGTTTTGACTTTCTACGATTTTATTATATGTAATAAAACATGACACTGAATATTTATGATGTAGATTATAACGAATAAATATAAATAATCAAGAATTATTACTACATAACTGTGAATGGAATACTTGCCCCCTAGTCTCGTGTTTTTATAACTGAGACCGTAACTGTAACATTAAGTCATAGTCTCAGATATAGCGAAAGTGGTTCTAACCGTTCTAACCGGAATTTTTCCCCCGTATTGGTCCGGGCTCCTTTAAAGAATAGACCAACTGCCATTCTGCTAGGCAGGTCATAAGAAGCGACTGATTGGGTATGCGACTCACTACCATCGTGGTTAGAGTTCTGCATTGTCTCGCTCGGGTCTGGAGTCACTGCCTTACCTATTCCTGCCGCAATAGCGTCAGTGTTTGATACTATCGTGTTCCGATTTAGAAGGTAAGGTAGCCGGTAAACTTATGCACGTGATATTAGACCTCGCCACAAGACAGCAATGGTCCATTAACATCTTTGATGTCTATAGGCGATGGTTGGCCCTTTCCATCAGGAGACCCATCTGCTTGTTTGCTATCTTATGATAAAAAAAATGGAAATGCCATATGGATAATTTTACCAGCTTTGTCATATTCCAAACCGGTACCCAATAACGACAAGCGCTGATGTTACTTGCATGTATATGTGTTATAGGTAAGGCTATGTACAAAACCCAGAGGTACAAAACCCGGAGGAGACGTTGCAGAACTCGTCCAGTTGTACCAGTACCATCTAGTTACAGAATTACTATGGTATTAACACATTTGGCTAATATTCCAAATCGGTACCCAATAATGGCAAGCGCTGATGTTATTGCATGTATATGTGTAATAGGTAAGGCTATGTACAAAACCCGGAGGTACAAAACCCGGAGGAGACGTTGCAGTATTCGTCCAGTTGTACCAGTACCATCTAGTTACAGAATTACTATGGTATTACACACATTTGTCCAGGGGCGGATCGCGATATTGTGGGACTCTGGGCTAATTATACATAGCCCAGACCTTTCTGATTTCTTTACTTATTAACATGAAGTCAAAACATTGCTTTCTATAGTAATGTTAAAAATAAATTACAAAAAATAAGACACTATTTTTATTTACATCCAACAGTCGCTCACGCGCGTTTATTTGTGGTCCGCCACCACATTCAATTCATCGCCAAGGCAATGGTTGGATTGTATTTTTTTTCCACAATATCTTCTACCTTTTTTAGTGGACATCAGGGGCCTTTTATTTTCGGGGCCCTCGGCTGCAGCCCAAAAAGCCCTTAAGTAGATCCGCCCCTGCATTTGGCTAATCATTCGCCTACTATGAACCGTATGAGAGAAAGGTAGTTAATGTTTCCTTTAAAAAGTTTGGATCAACACTTAGTAGTCCTTATTCAAACGTTAGTTTCGAACATTTAATATAATTGATATTTTTATTCATTTAAAATACCTTAAAATGCTTAAGATAATTTTTTTTGTATATTAAATGAATTAATTTACTGGTGGAAAGCCTTAATTAATGACATTGATTACATGTGTAAAATTGTATTCTTGCAACGGAAAATATTTATTCAATAATTCAAATAAAAAATGACAATCATATTATTAATATGAAGGTTTTTGTATGTATGTATGTTCGTTATATTACGCTAAAACAGCTCTACAACTTTTAATAAAACTTAGTACATAGGTAGTTTATGCCCAAATATTATACACAATACACATACTACTGTTCATTCTCTTAACAACATGTTGCTCCAGTAGAATTGCAAGATAACTATAAAACTCTAATTAAATACGTGGCAAACTACGTGGCAAATTGCTAACAATTCATAATCTACATTGATATAATCATGTAGATTATGAATTTTTAGTGGTTACATAGGCGATTATGAAAAATTTAAAATCCATAATCGCCTCTGTGGTCTAGTAGCCCGGTATCATCTTGACCACATGAAGACTTGGGTTCGAAACTCGTGTAAGGCAATTAAAAAATGTCTTTTTTCAATTTTCTAATAAAAATAATGCTACCAGAGATTTGATAAGTGCCCGGTTGGCGATAGGCTTGCCACCTATCACATTGTGTGAATAATCTTCGGCTAATCTTGGGTGCATTTCTTGTACCTCTGCCTGCATCTTCAGAGACACGACCGTGATGAAACTTTTGTATGACTACGTTTTAATAAGAGATTTTCATTTTAAAACTCACAAACAAAATAATAAAAATAGGGTTTCTCCTAATTCCGTATGTAACAATGTCAAGAAAAATTTGATGTGTTTTTTTTAAATGCAACAATAATTCTGTACATAATATAATAAACAATATTAATAGCACTTGAACCGAGTTTCAAGTACAAAGGCTTTAATACCGTGGGAACGGGTTTCCGTAAGTTTACGCATAGTTACACTTAATTGTATACATTTAATAAAATGAGGTGTTTGTTATACGTATACAGTAGTTAAAAGTGTTATAAATATAATGATTGGTACATCAATAACTTTTAATTATTTTTGTTTTTATAGCACTCATCCCGAGCTTGAAAAACGTATGACATTCACATAAGTTCGAGTTTCGCGTGTCGACATTTTTATTTGTTGTTTCTAAAGTTTTTTCAAGTTTCCCAAGCACAGGGTGAGTACCATAAAAACAAAAATAATTATAAATCACATAAGTACTGATCAAAAATTATAAATGTGAATTTCATCCGTAACGATGAACTCATTTAACTAGTTATACGTATGTATATCTAGCGATCAGTACAATCGACGTAATTAATCGAACGTCAACGCCACGTCGAATCCGTCGACACTAGCTCAGTGGCAGAGCGTCCCGGCTTGAGGGAGATGGTCACAGGTTCGAGTCTCGCGTGTCAACATTTTTCTTTCTTGTTTTTAAAGTTTATCAATAACTTTTTCCTCATAGTATCAATACTGCTTCATCTATATATACTAATATTAACATTTTTTGTATGTATGTATGTATCTTTAAATCCGTATCCCCGAAGAGGCAGGGAGAAGTACGAATATAACCGGTGCACCCACGATTAGCTGAAAATAGTTACGGCCGATTTTTGAAACGTAAATTAATTTTAACAAGCAATTGATCTGTATTTAACATAATTTTTACATGCAAATGATCAGTGACACACAGATTAATAATTGCTTTCGAAACCAGCCGTTAGTTCCAAAATGCAAGGATTTAAATATCGGTATTTTGTGGTAACGTAATAACGTGCTCGCGGCATGACATAACGTTATTTCCAAGCATAGCGTTATCCAAAAAAGATACAGAATTTGTTACTGTTAAATAATGTTATTCAATACGTTCTGTAATACACTATGAATAAACGTAATGGTAGATGGTATTTCATCGTTGTCTTCTAGCGCTAGTTGGCAAACCAATCACGAAACAGCATGAAACGCACATACATATCGATATTATAATGTTATTTAGCGTTAACAATTTCGTTGTGTTATTTGAGTAGCGATATATATATAGTGTTTGAAAATAAACGTTAAGTTTCGTAAGATAATTTCTCTTATCTGATAACGTTTTAAATCCTTATCACAATGTGATAGGTGGCAAGCCTATCGCCAACCGAGCACTTATCCAATCCCGCGCAACGAAGTTTTTTCAGAAAACTGAAAACTGATAAATCACCCATATTTTTTAACGTAGTAAACGGCAGCAACCGACTTCCCATTTCCTACATCTCCGTAACCCTGCATCAAATCTTCACCCATTGATATACAAAACCCAAGATACACAAAGTGTATTAACAAAATTACAAATTGAATTTCACCAACTGCCGACGATAAAAAGTATAAAATATATTAATTCTTTAAATTATTTTTATTAAATTAATTTTAATTTTAGTGTAAGTAAAATATGCGTAATCTCTGTGTGATTCGATATCGGTGTTGACAGCATGAGATACCGTTTTCAATTCCTGGGTCGGCCAATTTAAATATGAAGGGGAAGTGAAGAGTGGGCGTGCCGCGTGCATCACTATTATGCGCTGTTACTCTAAATTGCCTTAGTGATACTTACCATATCTTTAGGAGATAGTCGTCGTGCGAAAATATATTATACACTGAATTATACCGTATTGTGCCATCCTTACCTAAATGCAGAAATGATAGTAGAATACAGATGATTAAAAATGGAGATATTTCATATCATCCGAAAGTACAATTTTCATTTTATTTTAATTAAATTCCTGATTTAATATAATCTCTAATGATATAATAGAAAGTCAAGCTAAAATCAGCCGTACACCTTACATATAAAGTTCGTTTTAGATTGACCTCATTTTTCTAGAAAGATATGCGTAATGACAGTCATTGCGTATATCGTTCTAGAAAGTTCTCTACTCAAATATGACCAACTGAAAACTACGGAAAAATCAATACTGCCATCTATTGTAGAATAGCGAAACTATTTAAGATTATAGTTTCACTATTGTACAAATAGATGAGTCTATTTTGAATAGACTACAAAAAGACGTAAATACTCTTTTTTTTGAGGCAAAATAAAATTTATTGTAAATTTATTGTGTGTTTCGGATTATTGTTGTTTAAAATTAAAACGACCAATGAAACAATGTTTGCATTAGTAGTTTATATGCAATAATGCTTATTTTATGTGTGAGTATGGCGATCGCGGTCCTGATTCAAATGTTTGTGCTTGCCAATTCCGCTTGTTCTATGTTTCATGAATTCAAACAATGTGTATTTTTTTTTTTAGTTTTCTGATAAAAACTAAATTGCCCGGGATCGGATAAGTGCCGGTTTGGCGATAGACTTGCCCCTATCACACTGTGGGACTAATGGCTAATTGCACTAACATTGTCTTAGCTTAGGACAAACCTAAATAGCATGCTGTCACTTTTTGTCTTGAATGAAATGAAAAGAATGTGACAGCATGTCACTAAAGAGTGTCCTAAGTTAAGAAAAGGTTAGTGCAATTAGCCACAAGTATCTTCGGTTAATCGTGGATGCACTAATTGTATCTCTGCATACCGCTTCGGGGATACGGGCGTGAAGATACTCTAAAATGTGTTTTGCTGCAATAAAAAATTCGTTGTATAGAAATACCGCAATGAATATCTTAATGTATGTTGTACACTTTTTGCAATGTTAAAATATTTTATAATTATACATATTTAAACTACTAAAAGGAAATTTGTAACTAAATTCATGCTGCAAATTTCATGTTGTCATGCGCACGATTATAAATGTTCTCTCTTATTAGCAGGAGAGCCCAAGAGGGGATTTTTGCATCTACTCGAGCACGTCAGATTAACATAGGGGAGGTACCTCGCATACTGTTGAGATTCTCCACCAAATATAAGCCCTTTATATAAAGGTCCCAACTAGGGCAGAAAAAAAAAACAAAATTCTAATAACTTCTGCTTGTGTAAATTGTCAGACTATATTTTTTCGTTATTCTTACATCATTTCATATATAATTAAAATAAATTCAGACGCGCTCGAGAATATCAAAACAATGTTTTCTTTACAACTTTGTGACCCTCGCACTCCCTTTTACGCTACACTTGAATCAGCAGATTTTCTAAATTTTAGGTGCCAATTAACCCACAATGCCTTTATCTAATGCGATTTAGTGTTTCTATGTCACAGTTTTTTATCTGTAGATTTTGTCCCCACTATTGGAATGAAAAACATTATATAACCTTTTATTTTTCCTATAGTTCAGTGTACAAAATCCAATTAGTCTCTACGATACTCGAGTAACTACACATTTAGCGTCTTGGGCTCCCCTACTATATGTTTTTCCTAATCCGCCAAAATAATTATAATATCAAAATAAAATTTAGAAGCTCTACATTGAAAATATTCTTTAAATGTGATGGGTCATTTTTATTGTAATTGTCAAATTCAAATCCAAATGGCCGGAGCATCGGATGCTCCAGGCATTTGGATGGTAAAAGATCACGTGTATTTTTTGGTGCAAAGATTTTTTTTTACAAAAACGCGGGAAAATCTTTCATAGCGAGAAATTGCGTTTTCAATGAAAAAATATATACACGTGATATCACACTACACCCCCGTCCTCTCTCATGATGTTTTGTGATATTTTCCATCCCCCCCCTTTACCCCCCCGAAGCTCACATTATTATATTATTAGTATGTATGTCCGGGGTAAACTCAAAAAGTACTGCATGAATTTACTTCTAATTTTTGCATGAATATTACTAACAGGTCGGGTCAACATATAGACTACATATTATCACGCTATCACCTACGGGGGAAGCTGTGCGGAGTAAACGAAGTCCGCGCGGACGAAGTCGCGGGCAACAGCTAGTTTTAGAATATAAAGCAATTATGATAAACTTAAAATACGTCGCCTATGTAATCTAGTGGTCCGATGTTGATGTTGATACATGAGGTCCCGGGTTCGATTC
Source organism: Apodemia mormo (assembly GCA_036924255.1). Classification (NCBI taxonomy): domain Eukaryota; kingdom Metazoa; phylum Arthropoda; class Insecta; order Lepidoptera; family Riodinidae; genus Apodemia; species Apodemia mormo. Next base: position 40,264,529 of record JAUPFN010000009.1, on the reverse strand, counting down.
AACTAAATCAAAAATGTGTTTTTCGAGCTTTCTCATAAAAACAACGTTGCCCAAGATTGGATAAGTGTCCGGTTGGCGACAGTCTAGCCACCTATCATATTGTGGAACTAAGTATCGTCGGCTAATAGTGCGTGCACTAGTTGTACCTCTGCCTACGTCTTCGGGGATACAGGCGTGAAGATAATTCTACTAAGTTTTCAGTTCTTTAGTAACAAGTGAAACGCGTCAAGTACAAAAAAATGTGTGTTTCTGTTTCAGATACAGAGACATAGTGGAAAGGGGTCATCCATAAATTACATATATACATACATATCTTCACGCCAGATCATAAATTATACGTCACGCGAATTTCGTCATTTTTTGACCCTTCCCCCGTCTTTGTCACATCTGGCAACATTTGTGACACCCTCCTCCTACCTAGTGTTATGTCACATATTGTACAATTTTACATTAGAAAAATGATCTTCTTCGATTATTTTTTATCTGTATAGAAAATATATTTTGAAAAAAATGTGATGTCTCAAAATTTGGGACACTTCCCTACCCCTTGTCAACAATGTCACACTTCTTCGACCCCCTCCCTCCCCCTTAACTTGTGACGTAATTTATAATGTGCCGCTGATGTTTCGTTTATTTTCCTGACCTTGGGTTTATTCCAATCCTTAACCTACTTTTTGCTTTAGTGGCATTATAGAAGTCACTCTTTTATGTTAGATGGTAGCAAACAAACATATGGTTCTCCTGATGAAAAGAGATAACCATCATCTATAGGCACCAAAGATGTTGATGGTGCTATCGTTGCGGGATGATAATGCCGTACATAAATTTACCGCTAACTTACCTTCCAAACTGGAACACGGCAGTGACAAGCATTGACGCTATTGCGGCAGGAATAGGTAAGGCGAATATACCCAATAATACCCAGGCAAGACGTCGCAGAACTCTACAACCTTTGCCTTTAACGACCTGCCTTGGGACTATTCTTTTCGTCTTTGAGACTGTTGGAGCTCAGCACATTAAGATCTCATCTCCATTGTCGAGTAAATGCTTGAGATGACGCATCGTCTTAAGACATTACTTAACATACGTAAGAGCCTCAATGCCGGCACACAATACTATTAATTCACACAGCGTCGCACTCCCATTGTGCGCCGTTCACACGACGTTACGAAATGTTTAACGTGACAGCGTATATGTCAATTACTCGAAAACTATTAGAAATACTGTTAGTTTTGTTTTAAAGTTTAAGATTTTTCCCTATCTTTATGCTAAATTGACTTTATGTATTTAGAAGGAAATTTCAGAGCTGACTGACTGCCTCATGGTTTAAGGCACAGCCTATTCTGCTTAGATTATGAGGTTCAATACCCGGGTCGGGCAAAGTGTTATTGAGGTTTTTCACAGTTTTCCTCGTAATTAAAAAAAATTAATATCAGCTCGGAGTCTGGCGGGTAGCGTGTTACTACTCGCATACCCCGGATAAGCACACAAAGCCATCGGTCCGATTATCGCTAGAAATAGTCGATAATCTTTATCAAGTTGGTAACTACAGCGATGGAGATTACCACGCATCTCGCTAATCAACACCCTTGGTGGAAAAATTGGAAAGTCTATAGACGTTCGGTTTACTCTGCCTACCCCACAAGGTAATCCTTTTGATGATAAAAGTAAAGATGATATTTTTTTCCTGAGCAAACTCTAGCGCGTGGTGAAATGATTACTTTTAATTATATTATTTGTGGCGTATTAAGTAAACTTGATGACTATTTTTAATCCCGTTAACACAATAAAATATAAATACCACTGAAAAAATTACACATATACGTCCTAACCCCGAAGTAAGAAAATAAGTTGCCTTTGATATACTTACGGTATATTTAACAATACTTCACGCCCATATCCCCGAAGGGGCAGGTAGAGGTACAACAAGTGCACCCACGATTAGCCGAAGATACTTGGTCCCACAAATGTGATAGGTGGCAAACCTATCGCCAACCGGGCACTATCCAATCCCGGGCAACTTTGTATTTCTCAGAAAACTGAAAAAACACTTTTTTTGATACTAATACATATAAATATATAAATATATTTAATAAACACACAAACTCGGAAATACAGACTTTTCCCCTGTAAATTTTTCCTTTGTACAGACTTTTCCACTTCATTTAAAAGTTTTTGCATTTCGGGAATCGAACCCAAGCCCCATCGACTACGTGTGTATTTTTCTGTCTTCTTCACGCTGAGACATTTCGGCGGATTAAAATAAAATTTTGTATTCAGGCAGTCATTAACATTTAACATTAGACACCAGTTAGAGCACGTGACATCGTGCCTTGCAAAACATTACTTTTTTTAACTTGAATGTAGATAAGGAAGTTACTGATTTTGCCCTGATTTTCGAAAATTGTGGTTTCACCAGACCTCCACGATTTGAGGTCCTAGGAATCTTCTCCGACTATTTTCACGATGACGTTGGTAGATATGTCTGTATGTATGTATGTGTGTGTGTATATAAACATCTTATAACTTTTTAATGACTGGACCGATCGAAACGCGGTTGATAGCATTCAATTGGATTTTTCAACCTATCTATTATTTAGCTAAAGCAATATTTTAGATCTCAAAAATTGAGTTGAATGACATTCAAAAGATCAATATCGATCATCGCTTCCAAAATACACAACTTTTCACACATGTATATTATTTATATTACGGCAAAAGTCAGTTGTCAAAACTGAAAGAGATTCAATGTTTAGTGTATGGTTGAATTTCGGCCACAGACGATCGCTGGTTTCATTTCCAAAACGAGATTTTATAGGTGAGACAGACAATTAGACGTAAATTTACAAACATTATAAGAAAATCCAATAGCCTATAAAAGATATTGAAATTGTACTTTTTTATAATATAGATGACAAGCAAATGGTTATCCTGGTGTTGAGACATAGCTATTACTCACTGACACCGAAGGTTTTAAGGATGCACTGTCATGTGTAGGAATGAGAACCATATTCATAAGTTCAAAATGAAAACCACACCTTCTGTACCTAATCACAACAATAACAAACACTAATGTATGTTAGTTCCAGGCTCCTTTGAAGAAAAGGCCACCTACCGTTCTGCCAGGTAGGTCGTAAAAGGCGACCGATGTGAGTCACTATCATCGTGGCTACTGGGCGGTAGAGTTCTGCATTGTCTCGCCCTGGTCTGGGGTTTGGTACCATCGCCTCACCTATTCCTGCCACAATATTCAGTGCTTGTCACTGTCATGTTCCGGTTTGGAGGGTGAGGCAGCCGATAAACTTATCCGTATGGCATTAGACCTCGCCACATGATAGCAACGCACCATTAACATATTTGGTGTCTATAGGCGATGGTTGACTCTTACCATCAGGAGACCCATCTGCTTTTTTGCTATCTTATGATATAAAAAATGCCATTACAGCAGGAAAAAATAAAGAAGTGGCACTAAAACCGGCTAAAACATTACGCAAATCTACCTAGAAGTCACGATATTAGAGACAATCTTCACCAATAATTGACCTTTTACAAACGACCTGGCAGGAAGGCGGATAGTTTAATCTTTAATAAGGGCTGTAGCCAACACAAAAGATGTACACGTACTGCAGTATTGTCTTAATTTTATTATTAAACGTTTCCAAGTACCATAAGTCTCAAAGAAATATTATCGGCCTTTTAATACAAAGACTTCTATTTACTAACATACTAGACAAGTCATGCGCCACGCCACTTTTGGTGCTACTAAATTGGAGTCTATGGACTGCACCTACTTCAGTCCGTGTTGGGCTAAAGTGAGACGCGTTGTGTGTTCCAAACACTTAAAACTTTAAAATAAATCTTGAATTTTAATAAGTTTTCTTAGTTATATATACATAGTTATAAAAATAAGTTTTAATAGTTATAAATAAGTTTTCTAACAATATATTACAAATTTTGTTCACGCAAAGCGGTTTACACAAATGGAACACGACTTCTACCTCGCATAGCTTCTCTAGTACGTAGTACATAAATCTTTGGAAACAAATCCACGTGCACAAAATCACATGCATGATCTATAATAGAGTACAAATTATATATATTCTACACTTTTTATCGTCGACACTTGGTGAAACTCCATTTTAACACAATATTTGCTAGCTGATAACACTTGTACTGTTTCACAATAAGATAATTATATTTAATTTCCGACCGGTTTCGCTTACACAAGCATCCTCAGGGTATTTATAATAATTATTGTAAATTTAATTATTAATTTAAATATAATTTAATTTTTTTTTAATTTTAAATTTAATTTTAATTTAATTTTAAATTAATCAAATATAATATAATTAATTTAAATATTAATTATTGTAAATACCCTGAGGATGCTTGTGTAAGCTAAACCGGTCGGAAATTAAATATAATTATCTTATTGTGAAACAGTACATGTGTTATCAGCTAGCAAATATTGTGTTACAAATTATATAGAGACTACAGCTTTAGAAGATCATTTGCTCACGAAGATGTTCGTGTGTTGCGCCCAGATAAGTGCTTTAAATTCGGTCACGTGTAACGGATACAATTTTGCTGTAACTGTCTGGTAGCCGGGTCACGAGAATGCATGAAATTATATTATTACCTATACGAACTTTTTTGTTCATTCGACCTCAAGTAAAGGCAAATAGCCTTTTTGCAAGGCATCTAGAAAATTTAAACAATCGGTCAAATGTGTCACTATCATCTTGATTAATATAATAGCATAGTCTACGAGCACCTAGGGTTAGATGTTCATGGAGTATAGCAGAACGGGTGAAATCAGAAATCAGAAATCAGAAGTACTTTATTCAACAAAACTTTTTACAAGTTATTTTGACGCGTCAACATTTTTTTTAACTACTACCGGATCGGAAACGCGGCCACATACTGAGAAGATCCGGCGGAAAAAACTCAGCGGGCTTGTCTTTTTTCATAACATTTTAAAAAAATTACATAATATTTAATTAGTATCTAATTGTTACATTAATAATAAGGATTGCCGATATGAGGAGCAGTTAATCCCATGCTTTCCTGTCATCAAGGTATTCAGATATTTTATAGTAACCTTTTTTACACAGTTTTGTTTTAACACATTTTTTGAATTTGTTAACTGGTAAATCTCTAATGGCATCAGGCAGCTTATTGTAGAAGCGTATACTTTGCCCCATAAAAGTGTTACTTATTCTGTGTAGACGAGACACATGCACAGCAAGGTAGTAGGGTGGTGACGTAGTAGCATTAATGCTAAATAAAACGTTGACACATATAATTGCTAATGGACCTAAGGGACGTTATAGTGCATGAATGTAAACACAGCGTTAAATACCAAATACGACGAAATCTTAACTATACAAGATTCCCCTTAGATATCCACAATAATAATCAAAATCTGTCTTGTAGGTTAAAATTCAGTCATATACTTGTAGCGTTTGTGATAGCTCGAACCGCTACATACTCATGAATAAAATATATCATTACGCCAGTTCCCTTGCAAGGCAGAGTGTGCTGAACGTTAATAAATTTTCTGGTTGTCCATAGATCTGTCAGTTGGCGAGAAGGATGGTGATTTAACGCCCTAACAACGAATATCTCAACTGACTTGCGTTATTTTGATGTGATGAGATGCTATGTAATTTGTAAAAAGCCCTGTCGCAAATTGATTTGCCGGTCGAAAACTTGCCTCGAGAATTGCTCGGTTATAGACTTCTACATATCGTGATGGTGAGGTTGAATCAAGAAGAATATTTTTTTGTGATTTCCGGTGATGTAATTTATTCATCTTTATATTACTAAGTATGTACAGCAAGAACTCTATAGTCTGCAGTCCGCAATGTTAAAGTTAACATTACGAACTGCAGATTAACAGACCTAATGTTTTTTTAATAAAATGCGTTATAAATACCTAATTAATACATTTATGTGACATACATGATAATATACAAACATGTACCTATACTATTTTAGTTACGACTAAAGTTGACAAACTTAAGAGATTTTATTATTTAGAATGGTCAAATTTCGACCACATGCTGATCGCTAATATCGATAAAATCATATTATATAGCCACTAATTTATCTCATCTCACCATGACTGTACAAATCCAAGATTGATCTAAAAACTTCATTCATTGTACGAAACGAGTTCAAGTTCACAAACAGAAGTACATTCGAGCACAAATGTCAAATCATCAATGAAAAACTTTCAACTTGGCACAGTTCTGGATTTATGCAACTTATTTGCGAGTAAGCTAAAATAACATCGTGTTAAGCTAATTTAAACGTTATCACCTTTAAGATAAAGTTTTCTAACTTTATGATTTTTGTTTATTGAAGGTTAGGTTAAATTTTGTACGATCAATTAGCGGGATGCGTACAGCGTGGGTTTTGTATGGAATATTCTTCAGTAGTACAATACACACCGTATTGTGAAATTGTAGCGAACTTCAACTACAATTCAATTTCTTACCCATATTTATACTATCTGGCCTGCGCAGCTTCACCAGCGAGTCGAGTAGTTTCATGCCTCATTTTAGCCTCTTGGAGTTTGTATTTTAAAGAAAAGTAGCATATGATTGACCCCGAGTCTTCAACTACCTTCTTGCTCAAATTCATCAAAATCGGTTCAACGGTTAAGCTTTAAAAGTATATTAGATAGACAGGTAGACAGACATATTGTCGCAGCAGCAGCAGCAGCAATCAGAGTGCTCAGCTAGAGTTTAAATTAAGTGGGCTTAGAGATTAGTATCTTCTGTGAGACACTAAGCTCTAAGTCCACTAAAGATTCTGTTCTAAATATAAGTAATACAAGTTCAGAGACGTGTGTTAATATAATGAAAAACGCAGAAGTTGCAGATAATAACTAGTATATAAATGATTTATTAATTTGATAACTTTAAGTATAATTCATAAATAATATTCATTTTCATATTATATAAAGCATTCTGTCCCAGAGTGTCACGACCGTGAGAACCACTCTCAAGGTGAAGGTACACCAAATCATAACCACCATTGTACGCTTTGTTGTCTAAAGTAGTGCAAAAAATTTAATAATATCATTTACATAACCGTGTTGTCAATAGTCAATATTGCAGCATACTGTTAGATTCGCAAATTGTCAGTTCTTTTTTAGGATAGGGAACAAGTAGCTGGATTTTCTGATGGAAAAAAGATAACCAGCGCTTATAGACACGAAAGATAGCCATGTCGTGAGATTGGACTGAACTGGAGTTTCTTTCAGAAATTCCAGAGCTTGCACATATACGCCGAAGACGATTGTCATGGGTTTTAAGCGGTGTAAGTCGGTAACTAATCTGTCATCCTCGCGATCACATTGGTACCCATAACGGGTTTCCTCACGTCAAAAAAAGGCATGTAACGAAATGATTATGGCACATGCTACGTTTATTGGCTGCCTGCCTGCTGCCTTACCGTAATAAACGGAATACGACTGTAACAAACATTGACGATATTGCCGAAGAAATAGGTTATAACGTTGCGGGACCAAATAAATCTTTTTTGTCTTTCTCTATAAATACGCTAATGTTATAAATGCAAAAGTTTGTGTACGCGTGTATATGTCGGTTACTTCTTCAAGTAAAAAGGGCCAACTGCCAGATTGATTTTCATGATCATACGTTTGATTTTACATACATTTAGTCTCCACGCAGATCTAGCACATAGGCCATTTTTTTTTATCTCGTCTCGGAAAATAATTTGTTCCTCAAGATTCTTAAAAAAATTTAATCAGACAGTGGTTTACGTATCAAATCGCTAGTGTATTATAATATCAAAACGCCCAGCCGTTAGTCAGTCGAACTGAAAAAGTACGGTTTTGTTTAGCCACAGCTGAATCGATGTACTGAAGTTGTGCTATCAGAGTGCTAAGTGTGAGTTTTTCTTTTCGCATTCGATCGTGAGCGCGTTTCGAGTTTACTAGGAATTTGTATGTGATTTGTACAGCGCCACCTAGTTATAAACTGGTTTCTCACGTTTACCACTAGGTGGCGCTGTACAAATCACATACAAATTCCTAGTAAACTCCAAACGCGCTCACGATCGAATGCGAAAAGAAAAACTCACACTTAGCACTCTGATGCAGCACGTGACTCGGTTATGGCTAAACAAAGCTACAATCTGATGGAAAACTCGATAACGATCTAATTTGAATTTTTCCAGGAAAAAATCTATAATTGAAAATTTGTACCTGGGATCAGAACCAGACGAAGATTTAGGGAAGTGCCACCTGTATATGTCAGAGTATAGTTTATCTACAAAATTCATAGCGTCTCATTGGTTCCCCTGCAAGAGAACTGTATATCAATAGACGCTTACATTCAGCAGAATTCACCAGTTTTGATGGTTTTCTGTTTTCATTCAGATGATTATTTATATTATCGTATTTGACAATTTTAACGATAATTGCTAGTTACGAGATAATCAAGATCAATAGGCTTGCATGCTTTCAGACAATACCTAAGCTTTAGGTTACTCAAAAAATGTTCTACATAGAAAAAATGTTAATTAAACTTTACCCAGTCTTTAAAAATCAGCACCTTATAATCTAAAACGAACAATATCAGGGGACCAATTCGTTGGTTCGCAAGAAATAAAAATAGCGAATTATTTGTATATTAACTACGCAGGAAAATCACTTAATAAATTATTCACTTGATTGGATAATCGCGTTGGCCATTTTAATAACCACTGCGTCACCATCTCGAGAATAATGGCTGAGTGAACAACAATGGTTGAGCAAAAAGTGATCCAGAAGTGAATCGTTACGTGAACCAATAACTAGACACGTAACACCCGACGTGAGAAGGACATTTATACAAATTTGTCATAAAAAAATATGAGACAAGTATACATTAATTTATATAAATTTTAGGAAGTGTATTTTTAACGCTATATAAAGAGTGTAATCGGAAATACATGTTGCTTTTTATACATATGATAGTAAAGATAAAAGGAAAAGGCTCTCCAGATGGAAAGAGACAATCATCGCCTATAGACACCAAAGATGTTAACAGTGCGTTGCTATCCTTTTCGCGGGATCTTAATGCCATATGCATCAGTTTACCGGCTACTTTACCCTCCAAACAAAAACACGATGACAAACGCTGACGCTATTGCGGTAGAAATACGTAAATTATGTATCTATACATATAATAAAATCGTAGGAAAGTCAGGGTATGTCCGGGGTAAACTTAAAAAGTACTGCATGGATTTACTTCAAATTTTGCATGAATATTACTAACAGGTCGAGTCAACATATAGGCTACATATTATCACGCTATCACTTACGAGGAAGGAGCTGTGCGGGGTAAACAAAGTCTGCGCGGACGAAGTCGCGGGCAATAGCTAGTTACAAATAAATTCACTTGTACTTTCACGCGTATATACGAACTAGAAGTACAAGTGAGTTTATTTGTAATACATAATTTAAAATGCAGTTTCACCAAGTGCCGACGATGGGAACTATCCAATTTAGAAATAGGTAATGCGATGGTACCAAACCCGGGCGAGATAATGTAGAACTTTACCACCTAATAGCCACGATGGTAATGACTCGCATAGCCAATCGTTCGTCTCTGACAGATGATCTTTTCTTCAAAAGGAGTCCAGACCAACACGAGAGAACCTACTATTCTATATATTCGGTATAAATATTAAGAAGTTAACACTCTCCTTCAGTTTGTAAAGTTTTTACTAGTCAAAAGCTGAACATAATAAAGGTGTGTTTCGCAACGTCTCATTCGGGTATTTGATACCACCGCCTTACCTATTCCTCTCGCAATAGCGTCAGTGCTTGTCATTGTCGTGTTCCGGTTTGGAGTGTTAGGTTACCAGTAGACTTAGCCTTGTAGCATGGCCATCCCACTCAATGGATATCAACGCACCTATACTCTCTATATGCGATAGTTTCTCTATCCATCAAGACAGTCATTTTCTTGTTTGCTATCCAATGATATATTAAAAAATCTGTAAACCGGTTTACCCTGCATGCCATCCCTGACACTTCCCGCTAAACTGAGGTATTTTAAACTCTAAGTAACAAAAACTATGCCTAAGCATATATTTTTCCAGAGTTCAAGAATCTTAATTTTTTACAAATAACAGTAATTTCATATTTCATTTTTTAAAAACTATGTTTTGGAAATTATGATCGATTAAAATTGCATGTAAAGCAATTTTGGACGTCTGAAATGTTTTCATAGCTACATAATCTAAACTGAAAAATATAGAAGTAATATTAAAGCATGTTTTTTCTAACATGTTCATTATTGATAAATCCCAAATGAAGTGACCGATTTTGATCCAATTTACAGTATTGGACACAGTTCCTAGAGATTTTCTCTCTGTTTGATTTTTAAGTTAATCAGTATATTATCCTGAAAAGTATTTTAATAATATTAAGTAATTTTACTGTAAACAACAAAATATTAATATTTAAAAAGCCGTAACTTTTGAAAACTTCATTCGATTTTGATTTTTGAAACTCTATTTGACCTAATTTTTAATTACTAAAATATTGTGAAAGGACGAAAAATGATTGGTTAAGAAATCTAGAAGATACGTCGAAAAACACTTTTTTTCAAAATATTTTGTCAAAGATAACTCCCGAACGGTTAAACCGATTTTGATGCAATTTAAGCATTGGACGCATAGGTACGTAGCGAGAAGTTAAAAAAGGCAACCTATATATTATAATGACTAACCAATATAATCGGTCCTTCAATTAAGGCTGTGAACGTCAGTATGTGTTAGGTTAAAAAAAGGCCTGCTCAACCATTGCATAACTTTTTCAATTTTCGGCTCACAATAGGCTGCGTTTGTGTCCGATCGGGGCGTGAAATCCTATTGGACATGCGGCAACATCCCGTCAACTCTGCAACTACACAGACCATTGTTTTGTTTTATATTCGCAAATAGCTGAAACTTATCGAGCAAAACATAATAATACATTGAAACTAGGCTTTTCTGTACATACGTGTTTACATATCTACACGCTAGATCACTTACGAGGTGGGAAGAGAACCGAGTGCCATACTTCACGATCCTTGCAGACTTGTCTCGCTTCCTCCCCAGCCAGTAAAATCTATACATAAACCTATTAGCTACCCGTCAGTTTTATTTGTTTAAAGTTTTGCCATACAAATTACTTGTATCGAATATTTTGGTGGGTTACTTGAGAAGGGAGGGGATTTGTTGAGTTTAAATTGGACCAAACAGTATATGTATCTATTTCGTTGAAATCGGTTCAGTAGTTTCGAAGTCCATCGCGGACAAACAACGTGGCACATAATTTATATATATATATATATATATATATATATATATATATATATATATATATATATATATATATATATATATATATATATATATATATATATATATATACGTATTGATCCACGCCCCCTTTAAACTGTAGATCATTTGCCATCCAACCAGGCAGATTATTCGAGGTACCCCCTCCTATGTTAATCTGACGCGCTCGAGTAAATTCCAAAATCCCCTCTTAGGCTCCCCTACTACTAAGACGATGGGCCCAAAAACCCGGGCAAGACGTTGCGGAACTCAACCTCTTAGTAGTTACAATGATAGTAACACGTATAGCTAAACGGTCGCATTTTACGACCTGCCTCACATAACCGCAGTTGATTTATTCTTTAAAGGAGCCAGGATTAACAAGGGGGTAAAATTAAATAATATCTATTATTTATTTTAAATTAACTTGCAGCCTACTCTTGAAAACAATATAAATCTTAAACCAATATTGATAAAAACAATAAGTTTCGAATATCGTCAAAAAACGGTACTCTTGAAACCAATATTGCCCACATTGATTCAGTATAGTAACGACCTAATTATTGCAAGTAGATGTCATCGTTACACGTCAAGCTAGTGTTACAAGTGGAAATTTTAAGTACCGTTTTAAACAAAATAGCTAATAAAAGCAATAATGAGTAGTTCCAAAAAAATTCGAATTTCGTGTGGCGCTGTCGCCAAAGCCAATAATTGAAAGTCCAGAGTACGAAATACTTCAAAATTCATTAAATATTAATTTAAAATTGAAATCGGTTTTCAAAAATAGCCCTACTGATCGCTTTAATCGCTTTAAATGAAACATAGATTTAAACTGAGCAATGATTGATAGCCTAAAAAACAAATAAGAATAAAACCAGCCAAGAGCGAATCGGACTCGCTTATAAAGGGTTTCTTAGCAGCAATATATAGTCATTTTATACCACAGTGTAACTATTTTTAAGGCAGCAATTATAAGTTTTGTTTCTTCTAAGACAATATAAAATAAATTCATATCGCACAGCTACCGGAATATTTTATGCATCTGTCGAAATTATTCCATATATATAATATATAAATGCGAAAGTTTGGATGGATGGAGGTTTAGTACTCAATCACGCAAAAACTGCTGAACGGATTTGAATAAAATTTAGCACATAGATAGATGATGATCTGGAATAGCACATAGGCTAATTTTGTCCCGGAAAAATTAAGTGATCTCGCGGGATTCGCCAAAAACTTTTATAATGCAGTGGGCTGCACGCTGCAGCTAGTATTTCATAAACTACATGATCGATTTTGCTCAAACTAATTTTGATTTGAAGGTTTTAATAAATTCAAAATTTTTTTTCACAATTTTTTACTACACAACTCAAAAGTTAGAGGAAAGGAGGGACACTTGCGCTTTAGAAATGAATATCTCATAAAATAACAGCATAATCAAAAAACTTTTTTAGAAATCTCGACACGGCTATGCTCTTTTTATTTATTTTATTCATCATTAGTTATATGAATGGAGTCTGTCCCTAATAATTTTATATTTCAAAGTCGTAGTGCATAATTTTGTAATGGTTCACAAAATAAACTTACCAATAGTCTCCGAGTAAAATCACTGTGACATACAGACAGACGGACATAGCGAAATTGTAAGGGTTCCATTTTTGCCACTGACTACGGAATCCTACAAAACTAGTTCGTAATAACTTAATTTATTTCTCAAAATGTGATGTGAGATCACAAGATACGGTACAGTATTATTTAAGGAAGCTGTCCTAATATGTAAATTACAATTACTACATTAGACACCACCACAGCGTGAGACTAAGATGTAAACAGCCGATAAGAATATATTATAGAGTCGTGATCTATATACACAATAAATCATTTTAATATCTGATTTGTGCAAAAAATAAAGAACAACACTACGACAAAAAATTGGGAGTGCCTAATTGTTATTATTGTCAGAGCATGGAACATGATTATTTATTACAATAACCAGCCGTTGCTCGAAGCTTCGATTTGATAATTTAATATTAAATCAAATCAAATCTAATTTTTTACCTATAACTTACCATAAAATAACAAACAAGCAGATTGGTCTTCTGATGGAAAGAACCAACCATCGCCTATAAACCAAAGATATTAATGGTCCGTTGCTAGCTTGTGACGAGGACTAATGCTACATGCATATATTTACCGACTACCTCACCCTCCAAACCGGAACACGACGGTGACAAGCACTGACGCCATTGCGGCAGGAATAGGTCAGGCGGTAGTATCAGATCCAGGCCAGACAATGCATAACTCTACTACCTAGTAGACACGATAGTAGTGACTCGTATAGCCAATCAGGCGCCTTTTACAATTACACTACATTACAAGTTAAATTGTTAAATTTAATAAGCAGATTGGTCTACTGATGGAAAGAGTCAACCATCGCCTATACCAATGATATTAATGGTCCATTGCTATCTTGTGGCGAGGTCTCTCCAAACCAGAACACGACAGTGACAAGCGCTGACGTTATTGTGGCATACTGCATAAGTAAGGCGGTGGTACTAGACCCGGGCGTGACAATGCAGAACTCTACCACATAGTAGCCACATAGTACCGCAGGGTTTCAGATGTAAAGATTTTTACGTCCTGAAGATTCTTTAAAAAGCTAAACCAGTCGATTTTTTTAAATAATTTTGTAAAGTACAAGTCCGTTATAAACTAGATTTTACTAATAATAATGAAATTTCACCAAGTGCCGACTATTGAAAGTGTAAGATCTAAAATAATGTAAATCTAAAATGGAAAAGGCGTTTAAATACATTCGGTTAATTCTTTCTGACCCGCCAGAGGATCAGCGCTATAATACTTATTACTTAACATAATCTAGAGCCGGAATGAGTCAATTCCGAATATACGAATTTAATTCCGAATATACGAATTTATACGAAATAACTTAATTTTATTATATCAAATCACGATATTTAAATAGGCTCGTTTTTCTTCCCTTGTAGCATAAGATTGCAAACAAGTATATATCTTTCCCTAGTGTATATTTACAGCGATTTAAAAAGTATCTTCATGTCCATATTCCTGAAGAAGCAGGCAGAGGTAAACCAGTGCACCCACGATTATCTGAAGAAACATCCCACAATGTGATAGATGGCTAGCCTATCACCACAGTATACTGGAGACTAACAGTAGTCAATCTACATACAATTAATATTCCAGCAACTCACACATAGACACCTCTCACGGACGCGAATATCTCGGAGTGGTTCGGGACAGTTTGTACCACACCAGTCCGAGATATGTGCTATGCTCGAATATTACTTGTATGTAACATTGACTTCTGGTAGTTTCTAAGTATTCTGTGCTATCACCAAACGAGCACTTATCCAAAATCCCGGTAACATTGATTTCAGAAACTGAAGTGACACATTTTTTAATTGCTTGACACGGACCCCATGTCGTCAACATCAACAGCGGACCACAAGACCATAGAGGCGGTACAGAGATTCCCACCACCTACTATGTAACAGATTAGCTATTGACGATTGTACCACATATCAAGTCTATAGTAAGTTATATTTTCCAGAAAACATTAAAACCTTACATAAAACTGCACTAATGTAGAATTGCTTCACCCGGGATTGTAACCTAGGATATCATGCATCTATATCAAGCCGGTTTCGCTACACAATCGAGGAGAGAACTATACAATCAGATTTTTATAACCGTCTGATTGGTTGATATGTAGGTTGACATTAATCACTAGATATACTTATACTACACCATTGAAAACGTGCGTGGAAAGTTCCGGAGATTCCCACACGAACAATTACACGATCTAGAGGCTCTTACCTACCTTACACATCTTCACCTTTTGCTAATAGAAAACATGACCTACTGAGGCAAGTGATATTACTACTATACAATTAAAAAATTGATCGGATTGTTAGTCTGAATAAATGATAACATGGATGTTTCTACTTCTACGTAGAAGTATCTTCACACCTCTATCCCTAAAGAGATAGGCAGAGATACAACCAGTGCACCTACGATTAGACGAAGTTCCACCGTGAGATAGGCAAGGGCGGATCTAGGAGGGGGATCATGGGACCACGAACCCCCCCCCCCTCCTGGGTAGGGGACTGGGTATGGAATTATTAGAATTAGGTAAGGATTAGAGCCTATCATGACTGAACCTCAAATATGTGGTTGTGACTGAACCTCAAATAAACCCCCCGCCCCCCTAAACCAGAGACTGGATCGGCTCTTGTATATGTGATCTCCCCCCTAAACCAAAGGCTAGATCTACCCTTTGCGATAGGTGGTAAGCCTATCATTAACTGGGCACTTGTCCAACCCAAGCATCGTTGTTTTTATCGAAAAACTGAAAAAAAATTGTGAAATACATTTATATGGCAACACTGACACTGGACCGGACTAGATCACAGAAGTGACAAAGTGTTTAGCTATTTCTGAGTTTGGGTGTTTGTTAGATATTTTCAGTATTTATATCCCACCAAAAACATTTACAAAATAGAGTTGAAAAATATATTTTTGAACATATGTCGATGTGCTTAAACCTATTTTTCCAGATAAATGGCATGCAAATTTATGGCTACGGGTTATTGCTGTATACTATTTAAGGATATATTTTTACGTTACTTTTATTTAAACTCATTTTTACATTTATACATAAATTATTAAAAAGTAGATAGTAACAAATTTCAAATTAACAAATTAATAAATAGTATTGAAAAAATATATAATAGTCAAGTAAAGTGTTACCACGATAAAACTTATGGCTCGCACTGCCAACAAGTTATTAGATCTTATGTAGAACCAAGCTTCTAGCTCTACACGCCATTACTCTACAAATCCTAATTTCAAAAAAATCTACAACTTAGTCAAACAACAACACATAGTTAGACGTGCAACTAGTGAACCTAAAGGAACCCTTGCTTCATTTAAAGGCGTTACTAAATCATTGTAAAAATATGAGGAAATTAAATAAATAAAATTGACTGCCCCTTGGTCTAGAGCAGGAGTCGGCAACCTTTTGAGTCGGAAAAACCAAAATTAAAAAAAAAGCCACAAAAAATATCTTGCCATCAATAAACGATGCGTATCCCGCGGGGAGGGGGGAGGCGGGAGTACATTTGGCTGGGAGAAGAAATGGTGCCTAATCTTTGTTAATCGAATCAGAACGTGCGCATTGCGGAACTGAAGTGCCGCAGTTTCACATCCAAAGAGCCACATGTTGCTCGCGAGCCGCAGGCTAGGCAGATCTAGGTGGTGAACCGAAGTCTATAAACGTTCAGTTTACTCTGCCGATCTCGCCAGGGAAACTGGCATGATACTTTTTTAAAATAAATAAGTACCATTACCGTACCTATATGTCCGAATTGGAGACCAACAGTGTCAAGTCAGACAACGTGATGGGTGGCCAAGCTATCGGCAAATCAGGCCATAATATCGGGCAAGTTATATCCATTATTTAAAAATTAATTGGCACTAATGTTTGTCCGCGCACCGCTTCAAAACTTTTAAGCTAGTATTTTAACCGACTTCCAAAAAGGAGGTTATCAGTGTGATCTGCGTGTATGTGATGTTGTTGGAATTAGATAATATTTTAGTAAGTCTATTAAGGCTTTCAAGCACGTGTCATTCCGTAATTACGTAAGTGTATACGTATGTTTGTACACAAATTTCCCAAATACTAAAATTCATATCGAGATGAAAAAAATCAGATACATTCCAACTTAGGATACATTCCAAGTTTCATTAAAATCGGATCAGTAAATATTTGCGTCGGTTTGTTTTTATTTAAATAACTTATTGTATTGTTATTATTGTCAGGGCAAAATTGGTGTAAAATAAAATATTTAAAAAATTCTACGGAAAAGTGAAATAATACTATAAAGTGAAAGAAAATATTTAAAAAAGAAATAGTGAAGGGAAGCTTGGCTGTTATTTTCTTCATAAATCTATTTTATTACGATTGAAGATGATTTAAAAAGCGAAATTTACTTTAATTATTACATTTTTATTGGTTACATATAACCGTCAATTAGCGTATCCTTCAACATCTGCAGTCCTGTATATGTCCAGAAACAATACCTACGAGTGGTTTTATTTTAAGTAATTACATATTACGTTAGGATATAATTTAAACGAGTAGTTATTGTAAAAACAAAAAACCCGACTGCGAATTGCGACCTTTACCAAAAAAACATGACCCTTTATAAAAACATGACACTTCTCAAACTTAAATCCATTACAGTCTAATGGCGCGACTACATTATATCGGGCTACAGAAAAGTATCGAGCCAGCACGGTGTACGGGGCTATTGCGGAACTGATTCACGAAGGAGCTTGACGCGTCACAGCAGTGGGTGTCAAAATTGATTTGCATTACGTAAAATGTTTAACTATCTGTAGACGTTTTGATCAGCAAAGTATAAAAATCTAAGTCTGGCACTGCTATTCTTGAATAAAATATGTATTACTAGACCACCCTCAAGATATTTAATGCAAACCCTGTAAGTTAAAGAAAAAACTAAACATCAAACTTTGTGTTTTTCTTTCCTCTTCAGAATGAAATTGATCTGACAAGTTAATAAAAAAAACAAAAATGTTTCGCAATACCGATTAATTATTAGGTATTTGTCTAGTATCCAAAAATTAATAAATTCCTTTTTTGGAAAACATAGCCAAGGAGTTAGTTCTATACAATAAATCGTCAGCTATTGGTTAGGAAATGTTATTAAATAATTTTATAATTATTTTAATAACATGCGATTTTACATATTTTAGTTATAAGCCCTGATAATGCGTTAAATACACGAAACCGGTAGGCTTTATACAGCTAAAATTATAGTGAAATCGATACAACTGTTTTTAAAATAATAATAACCAAGAAGGGCTATGTTCTATTATTATATTTATTATAGTCTATTTGTAAATGTTTTGCAATGTTTAGACATAATAAAACTACAAACAAAACACTAATTACTACCGTAATTTTTCTAAAAACCTGATGTTATACATCAAAACTCATATTCACACGAACATTTTTACGATTATACCAGTTTCATTGTGAGTTGATTTTGATAACTATCGTGAATTGTAAATGGCTTCCCTAAAACGTATTTTTACACGACTGCTGAGGGGCAGGAAAATTTATATTGTTTTTTAAAATAATTTTTATAACTTTTAAAACAAATATTATTCGATCGTTCAATCGATTGTCCCGACGGGGTCAAGCATTTGTGTGATGAGCATATATTCCAGTATTTATACATGTATGTGTATTTCTATCTATTAGTATCGTTGCACCCATACACACGCAACTAATCTGCCTACTTTGGGGTTAGATCAGTCAGTGTAATTTGTCCCGTGAATGTTAATTTATTTATTGATTTATTCTGAAAACAAATGAACGCTAGTGAACTATTTAAAAAAGAAAAATTTTTTTGCGTAGTTTTTTAATCGTAGACCGATTAGTAAACAAAGTAATCAATTTATTACCATTACTTATTTATAATGTAAGTATATTAATACCATATTACTTAATCTAACATCTTAATGTAAAACTTAGTCCACCTACTAATAAAACGTGCATATATCCAATCTCGGGCAAATCGTTTTGCACAAAATTAGATAACTTTACTCGAACGAATTTCGTAACCCAGGACTTAAAACCCGGATCAATCAGTGGAGGATAATTAAATGAGATATTTTGTATTTCTAGGTTTAGGTGTTTAGTAAGTATTTTAAAGTATTTATTTTTTTACGTATTAGTACGTATGTACATACGTACGTATTTCTACATATTAGTACCGTTGACTAACACCCATAACACAAGCAACCCCTTTGGTCGAGTTGTTAGAGAGCCTGACTACGCAATCAACGAGGGTCGGGTTCGATCCCCGACGGGGACAAGCATAAGTGTGATGAGCATAAATGTTTGTATTTCCGGGTTTGGGTGTTTATTATATATATTCTAGTATTTATATATGTATTTCTATGTATTAGTATCGTTGACTAACACCCATAACACAAGCAAATAATTTGCTTACTTTGGGGTTAGATCAGTAAGTGTAATTTGTCCCGTAAATTATTGTTATTATTATTCTTGAAATTTGTCCAGCGATATTTTATTATTTATTTATTATTTATTTGTATTTAATTCTTATATCTAATTTAAAAAACATTTAAAAAACCATTGAATTAACGAGAAGCTAAATTTTGGAAACTGTTACTTTTAACAATACTGCAAACTAAAGAGGGAACAAAAGTCAATTATACATAGATCTCATAATTTCACTTGATGAAAAATTAGTCTGAATAAATGATAACATGATTTTTTAATGACGGGATCAAATTAGATATTATGCAACATTACATTGTTATAAAATTGTAATTATGTATCGCAATTAGACCAATGTAAATAATTTTTTTATAACTTGCTACTTACTAGCGATCACTTGTGATTTCTTTCGCGTGACTCAAACCTTACTAACTACTAGGACACGACACTTACCCAACCTCACTACTAGGACACGACAGTGACCACTACTGATGTCATTGCGGCAGGAATAGGTAACGCGGTGGTAGATACCAGATTTAGGAGAGACAACGCAGAACTCTACCACCTATAAGTAGCCACCTACAAGTATATATGTCATATGATTTATAGTTTTATTTTGTTATTTTAATTTAATATTATTTAGTTTAGTTTTAATAACAGGCTTATTAAATATTAGTTAAATATAGCTTTATATCGTAATAAATTGTTATGCACTACCCAAACTTTTCCTCTCAGCATCACCAAAGGTAAACTGTAAGAAAATGCTTAATAAAAAAATAAAAGTTATAAATAATAAAATAAAAGTTACGCCTTTTTACTTATTTGTCCAATAAAGTATTTAAATAAATAAAATTAATAGCCACGATGGTGATGACCACGGAATTGTTTTCTGTGGTGATGACTCTATAGGCAATCGTTCGCCTCGTCAGTAGAGCGGTTGGCGACCCTGACTACTCAATCAATGGGACTCGCTTGGGGTTGTGACTGGGGTCCGATTCCCGACAGTGGCAGGCATTTATGTGATAATCAAAGACATTTGTATTTCTGGGTTTGGGTGTTTATTAAATACTAGCTGTTGCCAGCGACTTCGTCCGCGCGGACTTCGTTTACTCCGCACAGCACCTGGCCGCTAGGTGATAGTGTGATAATATGTAGCCTATATGTTGACCCGACCTGTTTGTAATATTCATGCAAAATTTGAAGTAAATCCGTGCAGTACTTTTTGAGTTTACCCCGGAAATACATACAGACAAACAGACAAACAGACAAAAATTCTAAAAACTATATTTTTGGCATCGATGTCGATTGTAGATCACGCTCTAAGCATTCTTATAAAAAAATATGCAATGTACAGTTTTGACCTTTCTACGATTTTATTATATGTATATAGATTTCTTTGCTTCCACATTATTTAAGTTCCGGCATCACACGGCTCATGAAGAAAACAAAAACTAAATGATTCTTTTAGAGTGTTTAATGCGTGTTCTTTTCTCAGTGTTCAATCTCAATATTGTTCTATTTTCCGTATGATTTTTTTAAGTATTTGCTTTCATACACACCTTGATAATGACAAATACAAGAAAAAAATATTCTCTCAGAGCTTCCACTCTAAGGATTTGGAATCATGAGATTCTTAAATTCATAGTTATCAATTTAAAAACAACCTAATTTTCTAACAACAGCCTTTTAGTTATATTGTAATTCAAAGGTAATATTACCATTACACACGTAAAGTGGAAACTTTTCTTAGTTCGATACTCTAAACTTTCTTTTTTTTCTATCTTTATTAGTTACCCGATTCGAGATTTTTCGAAAATAGAAAAGATGGTTTGACGAGATACACAAGTAATTATTATTAAATCAAAAAACTCAACTGTCACTAATATAATAATAATCCTAATCCTGTTTGTATTGCAAGCGAGTAAAATTTATAGCCTATTAGCTGCAGCGTGCAGCCCGTTGCATTATAAAAGTTATTAACAAATCCCGCGGGACCACTTAATTTTTCCGGGATAAAAAGTAGCCTATGTGCTATTCCAGGTCACCATCTACCTGTGTGCCAAATTTCATTCAAATCCATTCAGTAGTTTTTGCGTGATTGAGGAACAAACATCCATCCAAACATCCATACATACATCCAAACTTTCGCATTTATAATATTAATATATATGTCGCTCTCACAAGACGAATCACGCCCTTCGAACTCAAATACATTGAACGAGTGTTAAAAAATATACACTCGTAAAACATCACCCGTCTTTTATTATAGTCGGTTCAAAATACTATTTCAATGAAAATCGTATAAAAATAACGATCAAAACTTACAGCTGCATGTTGAGAAGCATCGTTGACATTAGTTTCAAAATTCCACTGCGCTGCAACATTATTAGTACACTCTTTAGACGCCTGGTCATCTGCCTGGATCAGGAAATCCCTGACTTGCTGCAAGCTAGCAGGGTTCAGTCTCTCATCAATCCTATTATTGAACTCCCTGTTAAAGTCATAAGGATTTGTTCCAACATAATTAGGATCATTGCGGACAAAATTTGGGTCATTACGTCTGAAATTTGGGTCATTGTTAATATCTATACTATCGTCACGGTTTCTGTCATCATATGGACGGAGAGTTGAACTAGGACTCCGACCATTTCCATAATCCAGACTTGGATATCCATTATTACTTATATCTGGATTAATTCTGTTATAAGGGGTTGTCGATACTGGATAAATTCCAGAGGAAGTTTGACCTCTAACAGTGCTATATTGAAAATTCCGATTTACATCAAATCCAGGATTTTGGGTACTTGAAATACCGTAGCCATAAGGATTTCTTCCGGTTGAGCTTTGAGGTAACGGTGGAAGATCTAACTGTGGTTCCGCATAGCACAAAATTGGGATTAAAACGAAAGGAATAAAAGTTTTTATGAGTTTTCTTTCTGGGGCACAAGCCATGGTTTGACCTTATGTTTTCGCGGTTTGGGAGCAACCAATGGTGCGTGGTACTCGCCAGCGCTCGCGTCAACTACTGTTGGTGCTAAGTCAGGCCGTGAGATAGAGCATTGTTCTCTAGTACTAAGTTTATGAAGACCTTGTGACGGCTTAGGGTAAGAAACGCGTCAGCATTCAGCGTATTTTTCATGCGAAATGTTTTAACCTTTGTACGAGTAATTGAAGGATATATTTAGCTTTAATAATATTTTCGAGCAGTTTTTGCAAATGTCTTGTTGTTATTATTTTTGATATAGCCTGTACTTATATACTTATATCAGTTTCAATTTTTCGACTCGATTTAAAAAAAAACTCTTTGTAAACTTATTGACCATAAGGAATCAAAATAGTAACAAATACCTATTTTATGTCATCCAAGTAATTGTTAACATCCAAAAAAAAGTGGAGGTTAATTCGTTGGACGTTTTTTCTATGAATATGTGATTTAGAATTTTTTTATAAAGGTATACCCATGACCCACGTATTCATAAAAACCAGGCATATTATCTACCCTCGGGCAAATTATCTCTTCTAGTAAAATTGAAAAACCTATTCAGAAAGAATTACGCAACTCAGGATTCGAACTCGGGGCCTAGAAAGCATTAATACCGAAGTCGATATCGCTAGATCACACGGGTGACATTAATAAAAAATATTTATTTTCTTTTACTGTAACTGATTTTCTTTAAAAGCTTTGGTTTCTATACAAACTACCTTACCACAGAGTAAAACCCTAACTGACCTAGTTAGGGTTATTATGTATTCGTGTGACATGTTACCATTGGTAAAACCATACACTTACCTTAATTGTCAAACGTTGTTGTATATGTTGAAGTTGAGCTTAATTTATTTTCTAACATTCCAAGTAAGTACGCATTGCCATGGGAATATTTTAAAATGGTTATTACCACGGATAAAATGGATACGCCTTTCAATGAAATTACTTACATTGTCAGCATAGCTTGCATTCACACATAAAAATACAGAGTTATATTACTTACCGATGAAATAAAATCACTTCAAGGGTAATTTTTAAAACTTGTCATATCATTCGGTACGACAAAACAGTACAACATGGTTTATTTCTATTTTTTTACAATATAATATATCTACAAATGTATGTAACTTTTGACAGTGATAGGAGCGTTTGCTCATATGTGCGGCGACACGGTTCCTTCCCAATGGCGTGTCTATTAGTATTCATGTGGTCTTTGGTTATTACATTCTTTATATTACTTCACCTTGTAACTATGCATGTAAACCATAATTGTTTTAGGTTTTTTTGTATCATAAGATAGCAAACAAGCATATGGTTCCTCTGATGAAAAGAGATAACCATCGCCTATAGACAGCAAAGATGTTAATGGTGCGTTGCTATCTTGTGACGAGGTCTAATGCAACATTACACCTCGCCACAAGATTACTCCCCAGACCAGAACGCTACAGCAACATGCACTGCCACTATTGCGGCAGGAATATGTAAGGCAGACCAGACCCGGGCGAGACAATGCAGAAATCTACTACCTAGTAGTCACGATGGCAGTGATTCGTATAACTAATCATTCGCCTTTTACGAACTGCCTGGCAGAATGGCAGATGGTCAGAATGGATGGTCATATTGTTCAAAGGGAGCCCGACCAACACGGAGGATTATATTATACTATTTTATAGGATTTTATTACTTAAATATTCATTCATACCATTATAGCATTTATCTATTAATATATTTTTTTTAAATTTAAATTCGTGATTAAATTTTGATTATTGTTTTTTATTATTATAATGTTTTATTGATTTTACATAAACAAAAGAATTCAAATTCAAGAATAAAGTTTTAAACGGGAAGTTAGCAAAGAACTTACTTGCAATGTCGATTGGGGCAACTGTAATGATATTGTAAATGAATAATAAATAAATAAATAAAAAAGAACAAGGGTGGGTCTGGTATTTAAGATAATCATATGTAGTCAAATCCGAAAGTCGAGTGGTTAGCGACCCTGACTACTCTCTATCGGCTCGGGTTCAATCCCCGACGGGAGCGACCCTGACTACGCAATCGACGGAGCTCGGGTTCAATCCCCGACGGGGATAAGCATTTGTGTGATGAGCATAAATGTTTGTATTTCAGGGTTTGCGTGTTTATTAAATATATGCTAGTTTTTATATATGTATTTCTATGTATTAGTGTCGTTGACTAACACCCATAACACAAGCAAATAATTTGCTTACTTTGGGGTTAGATCACTTAGCGTAATTTGTCCCGTGAATCAAAAAAAACCTATACTACAAAAAGCCTTATAATTTAGTTAAAATTTGTTCGCATTTATTATGTTAAAGTAAGTACTGTGAAAAAAATGCAAATATTTAAATAGAGCCTTTATTTGTGCCATTTTGTTCGTTGTCTATGTTTTCTGTAATAGGCAGTACTCAAAATGTTGCCATTTCAAATTAGCCAAGACAAATTATGTTGTAGATTTTCCCCAAACCACCGCTCTGTCTAGATTTAATAATTTCATTCTTTAATTGAAAAGTTTAAATAGTATATAAAAATATAATTTCCTTTGGTTAAGTTCATTTTATTTTTCATTTATGTTTATAAAGGTGGCGGTAGAAAATGAAGTAGATTGTAGTTTACCCAGATGATTGTCTTTGTCAGTTATCAATTATGTTAGGTGAAACTCAAACCTCAGAAATTTGACTTAGTCAAAAATTCTGAACTTCTGCCGGCTGAAAAAAAACTCCATAGTTACCTAAAAACTGACTAATACACCATTAAACTTAGTATGTTATGGCGTCATGGTATAATTCTGACACTTCTTATAGAAGAACCTATAGAGGTTCACATAAATGTAGAAAATGTATCCTGTCTCTTGGCTAAAACGGGCTACGCTCCAACGCTCAATATAGAATGTTGTTAACTTTGACTATCTAAGTCAGATTACTGAGATTTCAGTTTTGCTTAACACACCCAATTACTTGCAATAAACACGTAAATCCGTGCGAATCTCGATACATTATTTTTTAATTATATTTTGAACTTAGTTATTTACTAATTTTTGTTTACATAACAAAAAATTTTTACTTTTTTTTAATTCGTGGAAAAAAATGTATAAAACTGTTTAATTTTTTTATATTTTTATTTACTTTACCTCAAAATACTTAAAACATTCTTAAATCTCGTTCAGATTTAAGAATTATATTGATATAACGATTTATTTGAAACATTTTAGCATTTGTTTTAATTCCAAAAACCTTCAAGTTATTGAAGACGTTACAAATTTCTTTCAGGTATTTTCTTGTATGACAACTCGCCATTGTTCTTTGATGTTTTCTATTTCTATGTCGACATTTATTACGTTCTCTTTTTGTGTACCAATGTTTTATGACTACACTTGGACATTAATAGAAGAATTTGACCAAATGTCGAGACGATAACACTTGTCTTACTCAATGCTAATTGCTATTGTTGCGTTATTTGTTTGAGAAATGTCCCTGAAGACGTATTGGGCGCATGACTTCCTCCGTTGACGGCGTCACGCCCTACTATCTACGTTATCGCTACACTTTCGCTTGTTATCACTAGTTACTAAACCTAAGCTTTTAACGAATTTTATTTGAGGTATATTTCTATATACCTTAAATACACTAGCTGACCGGGCAGAAAGAAAGAAAGAAAGAAAGAAATAATTTATTTGCTAGAATATGGGAGTTACACGTTATTAAAATTTGATTAAGTTACCAACATATTCTACCATGATATGGTGTGCAAATATTTTAAAAATATAATTATTTATCATTAAACTAAAAATGTTGTGAGTCGATTTTTTACAATTACTACCGGATCGGAACGCGGCCACATACTGAGAGGAAGAAACTCAGCGGGCTTGTTTTTTTTTTTTTAATTATAGTTACATGATACAATTACAAACATTATTTCACGTCACAACTTATTTCTATAATTTACAAAATTCATTTTTTGTTTAATTAAAATATTGACATTTTACAAAGTTTAAAGATAGAAAAAAGATAATAGATAATTTGTAACAATTTAGTTAAATTGTACAATTTAATAATTATCAACACGACCTACCTTATAAATTACATTTTTTATTATAAAATTTTATAAATCAACATACTTGTAATTTAAAAAGAGTAATTTCAAATTCATGTTGTTTAAATTTATTACTTACAACGTTTTTTCTATAATTATACAATAAAAGATTCATTATTAGATTAAAATTTAATTTTATCAGCAAGAAATTCATTTACATTATAATAAGATTTGTCTAGTAGTAAATCAAATAGTTGTTTGCGGAATTTATTAAGAGGTAAAGATTTTTGCCATACTTTAATCTACCATCTTTTGCCATACAAATTACTTGTATTGAATATTTTGGTGGGGTATTTGAGAAGGGAGCGGGGTTAATTGAGATAAAAACTATTTTATCTTTTAAGTTGGATCAAACAGTAGATATCTACAAAATTTTATTGAAATCTGTTCAGTGGTCTAAGAATCCATCGCGGACAAAAACGTAACAAATCTATACTAATAAAGACGAAAGATCTGATTGCTTGTTTGTAACGATTTAACTCAAAAACTACTTGACTGATTTTCAAAGTCCTTTCACTTTTAGAAAGCTATGTTATTCCGAAGTGATATAGGCTACTATTTTACCCGACTCAAAAAATAGGAGTATTGTTTTTTGATCCCGCGGACGAAGTCGCGAGTGACTGCTAGTAATTAATATTTATTGAAATTTACATATTTTTTTACGTCCTATATTGTACCTCCTTTACAAAACCATAAGAAGCAATAGCTGACCCGCGAGCAAAGTAACATGTAATCGATATAGTTTATCACGAAAATTTTCATCCCCTTTACCCCTTAGGGGTTGATTTTTGAAAAAGAGTTAGTCTCTGTTCGACCACGGATCATCAGATACATTCACGCAAAATTTCATCAAAATCATTCCTGCGGCTTATCCGTGAAAGCGTAACAGACAGACAAACAGGTATGGATCGCAGAACTTTTACTTCTTAGTAGTGGTATCCGAAAATCTTTACTCACTATTTACGGACTGATTGGTTAATATCTGATATATAAAATTCTCGTGGCGCGGTGTTTGTTATCAAACTCCTCCGAAACTGCAATCTGATAGGTCTGAGAATCGGTCAACATCTATTTACCCCTAATTGCATGTCAACGCCACCCCTATTTTTTTTTGTAGATCAGTTTTTGTTTTTTGGTCCTGTTGGTCGAGTGGTTAGCGATCCTGACTACGCGATCGACGGGGCAAGCATTTGTGTGATGAGTTTAAATGTATTTCCGAGATTGGGTGTTTATATATATATATATATATATATATATATATATATATATATATATATATATATATATATATATATGTGTGTGTGTGTAATTTGTCCCGTAAATATTTGTATATTTTATTTTTTTACAATTTAGCATTGAAATACATAAATCCAAAATTTTCAACTCCTATTTTTTTAATTCAATCTTTTATATGGCAAGCGTTACCGAGTCAACTATTTATAGCACACGGGCTGACCCGGCAAACATGTTCTGGCTTTCTAAATACTCTTATTTTTTTCTATATTTTCTCACCTTTTAAACCTTCCCTGGACTTCAGCAATTAATTCAAAACCAAAATTAGCGAAATCAGTTCAGCCGGCCTCGAGTTTTAGCGAGACTAACGAACAGCAATTGATTTTTATATATATAGACTAGCTGACCCGGCAAACGTTGTTCTGCCTTTTTAATCACTCTTATGTTTTTCTATATTTTCTTACCTTTTAAACCTTCCCTGGACTTCAGCAATTAATTTAAAACCAAAATTAGCGAAATCAGTTCAAACGGCCTCGAGTTTTAGCGAGACTAACGAACAGCAATTGATTTTTTGAAAGTGTTCGATACAGAAAAGAAGCATAATCTTACAACAAGTAATATCGGACAAATACAAGCAATACAGATATAGCAGCAGGAAAAAATCACCCCTGTCAGTCCGGACTTCCTTTGAAGAATAAACTATTCACCATTCTTCTAGGCAGTTCGTAAAAGGCGACCAATTGGCTAAACGTGTCACTGCCAACCTGACTACTAGATGGATGGATACCACCGCCTTACCTTAACTAGCGTTAGTGCTTGTCACTGTCGTGTTTTGGTTTGGAGGGTAGGGTAGCCGGTTAAATTTTGCATGTGCCATTACCAGCCTACCACACAGATGGCAACACACAATTATCATCTTTGGTGTCTACAGCGCTGGTGTATATTTCTATCAGAACTAGTGATGTGCTGGATATCCATACCTAAATCTGTATCCGCGAATATACGGGGCAGAAGAAAGATCCGTATCCGTATCCGTTACTCTTTAGACGGATCTTGAACGGATCTTTTATATTATTAGTTTCATTACATGTGCAAATCAAAGAGTGAAGTTCTATTAAATTCCACTTAAAATATTTTTGTTTCATAAAATTTGGCATGTGTAGCTTTTGCGTGATGGAGTAACAAACATCCAAACTTTCACATTTGTAATAAACTTAATTAACTTTGATTTTTTTTTCTATAATAACAATAGTAATAATTTATTTACTCATCACAAAAAACAATAATAATAATTTATTTACTCATCACAAAGTTAGTACAATTTCTAGTTATACAGGTTGCAAAACATGTACTGGACTAGTTTATTTTATATAAAATAATTTGTTACATTTTAAAACTTATTCCAACTTTGTGAGAGTCTGGAGCCTGAAAAGGTATATAAGAAAACCTGAGACTCAGTTCACCAGCGCTCTCCCACTGAAGAAATCAGAAATCAGAATGCTTTCTTGAGGTTGTGGATTTATTGAATGAAGAATTCTATCAAGGAAACTACAAGTTATCGTGTTTTCAAGTAGCAGAATTTATGATGTGAATCCCTTTAGTATCTTACTTAAAAATTGCAGCGCTAAATATTTATAAAAAACGATATAGCAAGAAATCTACCAAACGCATTTATTTCGAAATTAGGACGGTGGGGGCTTAATACAGATTATTCAGCATACCTACAATATTTCGCATTAAAAGGACATAGATTTAGCTGATTACCCTATAGAAACAACTAAGCCCATTATCCTTCATTTTACAGCTAAAATAAGCTTTAAATGGCGATGTTGTTGATTGTCCGTCTGTACATAAAGAATATCTATTCATTACGCGCACGAGTGCCCGCCATGTAACGGTTACGGTGTGTCGCCTCAAGGTTACAGAGATATAGTTTACCGAGAATTTAGATGTGGATGTCATATATCTGTAACGTAAACCAGATATTTGCCTGAAAAACCATTACGCTGCTTTCTTTGCAGGACAGACGGGATGGCTCGATTCCATCTCTCCAGTTTACGATTAATGGGTCTGAGATAAGTGAATTCCAATCGCTCTTCGTTATACTAATCTGTAATGATTATATTTTTTACTCATCATAGGATAGCAAACAATTATGGATCTCGAGATGGAAAGAGACAACCATCACTTATAGACACACAGAGATGTTAATGGTACAATGCTATCAGTTTGGCAAGAACTCCAAATGCATAAGTTTACCGTACTTTCTTACCTTTCATACCGAAATACAACAACGACTAGCACTGACGCTATTGCAGCAGAATTAGATGAAATGTTGATAACAAAACTTGGTAGAGACATCAGAGAACCTTATTATCTAGTTAGTAATCATGGTTTGAGACATATAAGTCTTTCCTCGCTTTTTACCAGATTATTAGCCCGAAGTCAGTTGATCTATTCTTCGAAAGGAGCCCGGACTAATACGGGAAAAATATGTAAAGTGAAGCAGATACACATACATATATATCTTCACGCCAGATCCCTTACGGTGTAGGTATAAAAAACCGAGAGCCATACATCACGTTTCCTCCCCATTAATTACGGTCTTAAAACAGATATTTGTTCTAAAATCCATCAAACAGCTTTCCTCGTGAGGCAGTCAGAGTAATCCCATTCAGTATCTTCAGTTTACTCAGATTTTTCGGTTAGAAATTCTGATTTACGCCTCCGAATCGATCTATAAGGATTGTCATTGCATTTGCCGTGATCATCAGTTTTACATCCTTATCGGAAGCACGGGTGGTAATACGTTAATAAAATACCAGTACGACTTTGCCAATATTTTTTCTCAGACAAAAACGTATATTTAACCCGTACCGTCATGGTCCTTGTCGAACAGACCAACAAATAGAGCACGCGATCGTCAAGATTCTTACTTAAGTTCGTTTTAAATTATTTCTGTCTGTTTCGATGATCCAATATCCAAATGAATAGCAGTTTTATCTTAGTCATCTTGCATCTTCATTTTTTTACTCAAAGCTTGTAATTTAAAGTTAGGGGGCGTCCACAAATTACGTCAGATGATTAAGAGGGAGAGGGGGTCGAGTCAAATCTCACCTAATCTTACGTAGGAGAGAGGGGGGGTCTCGGCAAATATCACGCAATTTTTTTTTGATTGAAACAAAAAAAAATATACTTGGTCCATTATCCAGATTGTACATGCTTAAGATTTAATCTTAAGCGTAATCGTAAAACGATTAAGATCATTCACTAATTCGTTCGAAAGAAAATGATTTGATCCATATATATACTTCGACATTATAGAGTCTAACTAGTCGTAAATAAAAGCACGAATCAATTTTTTTTCTTTTTACAATAACAATCAAACGCGTTTACATATTTAAGAAACCCACATTTTGAAAAATCTCACGTGAGATTTGGGGGTAGGGGAGGGGGTTGAATAAAAACTCACGACATCTCACCAGGGGAGGAGAGAGGTAGAGAAAATTTAAAAAAACACCTCACGTAATTTATGGACGCCCCCTTACCAGCTAAATGAAAACTCGAAGCTTATAACCTAAAATTTTTATAGGACTCAAAAAATTACTACAAAGTATCTTCATGCCCATATCCCTGAAAAGGTAGGCAGAGGTACAGCCAATGCACCCACGATTAGTCGATTAGTCGAAGATCCTTAGTCCCACAGTGTGATATATTGCAAGCCTATATACCCAGGCGCACACTTATCCAATCCCGGGCAACGTTGTTTTTATCAAAAAACTGAAAAAGACAAATTTTTGAATTTCCCGAACCGGGAATCGAACCCTGAACCTCATGTGATCAACACCGGCACTGGAACACTAGACCACAGAGACAATAAAAAAGTTACTACGAGTATTTACTATTAAAATGGTTTTTTACTTAACCTGACTCAATTTCATTTTTCTGACTCAAAACCTATTAATTGAGCTAGTGTTATTTTGGCGAATGCGGAAGTTTACGTAGTGTGGTAGTCAAACACCTACTTAATTGAATTTTTATGGTACCACCAGATCGGAAGTACCTTTTCGCGTGTTAAGGAACTGTATTAAATACTTTCAAGGAAAATTCATCACGCATTTAAATTTATATTGTTTATTATTTATTTCGTTTGCTAACTAATATTTCTGGTTAACACACGAATTTCAATTGATACACTTCCTGTTCTCTTATTGAGCTGATTATTTAAAAAAGTATCTTTACGCCCGTATCTCCGGAAGGGTAGGCAGAGGTAAAAAAATGAGCACCTACCATTAGCCGACGATACTTAGTCCCAGACAATGTGATAAGTAGCAAGCCTATTGCTAACTGGGTACTGATCCAAACCCGGTCAACGCTGTTTTTATCAGAAAATTGTTTTTCCCCGTGTTGGTCCCAGGCTCCTTTTAAGAATAAGCCAACTGCCGTTCTACCAGGCAGGTCGTAAAAGGCGACCGATTGGCTATACAAGTCATCATCGAGGCTACTAGGTAGTAGAGTTCTGCATTGTCTCGTCTGGTCTGATACCACGGCCTTACCTATTCCTGCTGCAATAGCGTCAGTGCTTACCACTGTCGTGTTCCAGGTTAGAGGGTAAGGAAGCCGGTAAACTTATGCATGTGACATTAGATCTCGCCACAAGACAGCAACGCACCATTAACATCTTTGGTGTCTATAGGCGATGGCTGATTCTTTCCATCAGGAGACCCATCTGCTTGTTTGTTATCTTATGATATAAAAAACACTTTTTTTTAATTCCCGACCAAGGAGTCGAACCAAGAACATCATATTTTGTTCAAAGCCGACACCGGACCACAATACTACAGAGGCGATTATTAATTATTTACATTTATTTAAATGCTTTTTAATATCATAAAATATCAAACAAACAGATGACTTTCCTGATGGAATGATAAGCTATCGCTATTAGACACCAAATATATTAACAACGTCGCCGTCCGTGTGGTGGGACGCTAACGTAATATGCATAAGTGGGACCGTAATGCAATATGCATAATATGACAAGTCGCAAGACTAAGGAAAGCCGCAAGGCCACGAAGAGCACGATGGAGTCTTCTCGACCTGGCAAGGACGAAAGCAGGGGGTGCGATGAGAAGGGCTTCACAATGGTGGAGAGAAGAAGGAAGAAGCCCGCCGCCTGCAACCATCGCGACACTGCGACATATGTACCCGAGCTGCTTCTGCGGAGTGAGGTCCCCGCAATGCCCTTGTACATATCTCGCCTGCACTGGCCCATGGATGTCAAGGACGTTGTGGACTACATCAGTAAGAAGACGTAACTCAACTTGAGGGTCGAGCATCTGCATTCTCGCCACAAGGTCAACTTTAGTTCTTTGTGGTGAGAGTACGGACGCATCTCCTGTCGACCTATGAGGTGGAGTCATTCTGGCCGAATGGTGTGGTCTACCGGAGGTTCCGAGGGAGACTCCGGAATGAAGCGTGCGTCACGTCGCCGTCTACACGTGACAAAGTGTAGTTTTAAGTATATTAAATAAATATGTATTTTAGTCTATAAAGTATTTATAATATGGGCATTGTTGCCTAAATTGAATGGTAAAATAAAAAAAAATAAGTCTACCGGCTACTCTACTCTCCAAAACGGATAACGAGAATAACAAGCATTAACGCTATCGCGGCAGGAACCAGGAATAGGTAAGGAGGTGGTATCAAATACCCGGGCGAGACAATGCAGAACTCTACCACTCGTACTACGTCACTTGTGTGTGTTTGAGTATATCTCCCCGTGTTGATACGGGCCTCCTTTGAAGAATCTACCATCAACCATTTTATCAGGCAGTTCGTAAAAGTTTGGCTATTATTGTCACTACCATTATGACTACTATTATGTCGACTAAATGACTGTCAAAAAAAAATGACTGTCACACATCGGTTAACAAATGTGTTTATTAAACTGTAATTTAACTGGGTTTTACATTAATCTTATATACTAGAAATTCACGTGTATGCTGCGTGATGAAATGTGATAACGATGGTCCGATAAGTGTGAGCGTGTTCTATCGTTACACGTTACAACTACTTTAAAATTATGATGTTTTGCAACGTCTCGCCCTGATTTTAATAACACCGCCTTACCTATTCCTGCCACAATATCGTCAATGCTTATCACTGTCATATTTTGGTTTAGAGAATGAGGTAGTCAGTACAATTATGCATATGGCATTGCTATTCCGCCACACGGATAACAACGCAACATTGACATACGCGGTGTCAATAGGCAATAGTTTCTTTTTGATCAGGAAAGCCATTTGCTTATGATATAAAAGACACCAAAGATGTTATTTGCCTCTGTGATCTAGTGGTGCGGTGTCGGACATGAGGTGCCGAGTTCGATTCCCGGGTCAGGCAATTCAAATGCGTTTTTTTTTCAGTTTTCTGACAAAAACAACGTTGCCCGAGATTGGTGAATTTGCCCGGCGATTTGGCGATAAGCTCACCACGTGTCACATTGTGGGAAGTATATTCGGCTAATCGTTCGTAGACTTTTTATACCTCTGCCTACCTCTTCAGGGATACGAGCGTCAAGATACTTTTTTTTACTAAAGATGTTATACCTCTTTTACACGCTTGACAAACCTCCACTCCAGTGTAAATGGGGTGTTTCTATTGTCTTGCCTGTGCTTGGGGACACTTGTCGCCGATCCGATCGGTGTCGATTTCTGAACATTGATCAAAGGAAGCTTGCATCAAGCGCTTGCGAATTGCGATGCATTTACACGTTGGCGCGTACATTGTGTCGCTGTTACGGTCTCTATGGGTTTTTTACATTCACCATCTTTTCTACCCAAATTTCACGCCTTAAATTTTGTTATAAACAGATTTTTTTAAATCTCGTTCTATAATACTGTTTTAAATAAAAATATGTCAAGCAAAACGCAATAGCCAACAACACTTCAACGTCTATCATGCTTGCCTGTTCGGAACACACTAACGCACTCGCGAGCGTGTAGTGACATCCAAGCTTTTGTAAAGGCTTGGAGCTTGTTGACGTTTAATAAGCCTCTGAAAGCGTGTAAATGTAGCATTAAAAGTGTATTCGCAACACGGACGATTCCGGTGTGCGGGGTGCGGGTACGGACCGGCGTCAAGCGGTCTGCTACGCACGTTTTACACCACGCGCCTCCACGAATCCAGACAAAGAACAAGCTACAGCCTCATACTCCACTTATTTCTTCGGCTACCGAGAATTTAAACCCACCAGTAACTCAATGTGTGTCTTTATACTAGCGCCTATGAAAATAAGTATACAGTCCACCACAGAGTAATCTTTTGATTTTAATGTAGGATTGTTGCTGTCCGTGTTGCGACACAGCAATGCCATATGTATAAGTCTACCAGCTACCTTATCCTTCAAACCGAAACACTTTTGCATTGTAAAAACTTCAGTTCTGGGACGAACAATAGATAGTTCTGTTTATTATCATTTGAATACGGAACACTAAAAATGGCTTAATTCAGTTGTATAGAAGGAAGTCCCACAATACACTACAGCCGTGACCAACTAACTGGTAATGAGTAATCGGGGACTGCAGAATTACGTCAACCAAAGCCGCCACTAGGAAAACACTTCGTTTCACAATCACTTGAGTGCTCAGTTATGTCTGTCAATGCATCTTTGTTACACCTTTGGCTAAATGCGATATACTTATCTTCGGCTCTTGGGAAAATTCCTTTTCAATATGTATTTATATTAAGTCGTATATGTATTCTCTCTTTAGCATAGAAAGCGTTGAAAAAAATAATTGAGAAATTATTTTGTTAATAAAATTAAAGATATTATGGTACTAGCTGACCCGCGCAGCTTCGCCCACGAAGATCGTAACATGTCGTCGATATATATTTTCCATGGAACATAGAACAAGGGGAAGTAAAGAGTGGGCGTGCCGCGTGCGCCACTATTATGCGCTTTTACTCTAAATTGCCTTAGTGATACTTACCATATCATTAGGAGATAGTCGTCGTGCGAAAATCTATTATACACTGAATTATGCCGTATTGTGCCATTCTTGAATGCAGAAGTGATAGTAGAATACAGATGATTAAAAATGGAGATATTTCATATCATTCGAAAGTACAATTTTCATTTTATTTTAATTAAATTCCTGATTTAATATAATCTCTAATGATATAATAGAAAGTCAAGCTAAAATCAGCCGTACACCATACATATAAAGTTCATTTTAGGTTGACCTAATTTTTCTAGAAAGATATACGTAATGACAGTCATTACGTATATCGTTCTAGAAATTTCTCTACTCAAATATGATTAACTGAAAACTACGGAAAAATCAATACTGCCATCTATTGTAGAATACCGAAACTATTAAGATCTTAAGTTTCACTATTGTACAAATAGATGAGTCTATTTTAAATAGACTACAAAAGGACGTAAATACTTTTTTTTTGTAGCAAAATAAAATTTATTGTAATGCAGTTTGGTATATTTTTAAATGTTCTGTTTGTGTGTTTCGGATTATTGTTGTTTAAAATGAAAACGACCAATGAAACAATGTTTGCATTAGTAGTTTATATGCAATAATGCTTATTTTATGTGTGAGTATGGCGATCGCGGTCCTGATACAAATGTTTGTACTTGCCAATTCCGCTTGTTCTATGTTCCATGATATTTTTACACAAGCTTTTATCTCCATTTTCATCCCCTTAGGGTTGATTTAAAAAAAAAATAAGCCTATGTTTGACCCCAGATCTTCAACTACCTCCGTACCCAATTTCATCGAAATAGGCTCAGCAGCTTAGCCGTGAAATCATATAGTATCGGGTGTGCATTTTAAAATGCTCATAATTGCCTTTCAATTCCTGTGTAATTAGCGAATATTTTAAATTGGACAACACCACATCGCGTCGAGTCAGTGGTCGCGGAGTCTTTGATACTGTAGCCACCTATGTGTCTGATATAATATTTTGGCTGACATTTTATATTTTGGCTAAACCACCTAGGGAGTAGCTTAGTTAAACGAATGTTCTAGAATGGTCACAATCGGCCGCATTGCGCTCTTGCGACTAGCTAATTACTTAGCGGCCTGTCGAAGTAAATATTGCGGACGGTAGCAAACATTTTAGAACGCTCGTTTATCTACTACTCGCTACTCACTAGATGATTCGCTAGGATCTAGGGCCAAGCAAGCCGCCTATCTGTGCGGACGTAGCTTCCCCGTGTTGATCCCGGGCTCTGTGAAGAATAGGCCAACTGCCGTTCTGCCGGTCGCAAGAAGCGAGCGATTGGGTATGCGAGACACTATCACCGTGGCTACTAGGTGATAGTATTTTGCATTGTCTCGTCCGGATCTGGTACCATCGCCTTAGCTATTCCTGCCACAATAGCGTCAGTGCTTGTCACTGTCGTGATCCGGTTTAAAGACTAAGGTAGCCGGTAAACTTAAATACATGTGGCATTAGATCTCCCCACAAGATAACAACGTACCATTAACATCTTTGATGTCTACAGGCGATGGTTGACTAGTTATATCAGGAAACCCATCTGCTTGTTTGCTATTTTATGATATAAAAAATAAAGCTATTTCAAAAGTAAGTTAGTTTACTAAAAACAACTTAATTTTAAAATTTGAAAAGCTGTAAGTTTTGAAAATTAGATTCAATTTGTCTCTTGAAACGGCATCCGACGTAGTTTTTTTAGTACTAAAATATCGTAGTATAGGAAAAAATGATTGGTTCAAAAATTTCGAAGTTATGTCAAAAAACACTTTTTCGAAATTTTTCGTCAACGATTACTCTTAAACGGATAAACCGATTGTAATGCAATATATGCATTATTCGTAGTTTTTTAGAAATAGAGCTGATCAGAATACTGTTTCGTCAACATTTTTTGGGGGTTTTCCAACATTTCTTGAAATCTCCTGGGCTGAATTGGTTCAAATTTTCACTAAGTCTAAGTTGAGCGTAATCCAATCGAATGTCATCAACCGCGTTTCATCAATCCAGCCATTCAAAAGTTATGTTTACATACACACATACAATACATACTGACAAACACATATACTGACATCATCATGGAAATAGTTGGAAAAAGTTCCTAGGATCTCAAAACGTGAAGATCTGGTGAAAACTTGATTGTCATAAATCATGGCAAAAAAAAATAAGATAAAAATATTTTTCTGCTAATATAAACTAATCTGACCTATTTAGAAACTCTCCTTATCTCTTTTCATCAAGAAAACGAAATGCTCGTTAGCTATCCAACTAAAATAAAATAAAAAATAAGATAAAAATATTTTTCTGCTAATATAATATAATCTGAGCTATTTAAAGACTCTACTTATCTCTTTTAACTAGGAAAACGATCTGCTCGTTAGCTATCCTACTAAAATAAATAAAAATATAAGATAAGAATATTTTCCTTCTGCTATAAACTAATCTGAGTTAGGTCAATCATTTTCAATGAATTGCCGAATAATAACCACACTAGTTAGGCTATTGTGTGCTAATTAAACTCTCATATACATTCTAACTAATTTATCAAAATATAGTTTTTTTTTTTATATTATAAGATAGCAAACAAGCAGATGGGTCTCCCGATGGAAAGAGTCAACCATCGCCTATAGACACCAAAGATGTTAATGGTGCGTTGCTATCTTGTGGCGAGGTCTAATGCCACATGCATAAGTTTACCGGCTACCTTATCCTCCAAACCGGAACACGACAGCGACAAGCACTGACTGACGTTGCGGCAGGAATAGGTAAGGCGGTGGTACCAGACCCGGGCGAGACAATGCAGAACTCTACCACCTAGTAGCCACGATGTTAGTGACTCGATAGCCAATCGGTCGCCTTTTACGACCTGCCTGGCAGAACGGCAGTTGGCCTATTCTTCAAAGGAGGCCGGGACCAACACGGCGAAGTAGTAAGTAAGTAGGAACATATCATTGTACTTAGCTAAAACAACGTTATCTGTATAAATTAATACGTGAAGGAAAAACTTTGTGACTCTTTTTGAGACAATTACGCAAATGCTGGAGTATGAAATTTGGCACCGTTAAAGTTCACATTACGTGTAACTGCAAAAAAAATTTTTTTACGGCTAAGTCTGTTATCAAACTTAAAAGAAATTTTTTGTTTAGTTTCAGGTCGAATTTCAACCAGGGGGTGATCGCTGGATAAAAAAAATAATTATTACATAAAAACTAGGTAACCCAGGATAAATTGTTCCGTCACATAAATTATTTGTAGTTAATGTTTTGCTGAGGCTGGGGTTAATAGAAAGGGGAGGAAGTGTGAAATATTAAGATTATAGTTAATTTCTTATAACATATTAAAAATAGCACAAAAATCTACAAAAATGTTTTTTTTTTCGCCAAATAGGGTCTGTAGGATAGAGATGATAGTTGCTGATAGATGCTGATGCTGATGGGGTATAAAATGATAACCCCAGTTGATGATTAATAAGGTTCTGATATAACTGATATAATACTGATATATGACAGTCTGAAAGGCGAGTGATGAGCTGATGATATATAAATATTTCACGGGACAAATTACACATACTGATCTAATCCCAATGTAAGCAAATTATTTGCTTGTGTTATGGGTGTTAGTC
Organism: Apodemia mormo; assembly: GCA_036924255.1. Classification (NCBI taxonomy): domain Eukaryota; kingdom Metazoa; phylum Arthropoda; class Insecta; order Lepidoptera; family Riodinidae; genus Apodemia; species Apodemia mormo. Next base: position 40,225,130 of record JAUPFN010000009.1, on the reverse strand, counting down.
TATACTAATACATAGAAATACATATATAAATACTAGAATATATTTAACAAACCCCCAAACCCGGAAATACAAACATTTATGCTCATCACACAAATGCTTGTCCCCGTCGGGGATCGAACCCGAGCCCCGTCAATTGCGTAGTCAAGGTCTCTAACCACTTGAACAACGGGGCGCGGCGGTCTAATATGATATACAGGAGGAAAATAAAACCCGATCGACTGCTTATTGTTCACTGCTTTACTGTGATACATATACTAATATTTATCTGATACAAAATGATGACTAACACGAAGGTGCGAGTGAAATGACACTTACCTGTACAGGGACAGCCTAATCACCTTAATTAGCTGGCGGTATGAAATATACTTTATACTACACCTATTCGGAAAGCACATTAGTTCTTACTTGAAAAACGAGAAGAAAGTACCTAATTCCAAGTGAACTAATATGCGGGCGGCAAAAATGTATGGGATTTCTCCCCTCTTTTAACTTTTTAAAATTCATAAGTTTGTATCTCGAAGCACACAAAAATGTTACTGGCCACTAGCGTTTACTAAGGAAACTTGGCAGTATGTGCTTTATTTCATTTGCCTCCTCAATATTAAAAAAAAACGATTGTACGCGCGAATTTTCTTTTTTATTGTATCTTCTTCTTACATTCTGATGTTGTACTACAACAAACTACTATTGTTCACCAAGGCGAGAAAATGACCGATACCTTACGAGAGTGTAGTTTGAGGCCCAAAGCGCAGCTGAGGGCCTCAATACACTCAAGTTAGGTATCGCATTTTCTCCCGAGTGATACATACTGCTTTATACTACACCAATGAGGAAAATAAAAACATTTTAGTAAAATTTATATTAAAATTATTACAATTATTGAAACTCCATAAATTCTTCATATGTTTTGTTGTACTTATGCTTGGACTTTTCTGGCAAAAGGTTTAAAATGACTGTTTGAGCAGCTTCTTTTAATTTAGGCGGCGTAAATAAATCTTCATTCTCGCTACTAGACATAGACGTCAGAACAGAATGTAAGAAGAAGATACAATAAAAATTAAAAAAGATTAAAAGAAAATTCGCGCGTACAATCGTTTTTTTTTTAATATTGAGGAGGCAAATGAAATAAAGCACATACTGCCAAGTTTCCTTAGTAAATGCTAGTGGCCAGTAACATTTTGATGTGCTTCGAGATACAAACTTATGAATTTTGAAAAGTTAAAGGAGGGGAGAAAATTACTTTCTCCCCAAGGGGAGAAAGTAAATCCCATACATTTTTGCCGCCCTCATATTGGTTCGCTTGGAATTAGGTACTTTCTTCTCGTTTTTCAAGTAAGAACTAAGGTGCTTTCCGAATAGATGTAGTATAAACTACTATTACGACTTATTCTCATAGCTATACAAAAATAATTCATTGAAATCAGTGGAATCGTTTTTTAGAAGTACGAACACAGTTTTGCAGAAATGTGACACGAGATTTATATATTGAGATTTATCAGTCCGTGTTGATTTGGGGCCCTTATAAAGAGTCTGCCATTATGCCTTTATGTAAGGTTCTGTTTCTAGGCGGTAGAGTTCTGCATTGTCTTACTCGGCTCTGGTACCACCGCCTAACCTGTCCCTGCTGCAATGACGTCAGTACTTGTCACTGTCGTGTTTCGATTTGGAGGGTAAAGTAGCCGGTAAACTTATACATATGGCATTAGACCTCGCCACAAGATAGCAACGCACCATTAACATCTTTGGTTTCTATAAGTGATGGTTGCCTCTTTCCATCAGGAGACCCATCTGCTTGTTTGCTACCTATAATATAAAAAATATATATCATAAGACAGAAACCAATCATTAGATCTTCTGATGGAAAAAGACAACCATCGCTATATACACCAAAGATGTCAGTGTTGATTATATAATGTTTTTCATTTCAATGGCGAGAATAAAATCTACTGATAAAAAAAATGTAAAAAAATATCAATATGCAAACGCTGAAGCGCATCAGATTAAGATATGGTGGGTTAATTGCGAGCTGAAATTTAGAAAATCTGTCGATTTCAATGTAGCATAAGGGAGTGGGAGTCGTGAAGTTGCAAAGAAAACATTGTCTTGAAATTCTCGAGCGCGTCTGAATTTTATTTTGTTGGAAATTATATAATATAACAAAAAAAACAATTTTCGCAACCGAAGTTTTCGCCGTGTTGGTCCCGGCCTCCTTTGTAGAATAGGCCAACTGCCGTTCTGCCAGGCAGGTCGTAAAAGGCGACCGATTGGCTATCGAGTCACTACCATCGTGGCTACTAGGTGGTAGAGTTCTGCATTGTCTCGCCCGGGTCTGGTACCACCGCCTTACCTATTCCTGCCGCAATAGCGTCAGCGCTTGTCGCTGTCGTGTTCCGGTTTGGAGGGTAAGGTAGCCGGTAAACCTATGCATGTGGCATTAGACCTCGCCACAAGATAGCAACGCACCATTAACATCTTTGGTGTCTATAGGCGATGGTTGACTCTTTCCATCAGGAGACCCATCGGCTTGTTTGCTATCTTATAATATATAAAAAAAAAAAAAAAAGTTATTGGATTTTTATTTGTTATTGCCCAAAATGCCCCCCTCTATATAAAGAGCTTTATGTTTGGTGGAGAGTATCAGCTGTATACGAGGTCCCATCTATGTTAATCTGACGCGCTCGAATCAATTACAAAATCCCCCTTGGGCTTTTGTTTGTTTGATTTGATTTACTAAAAGGTTAAATAAAAAAAATGCTAGATCAATATATTTATTTCCTTAACAAATGTTCACAGGAGGCCATGTTTAGAAAAATTGTTGAGGAACTCCGAATTCTCCATTTCAAGCTTCTGTTCTTCTGTACAGTATTCTAAAAACAAAACAATAGCAAAGGTTATTAATAAAAAATAAGGTAAATTAAATAATTATATTCTACTTTGACTAGTTCAACCATGTGTGAAAGCGATCAACTGTTTTTCATACACAAAATTTGATAACGCAGCATAACTGCAGCAATCGACTTCGCATTTTCCATATGTTCAGAACCTTATGTCAGATATTTAACAAATTAAAATGGGGCCACACGGCGAGTATGTCCTCTCGAACAAAGAAAGCAATTTTCAAAATCGGTTCAAAAATAACCAAGTTCTGAGGTAACAAACATAAAAAAACATCCAAACGAATTGAGAACCTCTTTTATTTTGAAAGTAGGTTGATAAATATACTACCTCGTTGGTCTACCTAGAGGTTAGCTTGTTAGGCATAGGTTTGATTCTTGCGTTAGGAAAAATGTTATCGTTTCGTTTTATACATAAAAAAAGAGCACCCAAACAATTTGGTCAAGTTTTTTTATCCCATAAGATAGCAAACAAACACATCACATAGCTCTCCTGATGAGAAAATATGAATGATACTTTGCTATCCTTGGGGCCTTACCCTTTTCCCTTAAAACCACATACATAATTTTACCAGCTACCTTACCTTCCAAACCGGAATACGACTGCGACAAGCACGGACACGATTGCGGCAGGAAAACATAAAGCGGTGGTACGAAACCCGGACGATAAATGCAGAACTCTGCCATCTAGTAGCCACGACTGTAGTAACTCGCATAGCCAATTGTTCGCCTCCTACGAACTGCCAGACAAAACGGCAGTTGGATTCTTGTTCAAAGGGAGCCCGGACCAACACGGGGTAAAAGCATATCAGTCAGTCAGTCAGAACCGATTTGGCTAATTTTGGTTTTGAATTAATTGTAGAAGTCCAGGGAAGGTTTAAAAGGTGAGAAAATATAGAAAAAAAAATAAGAGTAGTTAAAAAGGCAGAATAACGTTTGCCGCGTCATATAGTAAGTATATAAAATAGAGAAAAAAGACAAGCCCACTGAGTTTCTTCCGCTGGATCTTCTCAGTGTGTGGCCGCGTTCCGATCCGGTAGTAATTCTCAAAAAGCGATACAATGTTTTAAATGTAATATTATAAAATGATAATTTTTAAATATTGGCACACCATATAATGGTAGAATATGTTGGTCATTTAATTAATTTTTAATAACTTGTAACACCCATATTTTTTCAAATAAATATTTTCTGTCTTTCTTCTTTCTTTTATTCTCAAAATCCTAGGTCTAGATTAACTTCTATCTATAAAATATCTATGTAATACTCAAAGATTTCTAACTTCTAATAACTAACGTATTAGACAAGGCATGTGTCACGCCACTTGTGTTCCAATAAAGTGCAGTCTATGGACTGCACCTATATCCGAGCTCGTTGATGAAAAAGCTTAAGTGCCATAAAATTCACGGTGGTTACGACCATTCACAGTGGTCGCAAATATACATTATATGCAATTATACGCTCTAGCGCTGTATATCACACGGTAGCAAGCAAGCAGATAAGCCGGATCTTCTCAGTGTGTGGCCGCGTTTCCGATCCGGTAGTAACTCAAAAAATGTTGACTCGTCAAAAGTGCCTGTAAAGGATAATTTGAATAAAAATGTTTTGACTTTGACTTTGACTTTGACTTGTGATGGAAAGAGTCAATCATCGCCTATAGATATCAAAGATGTTAATGGTGCGTTGCTATCTTGTGGCGAGGTCTAAAGCCACATAGCATAAGTTTACCGGCTACCTTACCCTCCAGACCGGAACACGAAAGTGACACGCACTGACGCTATTGCGGCAGGAATAGGTAAGGCGGTGGTACCAGACCTGGGCGATACAATGCTGTTTAATTTCGACTTTGGATGGATGATTTGTTATTATTTCAGCGCTGCAACAAGTGTTAACAAAATAGAACACGGCCTTTACTCATACTTTGCATTGCTGCTCTTGTACGTAATACATTAAACTCTGGCAATACTAACGAATAGTGCTAGGCTCCCATCCAATGTACTCCCCAGTACGTTCGTTTTCTTCCTTCAACCAATCATGAAGAGGCTTGAAATACTCCAGCACTCCACTGGCATCCATATTGCGCTGGCCAGTCAAAGCTTCCATCGCGTCTGGCCACGGCTTAGAGGAGCCCATTTTGAGCATATTACTGTAAACAAAGGATTTTTAATTTTTTTACAGAAATAATTTTTATACCATCTTACATTCGTACGTAACATATTAATACGTAAAACAAAACACTGTAAACATATTTTGTAAAAAAAAAGTTTTATTGCAAGCTTCTTAACTTTCTAGCTCTTAGTGCATTTAAACGTTATTTTCATTCATTCACTTTGAAACGTTGAATTCAACTAAATCTTAGCACATTTATCAAGGACTGAAATTACAATTTATTTATTGGATCATCAATGTTAGCATATTTTTAATTTTTACGAAAAGCGAAAATTTCTTTAAATTGTGTTAAATTAGACAAATATTTTTTAAAAACAAAAATTATGGGTAAAATTATTCGAAAAATATTAGAGACAGAAAATGTTGTATTTGTTTATTATCAATTTATAAATTCTATACGTTGACCTAAGTTAGGTGGTGTTTCATTTGTAGAGCCTGAACATAGACTGAAAAATAGTTATGATATGTCATTAATTAATGAAATTTTTACCCCAAAGCGTTGCCTGCTGCGGTGCTATTGTAAATGTCGCAGTTGGAGAGCAACTTGCTGTCATCTCCAGGTGCATACTCTTCAGCCAACTGACAAAGCGAACGATGGAATTGAAACTGAATTATGTACGAAATGTAGTATCTGAAAACAAGAAAGTTATTTAAAGAAAAAGAATGAAAATATCTTCACACAGAAGTAGGTATACAGAAACTAAACTAAGTAACCAAGCTAAAGTGTCTTTTATACCATAAGATACGGCTCTTCTATTAAAAAAATATAACTATCGTCTACAGACCATTCTATTATACTAGTTATTACGTTATGCTTCATACCGGAAGTTTACACTGAAAACCATGGACGCTATTTCGGAAACTATAGATGAGTATGTAGTAGTAGATGGTAGCAAACCCAAGCGAAACAATATGGCAAATATTCCAAAGGTGCTTGAAAAGGCTATCCAAAAACAGTTACCTCATATATTCAACATCAGCTGAAACGTGATATTTGGCTGCAGGATCGAAGTCCTCCTCAGTTCTGGTTGTCGGTGGCTCAATTCCCTGGAACAACTCCCTGAGCTTCCAGAAGTGGCAGTTATAGTTCTCTGGAGTTGTTGTTCCTCTAAATACGCTGTATCTGTACAAGTCCAGAAGATATGCAAATGGCAGGAATACAATCTTCTGTAAGCCCTGTCAATGAAACACTTTGTTTATTATTTACTTCCAGATCAGATTGAAGTCGCCTTAATGGACTAAGGATACCAGTTTCAAAATAGATGCATGAAGCCATGGTTTTTTTTATTTATTTTATAACAATAATGTACAGAGTTTCTTATAATTTATATTATGTGCCAAACTTTAGGTCAGTTTGTTACATATAAATTTTTAAGTGTATTAATTGTGTGTATTGAATATAATAGAAATCTACCCAACTGATGACTAATTGAGTATTAAAAATTTAAACATACTAACATGAGACGATACAATACACAGAAAATATAACAAATAGAAGAAGTAAGTAGGCGGAGCAAACGTAGTACTAACTAAGCGCAGCACCGCGTATATAAGTTGACGCCCCCGTCTAAGACGTCGCTATCTACGATTTTGCTTAGAAAATAAAAACAAACATGTCATATTACGCAGTTTTGGAGTGCAAAAACGATAGCCTGGTCAAAAATGTATCCAAAAGAGGCTTATCGTATCATCGTAAGACATATTTTATTTTAAACAATATGAGCATAACTAGAAAAAAGATTTAATGGAAGTCAACTTTAACTTATTACTGGACCTTATCATAAATTAAAAAAAAGTATCTTCACGCCGATATCCCCGAAGGGGTAGGCAGAGGTACAACAAGTGCACCCACGATTAGCCGAAGATACTTGGTCCTACAAATGTGATAGGTGGCAAGCCTATCGCCAACCGGGCACTTTCCAATCCCGGGCAACTTTGTGTTTCTCAGAAAACTGAAAAAACACTTTTTTTTAAAGTGCCCGACCCGGGAATAGAACCCGGGACCTCATGTGGTCAACGCCAATGCTGGACCACTAGACCACAGAGGCGACCAGGAGGCCTAAGGTTGAAATTAGTAAGTTGGAAAGACGAATCACTTGCATTGTTTCAATGTGTTAAAAATATGACAATATCACGTTTGTGTGCAAACGTGTAGCGGCAGTTTCCCTATATGAGCTCCGGCTATGGGTCTTCTACTTGATATTTGTTCTGTGATTCCATACCATTTTTTTATTCAATAGCATAGTAATAGGATATAAGCAAACGATTTTCGTGATGAAAAGCGTTTACAATACATATAAGCATTAATTATATAAGTATATGTATATACATTTGATAGACATATTACCAAAGAATAATTTTAAGCTTACCATTTTATAGAGTTGGTTAATGTTAGATTCCAAATCATCAGGGCCGTCTTCTAAAAGACCCATTTTTCGGAGATGCTTCGGCGTAGAAACTGACAAAGACATAACATCACCGACAGCTTCATGAAAACCTGGTTATAGAAAAAGTTGTATTTGTATGAATAGTAAAATTTAAAAATTGCCTGCCTTTAATAATATCTTACGTGGCTAATTTATACATGTTGGTCGCGTATTGGTCCCGGCCTCCTTTGTAGAATAGGCCAACTGCCGTTCTGCCAGGCAGGTCGTAAAAGGCGACCTACTGGCTATTGAGTCACTACCATCGTGGCTACTAGGTGGTAGAGTTCTGCATTGTCTCGCCCGGGTCTGGTACCACCGCCTTACCTATTCCTGCCGCAATAGCTGACGCTATTGCGGCAGGAATAGGTAAGGCGGTAAGTACTGACGTGCTTGTCGCTGTCGTGTTCCGGTTTGGAGGGTAAGGTAGCCGGTAAACTTATGCATGTGGCATTAGACCTCGCCACAAGATAGCAACGCATCATTAACATCTTTGGTGTCTATAGGCGATGGTTGACTCTTTCCATCAGGAGACCCATCTGCTTGTTTGCTATCTTATGATATAAAAAAAAAAACATTCTCCCAGTTATGTTATAAAAAACAAAACTTTTTGTAATTATAATCGGAGAATATAATTGCAAAAATTGCATCGGAGAAATATTCAATATTTTGCAAAGCAAAATTGCAAAGGTTAAATATGTATATCAGGAACAACGTCGGCCCAAAAACACTGCCTTGTGAGTTGTGGCATTCCACAGGTTACTTCACATTGTTCACGGATATAATCTCCTCCTTTGACACAATGTTTACGGTCACTAAGTTACTCTTTTTCGGTGAAAAAAACTATTTGTATTCAAAAAATAAGTAGCAGATGGCTATTTCGATGGAAAGAGAAAATCACCGCTAACAGACACCAAAATTTTAATGGTGTCATAATACCACATAAATGAGTTTACCGAATACCTTACCCTCACAGTGACAAGCACACACTATTGCGGTAGGAATAGGTAAATCGGTGGTACCTGACCCGGGCGAGACGTTACAGAACTCTACCATGTAGTTGCCAAGATGGTACGAACTGCCTAGCAGAATGCCTTAACGATTACCTAACGGTATTACTTCCCTTGATGGATCAGGTGCCCATACTATTGACAAAAAAGACATATGTCTAAACGAATAACACACTTAGCTTACAGCCCTACTTTTTACCTGGATTAGCTCCTTCTCTGTACACAACTGGCTGATCTTTGTATTGTAAATAGTACTGAATGTGCCCCATTTCGTGGTGGGTGGTTTTGAAAAATGCACTGGTTATTGTAGTACATTGCTTTATTCTGAAATATATAATATACCTGGATTAGCGCCCTCTCTGTATACCACTGGTTGGTCCTTGTATTGTAGGTAGTATTGTATGTGGCCCATTTCGTGATGGGTGGTTAGGAAGAATTCACCAGTTATAGTTGTGCATTGTTTGATTCTGAAATTTTGTATAAATATTTTACGATAGATAAGTAACTTTAAATATCGTATAATACAAATAATATCATTTTCTCTACAAAAAGTAATTTGAATCAATGTTTTATAATACAAAGTATATAACATTTCACTACATCGCCGTGTTGGTCCCGGCCTCCTTTGTAGAATAGGCCAACTGCCCTTCTGCCAGGCAGGTCGTAAAAGGCGACCGATTGGCTATCGAGTCACTACCATCGTGGCTACTAGGTGGTAGAGTTCTGCATTGTCTCGCCCGGGTCTGGTACCACCGCCTTACCTATTCCTGCCGCAATAGCGTCAGTGCTTGTTGCTGTCGTGTTCCGGTTTGGAAGGTAAGGTAGCCGGTAAACTTATGCATGTGGCATTATACCTCGCCACAAGATAGCAACGCACCATTAACATCTTTGGTGTCTATAGGCGATGGTTGACTCTTTCCATCAGGAGACCCATCTGCTTGTTTGCTATCTTATGACATAAAAAAAAAAAAAAAAGGTTGTCTAAGTTGGGACTGTATAAAATCAATTTGAATTTTTAGATAAAATTTCAAAGTTTGTATATGTTGTTATTATAATGATAACCTACGAATCTTACAGTCCACCTTCTTTTAAAATTTTGCTATCTAGGCAATAAAAAAGTAGTTATGACATACTTATACATACACTTAATACGTGATTTGAATAATATATGAATTAAATATTTTTATTTTTATGTCAATTGTTAATTTATATTTAGTTTACTTTGAACACTGAATATCGTCCACATTAAATAAAACTCCATGTTAACTTGAATTTATATTTTATTATTTTATTAAAAGCACTTGTACTGATTTACTTGGTTAATCTAGTTAACCCAGTAAAATTACAGTACAAGTGCTTTAAATACAATATAAATTCAAGTACGTTAAGTTTATTTGACGAAATAATGTTTTGTTGATTCGAACATGTAGAACGGATTAAAGGTTAACGAATAAACCCACTTGATTATTTCCATAACTAGGAGAGAATTCTTTGATATGGAGCGTTCACACATTTGATTATAGATACAGAAGAAAAAGAAAATGGAAAATAACAACACATGCAAGTTTACCTGCTACCTTAACCACCAATACAGAACACAACAGCGACAAGAACTAACATAATAAGAATAATTCGGTGGTCCTGGTATAGAGAAACATTGCGAGATCTTAGAAGTCACAATGTTAGTGATTTGTTCGAACAATTATTCGGCTATTAAGAACTGCGTGACTGGGATGCACATATTTTTTGAAATGAAAAAGTCCAAAAAGGAAAAAAACTGTTAATCCAGAAGACATTGGTGTGTGAGTGCCTAAACTGTTCCAACTCAATTTTTTCTCAACACGATTCTATTCAAATAGTCCTACTGGTAATATAAATACCTACATGTGGCCAGGAAGGAACTCGCTGCCATCCTATTAAAATTGAAATTTTTCAAACATAAGCCCTATTTCAATTCAAAAATGTGTTTTTTCAGTTTTCTGATAAAAACAACGTTGCCTGGGATTGTAAAGTGCCCAGTTGGCGATAGGCTGGCCACCTATCACATTGTGGGACCAAGTATCTTCGGCTAATCGTGGGTGCACTTGTTGTACCTCTGCTACCCTTTCGGAGATACGGGCGTGAAGATACTTTTATAAGCCCTATTTTTCTGAAAAAACTAATTTACGAGTACACAAAAAGCACCATAATAGAGTTCCGCTAGGTATCGCCCATGTTTAATACCACCGCCTTACGTATTCTGCCGCAATAGCAACAATTCTTGTCAATATCGTGTTTCAGTTTTGAGGGTTTAGTAGCCGGTAGACTTATGGAAGTCGTATTACCATACCGCCTCAAGGATAGCAACGCATCATTAAAATCTTTGCTGTCTATAGGTGATGAAAACTCTTGAGAGCTATCTGCTTGTTTACCATAGAATTATATTAAAAAAATACAATCGTTAGCTGTCGAAATAAAAAAGTTAACATTTTAGTTTTAATGCGAGGGATGTCAAATAAATATAGAATTTTGCTAAGTCTGTTGTGTAGTGGACGTGAAACTGGGCCTTTACTTTATTGTATTAATTTTTTAGGTACATACCTAAAGTCTTCACCATCAAAGAAGTCCCACGCTGACGCATGACATACCATATCCCGGCCGTCATTGGGTTTCTCAATGATTGATCTTTCCCAAAATAAGTCTGGCATGGCGCTCAAATTGAGGGACGTGAAAAATTCTTCTGCCTTTTTAAACATTTTCAGAGCTGTGTAGTTCTAGAAGGAACCAAAAATAGTTATTTTGAAAATTAAAACAAATTTACACTGGATCACAATTTTACTATGTTTGATGGATGTCTCTTTTTACCAGGAAAGCCATTTACTTGTTTGCTAACTTATAAAAAAAGTCAGGTGTCTACTTCGTCTTGCCCGGAAAGTATTTTTGTTACAATTGTTTTACATATTCCTATCGCCATGGTGCCAGTCCATGTTAGTATTGTGCTTCGGTTTGCAGGTTCAGATAGCCGGTAACTATATGAATGTAACCCTCGCCACACATAAAAAAACTCATCACTAACATCTTCGGTGTCACTGGTACGGGGCAATATAAAGTGAATATATTTATAAATTTCTTTATATCATGAGATAACAAACAAGCAGATGGGTCTCCTGATGGAAAGAGTAAACCATCGCCTATAGACACCAAAGGTGTTAATGGTGCGTTGCTATCTAGTGGCGAGGTCTAATGCCAAATGCATAAGTTTACCGGCTACCTTACCCTCCAAACCGGAACACGACAGTGACAAGCACTGACGCTATTGTGGCAGGAATTGGTAAGGCGGTGGTACCAGACCCGGGAGAGACAATGCAGAACTCTACCACCTAGTAGCCACGATGGTAGCGACTCGTATAGCCAATCAGTCGACTTTTACGATCTGCCTGGCAGAATGGCAGTTGACTTATTCTTCAAAGCAGCTCGGGACCAACACGGGGGATTACTATTAAATTAGTCTACTAGCGATCGTATGTGGCCGAAATTCTACCATACATAAACAATAAAATCTCTTTAAAGTTTCACAACAAACTTTAGTCGTAAAGAAAACCATGGAACTATTATGCTATAATTCATCCGAGAAGAAAAAAGTGTACATCCATACCTACTAATATTATAATAAGTGTATGTGTGTATTTATTTGTCCGTCTTTCACGACAAACCGAGCGACGAATTTACATGATTTTTAAGTGGAGATAGTTGATAGGATGAAGAGTGCCATAGGCTACCTTCAAACCCCCCACTTTCCTAAAATAGGGGGTTAACATTTGTATAAAGCACTCCGCATTTTTCAAGGTAGGCTAAAACTTGGTATGCGGGTTACATGTGACTAACAAAAAAATCGTGCGTCACGTTTTTTGGAAATCTGCCCCCAACCACTTAAAAGAAGGGGTAAAATTTTATATAATCAATTTAACGCGAGCAAAGCCGCGGGCAAAAGCTAGTTTGTGTATAATATCTCATGAACGTCGCATAAACTTGTGTGTGTCTGTAATGTTTATTTTTATTAATTTAATGTGTTTCTTATGCTTAAACTTAACAAATTTAAGTTTCTGCGGTCCTCCGTAATGTTAAATCTAATCCAAATCTTTAACTTCGCCGTAAAAAACGTCTCAAAAAGAAGTACAAAGTTTTTGATTCACGTATTAATATTTAGATTATCACCAATCATTATTGCCTTTGTTACATTTTTCGACATTCGGGTTCCTAATACTGATGTGAAAGACAGACTGGGTTTCCATGTTGTAAAAACAAGAAAGGATATGTTACTTTTGATGAAAGAATGCCAGATGAACGACTAACATAATTATACTATATCCAATGCGTATATGAATGGATGTTGAAAGGGTCATGATATTATGTTAACGAGTTTTCAGAAGTGCTCTCGTAAATGCTTGTGTTCTTATATTTTTTATGCTTTCGTAAACTTCGCCCTCTCTTCATACATACAGGTTGTTTCGACGAATAGAATTCGTCCCCGTAGTTGGAAAATTAAATAACTCCGATTTTGTAGTGCTAAGATAAACGCGATTTAGTATTTTTTTTTTCATTAATATACATTTGTCAAAAAATGTGAGACAATTTTACTGTAGGTAATGTTATTTTTTGTGGACCTGATTATCTTTAACAAACTGAACTCTATCTTTTCCTATAACTAAATAACACATTAAAAATCAAGTCAATATCGCCAAAATCGGACTTATTTAATTTTTCCACTACGAGGACGAATTATAAATGTGGAAGAGGCAAGACAAATCTTACTGAACCGTTATGTATGGCACGCAGTTCTTTTTGCCTACCTATTTGACGTAAGGATAGTATATATAACTGTTACCCCCCTCGTGACTACTAGGAGATAAAGTGCTGCAACTTCTCGCCTGTGTAATTGGTACCACTGCCTTACCTATTCCTGTCGCAACAACGCCAATATTGTGCACCAGTTTGGAGGATATGATAGTCGGTAGGCTTATGTATATGGCATTGCCATCCAACCACAATGATATAATGATGGTTTCTTTTACCATCCGGAAATCCATCAACTTGTTTGTTATCTAATGATATAAAAAGACATAATTTACCTGGCTAATTAGTGCTGCCGTAACGTCCACATCTGGCTTGTCCGGGTACGGCCTAGTGAATTTCTCCACATTGTCCCAAGTCTGAGCCCAAATGTTACCTGTAAAGTAAAATGTTCTTGACCTTGAACAATACCTGTTTGACAGAAAGGAAAAGCATATATGTGCTATACTTTCGATCGTCGGCACTTGGTAAAATTCTATTGTTAAGACACAATTAACTATGCACTTGTACTTTAATTTTCCTACACAAATTATATATTTTTGGTATATTACTCAACCGATTTCACTTTTTAAGCATCTTCAGGATGTAATATACTTAAGTTAAGTAGATGTAAATATACTTAACTTAGACACAATTAGCAATGCACTTGTGCTCTAATTTTCCTTCACAACATATATATTTTTGGTATATTACTCAACCGATTTCACTTTTTAAGCATCTTCACGATGTAATATACTTAAGTAGATGTAAATATACCTAACTCAGACACAATTAACAATGCACTTGTGCACTAATTTTCCTTCACAACATATATATTTTTGGTATATTACTCAACCGATTTCACTTTTTAAGCATCTTCACGATGTAATATACTTAAGCAGATGTAATATACTTAACTTAGACACAATTAACAATGCCCTTGTACTTTAATTTTCCTTCACAACATATATATTTTTGGTATATTACTCAACCGATTTCACTTTTTAAGCATCTTCACGATGTAATATACTTAACTTAGACACAATTAACAATGCACTTGTGCTCTAATTTTCCTTCACAACATATATATATTTGGTATATTACTCAACCGATTTCACTTTTTAAGCATCTTCACGATGTAATATACTTAAGTAGATGTAATATACTTAACTTAGACACAATTAACAATGCACTTGTACTTTAATTTTCCTTCACAACATATATATTTTTGATATATTACTCAACCGATTTCACTTTTAAGCATCTTCAGGATGTACTTAAGTTAAGTACATAGTATATACTTAAGTTAAGTAGATGTAATATACTTAACTTAGACACAATTAACTATGCACTTGTGCTTTAATTTTCCTTCACAACATATATATTTTTAGTATCTTAATCAACCAGTTTCACTTTTTAAGGATGTAATATACTTAAGTAACATAAATATTAGAACATTTTCAGAATGTAATATACTTAAGTAAATTAAATATTAGTGCTGAATATGTGTAAGTGTACGAAATATATTTCTTACCTAATAGATGAGCAGGAATAGGTCCTTTAGCAGACACAACATCCTCGCCATACTTCAGCCTCAAGTGACGTCTCACGTACGCGTGAATTTGCTGGTATAAAGGCTTAACTTGGGCCCAGAGATGGGCAAACTGGTCTTCACTGTCCTTCTCCTCATATTCTCCAAGCCACCACTCCGCTACACTGTCGAAGCCTATAAGAGCAGACATATAAGTTTTTAATAACGAATAAATTTCTTTCTTTAATTATCATTAAGGAGATTTCTTTGCCCCGCGACTACGATACTGGATACGGCGAAGATTTGCGTTGTCACATGTGATGCTAACTGTTTCATTGAATCGCGAATCATTCGGGTGAATTCGAAAAGCTTCGGACTTCTGACTGTTTTCGGTTGCTCACAAAAATAATTTTGTAACGAAATTTATAAAAGTAGCTTAGCTTATAAAAGTTTATAAAAGCAGTTATTCACCGGATTGGAGTAAAGTAAAAAATTGGTAAAGTGCGTGGTGAGCCACGCGCAATGTACGGTTCCGAAGTTACCCATCATAATAATGTGGACTACGAAGAGGGACTTATATTGTTTCGTACTGTGAACATTTAACGTTAATGACAAATACCCCCACAACCAACCGTTTAACCTGCAGAAAGAAGGGGGGAGGCATTTGACTCCAGCAAAAATTTTGCACTCACTGAATCGAAAACTTGTTTTGAACAACCCACAATATTTTTTAAAAACTTATCCAACGATACCACCATTTCCAGCCAGTAGGACAATTACCAGATAGTACAAGTGTTTTTGATTACAATAATCTAAACATTAGTCCCCCGTATTGGTCCCGGGCTCCTTTGAAGAAAAGTCCAGCTGCCGTTCTGCCAGGCAGGTCGTAAAAGGTGACTTATTGGCTATACGAGTCACTACATCGTGGCTACTAGGTGGTAGAGTTCTGCATTGTCTCGCCCGGGTCTGGTACCAGCGCCTTACCTATTCCTGCCACAATAGCGTCAGTGCTTGTCACTGTCGTGTTCCGGTTTGGATGGTCCTTACCATCCAAACCGGTAAACTTATACATGTGGCATTAGACCTCGCCACAAGATAGCAACCCACCATTAACACCCTTGGTGTCTATGGGCGATGGTTGACTCTTTCCACCAGGATCCCCATCTGCTTGTTTGCTATCTTATGATATAAAAAAACATTAAAAAAAAGGTTTCTGAAAGCTACGAAACATTTACATACCATTTAATTTAGCAGCCTCATTGTCCATCTGCACATATTCTGTGAAGTATCCGCGAGATGGCGCCCCGGCTGCCTTGTGCCATTCCACCCACGTATATT
Source organism: Apodemia mormo (assembly GCA_036924255.1). Classification (NCBI taxonomy): domain Eukaryota; kingdom Metazoa; phylum Arthropoda; class Insecta; order Lepidoptera; family Riodinidae; genus Apodemia; species Apodemia mormo. The sequence goes on along the minus strand of JAUPFN010000009.1, from coordinate 40,208,956 downwards.
TCAACTCTTCGGCATCTTGACTATTGGCGAAAATATTTGTGACTTCTGAAATAGTTATGGCAACGTTTATATTGTTCTCCTAAAACTTTTTAATAATAAGTAGGTACATATTTTTGTGTTATAGCACTCACCCCGTGCTTGGGAATCTGGAAAAACCTTAAAAACAACAAAGAAAAATATCGACACGCGGGATTTGAACCTGCGACCATTTCCTTAAAGCCGGGACGCTCTTACGCTGAGCTAGTGTCGACAGGCTCGAGGCGGCGAAATTCTTCTTTGCTATATGAATAAGTAGGTACGATTTAAGCAATACATGAAAAAATTGTACCAATTTGGTGCAATTCCAGATATCGGGTAGCTGCCTTCTTGGCAGAAACATAGATTTGATTACAAGAAACCCACACTAAGGAAAAGAAAGCTCGGCATCAGCCTAGTCAAATTTTCCGCTGAACATCAACTATACCAGAGACAACCTTTCCTCTGTAACCTTTATTCTTGTGGCACGTAACAATTTTTGTCAGATGTGATGAGCTTCATTTTTTATTGTCAGATGACAATAAAAAATGAAGCTCATTTTGGCTTTGGTGCCCCTAAGATTACTTTTCGGGAAATGCGGCAGCATCTACACATTATACTAATTCCCAAAATAAAACATACAATTGTGAATGTATATTATGTAGATAAATGTAACGTCAAGTTGTTCATTGACAAGGTTGGACAGCAACTTCAGTTGTCATACAAATATTAATAATTTATACAATAATATATACAATAATATATATATATATATATATATATATATATATATATATATATATATATATATATATATATATATATATATATATATATTTTTTTTTTTTGGTACCACCGTCTTACATATTACTACCGCAATAGTATCGATACTTGCTGCTTTCGGGTTCTAGCTTGGAGAGTAAGGATGTCGGTTTTTCTAGGGATATCATAACCCCGCCACATGGATAGCAACGCGCCACTGTCGTCTTACTAACTGAACTATTTATTTGCTTTTCTTTAAAATACAAAAATACATACACTTTTACATAATATTAGATACTAGCTGAACTGCGCAGCTTCGCCCGCGAAGTAAATCAACAAATAGTCGTTTCTTCTATATAGTTTTTTTATACAAATTTACACCCACCCTCTATTCTAGCCAATGATTGACACCGGATCTTCAAATATTTTTACGCAAAATTTCATCAAAATCAGTTCAGCGGTTTAAAAACCTAACAGACAAGCAGATGAACAGACAGATAGACTTTCATATTTATAAAATTAGTATGGATTTTAAAATACTCGTATTTATATTTTAATTCCCCTATAATTAACCGTGTACGAGTATTTTAAATTGAACAACACCGCGCCAAGTCAGCGGTTACAGCTTCTTTGCTGTCATAGCCGCCTATGTGTGTTCTGACTCGTTTCGGCCGTGTAAATATTCATAATTAAAGGCGAAACATTTAATTTTAGATATGTACTTGTATATGAATAACTAGCTGTTCCCCGCAACTTCGTCCGCGCGGACTTTGTTCACTCCGCACTCCTCCCCGTAGGTGATAGCGTGATAATATGTAACCTATATGTTGACCTGACCTGTCAGTAATATTCATGCAAAATTTGAAGTAAATCCATGCAGTACTTTTTGAGTTTACCCCGGATATACATACAGACAAACAGACAAAAATTCTAAAAACTATATTTTTGGCTTCGATTTCGATTGTAGATCACGCCCCAAGTATTCTTTTAAAAAAAATTATTCAGTGTACAGTTTTGACTTTCCTACGATTTTATTATATCTAATAATAGATAAGTGCGTCGAATATTTTCACCTGGTTCCACATGAAGGTCACACTTAGTCCTATCCTTGTAGTCACATATGGTAGCTTTAGCATACGTCGACTGCATATTATTGATCGCCTTGATGAGCCGCTGGTTGAGGTCCTCTGGCAGCGCCGACGTGCCCAGCTTCGTATACTTCTTAAACTTCCTCTTCAGATCCTCATCTTCAAACTCGATGAACAGATACGTCATTGTTTCTTTCCAAGTCTCCTTCTCCTCTTCTGCTACTTCTAAGGCTACTTGCAACTGAAATTATTTTAAACAAATAGTATATACATGGTCGCAACGAGGGGGGGGGGCAGGTAGGGACAGCTGCTCCCCCCCCACCCCCGAAATTTGTTTACTTCTCTACTACCTACTATTGTAGATAAAAATATGCTTTGCCCGCGAGTAGATTAACATGTTGTAGATATAGTTTTTCACACAAATTTCATCCCTTATTTCAACCTTTTAGGGGTTGATTTTTGAAAAAAATTAGCCTATGTTTGACCCCGGATCTGCAACTACTTCTATTCCAAATTTCATGAAAATCGATCCAGCGGTTTAGCTGTGAAAACGTAACAGACAGACAGACTTTCGCAACTCTAATATTAGTATGGAAGAATGGATTCAATTATTTTAAGGTACCGGAAATGGTAATAATTTAATTGGTGCAGCGCGAGCGCATTAGGAATATTTGTTTTAAATCCTAAAAAATCCATCGAAGAAAATCAATAGTTTGGACACAGGATATTTTTTTTAAATCCTAATGGAAAGAGACCACCATCGTGTTGGTCCGGGCCCCCTTTAAAGCATAGACAGCCATTCTGCCAGGCAGTCTCTACCAGCGTGACTACTAGGTGATAGAATTCTGAAACGTCTCACTGGGGTTTTTCGGTCACCAGGTAAAGTGACCTATTCCTGCCGTAATAGCGTCAATGCTTGGTACTATCGTGCTCCGGTTTGAAGGGTAAGGTAGCCGAAAAAAGTTTTTGAAATGAACTTAAGCGGTTGTCCAAATGCCCGTTACTGCGAATCCGGGCGCTTAGGTGGCACAACCATTCCGCTACATGGATAGCAACGCAACATTAATATCTTTGGTGTCTATAGGCGGTGTTTTTTTTCTATCATTAGATAGAAAATAAGCAGATTGCTCTCCCGATGGAAATAGAAACCATCGCCATATATACACCAAAGACGTTAATGGTGGATTGATATGCGTGTGGCAGGGTGGCAATGCCACATGAATAAGTCTACCGGCTACCTCATCCTTCAAACCGGAACACGACAATGTCAAACATTGACGCTATTGCGGCAGGTATAGGTAAGGCGGTGGTACCAATTACCAGGGAACGGAACTCTACCACATAGTAGTCCAGTGTTAGTGACACATATAGCCAATCGGTCGCCTTTTACGAACAGTCTGGTACAACATTTGGTCTATTCTTCAGTCTGGACCAACGCGGTTGTCTCTTTCCATTTTTTTTATATCATAAGATAGCAGATGGGTAAACAAGCAGATGGGTCTCCTGATGGAAAGAGTCAACCATCGCCTATAGATAACAAAGATGTAAATGGTGCGTTGCTATCTTGTGGCGAGGTCTAATGCCACATGTATAAGTTTACCGGCTACCCTACCCTCCAAACCGGAACACGACAGCGATAAGCACCGACGCTATTGCAGCAGGAATATGCAAGGTGGTGGTACCAGACCCGGGCGAGACAATGCAAAACTCTACCACCTAATAGCCACGATGGTAGTGACTCAATAGCCAATCGGTCGCCTTTTACGACCTGCCTGGCAAAACGGCAATTGGCCTATTCTTCAAAGGAGGCCGGGACCAACACGGCGAAAAACCATTAGGATCTTAAACAAATCCTGTGTCCAAACTATCGAGTTTCTTAATATTTTAAGGATAATAATTTTCTAGGTTATTAATAATATTAATTAAAAAAAGTGAAATTAATTAAATTTGCTATTATCCGCGAACTGTTCTATGTATCCTCCGTGATGGTACCGAAAAGAGAGACGCTGGTTTAATAAATGGATAGGACTCACCGATGGTCCGGATCAAACGAAAACCCCAGCGGTACACTTAAATTAATATAACATTGCACAATAATATTAATATAACATTTAAATATAACAAAAGTAACATTTAAATATAATAAAAGTGTTGAAGTGAATGTGTTTAAATATGGGTAGTCGAATAAATTCCAAATAAATTAAATAATACGTTACAAAGAAAAGTAATAATCTGTACTAATATTATAAAATTGTAGAGTTTGTTTGTTTGGTTGTACGCGGTAATCTCGAAAATTACTGAACCGATTTGAATAATTCTTTTTGAGTTGGATAGCCTGTTTATCGAGGAAGTTTATAGGCTACATAACATCATGCTACGATCAGTAGGAGCGGAGTAAACAAAGTTCACGCGGACGAAGTCGCGGGCAACAGCTAGTAAATTTTTTTTTTATTTTTTTATATCATAACATAGCAAACAAGCAGATGGGTCTCCTGATGGAAAGAGTCAACCATCGCCTATAGACACCAAAGATGTTAATGGTGCGTTGCTATCTTGTGGCGAGATCTAATGCCACATGCATAAGTTTACCGGCTACCTTACCCTCCAAACCGGAACACGACAGCGAAAAGCACTGACGCTATTGCGGCAGGAATAGGTAAGGCGGTGGTACCAGACCCGGGCGAGACAATGCAGAACTCTACCACCTAGTAGCCACGATGGTAGTGACTCGATAGCCAATCGGTCGCCTTTTACGACCTGCCTGGCAGAACGGCAGTTGGCCTATTCTACAAAGGAGGCCGGGACCAACACGGCGGAAAAAAAGTAAATAAATAAATACTGCTACCCAAATTACACTTATTGATCTAACCCTAAATTAAGCAATCTATTTGCCTGTAGTATTAGTCAACAATATCTATACATAGGAATACATATATAAATTCTCAAATATATCTAATAAACACCCAAATCCAGAAATCTATGCTCATCACACAAATGCCTGTCTCTGTCGGGAATCGAACCCGAGCCTCATTTATTGCATAGTCAGGGTTGCTAACCATTCGAACTTATCCATATTATTAAAAAAATATCATTTTAAACATTAACATTATAATTTTTTTGTACATTTACAAAATCGATGGCAAACAGATCGGCTAAAAAAGTTATAGTTTCTTAGGTGACCACTTCACCAATCACTGTTCAGTGTTCGGTTTTTGTATGTAATTTGGTATCAATAAAAAAAACAGTTACACATTTTTCAGTCTACGACAGCGTGCTATAAGTTGGAATGGAGTTCCAATAAATAATAAAATAAAAATATTCTCACTTGTTTCTGCTGATTATAATCCGTAATATTTGACTCATAAGCCCAGGACGCCAAGGCCTTCTTATTTTTCGCCTTACTCATGATCTCGTCCAAGGCTCTCATGTAGTTTCGTCCTGCTTCTTCCTCCGCTGCTCGTTCAGCAGCTCGCCCCTGAGCTGCCACTATGAAGACCGAGGCTATCGCCCCGACAAGGGCCAGTTCCACAAATACTTTCAACATTATCTACGATTGAAAAAATATATGGTCAGTATTGAAATGAAGAACTCGTTTGCACAATGGCTAGTCCGTTCGACTTGAAATTACGAGGTGTCCGGTTTCGATTTTCGGATTGGATTAAATTTAATTGGGATTTTCCTATTTAAACAAACTCAATGGTAACCCAAAGTATGCGAATTTTTTTATAGAAGAAGGAGCAAAAGAAATGTAGGTTTACCTGATGGTAAGTGATCACTGTCACTCATAGACAGTTGTCATACATTTTCCAGCATGTGTGGGAGTGTGACAAGATTTTTAACAATGAGTAAACTCTCTGCTTGAAGGTCTCAAGTTGTATCATAGGAACGACTTTGGAAAACGAAAAACGGCAGAATACTTAATTCTGATATTTTTCAGAGCACTTTTCTTGATATTATGGTGATTTAACGATACATTTAGGAACCTTAGGAAATCCGTAAAACAGTATTGTCCTCGCGATTAAAATAAAACTTTGTTTTTACTAAAAACTGAACTATACACTCTTTCCATCGTGCTCCACTCAATCTAACAGGATTTTCTTTCGATATCATATGATAACAAACAAGAGCATGACTCTCCTGATAGAAAGATACCACAATCGCCTATAAACACCAAAGGTGTTAATGTTATTCGTGTGAGAAAATGGCAATGCTACATATATAAATTTATGGACTCCTCACGTCCAAATCACAGATATATTAAGTATTCTGTGTCCAAATCGGAACGAGAAAGTAACAATCATTGCAATCATGCTATTGCGACAGGAACACATAAATATAATAATAATAAATATTCACGGGACAAATTACACTTACTTATCTAACCCCAAAATAAGCAAATTATTTGCTTGTGTTATGGGTGTTAGTCAATGATACTTATACGTAGAAATACATATATAAATACTTTTACATACATAATAAACACCCAAACCCAGAAATACAAACATTTATGCTCATCATACAAATGCTTGTTCCCATCGGGGATCGAACCCGAGCTCCGTCGATTGCGTAGTCAGGGTCACTAACTACTCGACCAACGGGGCGGTAGATAAGGTGGTACCGTACCCGGGCGAGACAAAGCAGAACTCTACCATTTATTAGTCACTATGGCAGTGATACTTATAGTCAATCGTCCTTTTGCGAACTGCCTAGTAAAACGTAAGATCTAATATTCAAAACAGGCCCGGCCAAATACGAGGAGTGTGAGAATCCGGTTAAAATAGTAAAATTTAGGATATCAATATATATAATAAGTTACTTTATATGTGACATATATGGTCTGTGGCCACAGAACCAAAATAATTCCGTGGTAGTAGGTACGTGACAAAAATGCAGCTTCATGGTACATGGCATATCTCCATCACATCATTATCACAAACCCGATGACATATTTCAGATAAGCGATCTTTAATGTTAGATAAACAGATTACATATCACTTCAGATTGTCATGTCTATAGATGCATCTTTACTTAATAGTTTAACAAAATTTTCATTTGAATTAACCAACTATTATTAAATATAATCTGTCATTATCGTGTTCTGATTTGGAGGGTTTAACATTAAAATTTTAGTGTCTATAGGCGATGGTTCCTCCTTTCATTATATGAACCATTTGCTTGCTTGCTATTTAATAATACAAAAAAACTCAAAACTACAGATTCTTTCATAAATATAAAGCTACATTATTATTGACTAAGAAAGGCTACTTTACCGCAACTCAATTAAAGGAAATAATGTGTGCTGGTCACGCGAACAAAGTCGTGGGAAACAGCTAGTTTTTTATAGAAAAAAGAGACAAACGAGCTAGAGGCTCACCTGATGGTAACTGATTACCACCGCCCATAGACAGCACTATAGATCTTGCAGCTGCGTTGCCGGTCTTTTAGGAATGAGTAAGCTCTTTTCTTGAAGGTCCCTAAGTCGTATCCGTTCGGAAACACCCCCGCCGGTAATTGATTCTACAGAAGAGTAGTGCTTGATAAAATGTGACTAAAGAATCGCACAGTTGTGGAATTCTAGAAATCGAGGTGATGAGGATGAAGCTTTAATTTTGCCGCAATGTCCGATGATGAAATTCAACGGCAGGGATCAATCCGCACAGTTCGTCGGAACACTCTCTATGATAGACGTGGTAAAAGATAGTGAGCGAACCCACATCTCTGCGTAAAGCCAAGGAATCAAGCTGCTTGGAAACAGCCTGATCGTCAATCATTCGAATCGCGCTATGCTGAATGCGATCAAGAGAAAGAAGCTGATACTGCGGAGTTCCCGCCCAGAAATGAGAACAGTAGGTACTCCATGTAAGGGCGAAGTTGCGCTTTATAAAGTTGCAAGTGATGCGCCGGCAGGGAGTACTATCTTGCTCTATAGAGTACACCGAGCTTTTTTTAAGGCCAGTTTAGCCTTTCGGATAGCCAGTAAGGATATCGGGACGATTTTATCATATTATTACATGGTCATCTGTCCTTGATAAGCATGCAAAAATTCAAATTAATCAGGCGTTTTAAAGTACATCAAAATCATGTTCAAAATTTTCGTTTCATAATAACATACGACCGAAGCTAATAAAAGTTTGTTAAAAAAAGGAATATCACGGTACTTACAAATAAGACCTTTTTAGCTGTTTGCGAAAAATAACCACAAGGCATCTTTACAAATACAACTTCAAGTTACGGATTCTATTCACAAACTAAATATATATTATTTTTATGGTAATGATTAGTGTATGAACTGTCCGTTATGCTTTACATGTAAATTTGGAGATTTCAGTTCATCTTTACCGAAACAAATAAATGGATGGTGTAAAACCAAATGTTAGCATTTAGATTTATTTTTTTAGCAAACCCATGTTGTATGTATGTGGTAGTGTATATATATATATATATATATATATATATATATATATATATATATATAAAATAAATATAAAATAAATTTATTGACTGGTAGATCTCTTGTAGTTTCGGGAAGGTTTATTGCAAAAAAAGCGTACACATTGCCCCATAAAAGAGTTACTTATTCTGTAGAGACGAGATGCATGAACAACAAGTATGTTTTTGTTCCTTATATTTAGTAGTGTACGTCACTATTTAAAGCTGAGATTTTGGATTTGCGAGAAAAACCTCGAAAAAACCTCAATAACATTTTTGCCCCCGATCTAGGGATCGAACACGGGACCTCATAATTTGTGCCGAATAGGCTAACCCCCTAGACCACAAGGCAGTCAAGTGTGTGTATGTACTATCCACTCCAAGTGTGTGTATATACTATCCACTTGAAAGTGGAGTGTGTGTATGTAATTCTTCATATATGATTCTTCATATATAAGTTATCGTTCGTCTCGTTTTGTAGATTTGTAAAAAACTTAAATCACATATTGACCTGTATGAGCAGTCGCTACTCATAATCATAAATAAAATATCTATAAGCCGGTTGACCCTGCAGGCCATTCCTGAAACTTCCAACTGAGGTATTTTAGTTCAAAACCCTAAAGATTGTAAAAATGATAGTATTTTAATTATAGAATAGTAACGACTGATTTTGATCTTTTGAATGACATTCAATGCAATTTTTGAGTTCTAAATTGTTTTATTCGATAAAATCGATAGGTTAAAAAACGTCGATGTAATTTAAAAAAACTTCTTTAAAAATTTTCGTCATTGATAAATCCCGAACGAATTATCCGATTTATGATATAAGCGAAGTTTTTTTAAATAAAAGAGCTGGCCAGGTTTTCAAATAAACCTGTATATTAGCCAGAAAAATATTTTAAAAATATGAAATAAATTATTGAAAATAACGTAATTTTAATATTTTAAAAGCCTTAACTTTTGAAAATTTGATAAAACAATTATAAACATCTAAAATTATGAATACGAATATTTGTTATCACCACACAAATTGTGTAGAGTGGAAGTATCGGTTGTGGCCACTTTACCATTTATGGCCATTTAATATATTGGATTACGCCTTAAAATTACAGCCAAGAGTAGAGCAAAGTCGAAATAGGAAAGCGTTAAAAATTATGCGTTTTAACGGATAGGTTGGTTTTTGTTATTTACACTTCTAATATTTGAAAATCAAAACAATGATATGAGTTCTACCTTGCTTGCAGAGAAGATGAAAGGAAACGTAAGTGGCATGCATTGAGTCATTGAGCAATAATCGAGATGGAAAGTTATTTATATCACAAAATCCCATCCGTTATTTTTTGCAATAAGCGAGACCTGTCGTCTCAAGTGTCAGATGGTAGGTCTCTCTCTCTCTCTCTCTTTCTCTCTCGCTTGCCTTAAATATTAAAAGGACGGGGGTATAAACACTTGACACATCTTCAGCTACCTAGCTTCTACCCAAATTTTTTCAAAAAATCTTAAGATATTATAACAGATTTGGGAATCAAAATCATAAGTAATAAGCTCAAATTGTTTGGATTGGCCTTACCAAATGGACTAACCAATAAATCAGGAAAATGCGTTCAAAATTATTCAATTATAATAACAAAGTCGGAAAAAGTTCAATGACGCTAATTATAACATGAGCATTGTAAGGTAGTAATTGTTTATTGTTTCAACATGACTAAGGTCAATTTTATTTTCCCTACTCGACGAAAATAGAATATATTTAATCAAGGCCGTTATATTCCTGCATGTATTTTATTAGAACTTTAAAAAGCTACTTCGTTGGTTTAGTCATAGGGTTTTGTTGAAAAGAATAATAGGTAAATTACCCTATTTTACGAAAACTGCTACCTCTGTCTATCGCATTCTTTAGCGCGAAAATGCTAAGCTGCTCTATTGGCGGGAAATTTTTGGCGATTAAAATAATTACCATTAGGCGAGATCGAGGTCAAGCGCTTACCTATCGATATTTAAAAAAAAATACTTTGATGATATTTCAAATACTAAGTATAGCCACAGTAAACGCCGGACCAAAATAGCGATAAACACAGATGTGACTGCATGGCCGCGTGTGCTTACCCGATGGAGTTCTGTACAGTTCAAAATATCCACAAAATTTTAGCGAAATTGAATGTTAAATAAAAGCATTTCAAAATGCCACAAGACTTTTATTTTTATAAATAGAATCATTTTATTATTTTTTGGTAATGTCATTGACATTATCAAAAAATAATAAATATTCTTCTTTCGGGTCGAACAGGGTTATTTTACACGCTATATATAAACATTTATGCTAAGGCATTCGGATTTTCTCAATAATTTGTCATGAATTATAGATCACATAGTCGAGAAATGAATGCGAACAAACATGTGAATAGGATTTCGGTACAGTAACAGTAATAACGCGTATCTAATTTGTAAATTGTAAATATATAATCTACCAATGACATCCACAGATATTATTTTGATTAGGTACTCACTTTTAGTTGAAATAAGTTTTAAGTATACTCAAAATTTTTGAGAGTTATTGTGTAAAGTCGTCAGTGACTTGAGACTTTAAGTCTGTAACTATAACTTAAGGTGTCTGTATGGTGAAAAGAATTTTACGACACAATGAAATGAATATTGTTAAACGCAATGATTATCAGAGCAAGAGGTGGTCAATTCTTACCGCTTCGCTATTCGGAATTGCGTTTGAAAGTTTAGAAGGATTGAAACACTAAAAGTATTTTCTTTAATTATTAATTTTTGACCAGAGGTAAAAATTGTTTCATTTCTTTTGATACCAGCGCGGCGTATTTTTTAACAATGCAAAGTGAAATAACAATTTAGATTTCACGGTATTCTTGATGAGGAACGATTTTACATTACTTGTAATTACACGCTTGCGAATAACGCCATCCAAACGAATCTTTTAAATACTTCAGATTTTGAACAATTCTCGCCACAAAATTATCGTCTACTTTGTGATATATTAAGTTTTTTAAAATGCGTCATTTATTAGCTGTGTCGTACATAAAGTACTAATTGGTAAAGATGGAGCCAGCACTCGTAATAATCACTTGAAATATATACCTACGTTATATCTCATTCTATGAGGTCTCGCCATCTTTTTTTATACACCTATGTTAGAAAGAAAGGGTAAGACTTCAGAAGATGACAGCAATATTTAAAGTTTTGTTTCAAGTAGGTATTAGAGTGTTGCCTCCAGATATAATACCTACTGTTTCACGGTGCCATATAGGCTGGTAAGTGCAGTAGGAAGGAGACAGTGAATGAATTTTTTATTAAATTTGCAGGCTTACGAACGAGTGAGCCACCTGATGGAAAGCGGTCACCACTGCCCATGGACATTTATAACATAAAGGGTAAGTTGCCACTGCGATGCCGGCTTTTAAGGAATTTGTTGATCCTCCTCTTAAAAATCCCAATATTGTAGCTACTCGGAAAAACCGTGTGAAGTAAACTGTTCCAAAGCTTGACTGTTCGTATAAAGAAGGTATGTGCAAATCGAACAGTCGCAGATGACCAATCGTCAAGATGGTGTGAGTGGAATCCCTCACTACGCCGTGTAGTGCGTTGGCGGAACGTGGTAGACGGTATTAGATTAAAAATGAATAATAACAAATATCACAGGACAAATTACACGATTTGATTAACTCATCGAGTGGTCGGTGGATTAACTTCAAAGCAAGCTAATTACTTGCTTGTGATATGGTTGTTAACCATAGATGTAAATATATGCATACTTTAATGTATATAAAAACACCAAACTCAGAAATACGAACATCTAACGCTTATCACAGAAAGGTTTGTTCCAGACGGGAATCGAGCCCGAACTCCGTCGATGGTGTGGTCAATATCGCTAACCACTCGACCAATGGGGCAGTTTAAGGAAATGTTCATATCTATTCAACCTTAAAAAGACCTTTACTGGCTTTGTCTGTATTGGTCCAAGGCTCTTATGAAGATTAGATCGTCTCAACTAGTAAAACAGAAGTTAAGACTAAATATTTGGTACGAGTATAAACAAAATGGCGTGCTTGTGTTTTGCCCGAGTACACTAGCCTTTTCAATTTGTCAGCGCTTAAGGCCTTTGTTTTTCAGTATATAGTGAATCTTTGAAGGTTAAGCTTTGTGCTTCGAGGCTAACAATTTAATTAATTGTATCTTAAGACCTGTATAACAGGTTTTTTCTTCATATCATGAGACAGCGAACAAGCAATTAGCCCTCCTGATAGAAAGAGAAATAACACTTATAGACATCAAAGATGTTGATGGTGCATTGCTATCCATGTGGCGGGATGACAATGCACATGCATAAGTTTACTGTCTTTTACCGGCTACCTTACCCATCAAACCGGGACAGGGCAGCAATGCAAAGTGCAAACAAGCAATGATGCTATTGCGGCAGAAATAAGTAAAATGCTGGTACGATATATCTACCCGGGCGAGATGTTGTAGAACTCTACCACCTAGTAGTCACGATAGCAGTGACACGTACAGCTTTTTTTCTCTTGTCTAAAAACTAAAACAAATCTGTATACCTCTTCTTACGCCCAACCTGATCAAATTCCTACTCACGCCCACATAATAATAATTCACAGATGCTATTCAAAGAATGCCAAGTAACAACTAGTGATGGGACTCGAGCCGTGTTTCACTCGAGTCATTCGAGTAGCTTTTATTTTACTTGCACTCGAGTAAAATACATTAGGATCGATATAGTAATCGAGGATTACGAGTAACTCAAGTCAACTCAAATGACTCGGACCACTCGAGTGGCATTACCAACTCGAGTGAGAAATTCATTTTATGCGGGTTTTGCCGATATATCTTCCATTTCAATTCAGTAAAAATCTGTACAGGATGACGACTAAGATAGTAAAATGTTTCTATAATATTATTTTAATAATACCTAGCTATATTGTTAAAGTAATGCAAAGCCTAAGAAGAAATTATATTAAAAGTTGGTACTAAGTATTTAAAATTTAAGTAGTTATATAATAGCGACTATAAACCATAAAAAAAGAAGGCAAAAATTAAATATTTGATTAATTTATAATATTTTACTTATTTTTGTATTTTATTTACTATATAAAAAAACAAATCTTTGCTTCAGCAACTGGAATCCTATCCTTCACTCTCATGAAAAAAAAGACACTCGAGTCTCATCTTCACTCGACTGCCTTGGTTTTGACTGGGAAGTGACTCGAGTGAAAAATAAAGCCTCATATTCACTCGAGTGGCACTCGAGTGAATCGATTTTCACTGGCGAGTGACTCGAGTGAAAAAAGTCATTCGAGTTCCATCACTAATAACAACCGGTTACCTATATGCAAGATCGTAGTTACCGTTATGAATACAAATTTACTTATATTTAATTCAAGCAGCAGCTTTAGATAAATATTTTACGAAAATCTGGTTGAAATAATATAATATGTAAAAGGAATTGGTGAAACACCGTAATATTGATTTATCTATACAATAATATAAAATTGGAGTGTCGGTTTTGTAATATTAAAATAACCGCTTTTTATTAAATGCATATCGATGTATATACAGTACATATACCAAAATAACATATATTTTTTTTGTCTTTTCCGGCTAATCTCAGAAACGGCTAGACCGATCTTGACATGACTTTTACTGGCAGATAGCTGATGTAATGAGAAGTAACTTAGGCTACTTTGGTTTTAGGAAAATTTCCACGCGGACAATGTCGCGGGCACAGCTAGTTTTAAATATAAATTCTTATACTGTTTCACAAACAACCGCCTCGTTAGTCGAGTGGCTAGCGACCCTGACTACGCTATCGACGGGGCTCGGGTTCGATCCCCGACGAGAACAAGCATTTGTGTGATGAGCATAATTATTTGTTTTTCCGGGTTTATTAAATATTTTCCAGTTTTTAATATCGTTGGCTAACACCTATAACACAAGCAAATAATTTGCTTAGACCAGTTAGACCAGTAAGCGTAATTTGTCAGGTGAATATTTAATTCACAAACTATATATTTGTTTTTAATTAAATAGCCCGCCGGTTTTAAATTTTAATAAAAGAGACTGCTAAACTGGGGCTAACGGCGGTTAGCCCCAGCGCGGATCGAAAACTTCTTTCGCCGGATCTTCTCAGTGTGTGGCCGCGTTTCCGATCCGGTAGTAGTTTTAAATAAATGTTGACGTGTCAAAATAACTTGTAAAATGTTTTCTTGAATAAAGATCTTCTGATTTCTGATCCCTGTTAACAAGTTAAATTGTCAACAAATATATAAGATATTGTGTTTGTTAGTGTTAATAAAAGTTAAAAGATGTAAAAAATATTGAGTCTACAGAATGGTGAGTTTTCAACCCCGGTAAAGCAGTAAAACGGTTGGCTATGAAATATGTAGTATTTATATTTAAAACTAGCTGACCCGGGAAACGTTGTTCTGCCTTTTTACTTACCCTTATTTTTTTCTATATTTTCTCTCCTTTTAAATCTTCCCTGGACTTCAACAATTAATTCAAAACCAAAATTACCCAAATCGGTTCAGCCGTTCTCAAGTTTTAGCGAGACTAACGAACAGCAATTGATTTTTATATATATAGAAGATAATCGATCTATTTTAAGCAAATACAATTTTTGCACGTCATACTTCATAAATGCATACAGACAACAAAGCATACAAACACGCAATCGAGTAAGTCTAAATATTTAGCTCTCCTCAGAAAATTATGATAGAGAGTAAGGTAGCCGGTGAAGATAGCAACGCACCATTAACATTTTTGGTGGCTATAGGGGATGGTTGACTTTTTGCATCAGGAGACCCATCTGCTTGTTTGCTCTCTTATGATATTAAAAAAAATAGATGTTTGTATTTCTGAGTTCGGGTGTTTATTTATGTATTAGTATCGTTACCTAACACCTACTTTACAAGCAAATAATTGATTTACTCCAAAGTAAACAAATTATTTGCGTAATGTAATTGATCTAACCCTAAGGTTAGATCAATTCGAGTAATGTGTCCAGGGATATTTATTATTATTTATACTATGAACATAAACAAAATATAAGATTTTTTTATTTATTTATTCTAATACCGAATAAGTACAATAAATAGGAACTTTAATTTTGACATAATTATCCAATTAAAATGTTTAACACGGACACCCGTATACAGTACATAGAAGTTCTTTACCTACTGAACAAATGACTAGACTTGTTACATACTACATCGCACGGTGGCCATAATTTTTGAAAATTACTACACTAATGTTGTTGTGGTTTACTATGTCGCTAAGCAATATTCTTTTATTACATTTTTATTGTTTACTTATAATCATTAACTTTCATGTCCTTGAATATATAGCTACAGTATTTGTACCAGCCAACCTGTATATAATTATA
Organism: Apodemia mormo; assembly: GCA_036924255.1. Lineage (NCBI taxonomy): Eukaryota > Metazoa > Arthropoda > Insecta > Lepidoptera > Riodinidae > Apodemia > Apodemia mormo. Next base: position 40,193,245 of record JAUPFN010000009.1, on the reverse strand, counting down.
TTGAGTTGAAAAACAATGCCTTTGTCGATTGGACAGGGTTTTAATTACAAATCGTATATGAGAAAGTGTATATGTTTGTTACGCTTTTACATTTTAACTTGTACTTAACTGATCGTCATGACGTTTTGCATTGTCAAGCATACAGAAAATGACATAACAAAAAACAGTAATCGCCTATACACACCAAAGATGTTAATGGTGCATTGATGCTCATGCGGCGGGATTGTGCCACATGCATGCATAAGCACCCCCCAAACCGAAACACAATAATGATAATCATAAACGCTATTGCGGCAGGAATAGATAAGGAGGTGGTACCATACACCAGGGCGAGACGTTGTGAAACTCTACCATCTGAGTGCTAGTTAAGTGTGAGTTTTTATTTTCACATTCGATCGTGAGCGCGTTTGGAGTTTACTAGGAATTTGTATGTGATTTGTACAGCGCCACCTAGTGGTAAACGTAAAAAAGCCATTTTACCACTAGGTGGCGCTGTACAAATCACATACAAATTCCTAGTAAACTCGAAACGCGCTCACGATCGAATGCGAAAAGAAAAACTCACACTTAGCACTCTGTAGTCACGATGGTTGTGACACGTTGGCCAATCGTTCGCCTTTTACGAACTGGCTGGCAATGTGGCAGTTTAAAAATAAGAAAATTATTTGCTTGTGTTATGGTTACTAGTCAACGATACTAATCCATAGAAATACACATATAAATACTGTTACATACATAATAAACACCCAAACCTAAAAATACAAACATCTATTCTCGTCACATAAATATTTGTCCCTGCCGGGAATTTAACCCGGGCTTCATCGATTAGTGGCTAGGTTCGCTAACCACTCGACCAACGGGGCGGTCGATGGAATGGAGCAGAATATTGACGAGGAACAGCGGTGGATACAGAATTTTTGTGGGGGGAGGGCTCGATTATACTGAAGGTGGACGTTATCAAGTTTATCAAGGTTAGTGGTGATTATCAATTTTATTAAAGGCTGGGGAGGCCTTGAGCCCCCCAGCTCCAAACATTACTTTGAGAGTAACAAACATTACCGAACTTGGAAAATACTCCGATACTTTTACGAACTAAACAATAAGACGATTCAATAAGTTATGTTTATTAATAAGAATTTTATAACCTGTTTGTTTAGGAATTTGTTGAAATTAACTATTATACCTACAGAACGTGAATAACCAACTTTGTATTCCAAGTTGGTAATGTTAAAACTAGTGCTGCCGCTCGATACTCCGTTACCGATAACCAATCGATTGTTTACATGTACCTCGTTAAGAAATCATTATATAGCGATATTATTGATATTCATCAATAGTATCGATGTTGTAGTATCTCAATACGTACAACATTGTCCTAAAATAATTATAATATAATAGCACCATCAATGCTCTCAATTATAATATTATTATAATTGAGAGCATTGATGGTGCTAATTGTTAAAAAGGGCTAAACTATCGATAATATCGATGCTATCGATAATGTATATTAATGACTTGTTCAAGATATTAAATTTTACATAAATCAAAAATTCTATACGATAATATCAATAGTTTTGTACGATCTATAGTTATTTTTATTTTAATACTAACCGGTATTATTGAAAAAAGCTATTGATAATATTTACCCAAAATGAAAGTATCGATAGTTTATGTAATATTGACTAGCAACATTATCGATATTTGTTTTACTTTAACGATTGATACTATCAATATTATCGTCAAAATGGAATTACATCAATAGAATTGTCATCATTTAAGAAAAGACACTATCGGCTTTACAATCGATGATATGGCGTTTTTTAAATTAAAACTATCGATTTTTTGCCAACACTACTTAAAACATAAGCCCTTTTCAACTAAGTATCTGATAAATAAAACCGGTTTCACGCTGGTATAATATAATGTGCATTTTGCCAATTTTATTCAAATGTAATGTTAACTCTGAACTAACAAGGTTTAACAATTTAATTAATATGCCGATTGAATAATATTTTTTGATATATTATAAGATACCTAACAAATATGCAGATAGGTCTCATAATGGAAAGAGTGGACCATCGCACATAAAAACCAAAGATGTTAATGATGCGTTGCTATCTTGTGGCGAGGTCTTATGCCACATGCATAAGTTTACCCGCTACCTTACCTTCCAAACCGGAACATGAGAGTTACAAGCACTGACTCTATTACGGCAGGCATAGGTAAGGTGGTGGTACCAGACCCGAGCGAGACAATGCAGAACTCTACCACCTAGTAGCCACGATAGTAGTGACTCGCACAGCCAGTCGGTCGCTTTTACAACCTGCCTGGCAGAACGGCAGTTGACCTATTCTTCAAACGAGCTTGGGAACAACACAGAGGTAATGTGTCGAGCCAATATTTGTTATATAAAATTCATTATAGCCCAGCCACCCCAACGTCCCTTTTTTAAGGATGGACCATCTGCCATTCTGCCAGGCAGTTCGTAAAAAGGGAACGATTGCTTATATAGATACTAGTCACTACCATCGTGACTACAGGATTTCTGCAACGTCTAGCCCGAGTCCCGCGGCCTTAGCTATTCCTGCCGCAATAGCTTCAAAGTTGTCACCATCGTTATCTGGTTTGAAGGGTAAGATAACCAATACACTTATGCACATGGCATTAAAATTCTCCGGTTAGCAACTCACCGTTAACATCTTTCTCTTTGGCCCATAAGCAACGATTGTCTCTTTTCATTAGACGAGCCAACTATTTGTTTTTTATCTTATACTAAACTAGCTGTGCCCACAACTTTGTCCGCGTGTATTTTTTTAAAATAAAAGTAGCCTAAGTTACTCCCTATTACATCAACTATCTGTGAGTGAAAGTTCCATCAAAATCGGTCCAGCCATTTCAGAGATTACTCAGATAAACAGAAAGACAGACAAAAATTTAAAAAAATGTTATTTTGGTATGTGTACCGTGTATACATCCATATGCATTTGGTAAAAAACGGTTACTTTCATATTACAAACAGACACTCCAATTTTATTGTATAGAAGAAGGAGATTATTTATTTTTATACTAGCTGTTGCCAGCGACTTTGCCCGCGCAGACTTCGTTTACTCCGCACTGCTACTCCTTCGTAGGTGATAGCATGATAATATGTAGCCTATATGTTGACCCGACCTGTTAGTAACATTCATGCAAAATTTGAAGTAAATCCATGCAGTACTTTTTGAGTTTACCCAGGACATACATACAGACAAACAAACAAAAATTCTAAAAACTATATTTTTGGCTTCGATATCGATTGTAGATCACGCCCCAAGTATTCTTTTAAAAAAATATTCAATTTATAGTTTTGACTTTCCTAAGATTTTATTATAGGCACGCCCCAAGTATTCTTTTAAAAAAATATTCAATTTATAGTTTTGACTTTCCTAAGATTTTATTATAAGTATAGATATAGATTTATCTATGTATTTCTATGTATTAGTATCGTTGACTAACACCCATAACACAAGCAAATAATTTGTTTACTTTGAGGTTAGATGAGTAGGTGTAATTTGTCCCGTGAATATTTATTTATTATATTCATTTGATAAGAAGCGGTTATTTTCATATTAAAAACGGACACTCCAATTTTATTGTTTAGAAAAAGGAGATTATTTGTATATGTATATATATATATATATATATATATATATATATATATATATATATATATATATATATATATATATATATATATATATATATATATATATATATATATAGAAGATTTATAGATAAAAAAGCAATTCATCAATGGTTGGTTGTCTAACAAACTATTTACATGTCAACAAATCCTGAATTACAGTATGAATAAAGTTAAGTTTTATAGCCTGTCTGCATGCTCAGAGACTTCTGGTTCAACACGATTCTCGGGTTTCTTGGCTAACAAGATATTTCTTCTAAAATGCCCATCATTACATTTCCCAGTTTAACAATTGTCTCTTGTTCTAAACATTACCTGGTATAAGCCGTTCAACGAAGCAGGGGATACTAACACACTAACAGACTTAGTTACTAATATTTTCCAGAAGTATCTTCACACCAGTACCCCGAAAAAGGTAAGTAGAGGTACACCCAGTGCACCCACGACTAGCCGAAGACACTTAGTCCCTAACCTAACAATGCGATAAACTGGGGACTCATCCAAACCCGGGCAACGTCCTTTTTATTAGAAAACTGAAAAAATACATTTTTGAATTGCTCGACCCGGAACGAATCTGGAACCTCATGTGATCAGCACCGACACAGGACCACCAGACCACAGAGGTTACTAAGATTTTCTCTCTACATAATTTTTACCAACATTTTTACCTAACTCGTTAATCGAACTCGACTCCTAATGATCAGAGTCGACCAAGCTATCTACTGAACTCTACTCGACTCTACTGGAACTCTACGAAGTAAAAACTAAGCTATGCTTTCGTAGAAAGCTGTAGCATTCATATTGCTTTCATTTCACGCAAGTTTTTTCTCGTGACTTCTTATCGTAACCCAAAATTTAACCCATTATACTACATTTTGCTCCACCGTCAAAACGTAACCTATGTTCCTTTGGATAGTGTAGCTTTCTAATAGTATTTTTTTAAGATTTCTCTAGTACTTTTTAATTTTTCGTTACAAACAAACAAACAATATAATATTTCCTCTTTATAATAATAATAACGAAATTATTTATTTTCTTTATCTCAACTTATACTAAATGACATAGTTGTTGAGATTGAGAGATTTTAAGTAAAAAAATACCTGTACTAGGAGGCCCTGCTCTTCTATTAACATTCAAGTTAAGTATATTTAACACGAGCTGACCCGGCTAACGTTGATTTGCTAAATATATTTATAAGAGTATTTCCTTTTGAGATAATGGATGTTATTATAATACATATAAAGCTTCCTCTTGAATCTCTCTATCTATTAAAAAAACTGTATCGAAATCCTTTGCGTAGTTTTAAAGATCTAAGCATACATAGGGACAGACAGCGGAATGCAACTTTGTTTTATACTATGTAGTGATACTTCGATGATCTATAAGATATTACATATTAATGTTTTATGGTTATATTTGACACTTTATATAACCATAAAATATTAATATGCAATATATTTATTACATAAGTGTAAATTATTTATTGATTGCACAATTTTGCAATGGTTTATGTGCCCTGCTTCGTTTTCTTTAATATTAAAACAAATTAATGTATGACTAAGTTCCTATTATATTAAACTATTCAAATATTTTTTAATTAAATGAACCATAATAAAGCAATTTAAAAAGTATTTAAATAGTTTGATGCTAGCAGACCTAATGAAATAATTATGATCATTGTTATATTATCATAATTAAAGCTTATTTTATTATTTTAATCATAAATGTTTGAAAATAGATCTTACCAGTCCGCCCTGCACCGGCGTCTCAGAACAACTGTGGGAATCAAGAGTTGTCTTGATTATATTGACAAGATTGAAGATATCAACTATATAAAAACGCCGAGTGTGAATACATTCGCGAGCAATAATAACTAGTCATTTTGAACTCTTGAAAATATCATAGTTTCGGAGATATGAAAGTTAAGTTCTTTGTGTATAAAAAATCAACAATTTTTCTTCAAGGGCAATGAACCTTTAGTATTTAGTTCTCACTACATGCAAAACTGAATATTCATGAGTTATTGCCTCAAATACATATTGAAAAAGGAAACATAAAAATGTGTATTACATTTTGAATGTCAATCGTTCCCGAAACTGGATAGGGTTCGATTTTTTTATGTTTTAAGATAGAAAACAAGCAAATGGCTCTCCTGATGAAAAGAGACAACCATTGTCTATAGACACCAAAGATGTTAATGGTGCGTTGCTATCCTTGTGATGGAGTCTTAATGCCACATGCATATGTTTACCGGCTACCTTACTCTGCAAACTGGAATACGACAATGACAAGCAATGACGCTATTGCGACAGAAATAGATAAGGTGGTAATACCAGATGCTAGCAATGCAGAACCCTACCACCTAGTAGCCACAATAGTAGTGCATGCATAGGTTTACCGGCTACCTTACTCCGAACCGCACAGTGACAAGCATTGACGTTATTGTGGCAGAAATATGTAATGTGGTAATACCAGACGCGAGCAACGCAAAACTCTACCACATAGTAGCCACGATAGTAGTGACTCGCATATTTAATCGTTACCCTTTACACACTGCCTGGCAGAACGTCAGACAAAGGGAACCAGGGCCAACATTAGGCTATTTATCGATATTTTGACTACCTGTCCTGAGGTTTAATACCATTGGATGATCGTGGGTGTACCCCTGCTTACCGCTTGGGAGATAAAGGCGTGAAAGAATTTGTTTTTTATTGTATTGAATTGAGTGAATTTCCGTTTAAATCAATTTTAATATATATGCAATGTTAACTACTAGAAAAATTGTGATGTTGAGTAAATATTGTAAAATAATTTGTGGCAATATTTTTGCTCGAGAGTGTAGATTTCTCACAATGTTGTAAGAATATTAATTATAACATATATATATTTGCTAAGATCTCCATAATGACATTAAGCAATTAACAGTTTATACGGTCATCGATATAAAAAAAATCACTTATTTATTTTAAGAGCATATTGAATGTATTTTAAAAAACTTTTGGTTTAAATCTCGTTCATTCGTTTACTTATCTGTTTTGTTCTAATCATAAGGTAATTGATTTAAGTAACGAGCCTGGATAGTAGCTAGGTTTTATAGAGATTTTTCTAGATTAACCTCAATAATTACCAGAAGAGAGTCTGGCTGCTGGATTATCATCTCTGTGTTTCTGTAAAACGCGTAAATCTACTCCTATCATCGCAAAACAAGCGGTATTCGTTATTCGTAGAGGTTAATTAATACACAAAGATCACTCTCTAGTCTCTATCCCGCCAAACAGTAAATCTTGTTTAAACAGAAGCTTTGGATGTTCAGTTCATCTTATGGTGTTTAATCGAAAATAAATCTATTTAACCGAGTTAAAAAAAGAAGTTCTCAAATCTTCAATATCTTTGTATGTATATTCCCTAAATAAAGACGACACGATCGATTTATTATTATATTCCGGCCTCCTTTGTAGAATAGGCCAACTGCCGTTCTGCCAGGCAGGTCGTAAAAGGCGACCGATTGGCTATCGAGTCACTACCATCGTGGCTACTAGGTGGTAGAGTTCTGCATTGTCTCGCCCGGGTCTGATACCACCGCCTTACCTATTCCTGCCGCAATAGCGTCAGTGCTTGTCGCTGTCGTGTTCCGGTTTGGAGGGTAAGGTAGCCGGTAAACTTATGCATGTGGCATTAGACCTCGCCACAAGATAGCAACGCACCATTAACATCTTTGGTGTCTATAGGCGATGGTTGACTCTTCCCATCAGGAGACCCATCTGCTTGTTTGCTATCTTATGATATAAAAAAAAAGACTGTGATAAGTGGATAAGAAGGTAGATAATTGGGATCTCCTTTTTATCCGGATCATCGGTGCGTCTTATCCATTTATTAAACCGATGTCTTTCTTTTCGGTACCATCACGGAGGATACATAGAACAGTTCGCGGATAATAGCAAATTTAATTAATTTCACCGTTTTAACCTATTTAACGTCAATGACATATATTCGCACTACAGGTTCACCGCCTATAAAAACTTCTTATGTATTACTCAAAAATATTAAAGCTCGACTAAAATAAATATTAAAGGTCGATTATTACTCAAAAAATTGTAAAGCCTTCTAAGCCATGGCAGTTTTCCTTTTAACTTCATTACATTTACTGCTACCATGAATGTTTTACCCATTGACCTCTAAATATAGTTTTACCGTGCCCAAAACCACCCGTTTATCTAACAGAAGGGGGAACACTTGCCTCTAATAAAAACGTTACATTTTAAAGCTTAACATTTTTAAACGAGTCCCTTAATCGAAAAATTGTTTTCAGAAACTTACAATATATTTTAAAACACTATCCAACGATACCCCACACTATGGTGTACGCGAGAAAAAAAAGAACATTTTCTCTTTACATGTAGTGAAGCTACCCTAAAAAAAATTATTCAAGATTTTATGTTACGACTTTGTTGCCGTGGCTAATATGTATTCGTGCCAAATTTCAGCTTTCTTATACTAAGAGTCTCTGAGCTAGACTGCGGACAGACGGATGGACGGACGGACATAGCGAAACTGTAAAGGTTCCTAGTTTACTTCGGAACTCCATAACGAAGTAAAATAGTACAGATGCTTTTAAAATCATATAAATACACATCAAACCCTAGTCTTCTCATCCATCCACCAACCTATTTTGCTAAGCTTTAGGTGACAGAAACGATTAAGGAAATATTGAGGAAAGGTTTTCGAAGCACCTGTCTCCGCAACGTGCTTCGAATAAGATATCACTTGGAGTTAAAGACAAGGCCTCCAACAAGTAGTCACAAATAGACACCGGAAATAAAACGTCGTATTGTTTAGAATGAAATGCACAAAAGTTATCACAATACTGTGTGCTTGTTGCGTTAGTAAAAGTTTTTGTGAATCCCACGGGAACAACACATTCTCGAGATAATAATAATGATTCCTTATGTAAATATAATATATATATATATATATATATATATATATATATATATATATATATATATATATATATATATATATATATATATATATATATATATATATATATATATATATATATATATATATATACAGTTAACACCTTTGGTGTCTGTAGGCGATGGTTGACTCTTTCCATCAGGAGACCCATCTGCTTATTTGCTATCTTATGATATAAAAACACTTAATGAATGGTCATTTAGTTATTATTGTCGATCTCTAACCATCAAAAAGTTCGTATATTTTGCACGCCTTATAAGCGAAACTTTGAGGTAGTGCTCAACATGTCAACATCAAGCATTTTTCTGAACCTAAACTCTAACTTTTGTATTCATATTTTACTAATACAATAATATAATGACACAAAACGGAAGAAAACTGGATGTATTTTCCTACTCTTCCTATATACTTCTGATTAATTTTCATGCGGGTCCCAAGACAGCTTAGCTTTTATCCCAGGGCACAATAAGCTCGCATCTCAGTGGTTCTCAGGACGATTCTAATTTACACAAGTTACAGTTGTGCGAACGAAAGTTAGGCCCATTGCCCTTTAAAAAATATAAGTACACAAATACAAACAATAACACTTTTATTAAACACACTAGCTGTTGCCTGCAACTTCATCAGCGCGGACTTCGTTTACTCCGCACTGCTCCTCCCCCGTAGGTGATAGCGTGATAATATGTAACCTATAGGTTGACCCGACCTGTTAGTAATATTCATGCAAAATTTGAAGTAAATCAATGCAGTAAACTCAAAAAGTATTTTGAGTTTACCCCGGACATACATAGAGACAAACAGACAAAAATTATATTTTTGGCTTCGATATCGATTGTAGATCACGTCCCAAGTATTCTTTTAAAAAAATATTCAATGTACAGTCAGCATCAAAAGTTGATGACCACATTTAGATTTTCAAAATCGCTGTACATTATATCACCCATAAATCACTCAACAAGAAGGGCGCCAGTATTGAATGAACATCATTAAAGTTCAAAATTAACTGAACACTACTCATCAAAGGTCACTGAACACCATTTTGTCAAAAATTGCTGATCGTTATAATATCCGAAAATATCATAACATTCAGTTTTACAAAAGTCACTGAACAATATAAAACGCTTGTTTTGGTTATCTAGTGTAATCATGGCAACGTCCAGAAATAACATCATAAATAGGTAACAAAAGTTACTGAACAATATAAAGTGCTTGTTTTGGTTATCTAGTGGGTAGTTAATGATTTTTATAGTTACAATTAAATTAGAACCTAATCTTTATATATATGACTCGTTTTCAAAATTCACACAAATTCCGTTTTAATTCAACTCTTTGGGAAACGTAGTTGTGGGTATTGGAAAAACTGTTTATCCTTGAATGTAAAAAGAATATTTCTATTTAACCGGTTGACAACCGAAAAATCAAAATCAAAAATTAAGAAAGGCAAGGCGCGTTCGCGTGTTTTTAACGGTCATTCGCGCGATGTATAAAAAGTTTTACTTTAAAATGGATCAATATTTTATCATTCTGTAAACGAGCATTTACTAATTGATATATCTTTAATCTATTAGGCATCAAATTAAAGTACTATTGTTATAATTTACTTGAAAAAACGATACCACCAAATATTATTATAATTTATTTGAAAAACAAACGGTGTAATGATAACCGACATTTACCGGTCCTTATTTCTTGTTACTGCGATTTACTTCTTAGAACTAAATATCTAAATAAAATAATTATAAGCTAAATAAACCTTTTATAACGAAAAATACAGTAATTACACAAGACACACGCGTCATTTACTTTTGGCGCTAAAGTAAAATCATATTACAGACTAAATAATCATAGACTATTAGAATACCAATTAGTCTATGACTAAATAATCTAATTGAATGAACGATGATATACCAAAAAGCGTAAGGCACACAAATTCTTCGTATTAAGTAGTCTGTATTATTTGTAACGATGGTATGCCATTTTTGTCAAAAGTTTGTTCAGAGACTTTAGAAACGAAGAATGTTATGCTTTTTTTAGTATAACTTTGTTTAGCGACTTTTGAAAAGTGATGATCACCTACTTATGCCCTTTTATGATAATCATTCATTTATGGCGCTTGTCATGTTGAGCAATTTAGGTATAATACGGTGTACAGCGAATTTGAAAATCTGAATGTGGTCACCAACTTTTGATGCTGACTCTACAGTTTTGACTTTCCTACGATTTTATTATATGTATAGATTTGACACTTTTATAAATATTTGTGAAGTATAATATTTCAAAAAAAAATCTTTTTTAAACTTTTCGAGGACGTTCTGATGTCTGTATGTATGGATGTGCCACGATAACACTCGAAATACTTTTAACGTATAAAAACTATTTTTTTAACACCTTCAGTATGTCACAAGATTATTTCTATTGAAGACTAGCTGACCCGGCAAACGTTGTTCTGCCTTTATAGCTACTCTTATTTTTTTCTATATATATATATATATATATATATATATATATTCAACGATGCTAAAAACTTTATGGAGGAGGACACTCATATTTATATAACGCAGTACCTGCGGTAGACACGTTAATATCAAGTAAAACAAGGCAATCTCCAACTTGGAGGGTAAAGCTCATCACACATAGCTAAGATACTATAATATTTGATCTTAAGATGCCTTATATTATATATATTGTTACGTACTCGGGTTCGTAATTGTAAGAAAACACCACTTATATTAAATCCGTGTATTTACGATACACACAATACACAAGACAACACAATGTAATACTAAAATACACTTTACACACTAGTCACTCACTGTACTATCTCTGACTGCACAATAAAACACTTCTCGCTTCGCACTGATCACTTGAAGTATCGCTCTCGATCGCTTGATAAATACTGCCTTGGGTTTGTCAACACCTCTCTATTTATAGCCAGGGTAAAGTTCTAGTTGGATCCAGAAAAATCTAAATGTATCGGGAACCAATGAATCACTTCTTATCGTAAACATGTTGAGTCATAAATCCTGGTACACGCTACTTTCAACCTTATGTCTTATCCCACAAAGTCCATTATGGCATATCCCAGGTCAACTATTTGTTTGTCAATAGGAGTAGCTATCTCTTTCTTTTATTTCTAGATCTCTCCAGCGCTCCAACTCTACACGTTTCTAGATTATTCGTAACAATATTAAAGCAAATTTCAGAAATCGCTCACCATACAAATCGTATGAACCATCACACACGACTAAGATAATATATATTTTACCTTTAATATCTCAAGATACCGAACGACGTAGAAATATATATTTCATGCAAAGAAATATATATTTCTTCGTATCTAAATATAAATACCTGTTTTTATTTTGGGATATGCGCGGTCGCAGTGCCTCATAATCTATATTATCTATCTATATTAATATTATAAATGCGAAAGTTTGAATGTTTGGATGGATGGATTGATGTTGGTTACTCAATCACTAAAAAACTACTGAACGGATTTGAATGGAACTTGGCACATAGGTAGACGATGACCTGGAATAGCATATAGGCAACGTTTTATCCCGAAAAATTAGGTGATCCCGCGGGATTCACCAATAACTTTTATAATGGGCTGCACGCTGCAGCTAGTACTTATAATATAATAGTTACTATGCGTTCCAGCTAAGAATAGGATCGCGCCTTTTATTAACTTCATATCACAAGTGTTTCATTACTAAACTAATAGCAGCTACAGACAAAATTTCAGTCGAATTTATTCACAACTAGTCCAGAAAAACACATTAATTAATCTTTTTTTTTTTTTATAGAAGAGGGGGCAAACGGACAGGAGACTCACCTGATGGTAAGTGATTACCGCCGCCCATAGACAACCACACTACCAGAGGTCTTGTAATTGCGTTGCCGGCCTTTTAAGAATGAGTAAGCTCTTTTCTTGAAGGTCCCTAAGTCGTATCCATTTGAAAAAATTTCTGCCGATAGCTGGTTCCACAAAGGAGTGGTGTTGATAAATTACATTTATTCTACTTTTGTAGTCGTTATTACAAAATATCCTTCATTTTAATGTAATTATTATCATTTCAAGATGCTTTCGATAGATTCAACTTCGTTTTATGTTCTTGTTCATTATATTCAACATATCCACTTACTTACACATCAAGTATCAATACAGAACCGTTCAAGTCGACTGCCAGAAATGGAATGAAATGTGAATCCCGCCAAACTGTTAGGTTAAGGCGGTATTCCAATCACACCACCGACAAAGGTGTCAACTCGCGCGATTTAGTTTAAACTTTAACGGCGTTACCGTTAAAATTTAAACATCCGTTATTATCAAAATATTAGTTAATACATTTACTTAATAAATCATATGCATTTACACACAGTTATTAAAAATATCTTAACAAATTATTGTACTCGCAGTTTTGTATTTAACACATGTAGAAGCGGGTGTGTCCACGGATTTTACAAAAATGGAAAAAGGGCAATCTTAGATGCTGTGTACTATGACTGTCTTTTTCGATGGCGATTGTCAAAAATTGGTTCAACGAGTTTCAATGTGATTGCACATCGGTGTTTGATGAATCACGTCCAGGTGCCCCGAAAATGGCTATCACAGAGGATATCATGATAAAAGTCCATAATCTCGTATTGGCAGACCGCCGATTGGATGTGCGCGAGATATCTGAGATAGTAAGCATCTCAAAAGGCTTAGTGGATCACATCCTGCATGAAATATTGGGCATGAGAAAGCTGTCGGTGCGATGGGTGCCGCTTTTGATTAATTCGGACAACAGGCGCAACCCTGAAACCACTTCAGAATAATGTTTGACGCTATTTAAACGCAGTACAGAGGAGTTTTTGCTTCCTTTCGTGACCGTTAACTAAACATGGACCAGAAACAGTCGAAACAGTAGACTTCACCCGGCGAACGTCCTCCAAAGAAGGCAAAGGCTATCCTATCGTCCGAAAAGGTGACGATCATCGTTTTCTGTGACTTACCTCCATTGTAATGTGATCTCCATTGACTACCTGGAGAAGGGCAAAACGATCACAAGGCTCTAAAATATCGAATTATTGGTCCGATTCGACGCCAAATTGCAAAAATAATAGCCCCATTTGGCGAATAAAAAAGTGCTATTCTACCATGACAACGCACCGACTCAAACCTCTGTCTTTCTGTGTCAAAACTCTCTGTGCAATTTACCAAAAACGTTGTTTTACTAAATATATTTATAACAGTATTTCTCTACTATATAATGGATGTTAGTATATATATAATCTTCCTCTTGAATCACTCTATCTACTAAAAAAACCACATCAAAATCCGTTGCGTAGTTTTAAAGATCTAAGCATACATATTGACTGACAGCGGAAAGCGACTTTGTTTTATACTATGTACTCATTATGTATTGATACTGATATGAAGTAAAAAGTAACCAGTTTTTATTAATTATTACAAAGATTTAAGTGAATTGAGAATCTCCTTGCTTTTAAAAGAAAAAAATAATAATTTATTGAGTTATATATAAAAATACAAAAAAATATATTGTCAGTTACTTTCGGGGTCCATATACCCCGATTCCCGAAAGTAACTGACAATATATTTTTATATATCAGTAGTCACTTAAATATTTAAAAACATACTGGTTTGCTGGTGAGATAAATGGATATTTCGTAGCCAGAATTAGCCAACCTTTAAACTTTTGCTTGTTCTTTGCAGTAAGCTTTCAATCGTCAAATCAAAGTATCAATAAACTCCGGGCTCTCCGATGATATATTCTTGAAAAGATATTTATTTGAAGTCCGACATGGGAAACGAACCCAGGAACTCATCGCCGGGATCTAAACTAAATAAGCTAATCACTTGACCATGAAGCATTTAACTAAGGTGCACATAATTATAACATTAAAGTTAATGGCCGTGATAATATGCTCATACTCAGATTTTCCTTGTAAAGTGGGTTATGAGATCAAAGACGTTTCGCATCGTTGACAATATCACAATGTTATTTATCTTATATAATAATCCAACTGTCAGAGATGGCGCACCTTTTTAAATTACAGGTATCTTCTTCACGCCCATATCCTTGAAGGGGTAAGCAGAAGTACAAGTGCACCCACGATTAGCCGAAGATACTTGGTCCCACAAATGTGATAGGTGGCAAGCCAATCGCCAACTGGGCACTTTCCAATCCCGGGCAACTTTGTGTTTCTCAGGAAACTGAAAAAACACTTTTTTATGTGCCCGACCCGGGAATCGAACCTGGGACCTCGTGTGGTCAACCCTAACACTGGATCACTAGACCACAGGGGCAACAATTAACAAAATAAATTACGTTTTAAATATTTAAAAAAGTATCTTAATATCTTGTATGTACGGAAATAACTTGCATTAAACATACTACAGTTGATTAATACTTAAATTTTATAATACTTAATAATAAAATAAAAATTAATTTTTCCTCTGTGTTGGTCCGGGCACCTATGAAGAATAGGCCAACTGCCGTTCTGCCAGGCAGGTCGTAATTGGCTATACGAGTCACTAACATCGTGGCTACTAGGTGGTAGAGTTCTGCATTGTCTCGCCCGGGTCTGGTACCACCGCCTTACCTATTCCTGCCGCAATAGCATCAGTGCTAGTCAGTGTCGTGTTCCGGTTTGGAGACCTTGCCACAGGATTAACACCTTTGGTGTTTAAAGGCGATGGTTGACTCTTTCCATCAGGAGACCTATCTGCTTATTTGCTGTCTTATGATGTATAAAAAATGGTCACTAAACAACTGCAAGTTGTGTATTTTTTTTTTACTTTGTTCAATATTTTTGTACTCTGTTTTGTACTGTATTAAAAAGAGCAACTACAAGGTATTGGTCGGTATCTACGTAAAAGAACCAGGTGGCTTAGCCAAAGTAACATCGCTTCATAGCGAAAGTATATTTAAATTCGTCATCGTTTCGACGATAACGATGCCGATGACAATTGACCACGTAATTTAGCGCGGCTTATGTCAATCCCATACATTTTATCCTTTTCTAACCTCCTTATCGTTTTTATGTTGTGATTTTGTCTATGCCCCCAGGTTCCTCAACCAACTTTGATCACTTCATTGTTTCAATATATTGTATGTTCACGCCCGTATCTCCGAAGAGATAGGCAGAGGTACAACAAATGCATCCACGATTAGCCGAAGATACTTAGTCCCACAATGTGATAGGTGGCAAGCCTATAACTTTTTCCAATCGCGGGCAACATTGTTTTTGTCAGAAAAGTGAAATACACAGCTTAGAATTGCCCGACCCGGGAATCGAACCCGATCCATATCTTCTCAACTATAACGTAGAGATTGTATACCAATGACGTGAATACTAATATTATAGACGTCATTGTTGTATACCCTTTGTGGTCAACTCCAACACCGGACCACTAGACCACAGAGGTGATTTATATTGTAACCTACAAATACTCAGTTTTTAGAAGTTTACACAGATAAATAAAAAAATATAATTTACTAGCCGTAGCAGCTACGGCCTGATTATGTCATTGATATAAAAAACACAAGATGCACAGTCCCGAACAAAACTTACACTCAAAAGTGTCTCTAATTTCATTTAAATAGTTATAGATATGGCAAAAACATATGTCTTTGCATATCCAACCTTAAGCGCAAGATTAGAGTTGTTTTTACAAAGCAATACGTAGGTCGCACAATAAGTTTTGCGTAACTTGAAAAAACAACATATTATAACCAAAATATTATATTTGTTGCTTTTCAAAATAATCTCCTTTACATTTTATACATTTTTTCATGCGAACGAACCATTTTTTAAAACAGGAGAACCACAGATCTAAAGGCATGTTTTCTACGTGCTGATTGAACGCTATCACTGCCTCTTCGGAGTTGGTAAAAGTAAAACCTCTCATCAAATCTTTGATTTTGGGGAAAATACAGAAATCACAGGAAAGCGCAGGATGAGTGACAAGATGTACTTTTTCGGTACTAAAAATGACTTTGTTTTGTTGGCCGTGTGTGAAGAAGCGTTATCATGGTGTAGGAGAATGCGGCTTTTGGGTCGTCTTTCGCGAACTTTTTCTAACACCCTGGGTGCACAAATGGTAGAATACCTCTCGGCATTAACACTCTTGATCTTCAAGTGGAATTATAGAGATGGGACCCGTAGCTGAGAAAAAAAACGCGATCATTTTTTTACCAATGTTTCCCGCCTGTCTCACTTTTGTTGGCCTGTTCTCATTTTCAAAGACACATTCACAAGATTGCTATTTTTTTCGGGTTCAAAACAATAAATCCACGTTTTGTCTTTTGTGACAATGTCATAAACAGCATTAGAATGTCCGTGGTCGTACTTCAGTGGCATCTGTGAGCACCATTCCACGCGAGCCCGCTTCTGCTTCGCTGTCAGTTCATGAGGGATCCAAAGACAACAAAGTTTCCGAACTTTCAATTCTTCTTGTAAAATTTTCTGAAATTGGCTCATACCAATCCACAATAGTGTTCGAATTGTCTCATTGGTAATCCGGGGGTTTTCTTCAATTAACCGCTTAACAGTAGTCACATTATTTTCGTTGACGGCAGTTGAAGGCCGCCCTTCACGAAATTCGTCATGTAAAGAAACTCGACCTCTCTCAAATTCAGCAAACCATCGCCTCACGGTTCTCAAACAAGGTGTTTCTCTCTCAAAAACATTTTGAAGACGAGCGGCACAGTCTTGCGCTTGCGGAGAAAGAGAACTTTAAAAATCATAAAAAATCATTGCTCTAATATCTTTTCGACTTAATTCCATTTTCGTTGCGTACGTACGTAGAATTTTGATGTGTGATAAAAAACAATTGGCAAATCATTTCTCGCCAATTGTTTTTTTTTATTACTCTTCTTAGTAACGTTTTAAAAATATAACATTTGAAATTCAAATAGTTCCGATTAGCTAAAAGTGCAAAACTTTTAGTGTGCCCCATGTATACAAAAAGAAATAAAATTGAGTGTCGCGACCGACGCGATTCTATTGGAAATAAGTGGAAATGAGCGCACAATTTTAGGACGACGTTTTTGAGACATTGGTTACGTATTTTTACTTAGCTACGTACACGTACAGTGCGGCCAGCATAGAAGCCTTGGGTAATTCCAGTGATTATAAAAGCATATTCCTTAGTGAATGTATCAATAAGTAGTTCTGTAGTATTTAAACGTATTGCTACTGCACTGATGGTATGTTGGCAGAAATGTTATTATCATTTTCATATTTGACAATAAAACTTTTATTATTATTTGCAAAACTCGTTACAAGACTTTACAAATGTTTTATTTACAGTAGAACTTATATTATTACCTATTTACAGTTATTTTTCATCCAGCCTTTCAAAACATATAATCTTTAGTATCACAAGTAGTGTCAAACTCATGAAGCTTTAATAAATAAATGCCAAAATAAGCTTTGTCTACGAACCCTTCTTTGTTGAAAAATTCTGTCGGCAAAATGTTCGTAGTGGAAAGGTTCAGTGGTCGGTTCGCACATAAATGAATCGTTCTCTCGGCGAATCGCTCGTAGTTGGAAGGTTCTGTCGTTGAGTAACCAATAAATAAAACATTCTGTCAGCGGCTCATTTGACAGAGAAACATTTGTCGGAGATATGTTTCAAAATCGAGTACAGTGACTGAATACGCCATTATAGAGCACTGCCACATGATGAACTTTTTATATTTAATTCTAGTGCCATAAAAGAAACCTTACAGCACTTAGAATGTTTATTATTATACAATTAGTATATTAATAAAAGTTTTACTTTTATAATTTCAAAATTAATTATCCACGAGTCGTTTGTTAATCATAGAATAGCGAAAAGTACATAGTTCTCTTAATAGAAATAACTTTTGCACATGGACACCAAAGATGTTCATAATGCATTGCCATCCGTGTGGCAGAATGATACCACCTCATGATATTGTGAAATCTAACACCTGGTTGTAACGATGGTAATAATGACACGCTTGGCCAATCGTTCGCCTATCAGTAACTGGCTATCAAAATGGCAGCTGGCCTATTCTTGCAAATAAACATTATTTCATACACAATTAAATAAAAGATAGTTTTATTTCTTTAAAAAAACATTTATTACGAATACTGCTCGCCTAAATTATTCTAAGTTGAGTTGAAGTACGGTCCGGAGGGTCACGACTCGTGCGTCGGCTCTGGAGCCTTCTTCGCTTCCAATGCCGCTAGTTGCTCGCTCGTGCAATATTCTGGAAAAGAACATAAATATGATAACAGCCGCTTATACCTCATTGTTACGCAGATTAATTGATGATTTTCTTCAGTATAAATGGATCTGTATGTTTTTATAGTAAAGGAGTAAACGGGAAATTTTCGCAGTTGCGTTACCGACCTTTTAATAATAAGAAATTTAATCGCTGTAAAACTGCAAAAAACCGAGTTCATCAGATCTTCACCAAATTAAAATGGGACTACCTGGAAAGTGTACTCTTTAAAATAAAAATCCAAATCGCTTGCGAAGCTTACGAGTAATCGGTGAAGATACATTTGAAAAAATATTTCGACGAATGGTTTTTAGAAAATCGGTTGATAAGTTCCCTAAGACGTATCTGCCATCGCCGGTACAACCAACCGCATCTTTATTAAACTTACGTATTTTGCTAGGTTCCCATCCAATGTATTCGCCGGTCCTCTGGTTCTCAGCCTGCAGCCACTCGTGTAAAGGTCTGAAGTATTCCAACAGACCATCCGCTCTCATAGCTCGCTGGCCCGTTAAAGTCTCCATTGCATCTGGCCACGGTTTCGATGATCCCATTTTTAACATATTACTGTAAAAAATGTAGAAGTCAAATTTAATGTAATGTATTATTTATAATAGATTGACATTACGCCGGTTTCCTTGCAGAGTAAGAGTTAACCAAACGTTTGTAAGCTTCTCGATTCACCATTTCATTGATTGGCGAGACACACATCCACCGCATGTTTTTAATGCATAAGTTTAATAAGCAAAGCAAGTTTGTCTGGACCGTGACATATGACACTCAATTTTGTCTGCCTACCCTGTAAGTGATTTGGCGTGAAGATATGTTGTTGTCATTGTTGTTATAATAGGCAAACTCTCAGTGACAATAACTACCTTCTCGATGTTGCTATTAGTTCAGTTGACTGTCCATTGCTTCTCCAAAAATTAAATTTAAATCTCCAGTTCAATACCCACCCTAGATCGCATACAATTTTATCCACAACATTTGCAAGCACTAGGTTTAGAAAAAATGCTTTTCTGCCAAGATTATCCTTATATTAGACATTGAACAACTACGAAAAGATCGATTTCTTTTGTACAACTGTTATCTCTATATGCAGGACATGGGCTATCGATTTCTTTAAAAAACATATTAGCTTGAAATGTTCTACTATTCAAAAACATTGTGCAAATGCACTCTACAACTCAATTTTATTTCTTGTTTTTTATCTTTTTTTCACGCAAGCACTTTTTCATTATTTTCTATTTGAGAAAGCTACCTACTGGTTTTATAGCTAGATATATGTTGTATCTGTAAATGTAGCTGTAAATTTTCCTAAAGAATATAATAAAAAACGTTTATTCTGACATCAGGAGTTTAGGTGTTTATTTTACAAACCGGTTAGGTCATTGGTATCGACCGAATATTTGTTATAGTTGATTTTTATATGTTATTCAAAAACTGGTCAGCTAAAAATGATACATTTTTTAGGGTTCTATACTCAAAGGATGTTAATAGAATCCTGTTACCACGTCTGTTCGTCCGTCACAGGGCTAGATTTTCTAAACATTGGTAATTGAGTAGACATTAATTTTCCTAACTCCTATGATG
Source organism: Apodemia mormo (assembly GCA_036924255.1). Classification (NCBI taxonomy): domain Eukaryota; kingdom Metazoa; phylum Arthropoda; class Insecta; order Lepidoptera; family Riodinidae; genus Apodemia; species Apodemia mormo. The sequence goes on along the minus strand of JAUPFN010000009.1, from coordinate 40,172,728 downwards.
AAGTTAGTCGGATGTTGTCCGTTTGAAGTTTGTGTCAAGGGTTTCTGAAACCGGCGTGTTTGCATGAAGGGAGTTACGCATGTAGAAGAAGCAAGACAATTTCTATCTGTAACATGATATTTGGCACTCAATTGTCTAGGCCCACCCTGTAAAGAGTTTGGCGTAAAGATATGTATGTAAACCACCAATAAAAATTAAATGAAAATAAAAAAAAAACCGTCAGCCAAGTGTCGTCACTTCGGCATCGTTAGACTTTTTAGGCTTATTCGCTCACTACTCGGCCAGTGAGACTTAACATTTTTTTTATATTATAAGAGCAAAAATATGGCTCCTGATGAAAAGAGACAACCATCGCCTATAAACACCAAAGGTGTTAATGATGCGTTGCTATATTAGTGGCAGGGTCTTACTGCCACATGCATGAGTTTACCATATACCTTACCCTCCGAATCGGAACATATAACAGTGACAAGCACTAAGGCCTGGCAGGAATGAATAAGGCGGTGGTATTATCGTGGCTGCTAGGTGGTATAGTTCTGCTTTCTCTCCCAGACCTGGCAGAGATAACGCAGAACTATACCACCTAGTAGCCACACTGAAAGTAACTCGCATGGCTAATCGTTCGCCTCTTATGAAAGAAGAAAGAAAGAAAGAAAATATTTATTTGCAAGAATATGGGTGTTACAAGTTGTTACAAATTAATTAAGTAACCAACATATTCTACCATTATATGGTGTGCAAATATTTAAAAATTATCATTATAATATTACATTTAAAACATTGTATCGAATTTTTAGAATTACTACGTTACGATTCGGTAACGGGGCCGCACACTTAGAAGATCCGATGGAAGAAACTCAGCGGGCTTGTCTTTTCTGATATAATATCTAACAGAAAGGCAGATGGTCTATTCTTTAAAGGGAGCCCGGACTAACATGGAGTAAGATAGACTTTTGGATGTTTAAATGTTAGGATGTTTGTTACTCAACTGAGCCTATTTCAGCTTACGACACTTACGATAATGCATTTCCAGCGTTGACACTCTGGTATATATCACAGTCCACAAGTTTCTTGGTGAGGTCTTCAGCCACGTATTCGCCGGCTAGCTGGCACAAGGCGCGGTGGAATTGGAACTGTATTATGAAGGACACATAGTACCTACGAACAAAATTTTTATGGATTCGTAATTTTGAATTACCAGGTGGGCTATTTAAAGCTAAATAATCGCCAGCCATGAGTATTTCATACGTTTGAAAATTTGATTTACTATGTGCTGGAGGTGTGCATCGTCTCTACTGTTACCGCGGCCTCACCTAATACTGTCCTCATAGCCACTTAAATGTCCCGTTCTGATTACGAGGTTCATGTAGCTAGCAAACTTTTGCGTATAGCATTCCGTCCCCGCAACATGGATAATAAGTCACCATGAACATCTTTTGTGTTAAAAGGCGTTGCTATCTCTTTCTGCCCGGAGTGTCTTCTGCTTGTTGTCTGTCCAATGAAAAATAAAAGAAGGGTTCAATGCCAATGAGACAACTGTATTATGACATGCTTGTATATCCGCATATAAATCATATATCTCTGGGAATAACGTGCGATGCGAAAGTAGATAGGTGTAGATACCACGGGAGGCCAAAACTGGCGTACCATGATCAAATTGGTAAAGTGCTGTTCGATGAAGGTGTCAAGAGTCTCCGTTTTGGAGACTCTTGACACCTTCATCGACTCGATCGATCAGTTAACTTAGTAGAGTGTTATGTATGTGGAGGCAAGTCTATCTGGATCATGATATATGACCTCTGCCTAACTCGTAAGAGATTTGTTGTGAACGTCGTCACCGTTGCAATTGCCCAACTTGACAACTTTCGCTTTTAATCTGCAATAAATGAGTGCGACAACATTATTTGAGATATTTTCAGATACAGAATAAATCCCAGTAACATTCTTTTTCTTACCCAATACCTCACGATATATGTATAGTCAAATACACTAACGGCTAGATCGATGAGGCTTTTATTATTTTTTAATATTAATTATTTCATGAATTTTAACGACGAAAATTATGAATTAGGGTAGAAATTAAACATTTTATAGATATTTTTTTCAGATGGGGGGGGGGGGGGTAAACGAACTGGCAATTCACATGATGGTAATTGATCAGCGCCGCCCATGGACAACTTAGGGATGAGAATGGCCTTTTCTTGAAGGTCCCTAAATCGTGTTCGTCTGAAACCCCGGCTGATAATAATTAGTTCCACAGAGAAGTAGTGTGATTGATAGATGTTAAAAAACAAAAAAGGGATATTGTGGATAAATATATTCAATATTGATTCTGGATCTAACATAAAGAGGAGGGGAGAGTAATGTTTTGGATGCTTGGGATGGTCTAGAGCTGAGACCAGTTTCCCGAAAAACTGATCTGTACACCTTTTCATTTTATTCTAAATTTTTGTATGGAATTTTATTAATAATGGTTTGGGAGAAACAAATTTGGCAAATTTGAGATTAATTTGAAACTAAATACTATATTACTATTTTTGTGGGCAGCAGATTTATCTCAGATTTTAAAGGTATCTCAGATGGGTTCTAAAGCGTCAAATGCTTCGATGAACAGAGGCAACGGAGAGCATTAAAGGGGCATCATGTGGGCTCTGGAATTTTGTGGACTTAGACTAGCCTAAAGTACCAAAAAAAAGACAACACAATAGAGACTGTTGTAGCGAATAGAGGACCTTAATATAAAATATTCCCTTTTCTATTTTATTTCTTATACTCTGCCACCGAAACTGCATTTCGTGTCACAAAGCCATTCTTAGCGTGGTTCCTCAATCTTCACTTTAAGCGTTCTAAGAAATAATGCTACAAAATATGATAATCAGAAAACAAATACTATGAACTGACTGCCAAGTAAGGTTACTTGTTAACTTGTGAGGCACAAATCACGAAATCCCAAGTTTGTTTTCCGGATGTCACAGTCTTTTTGAGTTTTTATATTTAGATAAATCTTAGAAGCGGGCTAGAATCTGTAGATGGTGTGCAAAAACTCAAGTGCGTCGAAAAAACACATTAAAAGTCCATTCCAATTATGGCAAATAAAAAAGAATATAACGATATGAATCATCACCAATTTCACCAATTTTGGTGTCGAATCCTGGTGAATCTGAACATGGGTGTTACCAGTTGGCCGATCTCCCAATATTTATTTTATTACACACCTAGCGTATTCAACATCAGCTGACACGTGGTATTTAGCTGCAGCGTCAAAATCTTCTTCCGTCCTATTCACTGGCGGCTCAACTCCTTGTAATTCATCCCTTAACCTCCAATAGTGGCAATTGTAGTCATCCGGTGTGGTTTTCCCTCTGAATACACCATATCTGAATAGATCCAGTGTATATGCAAATGGAAGGAATGGAATCTTGTCTATACTCTGAAATTCAAATTTTATTTAATAAAGATATTTACTAAAATAATAAATTCTTGAGAGTGAATGATGACGACCGTTACAGAAATAACTGGAACATTTTGATTTGTGTAGGTACATTATAAAGACATGTTACAAAATGGCACAAGTTTATAAAATGGCAGATATTTTTAAGCGCAGGATAGCGAACAAGCTTTATACAAAAATGGGGCAAACGAACAGGAGTCTCATCTGGTTCAAAACATTCGCAAGACTAAAGATTCTGCAGTTGAGTTGCGGCCAAAATTAGTAAATTTTCTTCTGAAATTCCCCAAATAAGTTTGGAAATTCCTAGCCGATAACAAATTTCACAGAGAAGTAGTGCAGTGTAATAAACTACCTTGGGAACCACTCGTTTATGGACTTCCACTCATCGAGATTTTTGGTGAATTATTATGCGTATGGCCAAGAAAAGCTTAGATAGAAAAGATAAGCTTGTGCTTTTCTAAATATTTTTTGCAGTAAAAGATAAAGTCGTCAATAGATACACTAGATGTTTCATCTGTTTATTAAAATCTTTCACACAAGTCTTTCGACTTTTGTTACACTTTTACATTAACAATCTTATAAAGCAAATAAAAATAAAGATACATACCATTTTATAAAGCTGGTTGATTTCAGTCTGTTCATCTTCAGCATCTCCACTGATCAATCCTACACGACGTAAATGCTTTGGCGATGATACTGATAAAGCTATCGTATCACCAACAGCTTCGTGAAATCCTGATACAAAATACAAGTTCATTCAATTGAGTAATACCTTTCATTTCGTTTATACAAAAGCTTAAATTTTCTGGGATTAAAATATAGTCCTTTTCGGGTCTCAAGCTATTTTTGTACCAAATTTCATCGAAATCGGTTCTGTGATTTAGACGTGAAAAAGCGACAAACAGACAGATAGTTACTTTCGCATTTATAATATTAGTATAGATTATAGTCTATTACTTATATTGTATATATATATATATATATATATATATATATATATATATATATATATATATATATATATATATATATATATATATATATATATATATATATATATATATATATATATATTATATATTATATATTATATACCTATATTACATGTAATATTTGAACCCGTTACATAAGTTTGCATTAAAAAATCTTAGTAGCAATTCAAAATAAATTTGTGACTTATTAAAACTTCTGTGCCACAGAAGGGGGAGAAAAAGGAGGCACTTCCGGACTTTCGGATAAAAATACTACTAAAATATGAAAATACATAACCACATAGATGAATGGTGATTTGCCAAGCATGAAAATGAATATTGGCATGAATTGAAATTAAAATTGCACCATATTTTAGTATAAGCTATTATATGTAAAATAGCACTGTCCTTTAAAAACAATCAAATTCATATCATAGCAGGAAAAGTAAAATATCATCTAAAAACCGCGAATGATATCAAAGCTAACGTTATATTTTTATTTTTGTATATTCGAACAATCCAGTTTTTAGGACTGTTTACAATGTGACAAAACCACTACAAAGTTCATCAAATCTCAAGGAAAATAGTAATCCTTATAATAAAATTCAAATTTTCCTGCTATTATGCACTTGTTTCAAAAATATGTAGAAATTAAGCAGTAATACTTCTGTTAATGGACAACTCTAAAAATATTTATTTATTGAAGGAAAACTTAAAGCTAATTCCAAATGCAATATGTAGAATCATGGAAATGCAAAGGCCAATTAAAAGTTTTTAAAAATCGTAAAAACAAAAAATTTTGAAGAAAGAACACATCACATTGCATTGAATGTACCTATCCAGTACTTTAAAAAGTTTAGGCTCAACTTGTGTTTAATAGTCAAATAAGTCTATGTCTAAATTAATGTTATCATAAAAAATATCCGACCAGCTGCACGCTACATTACATTCCGCTGCATTTTAAAGTTTTTGGTGAAACCCACGAGAACAGCTTATTTTTTTCGAGATAAAAAGTATTCTTTGAATTATTTCATGTCATTATCAACCTGGATGCGAAATTTCATCAAAATCAGATCAGCAGTTTTTGCGTGATACACATTTTAAAAATAGTAAAGGTTTTACGCTATAACAAATGCCATTTTGTCGTAATTAGGAACACATTACACATAGATATGCGAATACAAATTCTTAGACCATCTGCTTGCCTGTCATATAGCCTAGGGTAGTAGTAGTTTTGTCTACTGTCCGAAAATGTTACCACCGTCTTACTATCAGCTGTCCTTCCTGTTCTGGTCATAGCATTACACACTCTGAAAATTTCTACCGTCTACCTATAATCGATCTGTAACTGATAAGATCCCGTTAGAACACTTAGTGTACTAAAATATGCCAACGGATTTTCCGTAAGAGCCCTTAATTTCATGATCAAATACTACTATTTATCTCAATGTAAGATAGTTTATATTATGACGTCGATTTTTTGCTTCTCAAATTATTAGAAATGCAAATGATATCGCTACGTTGTATTGCACAGGAGATTAAGCAATAGTATTTATATTCTTACTAACAATTTTATATGCCTCGTTGCATTATATAACAACACCAAGTTATCAGGATGAGCAACGTACTCAACCAAATTTAAAAAGCAGGAGAGACCCTCATAGCACAAGAAATACCCCAAATTGATCATAAAAATCTAAAGCTAATACAATGAATTTGAATATCCCTCATGATATTAGTACAGGCATGTTAGTTATCACTTCAGAGTTCAAACCTGGATTAGCCCCTGCTCGAAATACAACAGGCTTATCCTTGTACTGCAAATAATATTGGACGTGGCCCATCTCATGATGAACTACTCTTAAATGTTCTTTGTTCACGTTGGTACACATTTTGATCCTGTTTTAAAAAAGAAAATTAAATTACCTGGGTTCGCTCCATCGCGAAATACAACCGGCTGGTGTTTGTATTGTAAGAAGTACTGTATGTGGCCCATTTCGTGGTGAGTCGTTTGGAAATATTCGTAATCTACTGTCGTACACTGTTTGATCCTTTAAAATAAGCTAGACACGTTAAAAAGAAATTTGGAATATGTTAGCCATCACCAAAAACCATTTTGTGGATCTTTTATCTACTTAAATCCAAATATGTAAACAGAACTCACATTATTTTTATTCGGTATAAAGGCAGTACACCGAGCAAGCTTTAATTTTAGATTTTAAATTCTCTGTTAATTGTTTTTCTTATATTACAAAGATTCGAATTATTATTAAAAGCACAAGTAGATTACAGTTTTTATTTTTCACCCTCCTTATATTGTAACAAAATTTAAATAATGTCAAATAATTGCAGACATGCAGGAACAATATACTAGGTGTGTATTATAGGCTTTTTAAACTATTTCTGTGAGTTTTTATAGTTCATCAAACCCTCCACCAAAATAATGTTGCTACTACGATGCGTACTAATATTGTGGAAAATTATTAAAATGGCTTTTGGTACAAAAGAAGCCTTTTCTATGATTATTTTGAATTTTATAGTGCACCAATAATCCCCAATAAAATAGTTTTCAACAATATTAGTACATCTTTAATTAAATTACATATCATGTCAAATGGCAGTCAAATATGAAATAAACTAAAAGTCCTCTAGTGCATATTAATTTATAAAACGTTAAGATCCATTTTTCCAAAACATCGTTAACATTAGAATAATTTACAATTTTGAGTGCAGTCTAATTGGAGTCATGATCACGCGTAAGGTGTTAAAATTTCATTAGTCAACTAGTATTTATATACATATAATAAAATCATAGTAAAGTCAATGTATGTCCGAGGTAAACTCAAAAAGTACTGCATGGATTTACTTCAAATTTTGCATGAATATTACTAAAAATAGGTCAGGTCAACATATAGGATTCATATTATCACGCTATCACCTACGGGGGAGGAGCTGTGCGGAGTAAACGAAGTACGCACGCACGAAGTCGCGGGCAACAGCTAGTACTTAATAACCAGAATTGATTGTTCCATCACCATAAAATATTCTCAGAAATAACTTTTAAGATGATAAACAAAACCAAAACCCAGCTGAATTATTTTTATACTAAGAAAATTCATTTGAATGATTATTTAAACCAAACAAGATTATCATAATGGAAAGAAATATTTATGATCGCCTATAGACAATTTATGCCCAAAGATGTTAAATGTACGTTGCCATTCGTACGTTTTCACTTGCGTTGCATATATGCTTATATACTAAATTCAAATCCAATGAAAAATCATCTTAGCGAACTTTTTTATATCATTAGATAGCAATCAAGCAAATGGCTCTCCTGGTGGAAAGAGTAACCATCGTCTATAGACACCAAAGATGTTAATAATGCGTTGCCATCCGTGTGGCGAATTGGTTTTGCCACGTGCACGAGTTTACCGGCTACCTTATAACCTGAACACGAAAATAACAAGCATTAACGCTATTCCGGTAGATACAGGTAAAGCGATGGTACTATATATGTTGTGGAACTCTGCCACCAAGAAGTTAGGATGGTAGTGACACTTATAGCCAACCGATCACCTTTTACGACCTGAAAGAACGGCAGTTGGCCTATTCTTTAAAGGAGCCCGAACCGACATGGGGAAAATACTCTGCAGAAATTATTAATATTTCTGACCTAAACAAATGATAAGCTTTCCTAAATTAAAGAGACAATCACCGCCTATGGGCACCAAAAATGACAATGGTTCGTTTTCATCCGTTTAACAAGTTGACATGCTACATGCATAAGTTTACAGGCTACCTCACCCACGAAACCGAAACACGAAAGTGACAAATATGAGCACTAACGCACAATATGTTGTGGAGCGCGGCTATGACCATCCAAAGGGAACAAACAAACCTGAAGTCTTCACCGTCGTAAAAGTCCCAAGCCGATGCATGACAAACTATTTCTCTATCCGTGGGCTTCTCTATAATGGAATTCTTCCAGAATTTCTCAGGCATGGCTGTTAAGTTTAAAGATCTAAAGAATTCATCTGACATTTGGAACATTTTTAATGGGGTATAGTTTTGATCCTTCATTGCCTGCGTTATGTCCAATTCTTTCTTATCCGGGTATGGTCGGGTGAAGGACTCTATGTTATTCCAGGTTTGCGCCCACATATTTCCTAAAACGCAAAATTATTATGTGAGTGTGTAATGATTGTATGTTACCAGTACTTTGGGTGCTTCCCAAGAAGCTTTGGGAAGCACGGTACGCTATTAGTCTCGGTTCACATAAATAGCATAGCTGTTAAAGTTAGAAAATATCTCCACCAATCAAGAGGTATAAAATCCATTTTACTAGCTTATAAATTGACAAACCGTGGCAAATCTTATCATTTTTCCGCCATTTTGATCGAGTGGTTATCTAACCTAACTAAGAATCGATGGGAGCTCGGGTTCAATTCCCGACAAGAATTTATGTTCATCACAAAAATTTTTGGTATGAGTTTAGTTGTTTATTATATAACAGTATTTATATATTTATTTCTATGTTTTAGTATCGTTGACTAATACCCATAATACAAGCAAATAATTTGCTTACTTTGGTGTTAGATCGATTTGTGTAATTTGTCCAATGATGATATTATTATTATTTTTAAATATCGGCTAATTTTGCCATTTCGTAATAGAAAAGTCGTTACAGATATGCGACCAGTTCAGTTACCACCTTACTTATTCTTACCTCTAAATCATCGCCTTTCTCTAAGGTAAAGTTTTGACTCTGGGCTCACAAGTCATAACTAAGTTTCGCAGGTAACATCGTATCCTTAAAACATTTAATGTCTACAGGGATGATAATACTTACCGTCATTAAACAAGTTATTAAGACACTATCCCAGAAACGCGCACTCTGTCTATTTCTATCGAAGTAAACGAGAGTCCACTATTAGTGTTACTGGGCGGCTAGGTCTTATAATAAATAAATATTGAAATAAAAAGTGTAGATTATTTATCAAATATGATTCGCCAGCGGTTTAGTTATGAATGTGATGACTTCATGTTTTTAATTGCAGACCCATACGTCAAAGAAATAAAGATATAGAACAGTTAATGATGATTTTAAGACCAATCTTCGCATTTATTTACTATCGACCCAATTATGTGTCGAGTACGGCCATGGTCTTTGACATAACATGATGATTGATGAATATTAACATATATTGTTGTGATGTGCTATGACAAATAGTTTTTCTTAAAAAAGAACTGCTTAAATAACAACAATTTCAACAAATTAGATCTTGTCAGCCTCTTAACATATAAGGTATTACACTTCTGTACAAAATTATTCTTAAGGTGAACAATAAAGCTAAATAATTAACATCTATTTTTTTTTGTACTAATAAAGAGCTTTAAATTGATAGATAATAATAATATGCGACCATGTTAATCGATTACTAAATACTAGCTTTTGCTCGTGGCTTCGCTCACGTTAAATTAATTTTAGTGAAAGTTAAATTAATTTTAGAAAGTGGGAGCTAGAAAGAGACTACAAGTAGCCTATGTCACTTTCCATCCCTTCAACTATCTCCACTTAAAAATCACGTCAATTCGTCGCTCCATTTTGCCGTAAAAGACGGGCAAACAAACACACATATTAGTATGGATAATTTACTTTGGAATTAACTTCCTTTTTAGACTCGGAAAAGTCGCAGATTAACAATTCAAAAATATTACTAAGATAACTTAGAGACGTAAACTTAGAGTATGTATCAAATAAGTATTAAATACCTAAAAGTGAATAAACAATTACTAAATAAAATAAGTATTAAATAAATACATAAAAATGAATAAAACAGTTACTTAATATTAAAATCACTACATTAAATATCTTCTAGTTTCTAAATTAATTTTTCATTAATTTTTAGTGACGCGTCTTATAACGCGCAAACGTTCCTGTAGATACAAAGAAAGTCCTTCGAGCTGCACCCATTATACTTCTGTTTCAAAATCGACTTCGATATTGTTTTTTTATATATATCATAAGATAGCAAACAATCAGATGGGTCTCCTGATGGAAAGAGTCAACCATCGCCCATGATACATAGACACCAAAGATGTTACTGGTGCGTTGCTATCTTGTAGCGAGTTCTAATGCCACATGCATAAGTTTACCGGCTACCTTACCCTCCAAACCGGAACACGACAGTGACAAACGCTGACGCTATTGCGGCAGAAATAGATAAGGCGGTGGTACAGATCCGGGTGAGATAATGCAGATCTCTATCCGTTTTTATAGCGCGTATATAATTTAATTACTCAAGACATATACATAAATAGTTCGTAACCTAAAAACCAGTATATGCATATTGCATAGGTTACCTAACAAATGAGCCGGAATCGGTCCCTTGGCAGACACAATGTGATCACCATACTTGTCTCTCAACCGTTTCCTGACGTATGCGTGCAATTGCTGATACAGAGGTTTCACGTCGTCCCACAACTTGGCCAATTGCTGTTCGAAGTCAGCTACTTCATACTCAGACTGCCACCATTCTGCCACGTCTTTGAAATCTGAAACATATCATTACATAGTATAAAACAAAGTCGCTTTCTCTGTCTGTCCCTATGTCCTTATGTCCCTATGTATGCTTAAATCTTTACAACTACGCAACGGATTTTGATGCGGTTTTTTTAATAGATTGATTCCTGAGGAAGGTTTAAGTGTATAAACCTTTCCGATATTCCCACGGGAACAAAAGCTGCGCGGGTGAAACCGCGGGCAGGTCGCTAGTAATAGTAATAAAATAATGAATTTTTCACGGGACAAATTACACTTACTGATAACCCTGAAGTAAGCAAAACATTGGGTGTTTATTTAGTATTTATATTTTATGTATTTCTATGTATCAGTACCGTTGACTAACACCCATAACACAAGAAATACATATATAAATACTGGAATATATTTAATAAACATCCAAACCCGGAAATACAAACATTTATGCTCATCATACAAATGCTTGTCCCAGTCGGAGATCGAACCCGAGCCTCGTCGATTGCGGAGTCAGGGTCGCTAACCACTCGACCAACGGGGCGGCATTACTTTACTAATAACTGAAACCTTCATAAAAATGTTTATTGATAAAAACGATTTTCCATCTTCTCATTCGTTTTTTTTTCATAGTACAGCAAACAAGCGGATGCCTCATTTATGAAAAAGATAACCATCACGTATAGACAGCAAATATGTAAATAGTGCAGTGCTATAGGTAAGACTCCCACCATACCATCCCATAAACAGGATAAGGAAGTTACTGAATTTGCTCTGATTTTCGAAAATCGAGTTTTCTCCAGATCTCCACGTTTTGAGGTCCTAAAAACATTTACCAACTATTTTCGGCAGCGCAACTGCAAAACCCTTGGTAGCATAATTGTCTATGGGCGGCGACAACCACCTACCATCAGGTAAGCCTCCTGTCCGTTTCCCTCTTCTATAAAAAACACGATGACGTCAGTATGTCAGTACGTATGTGTGTACCTATGTGTGTATTATGTATGTTAACATCTCAGAATCCTTGAACGGCTTGACCGATCGAAACGCACTTGATGGCATTCGATTGAGTTCCACCAAAATTAGAATTGGAAAATAGTGTATTTGATATAACTGAATATTTTTCAACCAATCAATTTTGTTGCTAAAGACCATCTTAGAGCACAAATATTACGTTAAATAACATTCAAAACATCAAAATCGATTATGGTTTTCAAAATATACAGCATAGCGAAAATAAGAATATTGTCATTTTTAACAAAATGTGGATTTTTTTTGAAAATAATCTATGCTAGGTACAGCTTTTCAAGGAGCAAATCCTTTAAATACCTCAATTTAGCGGGATATTTCAGGGATGGTATGCAGAGTCAACTGGCTCAATTTTTTTTCAATAGTGATATAGACCCACCTATACATATTTTAACATTTAGGGTCTGACAGGATTTTCGTTATTCACTTAATAGGCGGTGATTGTCTCTTACAATCTCTGAAGCATCTCTTGCTTGTTTGCTACCCTATGCTGCACAGAAAGATAGATAAGATCCTCGTGTTGGTTGGCACTCTCATTGAAGAATTGACCATCCGCCATTTTGCCAGACAGATCGTAAGAGACAAATGATTGGCTAGTGGCTATCCAACTCACTACCATCGTAGCTACCAAGTGATAGAGTTCTTACCTATTCCTGCCGCAATATTCTCAGTGTTTGGCCCGTATTCTAATTTGAAGGATAAAGTAGCTGGTAAACTTATGGAAAAAAAAAGTATCTTCACGCCCATATCCCCGAAGGGGTAGGCAGAGGTACAACAAGTGCACCCACGATTAGCCGAAGATACTTGGTCCCACAAATGTGATAGGTGGCAAGCCTATCGCCAACCGGGCACTTTCCAATCCCGGACAACTTTGTGTTTCTCAGAAAACTGAAAAAACACTTTTTTTTTAAAGTGCCCGACCCGGGAATCGAACCCGGGACCTCATGTGGTCAACGCCAACACTGGACCACTAGACCACAGAGGCGAAACTTATGTATGTGACATTAAGACCCCGCTAAAAGGACAGCAACGTACCATCAACATCTTTGATGTCTTTAGGCGACGGTTGTCCCTTTCCATCCAGAGAGCCATTTACTTCTTTGCTATCTTGTAATATAAAAAATCCCTTACCGTTAAGTTTGGCCGCCTCATTCTCCAACTGTACATATTGACTAAAGTTGTGCCTGGCCGGCGCTCCAGCTGCCTTATGCCACTCCACCCACGTGTGCTTCAGCTCCTCGGGGTCTTGGCTCTTTGTGAATATCTCAGTTATATCTGAAAATTGTAAATTATATCTTTTTATCGATTGTCATTTATAAGTAATAAATATTGAGCTGGATTTTATATTTCTGAGCTATTTTAATTATAAAACTCAATATAATTAAGTCGTGTGTTTAATTAGTTTAATAAGCTCATGAATAGAATATTTATTTTACCTAACATATTGTCCACTATAACATAATATAATATATAATATAATATATAATATAATATTCACGGGACAGATTACACTTACTGATCTAACCCCAAAGTAAGCAAATTATTTGCTTGTGTAATGGGTGTTAGTCAACGATACTAATACATAGAAATACATATATAAATACTGGAATATATTTAATAAACAACCAAACCCGGAAATACAAACATTTATGCTCATCACGCAAATGCTTGTCCCCGTCGGGGATCGAACCCGAGCCCCGTCGATTGCGTAGTCAGGGCCGCAAACCACTCGACCAACGGGGCGGTCAAAATAAAACTATATATTATAATAAAACTATATATTATAATAAAACTATATATTATAATAAAACTATATATTATAATATCCTTAAACTTCCTCGTTGTTGGAGTTGTTAGCAAACCTAACTACAAATTGAGGTTGTTCGGGTTCGATTTCCGACGGAGACAAACAAAACAAAGAGTATGATGATCATAGATGCATAGATGTTTGTATTTCTGGGTTTGCGTGTTTATTATGTATGTATTTATATGTATTATTATTATTATTTTTTTTATTTTATTTAATTTGATTGATGATTAACACCCATAACACAAACAAATAATTTGCTTACTTTAGGTTTAGATCGTGTAATTTGTCCAGCGATTTTACGATTATTATATTTATTAAACTGACAAATAAATTCTATTCTCTTCTAGAAAGTTATATTTTCAGTTGTACAATTTATATATTAAATTTTTATTTTAAATTTATTTTTATATTAAATTATATCCTACCGTTTTTTTACACATCATAAAATAGCAAACAAGCAGATAGGTCTTCTGATGGAGTCAACCATCGCCTATAGACACCAAAGATGTTAATGGTGCGTTGTTATCTAATAGTAAGTCGTTAATCTTAAAACTCTTTTAATCGGGAGAAGCATCTACTTGTCGCTGCTATCCCATGATACAAAAAAAACTTATACTGACTGCAGTAAACCGGATATGTGTTTATTTTGACGAGATAGTAAGGGTTATAATAGGAACTATCATCACTTTTACTCGGTTAAAAAGTTTCGCGCTGTCTCGCCCAGGTTTTTATACTAAGGCCTTGCCTATTAGGTACGGCCGCAATAGCATTAGCGCTTGTCACTGTCGTATTCCTTTAACTTATTAATGTGTTTTATATTTCTTAGGAAAGCAAAATTTGTTATTTCTTTTTATTTAAAACAAAATAAAGCAGATCCGGATAGAAAGAGCTAACTCTAAGAGCTAACATCTCCTACAGACATCAATAAAAGGTAAAGGTGTGTTGCTATCTATGTGACGGTGTCGGAATGACGCACGCATAAGATTTTCGAAAACCTTACCCAACAAACCAGAGTGCTAAGTGTGAGTTTTTCTTTTCGCATTCGATCGTGAGCGCGTTTGGAGTTTACTAAGAATTTGTATGTGATTTGTACAGCGCCACATAGTGGTAAACGTGAGAAACCAGTTTACCACTAGGTGGCGCTGTACAAATCACATACAAATTCCTAGTAAACTCGAAACGCGCTCACGATCAAATGCGAAAAGAAAAACTCACACTTAGCACTCAGAACGCAATAGCGACAATCAGCAGTGCTATTAAGAGAATAGGAAGCTTTAATGCTTGTAAATGTCATAGTTATGTATTTCACTTATGATTATTTTTTTTTTAATTTCTTAGGAAAGTAACATTTTTTATTTATTTTGACTTTAAATAAAATGAACCAGATGGTTCTCCGGATGGAAAAAGTTAAACATATTTTGTAGACATAAAAGATGTTAAAAGTGCGTTGTTATTTATGTGGCGTGGTATTAATGACACTTGCATATATTTACCGGCTACCTTACCCTCCAAACTTGATCACAATAATGACAAACATAAACACTTCTGCGACAACAATATGTAAGGCGGTGGTACCATACGGCGGCGATGCAATACCGCATAAATCTATCGGCTACCTTACCCAACAAACCGGAACGCAAAAGCGACGACAAAACCCAATCACCGGCGTTATTAATAAATTATTATTAAGGCCGTTATTCTCTTCAAAACGGGACCCGGATAAACATCTTTCCAATACAACTGCATTTTGAGTAATTTTTTATAAGTAAAACCATATGCTTGTATCTTTTTTTAGTATCGATAGGGAAGCGCATGACCACGATCTCGCCTGACGGTAAGCTAACATGCGGTCGGAGATGGAACGCGCTTCCCTAGAAGGTACATGTACAATCTTCTCTTGGAGATCCCCAGATTGTATATTGAATATCTATCTGTTCTAGAATATAAAATCTTTATCGAGCTCTACTCTTACCAGGTTCCAAAGCCAGATCGCACTTAGTTGCGTTTTTGTACGCGCAAATCTTCGCCGTCGCGTAGTTCGACTCCATTCCGGAGACCGACTGCATCAGCAACTTGTACTTGTCATCAGGCAGCGCCGACACGCCTAGTTGAGTGTACTTCTTGAACATTCGCCGCAACGAGAAGTCTTGGAAATCCTGCCACCGGTACATTTTTGTTTCTTCCCAAGCTTGTTTCTCCAGCTTTGAAAGTTCAAGCTGCACTTGTATCTGAAATAGACAAAATATAACAGTAGTTATAGCTGAATTATAAATTCTTATCATCACGAATAATCCCTTACGGGGCGAGTAGAAGTAGACCAATGAAAGTTCTGGTGTACCATGATTTTCTTTAACTCAGCATTCAATATTTTATTGCATCACATATGTTTAACATTTTTAAGTCTTAAATCTTATACTTTAAACGAGTACCTATTTCTTGTATATATCTATGTAATTGGTTTAATCTATGTAATTTAAATAGTACTAGCTGCAGCGTGCAGCGCGAATACCAAAGTTTTTGGCAAATCCCACAGGATCATCTAATTTTTCTGTGCTAGCCTATGTGCTATTTCAGGTCATCGTCTACCTAAGTGCCAAATTTCACTCGACTCCAGTTAGTAGTTTTTGCGTGATTGAGTAACAAACATCCATCCATTCTAGCATCCAAACATCCAAGTTTATGATATTAAATATAGATTGTTATGAGCTTATCGTCTGTATTATGTAATAATACCACTTATATTATCACCGTGTTTATTTACCACCTAAATGTACGATACACCACAATACAATACGTATATTATATATACGTACTGGCTAACACTAATAGCACCGTCACTATATTCGTACTAGAACTAACAGACTAATCCAAATCACTAAACAAAAAAACACATTCCGTATGCGGACTAAATCTCTCTATCACTTTTCACTATATCGGCCTTATCCGTTCACTTTCGATCGCTTTAGGAAATTGACTCATTTCTCGCCGAGAAGCCCTTAATTATACACTACGTTAGTAATATAGGGCAAACATACTCGTAATATCCTGACAGGGTGTAGCAATGTAGAGGCGGACCAATCTATTTTAATAAAAAAAATCTTAAAAATATATCATTTTAAAAATCATTAACACTATAAAAACCACAGGCCACACAAATAATAATAGACACGAAGTTGGGCGGGGACCGTGTCATATGAGCAATAAGTGTCAAACGCTTGTAGATATTCAGGATGTAAGGGAGTCTACCGAAAATCGAAATCATAGCTTTGGACTTTGGAGATTAAGGAACTAAATTGGAAAAAAGGCGTTTTTTTTTTAAATTACCGGTAAGTACTATAAATCTGTATTTCTGGGTGTAAGTGCAAGCGACACTGTCGTATAAGGAGTATCTATATAATAATACATGAATGCAAAACTTTGGACGCTTTTTAAGAAAACTGCGCGAACGCTGGAGTATGAAATTTGGCACAATCAAAATTTACATTGCGGAGGATTGCGGAAACCTAATAGGTATTTTAAGTAAAATACATTAGAAATACATTAAATTAATAAAAATAAACATTATACACACTACATCATTTGACATACATCATAACATACATACATGTATACTATTTTCTTTTCGGCTAAATTCATTTGTGACACTTTTTTTTGAGAAAAAAGATTTCATTGTTTAGTTTATGGTAGATCTTCGGCCACAGGCGAAGGCTACTCTAGTTTAATCAATACTAATATTATAAATGCGAAAGTAACTCTGTCTGTCTGTCTCTTCTTCATGTTTAGACAACCACGGAACCGATTTGGATGAAATTTGATACACAGATAGTTTGAGATCTGAGAATTGACATAAAATAGTTTTTATCCTGGAAATCCCACGGAAACAGGAACTATGAGGGTAAAACCCCGGGACTAACTTCAGATTTTTTTCCGCGCAGGCGAAGTCTCGGGCACAGCTAGTCCGTAATAAAGCATTCACATGTTCATAACACCTATTTTGTCATAGTTGGCGTTGACATAGTTGGCATAATAGGTTCATTTACAGAGTCTTTATATGCTATCGAGTCAAGCCGTCAACAGACGAACACTAGACTCCGAGCCGCAAGAGAAATTCCTATTTTCCAGGCAATTAATCTGAAAGAAGTTTTTCAACATAATTTTAAGTTTTTTTTTTATATCATAAGATAGCAAACAAGCAGATGGGTCTCCTGCTGGAAAGAGTCAACCATCGCCTATAGACACCAAAGATGTTAATGGTACGTTGCTATGTTGTGGCGAGGTTTAATGCCACATGCATAAGTTTACCGGCTACCTTACCCTCCAAACCGGAACACGACAACGACAAGCACTGACGCTATTGCGGCAGGAGTAGGTAAGGCGGTGGTACCAGACCCGGGCGAGACATTGCAAAAATCTACCACCTAGTAGCCACGATGTTAGTGACTCGATAGCCAATCGGTCGCCTTTTACGACCTGCCTGGCAGAACGGCAATTGGCCTATTCTTCAAAAGGAGGCCGGGACCAACATTTATCATTTTTAGGATAAAATGTTATCATTAACTGATTTCAAAAACAGAAAATATTTAATTTGACTGATTCTGGCTCATTCTCGCTAAATCAGAATAATCCATATTTCCATGACCATAGATATATAGATAGAGATTAAAGAAATGAAAGAAGTTTTTTTTTAATCTCACAAATTTTATTTATAAGTTCTAGTGCAGCCATGATTGAAAAACCATGCCTAGAAACTAGTTATAGTTAACCAACTATTAACTTTAGAATATATTTTAACTAAGTTTTTTGTTACATCTGTCTATTGACCTTCATCGAAATGAAACGTTTGTTCGGTAACTCTACGGTCTATTGCTCATCGTGAGACTACTGATTTTTTTTATGTTATCACAGAAAGTGATGTAATAGTTACAAGTATTATTTTTGTTGGTGGGTAAGGTAGCCGTTAAACTTATGCATATGACATTTCTTCTACGCCACGCGGATAGCAACGAACGATCGACATCTTTCCATCAGAAGAGTGATCTGCTTGCTTGCTTTGTATAAATTTCCTGATGTTATTAAAGATTTACTAAATAACAAATTTAACTGCCTCATTGTCTATAGGTTAACTTATACGGTTTAGATCATGATGTCCCGAGTTCGATCCCCGGGTCGGGGATGAGTGCTATTAAGATTTATCTGACGTTTTTTTCGAGTCTGTCAGGTAGCGTGTTACCACTCCTGTAAAGCCGACGGTCCTGGCTGTCGCTACAGATAGTCGATAATCGTAGACAGGTCGGTTTACTCTGCCTTCGCAAGGGAACCGGGCGTGATGATACTTCTGCTAACACTAACAAATTTTAAAAATGTATTTAACCCCCTTAGAACACTCTGGTTAGCGAACCTAATCACGAATCGATAGGCATCGGGTTCGATTCCCGACAAGGACAAACATTTGTGTGATGAGCATAAATATTTCTATTTCTGGGCTTGGGTGTTTACTATGTATGTTACAGTATTTATATATGTGATTACATGTATTAGTACCGTTGACCCATAACACAAGCAAATAATTTGCTTACTTTGTTCATTTTTACATTAGATCAATTTGTATAATTTTTCCACCAATATTATTATTATTATTAAAACAAAATTGTGAAAAAACGTTTAAGATAAAATATTTTAATATCAAAACGACAAGAAAGTTTGGGATTAATCACTTTTTATATCAACTATCTCTTAGTATTACTGTAAATTATACACTTACCAATTGAACATTGTAGAATATTTTACTAAAAAAAATGTTAAAGAAAAGAGTTTAGACTATCTCTGAGATAGTTAATATACGGTAGTTGATTTTTTTTTTTTTTTTATATTATAAGATAGCAAACAAGCAGATGGGTCTCCTGATGGAAAGAGTGATTCGTGAGAGTCTATCTCACGGTGCATATGATTTATCTAATTCATTTACATTCCACTATTTATCTTTTTACGTTAATACTATTTAGCTCAAAACATGACTTTCGGAGGGCAAATCTCAACGTCAGGCAAAAATGTTTATCATTTTTAAGAAAACGTCCCAGTAATAACTTGAAATCTGGTGATGGTAGACTCACAACACCATGCTTCGGATAAATGAAAGTTCATTAGCTGTCCTATATCACTACATAGTATAAAACAAAGTCGCTTTCTCGGTCTGTCCCTATGTCCCTATGTCCCTATATATGCTTAAATCTTATTATATGCTTAAAACTACGGATTTACGGACTAACGGATTTTGACGCAGTTTTTTTAATACATAGATTCTCGAGGAAGGTTTTAGGATATAAACCCTTCCGATATTCCCACGGGAACAAAAGCTACTCGGGTGAAATCGCAGGCAGGGTCGCTATCTATACATATAATGAAATCGTAAGAAAGTCAAAACTGTACACTGAATATTTTTTTAAAAGAATACTTTGGCGTAATCTACAATCGATATTGAAGCCAAAAATATAGTTATTAGAATTTTTGTCTGTTTGTGTGTGTCTGTTTGTCTGTATGTATGTCCGGGGTAAACTCAAAAATACTGGATTTACTTCAAATTTTGCATGAATATTACTGCCGGGTCAACATATAAGCTATATATGATCACGCTATCACCAACGGGGGAGGGGCTGCGTGGAGTAAACAAAGTCCGCGCGGACAAAGTCGCTGACAACAGCTAGTACATAATAAATTCAATTTACTCTCGCATATCGGTAAAATGTTGCGTCACAACCTTTTAAAGTCACGCATTGGTGACACGCTCGGAAAGACAAAACATTGTCAAGTCTACCAGGTGCCAGGTGGTAGAGTTCCATGAGGATTTAGCACTACCGTCTTACATATTACTGCCACATTAGCGTCAACACTAATCATTATCGTGTTGCGGTTTGGAGGGTAAGGTAGGCGGTGAACTTATGCAAGTAAATATAATCTTAACATCTCGCCGCAACGCACCTTTAAAATTTTTGATATTAATAAGCGACGATGATATCTTTACCATGTACTTTCATGACTGATCTTATAATAATAATAATATATATAATAATAATAATAAATTAGAGAAATTGATCTTACCCCAAAGAAAGCAAATTATTTGCTTGTGTTATGGGTGTTAATCAAAAATACTAATATACAGAAATACATATATAAATACTGTTACATACATAATAGTACACATGTATTTCTATGTATTAGTATCACTGACTAACACCCATAACAAAAGCAAATAATTTGCTTACTTTGGGGTTAGATCAATAAGTGTAATTTTTTTTATATATCATATGATAGCAAACAAGCAGATGAGTCTCTTGATGGAAAGAGCCAACCATCGCCTATAGACGCCAAAGGTGTTAATGGTGCATTGCTATCTTGTGGCGAGGTCTAATGCCATAAGTTTACCGGCTACCTTACCCTCCTAGCCGGAACACGACAGTGACAAGGACTAACGCTATTGCGGCAGGAATAGGTAAGGCGGTGGTACCAGACCCGGGCCAGACAACGCAGAACTCTACCACCTAGTAGCCACGATGTTAGTGACTAGCATAGCTAATCAGTCGCCTTTTACGACATGCCTGGTAGAACGGCAGTTGTTCTATTCTTCAAAGGAGCCCGGAACTAACACGGGGAAAAATTGTCCCGTGAATATTATATTTATTTATAATATACACCCAGACCCAGATATACAAACATCTATGCTCATCACACAAATGTTTGTCCCTGTTGAAAATCGAACCCAATCCCCATCGATCCATAGTTAGATTCGCTAGTCATTAAAGAAAAGGTGCCAAAAATGATCAACTTACCCTTTTCTCCTCATTGCTCTTTGTTATATTAGATGTATACGCCCACTCAGCAAGACTAGCTCTGTTCTTTCTTAGGCCCGCCATTTTGTCTAAGCTGAGGATGTACTCCCTTCCCTCCTGTTCCAGAGCTTCCAAGTCTGGATCGCGGCCTTGCGTGGCGACCACGAAAACTGCCACAATCGCGGCCAGTATAACCACGCCGCCGCCTACCTTCAACATCGTCTGAAATGAATAAATAAATATTTTAATATTATCTCTTTGCCCCATATTGGTCCGGGTCTCTAATAGACCATCTATCATTCTACCAGGCAGTTTATAAAGGGCGAATGATCGGCTTTACGTGTCACTAGCGTCATGACTATTAGGCGGTAGAGTTCGGCAACGCCTCGCCCGAGTGTTTAGTACCACCTCCTTACCTATTTCTACCGCAATAACGTCAACACTTGGCATTGTTGTGTTCCGGTTTGGACGGTTAGAAAGGCTGTAAACCTATGCAAGCGACATTAACACTTCGCCACACGAATGACAACGCACCATTGAAATGAAATGAAATTATTTTTTTGTTCACAAATTATTAAAACTCTGATTAAATTACAAACATTTCTTACTTTATATGGTGTGCAAATATTTAAAAATTATAATTATACTAACTGACCCTGCAAACATTGTTATTCCTTTTTAACTACTCATATTTTTTCTATATTTTTTCACCTTTTAAACCTTCCCTGGACTTCAAAAGTTAATTCATAACCAAAATAAGCCAAATCGGTTCAGCCGTTCTCGAGTTTTACTACCGGATCGGAACGCACACACTAAGAAAATCCGGCGGAAGAAACTCAGCGGGCTTGTGCAATGTGCATTAACATCTTTGGTATTATAAGCGATAGCTATATCTTTCCATTCTTTCCAACCTTGAGATATAATTTTTATTTATGATACTGAATTAATTAATCTACGAGTACATATTAATAAATTTAACATCAATCTTTCTGCTCATAATTTTAATGAAATATAATGACAAGATACACGATACGGTGTAATAAAACATAATGATAATGCCAATAATGTACATAACTACAAATAATTTCGGTATTGAATTATCATTTATTTGCCTCGTAGTTTAGTGATTAGCATGTTTAGCGTAGATTATTTTGCGCGACCTGAATTCAATTTCCGGGTCGGACAAAAGTTGGAGAGGTTTTTTTGGATTTTTTCTCAAAAATCCATACTCTCAAGAACTGCTCGGAATTTTGCGAGTAGTTAGCACACACAGAGTGCTAAGTGTGAGTTTTTTTTCTCATTCGATCGTGAGCGCGTTTCGAGTTTACTAGGAATTTGTATGTGATTTGTACAGCGCCACCTATTGGTAAACTGGTTTCTCAAGTTTACCACTAGGTGGCGCTGTACAAATCACATACAAATTCCTAGTAAACTCCAAACGCGCTCACGATCGAATGCGAAAAGAAAAACTCACTCTTAGCACTCAGTTAGCACGCCGCCCCGTGCCGCGAACGAACACGTAAAGCTGTCGGTTTTGATCATCGATAGAAATAAGCGGTAATCGTTATCAGCTTGGTAAAATGCGGTGATGGGAATCAATATACATCTCGACAACTGACAAACCGGTGATTTGTGTGACCTGGATAATCTACAAACGTTTGGTCCACTCTGCCTGCCTTGCAAAGGCTGCTTGTGACGTTCCTTTTTAATTAAAACGTTGTAATTGAATAAATAACATTTAAAAAGAGATTGTTATGAATCTTAGTTTTAATCTTATTAATAAAATATAAATCAATTGTTGTTCGTTGGTCTCGCTAAAACTCGAGAACGGCTGAACCGATTTGGCTAATTTTGGTTTTGAATTAATTGTTAAAGTCCAGGGGAGGTTTAAAAGGTGAGAAAATATAGGAAAAATAAGAGTAGTTAAAAAGGCAGAACAACGTTTGCCGGGGCAGCTAGTATAAAAAATAATTATAGGTATGGATGAAACAACTCTCCTTGAACGGTGATATATAGCACTCGGTTCTCTTTGCCTATGCTGTCTGTCCTTAAAGATAATTTAATATATTGACTGTGTAACGGTTAGCTTATTGTCTTGGACCCTTAGGCCCGACCGAATTCGATGCTCAGATCAGGTACTATTGACATTTTCGAGGTTTTCCTTAAAAAATAAATTTAACTGTCAGATCGAATTCGGGTGGCGGATCTGAAAAAAAAACTATTTTTTAAAAAATGTATCTAACATAAACTAATACATAATAAAATTATAAAAACAATCTATACCTACTCTATACAAATAAACAAAATTGGAGTGTATGTTTATAATATTAAAATAACCGTTTTTACTAAATTTATATGGATGTATACACGGTACATATACCAAAATAACATTTTTTACAATTTTTGTCTGTCTGTCTGGCGGTCTGTCTGTCTGTCTGTCTGTTCCGGTTAATCTCTAGAACGGCTAAACTGATTCTAATGTGATAAAGAATAACTTTTGGCTACTTTTAATTTCGAAATTTTCCACGCGGACGAAGTCGCGGGCTCAGCTAGTAAAGAATAAATTTAATTTTAATTTTTAACCACATTAATATTTTTTTATTGACTTGATCCTCCTATATCGAAGTTTCAGTAGCAGTTAGGGGTTTATTCGTGATTTGTGCCTCTGATGGGCACGTAAATTGTCAGTCCCCGTTATCACAATTAAAATGTGATAGCGAATATAATTTCTTGCGATAACTATGCGAGGCACAGAAGTATTGTCACACCACCATCAGATTCCTAACTGCTACTGAGATTTTTCTCGAAAGAACCTCAATAACATTTTTCGTCCGATCCAGGAAACAAACCCAAGATCTCAATCTAAGCCAAACAGGCTAACTATGAGACCATGACATAGATCTATATAGATATAATAAAATCGTAGGAAAGTCAATGTATGTCCGGGGTAAACTCAAAAAGTACTGCATGGATTTACTTCAAATTTTGCATGAATATTACTAACAGGTCGGGTCAACATATAGGCTACATTACCTACACCTACAGGGAGGAGCAGTGCGGAGTAAGTCCGCGCGGACGAAGTCGCGGGCAACAGCTAATATAATATAAAATAGCCGCTTGAGACGTACCTATCAGACTCTTCTTTCTACGAGAACTAACTTTTATTTTCCTATTTTTTTATAACTAAGAATAACTTGGCCTTATTAACTTTAGTAAAAATTATATAATCGAAAATCTTGTTACTTAATTCTGTTAATAATTTAATCTAAAATGTTTTTCTAAATTGTAAATATTACTGAATAATGGCAGCAACAGATTAAAAATTGTTATGTCATGAACATTCAAAGCAAGTATTGTACATACTCTTTGATTCAAAGAGGCGAATGGAAAGAAATTCCAGTTCCCATGAAAAAAGTTGTTACATGTAAGTTTTTATTGGTTTTTATATATTATTTAAGGTTTTTTGTTTTTTTTTTTTGTTCAAAAGGAGGCAAAAATCCTTGACAATAATGCTAATATAACTTTTGGCCATTTGAGTGACGTGTAGTATATATCTATGTTTTGGCCTTTGTAAAATCGCAACCGAATGTCCAAATGACCAAAGAGTACACAATCACGAAGTGACGGTGAAATGTTTGGCTAGCAATTTTGATCGCTCCATTGGTCGAGTGGTTAGCAAACCTAATGCAAGCTAGGGTTCGATTCCCGACGGGGACAAATATTTCTGTGATGAACATAGATGTTTCTGTATTTCTGGGTTTGAGTGTTTATTATGTAACAGTATTTATATATTATGTATAAGTAGGTATCATTGAGTGTTATGGGTGTTAACATAAGACAAGCAAATAATTTGCTTAATTTTTGGTAGAGTTCTGCACTAGGTGGTAAAGTTCTGCATTGTCTCGCCCGGGTCTGGTACCACCGGCTTACTTATTCCTGCCGCAATAGCACCAGTGCTTGTCACTGTCGTGTTCCGGTTTGGAGGCTAAGGTAGCCGGTAAACTTGCATAAGTTTACCGGCTACCTTAGCCTCACCAGACTGTGGCAGTAGACCTCGCCAGAAGATGGCAACGCACAATTAACACCTTTGGTGTCTATAGGCGATGGTTGACTCTTTCCATCAGGAGACCCATTTGCTTGTTTGCTACCACCACCTATACCTACTATTTTCTTTTTGTACGACTCATAATTCCGTGGTACGGCTAAAGTCTGTTATCAAACTTAAAAGAGATTTCAATGCTCTATCTATCTAGAGAGTCTATCGTCGAATTTCGACTACAGGGCGATCGCTAGTCATTATGAATATTGCATTTCAATTCAACACACCATCCATTTTAGTTCCATCCTCACCATCTCGATGTCTGGAAATCCACAACTGTGCGATTCTTCTGACACTTTTTGCCTCTCACTACACTGTTGTGGAATCAATTACCGGCAGGGGTATTTCCGAACGGATACGACATAGGGACCTTCAAGAAAAGACCTTACTCATTCTTAAAAGGCCAGCAACGCAACTGCAAAACCTCTGGTATTGCGGATGTCCATGGACGGCGGTGACCACTTACCATCAGGTGCACCTCTTGCTCGTTTGCCCCCTCTTCTATATAAAAAAAAACACACACCATTGATATCTTTGACGTCTATGGAATGGTGCCTCTTTCCATTGATACAAAAATATGATATACGGTTTGAGCAATATTATTTCAAATGTAATTTTAATGTTAGGTTTGGCGTACCTTCGTATATTGCTGTATATCTCTGTATAGTCAGTAATATAACGGTTTTTCTTATCTATTGACAGTATCAGTCACTCCGCGTGTTTCACAATCAAATTAAAACTTAGCAGAATTAACTATCACAGAATCAACGCGGCGCGTTATGACTGCACAGCATAAGCGATAATTCGTTTTATCATTCTGTAAAGTACTCGAAGTCTATGCGGTGTTTCGAACCGTGACGAAAATTCCACAAACCATCATATTATTCAAGATCAAGCTGGTGTTATTAAACAACGCAATACGTATAAAGACAAAAACCCTTAAAGAACAATTATATAACCTCAAGTGACTTAATTCTTCATTCTGATGTTGAATTTGAAAAACCAGTTCTTTTAGATAGGAATTGTCTTGACTGAAAACAGACTTAGCCTTCTTTTTTCCACTGGAGAGTAAGATTATCTATAGAAACTGTTAATCCCGCTTATACTATAAACGTAAATGTTTATGTTTAGATATATTTATGTTTTAGCATTCATCTGCAAAATTTAAAAAGAACAAAGAATAATTTCGACACGTCAGGATTTGAACCTATACCCTTGTCTCAAACCGTGACGCTAAAACATAAATATAATTAGAAACACCAAAGTATTGATCAATATTGTAAACGTGAATTTCATCTGTAACGATGAACACATTTAACTAGTTATACGTATGTATATAGCGATCAGTAGAATCGACGGAATCGATCATATAGCAAAGTTGAATTTCGCCACTTTGAACCAGTGGATACTGGCTCAGTTGGTTAGAGCGTCCCGGCTTGAGGGAAGGTCGTGGGCTTAAATCCTGACGTGCCGAAATTTTTCTTTGTTTTTAAATTTTTTATGTTTAGATATCTGGCTATTTTGATGTTTGGATGTTAGGATGTTTAAAAGTTTGTGTTTGGATGTTTAGACGAACAGATGTTTGAATATTTGGATGAATGGACGTTAGATACTTAATCACAAAAAAGGACCAGAACAAATTATATTAAATTAAGCAGATAGTCTTAGTCTAGATTTAACATAAAAGTTAATTTGATCGGGAATATATTGTTTCCACGGGACTCAATATCATAAACGTCATACTTCTACTGATCGAAATCAGAACTTAGAAATCAGAAGTACCTACTTAGGTATATACTCAAAGCCTACTTTATTCAATAAAACTTTTAACAAGTTATTGACACGATCTTTTTTTTTAGTTTTTTTTTTCAGTTTTAATTTTACAGCTTCATGAAATCAACCGATAATATCTACTGCTGGCTGGATCATTGTTTGTGAAATGCAAGAAAATTAATTTTTTTTTAAAAATTAATAGATAGTAGAATACCACAATTTGTATTTGGAATTTTATTTTCTCTTTTCAAATTTTTTATATAATTACAGAAAAAATAAGCAGATGGCTCTACCGATAGAAAAAAACAACCATCGCCTATAGCACTAAAGATGATAACGGTGCGTTGCTATCCGTGTGGCGAGGGGTTAATGCCACATGCATAACTTTGCCGGCTACCTTTTAGTCCTTCGATACGATCAGATTCAACCACCAACAAAGGGCACCTTGGTTGAGTTGGAGTCAAAATCAACCAAGTAGTCGTTTGTTGATTTTTTTTTTATGTCATAAGATAGCAAACAAGCAGATGGGTCTCCTGATGGAAAGAGTCAACCATCGCCTATAGACACCAAAGATGTTAATGGTGCGTTGCTATCTTGTGGCGAGGTATAATGCCACATGCATAAGTTTACCGGCTACCTTACCCTCCAAACCGGAAAACGACAGCGACAAGCACTGACGCTATTGCGGCAGGAATAGATAAAGGCGGTGGTATCAGACCCGGGCGAGACAATGCAGAACTCTACCACCTAGTAGCCACGATGGTAGTGACTCGATAGCCAATTGATCGCTTTTTACGACCTGCCTGGCAGAACGGCAGTTGGCCTATTCTACAAAGGAAGCCGGGTCCAACACGGCGAAAAATCTGGTTGTCCAACCAAATTTCAAAATCTGGTTGTCCAACCAAATGAATTTACAACCACTTTAATCGTGAGCGGAACATTGACTACCAAAAACAAATTGCACGATCGTGTGGAACGAAACCCAGTTTGCTTGAACTTGCTTGATCTAGCAAAGGTGCCCTTGGTTGGTGATTATGTCAGATTATATGGAAAACTTTTTACCTTTCAAATCGGAACACGACAGTGAAAAGCATTGACGTTATTGCAGCAGGAATAGGTAAGGCGGTAGTACCACATACCCGGGTGAGACGTTGAGGACTCTATTACTTATAGTATTCACGATGGTAGTTAAGCCAATGATTTTAATAATAATATAATAATAATAATTTTATTTCCATCGATAAATCTCCATTAAACACTAATAAATTACAAATACAATATTTACTTACTATTATTCTACCTATAGTGTGCAGTATGTCTTGCAGTTCCTACACTAAGTATTAACTTGTGTCGTATTTTCCTTTTACGAACTGCCTGGCAGAATGGCAGATAATTCTTCAAGGGGGAATCTATTCTATTCTTCATTTCATAAAAATACTTCATATATGTATGTAATAAGTATGTAATAAAGTAAGATTTTTGTTGTTGTTTTAGAATGCCTATGTACTTTCTGTTAAATATTTTATGTATATTATTAAGGTTAAGAGAATGTTGTTATTGCCTATAATCGAGGTAACACTTAGATTGTAAGAATATATAAAAAATTTCGTTTTGCATTTACGTAGTGATAAGAATTATGTCTTGTCGGTATTACTCCCCCGTGTTGGCCCCGTACTCCTTTGAAGAATAGGCCAACTGTCGTTCTGCCAGGCAGGTCGTAAAAGGCAATCGATTAGCTATGCAAGTCACTACCATCGTGACTACTAGATGGTAGTGACTCGCATTTAGATGGTAGTGACTAGATAGTAGAGTTCTGTATTGGCTCGCCTGGGTTTGATACCACCGCCTTACCTATTCCTGTCGCAATAGCGTCAGTGCTCGTTACAGTCGTGTACCAGTTTGGAGGGTAAGGTAGCCGGTAAACTTATGCATGTTGCATTAAACTTAGATAGCAACGCACCATTAACATCTTTAGTGTCTATGGACGATGGCTGACTCTTTCCATCATAAGACCCATCTGCTTGTTTGCTATATTATGATGTAAAAAAACTCAACAAATAAATAATTGACCGACTGCTGACTAGACCGCCACGTTGGTCGAGTGGTTAGCCACGCTGACTACGCAATCATATATATATATATATATATATATATATATATATATATATATATATATATATATATATATATATATATATATATATATATATATATATATATATATATATATATATATATATATATATATATATATATTTATATTTATATTTATATTTATATTTATATATATATATATATATATATATGTGTGTGTGTGTCGCAGTGAAATTGTCAATAGCCGTTAGATTATAATCTAACGGCATTGACAATTTCACTGGGACATATATATGTATTTCTATGTATTAGTGTCGTTGACTAACACCCATAACACAAGCAAATAATTTGCTTACTTTGGGGTTAGATCAGTAAGTGTGATTTTTCCCGTGAATATTTATTTATATTTAATTAAAATAAATCAATTCATCTCGATTTTCACAAACCTACAATATTTTTAAAAACCTTTTCAACGACGCACCACATTACGGGGTAAACGAGGTACGGGGTAAAAAAACGTTAACATTCTCACTTCACATGTAGTTAGTTGAGCTACCCTAAAAAATATTTTTTAAGATTAATGTGACTACTTCGTTGCCGTGACTATTATGTATCTATACTCTATACAAATAAATTAAATTGGCGTGTCTGTTTGTAATATTAAAGTTACCGTTTTTTTAATAAATGCATATGGATGTATACAAGGTACATATACCAAAATTACATTTTGTAAAATTTTTGTCTGTCTGTCGGTATATCTGTCTGTCTGTCTGTCTGTTTGTTCCGGCTAATCTCTGGAACAGCTGAACCGATTTTGACGGGACTTTCACTGGCAGATAGCTGATGTAATAAGGACTTGGCTACTTTTCATTTCGAAATTTTCGTGGAATTTTCGTGAAAAGTCGTGGGTTCAGCTAGTGTTCAATATGATATAGACACGTTATTTGGAAGGAAACGTGTCACCGCGCATATGAGCAAACGCTCTTATCACTGTCTAACATGTCATACATTTGTAGATATATTATATCGTGAAAAAATAGAAATAAACCATGTTGTACTGTTTTATCGTACCGAATGATATGACAAGGTTTAAAAATTATCCTTGAAGTGATTTTATTTCATCGGTAAGTAATATAACTCTGTATTTCTGTGTGTAATTGTAAGCTACACTGACAAACTAAGAAACTGTCTTGAAAGGCGTATCCATTTAGTATGTGTTCATGCCAAATTAAAGCTTTTTAGTACTCAGGATCTCTGAGCTAAGCTGCGGTAGGATGGACATAGCGAAATTTCTAGTTTACTTCGAAAACCTAAAAATGTATTTCTCTACTCAATTCAACAAATATAATAAACTAGCTGTGTCCGCGACTTCGTCCGCGTGGAATAATTTATAAAATGAAAAGTACCATAAGTAACTCTTTACTACGTCAGCTATCTGCCAGTGAAAGTCCTTTCAAAATCGGTCCAGTCGTTTCAGAAATTAACCGAAACAGACAGACAGACAGACAGATAAAATTTTAAAAAAATATATTTTGATTTATGTACCGTGTATATATTCCATATGAATTTGGCAAAAAGATGTCATTTTAATATTACAGACACTCCAATTTTATTTATTTGTATAGATGTAATTATTCATAACAGCGATCGGATAGTCTGCAGGTTTCTTACTCACCCCAGGCTCCAGGTGTTTGAACTCTCAGCCGGAGTTATATACAACGACACAAAGCGAGATAATTTTTTCATTATAAATATACGTATATAACAAATAATAAGAATAAATATTGCCGGACAAATTACATGGATTAATTAAACCTTAAAATAAGCAAATTATTTGCTTATAATCTATATTAATACTAGCTGACCCGGCAAACGTTTTTTTGCCATTCATATTAGGAATCCATAGCGGACAAACAACGTGACACGTAATTTATATAAGTCTATGCCCTACGGGATTGTCCTTCCACGCAGCCAAAATTGCATTAAACTTTATATGGTGGTTAAGTATTCTTAAATTTTCAATTATATCGCGCAATTTTCTTAATATTTTGTTTTATAAGAACCGTCTGCTTACAATTACAAACACAACAAAAAAAATTACCGAAATTGGTCCAGCCATTCAGGCGTGATGTCGTGACCAAGGAAAATAGGGATTGATTTTTATATATATAAGATTATAAATGCCAAAGTTTGGATGTTTGGATGGATGAGTGTTTGTTACTCAATCATGTCAAAACTACCAAACGGATTTGGATAAAATTTGGTACACAGATAGATGACCTGGAATAACACATATGCTACTTTTTATCCCGGAAAATGGATTCTTCCCGCGAGATTAATCAAAAACATTTATAATGCAACGGACTGCATGCTGCAGCTAGTACCTATAGATATTTATAATAATATTAAAATACATATAATTGTAGGGTGATTAATCGGAGATAAAAACCATTCTGGCCTTTAATATGGATCAAGCAGTAAATTTCTACTAAATTTTATTGAGGTACTAGCTGTTGCCCGCGACTTCGTCCGCGTGGACTTTGTTTACTCCGCTCTTACTGGTCGTAGCAAGATGTTATATAGCTTATAACCTTCCTTCCTTTCGATAAACAGGCTATCTAACTCAAAAAGAATTATTCAAATCGGTTCAGCCGTTTTTGAGATTAGCGCGTACAAAACCAAACAAACAAATTCTACAATTTTATAATATTAGTATAGATTAAGTATACAATATTTAAGGAATCCATAGAGGGCAAACAACGTGACACGTAATATATATATATATATATATATATATATATATATATATATATATATATATATATAAATATATAATGTAGATTAAAACTAAGATTCATAACAATGTACTGGAAAATCTTCAAGCCAAACGTTTGTAGATTTTCCAGGTCACACAAATCACCGATTTGTGATTTCGTGTGTTTATATATACAAATCAAAAATACAAGTATTTATGATCATATATGATCACATAAATGCTTGTTCCTGTTAGGAATTGAAGCCAAGCTCCATCGATTGTTATGACCATCCGACCAACGGGCGTTTAATTCAATAAAACGTAAGAAAACACTACACAGCTAGCATCCAAGGCTAATTTAAATTCAAATTAATATTTATGTTACTTAATCATATTAATTCAAAAGTGTTTTACGTTTATATAAAGCATTATTACATCAAGTTATCATATGAGATAAAATAATAATCATTTTTTACGACAATTTAAATGGTTACTTTAAATTCTCTCAATGAAAAATGAAATAATTTGTTGCAAAGTATATATCATTTTTAGAGTTCCGAAGTAAACTAGGAACCCTTATAGTTCGTCCGTCCGTCCGTACGATAGCTCAGAGATCCTTATTACTAGAAAGCTGCAATTTGGCACGAATATGCATATAACCGTTTGGCGATAGGCTTGCCACCTATCACATTTGTGGAACCAAGTATCTTCGGCTAATCGTGGGTGCACTTATTGTACCTCTGCCTACCCCGTCGGGGATACGGGCGTGAAGATACTTTATGCATATTAGTCACCTCAACAAAGTGGTAACATAAAATCTTGAAAAATATTTTTTTCATGGTAGCTCCCCTACATGTAGTATTGGTGTCAATTTTTTTTTCATGTACCCTATTGTGTGGGGTATCGTTGGATAGGTTTTAAAAAACATTGTAGGTTTGAGAAAACAAGTTTTCGAGTAAGGGACTCGTTTGTAAAATATTAAGCATTTAAGAACTAATTTTTTATAGAGTCAAGTGCCCTAGGGAAAAGTCAAGCTGTCTTGGAACTCGCAACGAAATTAATCAGAAGTATGTAGAAGGAGCAGGAAAATTCAGTTTTCTCTCCTTTTTTAGGAGACAGCAAAATAGTAAACACCTAATAATCCTATTAAATGGGATATTACAATCAGGTTAAGCCTGACTGCTATTGCACCTCGGTAGTTCAGAAATAAATAACCTACCAAAATGGCCTACTTAATTCTGCTTCCAGTAGTGAGTACAACAAAATCTCTTAAAGGCACGGAAATTCCCACGTGTTTCCACAAGATCGGAGAAAATATTACACCATCCGGTGTAAACTTTTCTACTAGTACGTTCTTTTTGTCATAAAATGCCATAAATGTAGAGTTTGTTTATACTTACTGTTTAATTATTGCAGAACATTCGCAAAAATGTCGTAAATGCGGTCTTTATTGTGTTGCGCCAGGTTTCTTGCATCCCCAGTGTTGATCTGGTCCCTTTGGATTAGCCTCACTGCTATGGGACCATATATAAATTACGTCACACCTTAAGGGGAGGGGATGAAATGTTACACGGGGCAGGGAGGAGTCAAAGCCTTGTGACGTCACATGTTAAGACCTAAAATACAGTAACGTAAAATTTATATGTAAACCTAATTGCTACTAAATATAAAATTCCAAAATATGTGACGTCACACCAGTCGACTGAGGTTTCATACGTGTAAAAGCTTGTAAGAAAAGGGGAAGGCGGGAATCATAGAATAGAGCAACTGCCGTTCTACCAGGCAGGTCGTAAAGGTAACTGATTAGCTATAAGTGACACTACCATCGCGACTACTAGGTGGTAGAGATCCGTAACGTTTTGCCCGGGTATTTAGTACCACCGCCTTTCCTATTCCTGCCGCAATAGCGTCAGTTTCAATAGCTTGTCAATGGCATTAAAACCCCGTCACAAGGATATCAAAGCACCATTGACATTTTCAGTGTTTATAGCGATGGTTGTTTCTTCCATATTTGTTTGTTTGCTGTTATGATATAAAAATAATATCTTCTTAAGAATGTTTTGCATTAAACACACAGGGGTGTAACCTAATCTTAAAACCACTCACTATATTTATTCAATGTAATAAAATACTTAATCAACACTTACGGTTTTTTATCGTCCTGTTTCACGAGTATCTCCATAAATCGATATGCGAACCGGTCGGTTGTGTTATAAAAGAAATAGCGAGTCGATGTCCTCCGTGCAATGTTAATCTTGTGGTCTTTTTGCAGGAGCTATATTTATTATCGATTATAGGAGAGTATACCTTGAATTTTTTTATAGTACGTAGTCTCGAAAAGCCAATAGTATTTGATAGACACAACTGTTTACAGGAATCAGAGCTGTAAATGTTGCGGTGCTATCTGTTGGCACGGGTCTAGAAGCTAAATGTCTAAGTTTGCCGGCCATTCTTCCCAATAGCTATAGCCAATCGTTCGCCGTTTACAAACTGCCTGGCAGAACGGCAGATTGTCTATTCTTCAAAGGAAGTCCGAACCAACACGGGGATATAAGCGTTGATTATTTCTTTCCATATTTTGTTTGCTATCATATGATATGAAAAAATATATACTATACTATTGTTAACTGCGACTCCGCGTGCCGTTAATTAGCGCGGCGCCGTAAGATCAAAAATATTATGTATACGCACGTAAAGTGAAAAATATTATGCACATAAAGTGAAAAATATTATGTAATGCAACTGTACAATAAATAGATAAATAGATAAGCAACTGTAGTGGGAGATTGCTTGTAATGTAGAGTTCAATTATCCTGCAATGGCCGAACTTTGTCTACCATTTCTATATGTTTTGTTATCCGGCTTTGACACTTTTAATACACGTCTTTTCGAGTATAACAGAAGACAAGTTAGTTTTAAACCGTTATATAAAGTTTTTCTTGCCATATTTCAATAGATTAAAAAATCCTCGTCAGTCTTTTTTTATTGGAACGAAGTTCCTTACGGCAGGCTTGGAGGGGATAGGGATTTTGCTGCGCAATGCGAATGTACTCATTTTGACTAGATTAATCATGTGCCTTTTCTGCCATACCCAGTTCACGCATCCATATAATAGCGTAGGAATAGTTATATGCAGGATAGGACGAGCAAAAAGTGTTAATAATGTTTTAAAGAAGTTGAGTATTAAACTCACTTACATATTCACTTTTCAAAAATGATGACTTTATTAGGGTTCCGAAGTAAACTAAGGACCCTTATAGTTTCGCTATGTCCGTCCGTCCGTCCGCACGATAGCTCAGAGATCCCTACTACTAGAAAGCTGCAATTTGGCCCGAATATGCATATTAGTCACCTCAACAAAATGGTAACATAATATCTTGAAAAATATTTTTTTCAGGGTAGCTCCCTTACATGTAAAGTGGGTATGTTAATTTTTTTCTCACACGTACCTCATAGTGTAGGGTATCTTTAGATAAGCTTTTAAAAAATATTGTAGGTTGGTGTAAACAAGTTTTCGATTAAGAG
The DNA here is from genome assembly GCA_036924255.1 of Apodemia mormo. Lineage (NCBI taxonomy): Eukaryota > Metazoa > Arthropoda > Insecta > Lepidoptera > Riodinidae > Apodemia > Apodemia mormo. The sequence continues at coordinate 40,136,860 of JAUPFN010000009.1, read as the reverse complement.
ACTCGTTTGTAAAATATTAAGTTTTGAAGTGTTAATTTTTGTTAGAGTCAAGTTTTCCCCCTCTGCAGGCTAAACGGTTGGTTTTGAGGGTGGGAAAACGGTCATGGTAGTAGTAAATATAATGAAATTAATAGGAACATTCTCATGGCTTAGAAGGCTTTACAAGTTTCTGAGTATAGTTGACCAACTTATAAAATGTACATAAAGAAGTTTTATAGACGGTAAACCTGTGGTGCGGATATATATTGGTCATTGACGTTGAATGGCTTAAATATTCATAGTATGTAACTATAAAAGCCCTCTACTTATTCCGCATTATTGTGATGGGCAACTATAGCTTAATTGCTATCTAACGATATGCAAAAAGTTATCACTGAACTCTTCTATACCTTTGCGACGAGTATGCCTTCATCGATTCTATCTAAGGGCTGTTCAAGATATAAAAAAAATTTAAAAAGTGGTTGAGCCTGCATTATTGTTCTTTTAACTTCTGGGTAACTTCGAAACCTTACATTGCGCGTGGCCCGACACGCACTGTACCAATTTAAGTACCTGTACAAATGTAAGTCTAAGAATCAATAGCAAACAAAAAGGTAGCTCACTTGATGAAAAAGTACAAACATCGGCTTTAGACACTAAATGTTTTTAGCACGTTACCATCCATGTTCGTAAAGACGTATGGCATCCGTTAAGACGAACAATTGGCGAAACATATCACTAAAATCGTCAATACTAGGTGGTAGATTTTTTTAAAATCTGGGTTTGATTACACCTTACATTTTTCTGCTGTGTGGCTTCAGTGCTTGTCACTGTTGGGTTTTGGTTTGAAGAGTAAAGTAGCCGGTAAACTTTGGTCTGTTCAAGTCATGGCATGGATGGTAACGTGCTAAAAACATATAGTGTCTAAAGCCGATGTTTGTACGTTGCAGAAGTGAAGAACTCTCGTGAGTCATGACTCACGATCATGGTGACACGTATAGCCAATTTTGACTTTCATGAACTGCCCTGCTTGGCAGATGGTCATTCTTTAGAAAGAGCCCTGACCAACACAGGTAGGAAGATTTACAATACATTATACTACAAAACGTTAACAACACCTTGAACTACTTTGTCTGTATTAAGATGCACACCAGAACAGCTAGTTGTTCAATAAGTCACGTCACAGATCGGAACAAAGGTATTTTGCTTTAGTCATCAATTTTAGGTTGAGTCATTAATTTCATTCCATATGCTTTATTATTACAACAAAATTAAGTTTTATCACCACGATTATAAATAAATCTAATACATAAAATTCTCGTGTCGCGGTGTTTGTAGTTAAACTCCTCGAAACGGCTTGACGATTCTCATGAAATTTTGTGTACATATCGGGTAGGTCTGAAAATCGAACAACATCTATTTTTCATCCCCCTAAATGTTAAGGGTAGACCACTCTTAATTTTTTTTTTTAATTTTTTAGATAAAATTTTTGGTTTTTATTTTTTTATGATACAGCATTAAAAAATACATACAACCCTAAATTTTCAACTTCTATGTCAACCCCTATTTTTTATATGGCAAATTTTTAATAATTTATATGGCAAAACAATGTTTGCCGGGTCAGTATCACTATAAATATCACTAGACAAATTACTCGAATTTATCTAATCCCAAAGTCAGCAATTTATTTGCTTGTAGTATGGGTGCCAGTCAAAGATATTAATACATAGAAATACATATATAAATACTCAAACAGATTTATTAAACACCCCAACCCAGAAATACAAACATCTATGCTCATCACACTTTTTTTTTCCCCGGGTTGGTTCCGGGCTCCTTTGAAGAATAGACCAACTACCGTTTGGCCAGGCTAGTCACTACCATGATGGCTACTAGGTGGTAGAGTTCTGCGTTGTCTTGCCCAGGTCTGGTACCACCACCTCGCCTATTCCTGCCGCAATAGCGTCAGTGCTTGTCACTGTCGTGTTCCGATTTGAAGGGTAAGGTAGCCGGTAAACTTATGCATGTGGCATTAGACCTCTCCACAAGATAGCAACGCACCATTAACACCTTTGGTGTCTTTAGGCGATGGTTGACTCTTTCCATCAGGAGACCCATCTGCTTGTTTGCTATCTGATGATATAAAAAAAAACAAATGTTTGTCCCTGTCGGGAATCGAACCCAAGCCCCATTGATGCGTAGTCAGGTTCGCTAGCCACTCTACTAACGTGGCGGTCGATTTTATAAGACTATAATTTGTTTTAATTTTAACTCTCTCGTTTTACTCGTATTAAATTAAAACAAGTGACCGTAGTTCTTCGAGCCTACTGAAACAAAACGGGATTTGTACGCATGTTTGTTACAAAATAACTTACCTAAATATATTTACCTTACTAATTAAACCTAATCGGAATGTCATAAAATTTGATAGGCGAAATAAAAAGACAAAAATAATTTTGAAGTTCAAATGTGAGCTAATTCGGCAAAGGAATTGATGAAGTAAAAGCAGCCTTCTTTAAAATTATTTAAACAAATCCCATCATATATTCATGAAAGTTGTATGTTTCGATGTTTAGATGTTTGTTACTCAATCACGTAAAAATCGTCTGGACCGATTTCGATGTAATTTGTGTTGTGATGTTACTGTGATGGGAAGATGATAATCTGGTATAGTTCATAGGATATTTCCAAGTGATTCACAAAAAAATTTTTACAATGCAGCGGATTGCAGAATGTAACTACATTCTTCCCCTTATAAAATTAAGCTTCATGAAATTTAAATAAAATACAATTTAAACAAATAGTAAACATAAAAGTAAACAGTTCACAGTGAACTATTTTTTTCTATTTGTTATATTTTCTATTTAGAAATTAAAGATAGCAACGCACAAGATAGCAACACACCATTAACACCTTTGGTGTCTATAGGCGATGGTTGACTCTTTCCATCAGAAGACCCATCTGCTTGTTTGCTATCTTAAAACATTAAAAAAAAATCTATTCAGAAATGCCTAAATAATTTGTAAAAATATTAATGTTTTTTTATACATAAGTTTTTCTTGTTGTTACTATTTTTATTGGAACGAAGTTATAACGAAGTTGTATTATTTTCGTTAAAATGTTTCGCTATTTATTTTTTATTTTTTGTATGATTTATGTGTTCACCTGTAATTGGCAGGTACACTAGACTTGTACCTTAAGTTCTATTTATAATTTGTATTTATTGTGTATTTGCTGTTGGTGTCCCATTGTAAATAAATAAATAAATGTTAGTTTTATTAAAATAACATTATTAATATTAAAATTAATAAAAAAATGTCTTCACGGCGGCTTCCCTTGCAGTGTAGGCATAGTAAACCTACCAGTCTATAGAATTTTCTTTTTACGTTAATGCAACGGTTTGTCGGTTGGCGAGATGAGTGGTAATTTTTTTTCACCGACCTGGTAACGATTATCGCCTACTTCTAGCAATAACCGGGACCAACGGCTTTAAATGCTCATCCGAGGATCGGACGTGGTAAGGCACCACCCAGACTCCGAGCTGCTACTGAAGTTTTGAATTTTAGAAAAAAAACCGAAAAATCTTCAAGTTTTGCCCGACCCGCGGATCGAACCCGGAACCTCATTTCATGATCTAAGCTGAATAGGTTATCCCGTAGGCCACAAGACCTTATAAACCAATCTTAATCAAGTAGTAAAAATGAAAAATTTACAAATACGTCACATTTGCACGTGTTACAGAATTATAATAAAACTATGTTTTGGACACAATATGTAGATGAGATTTAGGGATTGTTATAGCATAAAAGTATACATAAATTAAAAGAGCCAAGTAAAAGTTTTCACGTTAAAAGAAAGAAATTGAGACGGCCGAAATTCTAGGCTTGGCTCTGAACAACAAAGAAACGAACCGCCTACTATCCCGCACTATACTTCCTTCTATCTTCTGTGCTAACCTGGACCTCGATAAGTGGAGCGGCCTTAATAGCATCCTTCAGAGTATGTGCTCCAGAGAATTAATGGAAGACAGCTTTGGTACATCCTATCCCTAAAGAATGAGATCACTCTAATCCATCTATAACCATAACCTTCTAGTTTTTCAAACTTATGAAGAAACTATCAGCTCCTGAAGTATTAAGAGGAGCACCAGGTGATTAATGACAGGCAGTAAAGGTCCCGTCGTGGTCTTGCACATAGAAAACATATATAGGTCTTATATACCTGAAGCATCGCTGGGCGGAGGCAGTTGAGCCCAAGGGGGAAATACTGGCAGTTAGTTTGGACATAGCGAAGGCTTTTGGTCGGGTACGACATAAAGAGCGTTTCTCGAAGCTATCATTATATTGAATTCCCGAGAAATAATGCAAGTGAATGTGTAAAAAATTTGAAGCATTTAAATACCACTTATCTCTTTTCACTGAGATAGCTATCTGCTTGTTTATTATCTTATACTGAAATATAAAATTCTGTACTATGTTCCGATTAATGCGATATGAAATAGCTGTATACTTTTCTGATCGTTTGTGAGAGGCCTCATAATTACCTTAAATCGTTAATCATATGCGATACGCACTTCGGTTCAAATACATTAACCCTGCTACAGGTGTAAGACGTAAAGAAAATTAAATTAATTAACTGATTACATTTGATTGGCATGAAACATTCCCTTCAAAGTACGAATGAAATCGCTGTTCGGTTTTATTTTTACTCGAATGTGGTAAGCCAAAAAGAGAGTTATGTGTTGGACCTGTAATGTATGTGTAAATGTTCGTTACTATGTCCACTTGTAACTACTTAACAGCTTAACCGCTATATAACCGATAATGAATCAAATGGTGTCTGGAAGTATTTTTTAATTTTATTAATGATGCTTTTATAAATTTACTTTTATGAAGTTTCGGTTTCGGTTTTAAATTTTCAGGAAATCTAAGTTTGATAGAACCAATCGAATGTTGTAAGCCGCGTTTTGATCAGTCAAGCCTTGTAAAAGCTAAGTTTATATACACATACAGCCATATAATCGACATAGTAAACATAGTCAGAACAAGTTCCTGATTTTTTAAATTCCTAATTTTGAGATTCGATTTTAGTTCCTAGGAAATATTTTAAGAGCTCAAAAAACTGCGTTGAATGCTGTTGAAAGATCAAAATCGATCAATCGTCAAGTTATAGCTTTCAACAATTAAAATAGTGTTGTTTACTACAACAAAAGTGCCGCTTGTCCTAGTGTCGTTTCCAACACAACAACTTTAGCTTTTAGAACTTTTGAGCTCAAAAATCGAAGCTTAAGTATATTTTTGACTGGTTTGACCTCAAAATATCTCATCTTAGCCGCAACTTAAAGGTATGATATATGCAGGCTCAACCAGTTTTCAATTTTTATTATATCATAAACGGCCCTTAAATGGAATTCACGGGACAAATTACTCTTACTGATCTAACCCCGAAGTAAACATATTATTTACTTGTGTTATGGGTGTTAGTCAACGATACTAATACATAGAAATACACATATAAATAATATATATAAAATATATTTAATAAACACTCAAATCCGGAAATAAAAACATTTAATCACACAAATGATTTTTCCCTGTCGGGGATCGAACCCGAGCCCGGTTGATCGCGTAGTCAGGGTCGCTAACCACTTGGCCAACGGGGCGGCGGCGGTAGTATTGATGAAGGCATACCCGTCGCAAAGGTATAGAAGAGTTCAGTGATAACTTTTTTATATCATTAGATAACAAACAAGCTATAGTTGCCCATCACAATAATGCGGACTAAGTAGAGGGCTTTTATAGTTTCATTCTATAAACGTTTAAGCTATTCAACGACAATGACAAATATACATCCGCACCACAGGTTCACCGCGTATAAAAACTTCTCTAAGTACATTTTATAAGTTGGTCGACAACTCAAAAACTTGTAAAGTCTTCTAAGCCGTGATAGTTTTCCTTTTAACTTAAGTATATTTACTACTACCATGACCGTTTTCCCACCCTCAAAACCAACCGTTTAGCCTGCAGGGAGGAGGGGGGACACTTGACTCTAACAAAAATTAGCACTTAAAGGCTTTCTATTTTACAAACGAGTCCCTTAACGAAAAGTTGTTTCTACAATTTTCCCCTTGTTGGTTCCGGGCTCCTTTGCAGAATAGACCGACTGCCGTTCTGCCAGGCAGGTCGTAAAAGGCGACCGATTGACTATGCGAGTCACTACCATCGTGGCTACTAGGTGGTAGAGTTCTGCATTGTCTCGCCCGGGTCTGGTACCACCGCCTTACCTATTCTTGCCGCAATAGCGTCAGTGCTTGTCGCTGTCGTGTTCCGGTTTGGAGGGTAAGTTAGCCGGTAAACTTATGCATGTGGCATTAGACCTCGCCACAAGATAGCAACGCACCATTAACATCTTTAGTATCTATAGGCGATGATTGACTCTTTCCATCAGGAGACCCATTTGCTTGTTTGCTATCTTATGATATAAAAAAAACCTACAATACTTTTTAAAAGCCTTTCCAACAATACCCCACACAATGGGGTACATGAGAAAAAAATAACATCAACACTTTACATGTAGGGGAGCTACCATAAAAAAATTTTTTTTCAAGATTTTATGTTACTACTTTGTTGACGTGATTAATATGTATATTCCTGCCAAATTACAGCTTTCTAATAATAAGGATAACTGAGCTATTGTGCGGACGGACGTACGAACGGACGGACGGACATGGCGAAACTATAAGGGTGCCTCGTTTATTCCGGAAACCTAAAAATACATATACCTACGCAACTGACGTGATTTCGATAGACATAGACAAACAATCAGGACAGGGATTTTTGACATAATCTTTTCATGTCACAAACTTTATCAAGCTGATCATAGCCTATGTTAATAACATCTTGTATCAGTTATCACTGAACTCTTCTCACCGACCACACAGCCTATAGACGGCTAATGTTTGATTTTCCGTATTGAATGCATTCTGGCAACTAGCTGAAGTAAGACGAAGTGGGGTTGCAACGCCGTAATTGGCTAACTCAAGGCCACAGTGAAAGATAGTAATGTACAGAGTGCTAAGTGTGAGTTTTTCTTTTCGCATTCGATCGTGAGTGCGTTTCGAGTTTACTAGGAATTTGTATGTGATTTGTACCTAGTGGTAAACGTGAGAAACCAGTTTACCACTAGGTGGCGCTGTACAAATCACATACAAATTCCTAGTAAACTCCAAACGCACTAACGATCGAATGCGAAAAGAAAAACTCACACTTAGCACTCAGAGCATCTGATTGGTCGACACTGATTACCCAATCACTACTCATTGACGCATGGACATTTACATCGGAACTATAAGTCAGATGTGTTGACACAAGTCATTCGCCTATTATTAGGTGTCTATGGGCTGTGTGGTCGGTGACTCTTCTACACCTATGTAATGGATATGCCGCCTTCTATTCAAGGGCCGTGACAGTTCAAGGTGGTCACACCGCGAACAGTCGGCCTGGGGTAATAAGACGTGTAATTATTTTGTTGACTCATTTTCCTGTGTTTTATTATTTATACTAGCTGACCCGCGCAGCTTCGCCCGCGAGTATATTAATAAGTCGTCCAAATAGCTTTTAATAAAAATTTCATCACCTATTTCAGCCCACCAGGGACTAATTTTTGAAAAAAAAAATTAGCCTATATTTGACCCCAGAGCTTCAACTATATCCATGCCAAATTTCATTAAAATCGGTCCAGCGGTTTAGCCGTGAAAGCGTAACAGACAGACAGACTTTGGCATTTATAATATTAGTATGGATATTTCTATTGTAATTAACATAGTCCCATATTCTTCTCGCCTTATAATAATAAAAATATATTATATATAATATATATATATATATATATATATATATATATATATATATATATATATATATATATATATATATATATATATATATATATATATATATATATATATATATATATATATATATATTCGGACTATCGGGGAATAGAGGACTATCGGGGATTGGTATGAGCCAAATACAGAAAATTTTACACGACGAATTGAAAAAGTTGTCGTTGGATCCCTCATTAACTGACAGCGGAGCAGAAGCGGGCTCGCGTGGAATGGTGTTCACAGATGCTACTGAAGTACGACCACGGACATTCTAATGCTGTTTATGACATTGTCACAGGAGACGAAACGTGAATTAATTGTTTTGAACCCGAAAAAAAAACAGCAATCTTGTGAATGGATGTTTGAAAATGAGAACAGGCTAACAAAAGTGAGACAGGCGAGAAATGTTGGTAAAAAAATGATCGCGTTTTTTTCTCAGCTACAGGTCCCATCTGTACAATTCCACTTGAAAATCAAAAGAGTGTTAATGTCGAGTGGTATTTTACCATTTGTTTACGGAGGGTGTTAGAAAAAGTTCGCGAAAGACGACCCAAAAGCCGCGTTCTCCTACACCATGATAACGCTTCTTTACACACGGCCAACAAAACAAAGTCATTTTTAGCTACCGAAAAAGTACATCTCGTCACTCATCCTGCGCATAGCCTCGACCCTGTGATTTTTGTATTTTCCCCAAAATCAAAGATTTGATGAGAGGTTTTACTTTTACCAACTCCGAATAGGCAGTGATAGCGTTCAATCAGCACGTAGAAAACGTGCCTTCAGATATGTGGTTCGCCTGTTTTAAAAAATAGTTCGATCGCATGAAAAAATGTTTAAAATGTAAAGGAGATTATTTTGAAAAGCAATTAACATAATATTATGGTTAAAATGTTACGCAAAACTTATAGTGTGACCTACGTATGTAACTTCATTTTTGAGATTTTAGACATTAATTAGTATGAGGATACGTTATGTTAAAATTTCAACTAGTATTTATCGGAACGTATTCATTTTTACCTCTTTTAAAACTAGGTATAATTCTAAATACTTATACAGGTAAGTCGTGGTTGGCATACATGTTAAGTTAAACAAAAAAAAATTGTGAATGGCTGACGCTGCAGGCCCTCCCTGAAACTTCCCGCTAAACTAAGGAACAAAACGAAACTGAAAAATCCACGTAATGTTGTTAAAGTACAATAATTAATTATTATAAGCAAAATATGAATATTTTTTTAACTTTTATGACGTAATATTGTTAAGTATGTGTATAAAAAGGCTACAATAAATGTTACGATACTTATTTAAACATTTTTTTTTTCATTTACAATTAAGACGGAATTACGAGAAAATTTTTGCTTGCCGAAAAATTAATTTTAAGTAAAATAAATTATTCATAGTGTTCAATATAGTAGTTCAATATAGTGTTCAAGTTTAAAAAAATATATTCAATACCTTAAATAATTTATGTGTCGTGCCCGGAACGTGCGAGCAACCTAAAAATGTCGTGCGGAGACCTATTTTTATAAAAATTATAAATAATGAAGACAGATTCGGTTTAAAAGGTTTTCCGGGGTTTAAGAGGTTTTCTTGTAAATTTCCTCCTCTTTCAGAATCTTTTTTTGAAATTTCTTAAATATTAATAGTTTATGAAATATTAGCAAAAAACGAAATACCGTTTTTTTCATCTTTCATTGTTTATTACTTTTGCATTTTTTTATGTGCTAATATACGCTTTTAGCACACTTTTCTAGGCGTCATTCCGGATCCAATGAGCAATCGCACCTAATTTTAATAGCAGTATCTCTATTTTAGACGATTTTCAACTTGTCCTGCAGACTAAACATTTTGTTCTTAAATTTTCGTCATTGATAAATCCCAAACAAATTTGATTTTGATTAATTAACGGTATTTAAAGCACTTTTTAAAGGAGAAAAGCTGATAAGATTTTTGAGTCAATCACTGTATTAGCGTGAAAGTTATTTCAAAAATATCAAGTAAGTAAGTTTGCAGAAAAAACGTAATTTTAACGTTTGATAAGCTGTTCCAATTGAACATTTTAATCGATTTTGATTTTTGAAGCGGACTTCAGCAAAGTTTTTTTAGTACTAAAATATCGTAGAATATCAAAAAAATATTGGTTGAAAAAATTCGAAGTTATGTCGAAAATTTTCGTTAATGATTATTCTCAAACGGATAAACCGACTTTGATGAATAAGATGCATTAGATCTAACTGTTTGTGGAATATAGCTGATTAGTTTTTGTACTCAATCGGTACATTCATCTGGAAGTTACATTAACATACACACACATACATACAGACATACTGACGTCATCGTGAAAATAGTCGCAAAAGGTTCATAGGAGGACCTCAAAACGTGAACATCTGGTGAACCCTCGATTTTCGAAAATCGGTGCAAAATCAGTAACTTCCTTATCTACATACCTACGTAGTGGAAAATAAAAAAAAAATCTACAACAGGAAAACTTTTCTACTTGTGCGTATGGGAATACATCTCCTATTACATATTTTAGTCTGAAAGTTAAATACGACAAGGAACCTTACTTTGTTTAATATCAAAAATAGATTAAAAAGGATTCAAACCTTCTTACAAACCGACTAAAGAGGTTTAATAAAAATTTTTTAAAATATCTAAAAACGTATGCTTATTTTGACATACATATATAAGAGAAAGTTCTAAACAACCATAAAGAATCTTACTTTTAATAAAAAAAATGAAATTTATAGCTTAAGCCTAATATTTAATTAAAAATAAAAGAAAACACTTACCTTTTTTTATTTGTTGTACAAAAAAGTACAAATTGTCTTAACTTTGCGTAATGTTGGCAATTTCGTAATTAGAACGGCGAGTCGCCACCGTCATCGGCCGGCCGATGACTGAGCACTGTGGCCCGACCACCACTCACATGCTTTGTACAACAACCCATACACTTCCAAAGCAATATAAAGACATGCAAATACTGCACTAAACTCAGTCACTCAAGAACCGTTTTCCTATGGTAAAAACAGTCAAGAAGGTGGTCATTTTTCGGGTGTACATTTAATTGGTAGTCAATTGCATATACGCGTGTTTTGTTTATTTTTTTAAACGTTATATTGTTAAGTTGGACAGTGGATAAAGATAATGTATACTTGCTTTGCTAGTTATGTTACGATTATTTTTTTAAATTTAGATCCCATATTGTAAGTACGTCGTACATTTCCAAATAGCCTCTTTCACGAAAGATTTTTAAGGAATTCTTATCAGCTGTATGACCATTTGCATACATCAGAATAATGAATTAATAAAATGATAAATAATATTGCAAAAAATATTTTTTTTGTATATTATTCTGACTCTACCAATCAAAAACTAGTTAAAGGTGAAGGAAATAAATTAGGACATTTAATATTCAATTTTCTACAATTTTTTGTATGGGACTTCCGAAATGCCACTGAAATTATTGCGACAGGAATAGGTAAGGTAGTACAAAACGCGGCCGAAATATTGCGGTCAGCGGAACTTTACCACATAGTAGCGACACTGGTAGAAACTCATGTAGCAAATGAACCTTTCACAAACTGCCTGACAAAATGGCAGATGTTCTATTCACCAAAAGGTACCCGTAAGCGTAAAGCGTAACAGACAGACAGACTTTCGCTTTTTTATAATATTAGTGTGGATTTCTCTGTGCATTTGTATGTGACTGAACTCCTCATAAACGACTTTTATATCATAAGATAACGTCCAAGCTGGGTCTCCCGATGGAAAGAGTCAACCATCGCCTGTAGACATCAAAGATGCTAACGGTGCGTTGCTATCTTGCGGCGAGATCTAATGCCACATGCGTAAGTTTACCGGCTACCTTTCCCCTTCAAACCGGAACACGACAATGACAAGCACTGACGCTATTATGGCAGAAATGGCTAAGGTGATTGAATCAGACCCGGGCGAGACAATAATGAACTCTACCATCTAGAAACCACGGTGATAGTGACTCGCGTCAATCGGTTTGTTCGATTTTACAATCTGTCTGGCAGAACGGCAGTTGACCTATTCTTCAAAGGAGCCCGGACCAACTTTTTCCACCTGGAGAGCCATCTGTATGTTTGTTATATCACGATATAAAAAATCTTGTTTATATGTATGTACCTAATTGATTTCTCCGAAACGACCCTAACGTTTTTTACGAAACTTTGAATTGAGATATTCTTTTATTATTAAAATTGATGTAAATAAGTGTTATTTTATAATCATCATCAAAATCATCTGAGCGAAGCTCAGTTGCACCGCTAGTATTTATTATATTACAATTAATCTTCGTGATGTAATAGAGTTTTACTAAATGTTGGCGATGGAAAATATAATTAATTATACCAGCACCACTAACCTTATCGTCAGACCATATAAATAGTTATTATCAAATACCTTAAAATAGGTAAACAAAAATATCTAACTTAGGAGGAATTCTCAGAATATAACACTAAGGCCCGATTTAACCTTGAATAATGTTTACTGGAGTATTAGTTTGAGTATTTTCGAGAATATTCCGTATCAACTGTGCCCGCGACTTCGCCTTCGGGTGGAAAATTTTTTAAAATAAAAGTCCCTGGGTTTTTCCCGCATAGTTCCCATTCCCGTAGAATTTTCAAGTTAAAAACTTTATCGGGTCTTAAACTATCTTTGTACCAAATTTCATCGAAATCGATTCAGTGGTTTAGGCGTAAAGAAGAGGTAAACAGACAGGCAGACAGAATTATTTTCGCATTTATACGCGTAATATTACTATAGATTTCTAATGTACCAATTTTACATTCGCATTTAGCATAAAAATAATCTTTTACTTAAAAAAATCATAACGGCACTGTTACATACTATTTTTAACTTATATACAAAACTATGACAGAATCGTTTAACTGGTGTATAACAGATGCCCTATTCGCGTCACGAAACTTCAATCGAATCGAAGCGTTTAGGCCTCTTACACATTTACTTACACATTATGCTGCGTCGTAGCACGACGTGACATTGTATCAAGTTTATGTGTGTAAGAGCCATAACATTTCGATTCGACCGAAGTTTTATCACGTGAATAGGACACAGGTAGACAATAACAATTACCGTCCACCCTAGTTTAACTGTAGGTATAGCGATAGCGTAATATTACCGCAGACACCAACCACAAGATATTGACACGCGTATAGCAATAATGAAATAAATAAGTTATTATACTCCTTTACCAAATACTAGCTCAAATATCTAGATACCTCATTGAAATTAATCTAGACATGTGCAGCAGAATCAGAGCTATTAGCTCTAAATCAGCTTCAAATATCTAGATTAATTTTAGATACTTCCTATTAAAGAAATTCAATTAAAAGTTGACACTAAATGTCAAGTTTTCAATGAAATTCTTTTAACTGATTTCTGCTTTTTAAAAAAATATTTTCTGCAATAACCTAAGTATTATTTCATAATGAACCTTAGATTTGAGTAATCAAATGAACATAAATATAACCTCTTTTAATGTAAGTGACCTTAGAATATTGAGTATATGTAAGTGACCTAAGTTTAATTCTTAACGCTTCATAATTAATATTTTAATTTAGTAGTCTGTTTTTGGAAGAACTGGGCCTAAGCGACAGTATGTTCATAAATATATATCCAAGATAACGTTACTTTTTAAAATAAGTCGACTGTTGTAAGGATGATGTAAGTTTAACAATTAAGCTCTATTATTAGGTACTGATTCCTAAAAACTTTAATATTTGGGGTTGCCTCAATTGCCTAGCGTTAGGTATAGGCACACGAGTTCGTCGGTTCGAATTCCGACTCTAACAACTTTTTTCTGTCATTAAAAAATGAACATGCCCTTTTATCATTTTTCAGCAGATGGAAATTCCTGATGGAAAGATAAAACCTCGCATATAGACACCGAAGATCTTAATAGTGCTTTACTGTTCTCATGGTGGGGTCTTAATACCACACGCATAAGTTAACCATTTACCGTACCCTCCAAACTCTAAACCGGAACACGACAGTGACAAGCATCGGCACTACTGCGGCAGGAATAGGCGATGGTACCATACCCGGGCTAGACAATGCAGAACTCTACCACCTAGTAGCCACGATGATAGAGTTTAAGATAGAGATAAGTACTGATTCCTAATAATTATATGTTTAGGGGTCGCCTCAATTGTCTAGTGATAGGCTACGGATTGAATAAATATACTTTTTAAGACAATTACTTAGTTTATCTGTGTAACTTGCATTTACACACAGAAATACAGTTACTACTTCCCAATAAAATAAAATCATTCCAAGGGTAATTTTTTAACCTCATCTCCTTCGATACGATAAAAATAATATCGAATGTGAGGTGAATATCACATTCGATACTGTTATCGATACATATAGATAGAGATATAGGATATCGAAAAAAATAGGTAAGACATTGCTACCAAAACCAGCCGAGACATTGCAAAACTTTAGTAGTCATGATGGCAGCGACACGCATAACCAAACGTTCGCTTTTACGGAAGCGCGGTGAAGACACGAGAAAAGTTTTTAAATAATATAATATCTCGCGGCTAGATATATCTAATACTAGCTGTTGCCCGCGACTTCGCCCGCGCGGACTTCGTTTATTCCGCACAGCCTCTCCCTCGTAGGTGATAACGTGATAATATATAGCCTATATGTTGACCCGACCTGTTAGTAATATTCATGCACAATGTGAAGTAAATCCATGCAGTACTTTTTGAGTTTACCACGGATATACATACAGACAAACTGACAAAAATTCTAAAAACTATATTTTTGACTTTGATATCGATCGTACATCACGCCCCAAGTATTCTTTTAAAAAAATATTCAATGTACAGTTTTGACTTTCCTACGATTTTATTATATGTATAGATATACAAAATATACAAATACAAATAAATAAAATTGGACTGTCTGTTTGTAATATTAAAATAACCGCTTTTTACTGAATGCATATGAATGTACACACGATACATATACCAAATCAGCATTTTTTACAATTTTTATCTGTCTGACTGTTTGTTTGTTCCGGCTAATCTCTGGAACGGCTGGACCGATTTTGACGGGACTTTCACTGGCAGATAGCTGATGTAACAGGGAGTAACTTAGGCTACTTTTTTTCGAAATTTTTCCACGCGGACGAAGTCGCGGGCTCAGCTAGTAGATAATAATATAAGAAAGAGATGAGATTAGTTTGTTTATAATAGATAATACTCAAAAACCACTGGTCGGAATTAAAAAAAAATCACCTGTATAAAGCAACATTATCACAGAGTAACAGAGATTTCTAATTTACTCGAGGCGGTTAAAGGAAGTTATGTGTGTGAGTCATGCACATGAAGTCGCGGAGAACAGCTAATGCCCGATATTATGTCGATACTCGATAGAGACTAAATATCGTTAGCGGTTGGCTAAGTTTATTTATACATTAAAAAATAGCAGTCAAGCGGATAGCTTTCCTGATGGAAAGAAACAACTACCATCTATGGATACCAAAGATGTTAATGGTGCGTTGCTATCCATATGGTGATACCTCAATGCCACATTACATAAGTTTACTGGCTACCTTACCCTCTAAACTGCAACACGACAATGGCAAGCACTGACGCTAGTGCTACACGAGTAGGTAAGGCAAGGCAGTTAAAAAAAGTAAAGTATCTTCACGCCCGTATACCCGAAGGGGTAGGCAGAGGTACAGCAAGTGCAACCATGATTAACCGAAGATACTTGGTCCGACAAATGTGATAGGTGGCAAGCGTATCGCCAACCGGGCACTTTCCAATCCCGGGCAACTTTGTGTTCATCAGAAAACTGAAAAAACATTTGTTAAGTGCCCGCCAACGCTGGACCACTAGACTACAGAGGCGATTCTATAGGAATAGGTAAGGCAGTGGC
Organism: Apodemia mormo; assembly: GCA_036924255.1. Lineage (NCBI taxonomy): Eukaryota > Metazoa > Arthropoda > Insecta > Lepidoptera > Riodinidae > Apodemia > Apodemia mormo. The sequence goes on along the minus strand of JAUPFN010000009.1, from coordinate 40,121,052 downwards.
AACATAACCCAGGCGAGACGCTGTCGAACTCTATCTAATATTCACGATGCTAATCGATCGTCTTTTAAGAACTACCTGGCAGAATGGGAGAGTCTATCCACTATTCGGACCATAGACCACATGAATACTAATAGACACGCCATTGATAAAAAAAACGTGTCGCCGCGCATATGAGCAAACGCTCCTATCACTGTCAAAAATGTCATGGATTTTAGTTGAATATTATATTATGAAAAAATAGAAATAAGTTATTACTTACGATATTATTGCACCGAATGAGATGCCAAGGTTTAAAAATTACGCTTGAAGTAATTTTATTTTATCGGTAAGTAAAATAACTCTTTATTTCTGTATGTGATTTCGCTACATTGACAATCTAAGAAATTGTCTTGAAAGAAGTATCCATTTAATCCGTGATTCGGGCCAATACAAGGGAAAAATGCACAAATTTTCTCATCGTATTCTTCGGGAATACGGGTGATGATATTTATTTATTTTATTTTTAACCTTTTGGGATATTCCATTATGGTATATGTTCTTATTATATTAACATATTATGATGGTACAATATATATTAGTATCCTTTAATAAACTCACACTAGATAATATGACAGTAAGTAACTTATGTATATAACAAGTTTTAGCTTTGTGTAGAGAGAGAACGTTTAAGTGACGACAGTCATGAACAAAATACTTTAAATTAAATAAAGATACTTTTTAAATGTAAATAAATTTTATATTTTCATTCGTCGAAACTTAGCGAAATTCTATTACTCTTGGAAATTCCATTACATAAATTAAAATGAAGTGCACTCTCAGGCTTTACACCGGGACGAGTTTTACATTAAAACTAAGAAAAATTAAAATGGACTTATATTTCACTTCATAAAAATATTATACAGGACGTAATATATTATCCATAATGAATGAAAAAAAAGTTAAACCGATTGAGTAATGTGCTAAATCTATATTAAGATTATAAATGCCAGTTTGAATGTTTGGATGGGTAGATGTTTGTTATTCAATCACGCAAAAACTACTGAACGGATTTGAATGAAATTTGGCAAACAGGTAGATGATAAGTTGGAATAGCACATAGACTTTTTCCCGGAAAATTAATTAATCCCGCGGGATTCGTCAAAAACTGTTTTAATGCAGCGGGCTGCACGCTGTAGCTAGTTATGTTATATTTGTGAAATGTAATAAAAGTGCAAGTAAATTTTAGCCTATCGTTATTTGATTTTAAATATTTTTTACAATAACCGGATTGAGAATCTCTTCCTTTTTGAGCTGTTAATTGAAAAAGCGAAAAAGCCTTCGTTTATCTTCTGTTACTAACCAGGACGATGGTATTCATTGTTAGGGTCAGCAACATCTACTTAAGTCAATAAGTGCTCTAGTTCACCATTATTCACCGATTTCTAACTTAGGTGGGTGATTCCGAATGTCACAATTCACCGATCTGTTATAGCCAAAACTTTTTTATTGCCGCTCATTCGAGGAGGCAAGCAAATCGAAATGCTATCAAGATAGATACTTACATATCTATTTACGTACTTACGTATCTATAGATACTTATGTATCTATCTATCTTGATAGCATTTCGTTTTGCTCTTCCTGAGAATCAAACTTGAGGGAAGTCATGATTTAAATCGAAAGAAAGATTTAAAGAAAGTCGTGATTTAAAGAGGCATCCATCACCTATATATATTTAGACACGAAAGATGTTAATGATGTGTTGCTATCTTGTAGTGAGGTTTAATGCAACATGCATAAGTTTACTGGCTATCTCAGCCTCAAAACACGACAGCACGCAAGCAGTGATAAACATTGACGCTATTGCGGCAGGAATAGGTAAGGCCGTGACACCAGACCCGGGTGAGACAATGCAGAACTCTACCATCTAGTAGCTATAGTGGTGACTCGCATACCCAAATGGACGTCTTTTACGACCTGCTTGGCAGAACGGCAGTTGGCCTATTCTTCAAAGGAGCCCGGACCATCACGGAGAAACTATTAAATATTATTAATTTTATGCCTATGCATCAACCACACAACTTCAATCAAAAGTTTCACTTTTACCGCGTGTGAGCTCACACTCGACCTTTTTTTAATCTAAGATTAGTAATAGATTATAAATCAGGTAAAACCTTATTATAAACCAGACGTGCTGATACAAATATAATTTATGCTAAGATAACGACATTCGCGCATAGCTGTACCCAGCCACGTTTGTGGGCGTGCCGCTGACTCATTGACACTCATTGACGTGTGGTCGCAGGTAAACGGTACCTTCGCGCGATACCAGCCAAATCTATCTATACATCTATACATATAATAAAATCGTAGGAAAGTCGAAACTGTACATTGAATATTTTTTTTAAAGAATACTTGGGGCGTGATCTACAATCGATATCGAAGCCAAAAATATAGTTTTTATAATTTTTCTCTGTTTGTCTGTATGTATGTCCAGGGTAAACTCAAAAACTACTGCATGGATTTACTTCAAATTTTGCATCAATATTACTAACAGGTCGGGTCAACATATAGGCTATATATTATCACGCTATCACGAGGAGCTGTGCCTAGTAAACGAAGTCCGCGCGGACGAAGTCGCTGGTAACAGCTAGTATACATTATAACTGTTACAAAGAATATATTCTGTCTAGTGTTAGATCATAGATGCGAAGATTTATTTTATTTCGATAAAGCAGACGGTCCAAATGACCGTTACCTTTTGGAAAGCCAGAGTTTAAATTATTAGAGTCCACCTTAAAGGTGTCTTCTGTTACAAATAATCTCGGCTTAAGGCAGTGTCTTGAAGATAAGTGGGAGAGTAAGTGGCATTAGGATTTCGACTCGTTAATAACTCTTGCTGGCGGGACGAAACAGTAAACTGAGCTGATACTGGCGCACGTGTGTGTGTGTGTATGTGTGTCTGTGTGTGTGTGTGTGTGTGTGTGCGTGCATGTGTGTGTGTGTGTGTGTGTGTAAATTGTAAAGTGTCGCCTGTGATAAGATCATCAATCAGGATAGGATAGGTAAATGAGAAAAATATTTATTCAAATATCCATTTGCTTATATTTTTACCGGATCATAAATTTTATAATTATTATCGAATCGGAAACGAAGCCGTACATGTAATGATCTCACAGACAACCTGAAAAAAGACTTTCATATTTTTCTTTGTCAAAATTTCATTTTTGTAAATATTTCATGTAAAATTAAATTATATATAGCAAATATAGGAGACTCTACTACAGAGATTTTGCTGCGGTTTTTTTATATCATTAGATAGCAAATTAGGAGATGACTCTTCTGATGGAAAGAGACAACCATTGGCTATAGACGCCAAACGTGTTAGTGGTGCGTTGCTATCCGTGTTACTGGATGACAATGCCACATGCATGAGTCTACCGGCTACCTTACCCTCCAAACTGCAATACAACAATGACAAGCAATTAATACCCGGGTCTTGTGCCACCACCCTAACTATTCCTGCAATAATAGCGTCAATGATTGTCATTGACATGTTCCGCTTTAGAGGAAAAGGTAGCCCATAGATTGCATATGTGGCATTACTATCCCGCCACACGAATGCCAACGCAACATTAACATTTTTGGTGTCTATTGGCGATAGTTTCTCTGTCCATCAGAAGTACCATATACTTGTTTGCTATCTTATGAGTAAAAATATAATATACATAAAAAAGAAAACTTTGGCTGTTTTCTTAGAAAATTGCGAGCACGGAAAAACTGACATTTATCTTATAACGTTTAAAATTTGAAGAAGAGGCACAAAAAACTAATAAAATATTACTCAAGGTCAATTTTGACCACTGTACGATCACAAGTTCTAATAGGTGTCGTTAACGGACCTTTGACAAACAAACTAATTGGTCAATCGAGATTATCACCACGCTATCTGGTTGACCAATTATTTAGAGTCAGTGACTTTCGGCGGTCGACGAACCCAGTCATCAAGTCATAGGCCTGGCTGATTCAGTCGTTACGTACATTTACAAACAACCACCAAAATCACTAATTAGTTTCGACGCTTCCGACAACATATTATGTCGTAAACACCAAAATAGCATATATGGAAATTAACAAAATAAAAACTAAAATAATTTTTACTTACCTACCTATATATTTTGTTAAATTTGAGAGTAAAAGTTTTTTTTGCAATTGACGATAAAACGGAGGTTCTTACTTTGACGTGTTTATATATATTTGTTTTTTTTTTTTTTATATATATAGTAGAAGAGGCAAACGAGTCGGAGGTGCACCTGATGGTAAGTGATCACCGCCGATGAACATCTGCAATACCGGGGTCTTACAATTGTGTTGCCGGCCTTAGGAGTAGTGCAAGAGAGGAAGTGCCGTGTAGATTTCCAGACATCGAATTGATGAGGATGAAACTTTAATTTTATGTTAGACGACGTATTATTTTTTATAAATTTTCCGAATTTGATAATACTTTTTGTCGTAATAAGTATACCTCAAGAGTCGCCCAATTTAATTATTTTTTTCAAATTCCAACCGAAAGGGTATGTAGACAAGGGACGATTAATTGTTCACTTTTGTTTTTTTTTTATGTATGACCACCAGCGAAATCAATAACTATGTCGAGGATGACCACGCATAATGTTTTACATAGTGATCTGATTTTTAAAATTATTCTTTTATTGAATAGAATATAACGCTAGGGTTATCTCATATAATTTTTGAAAAAAATCCACCTAAAAGGGTACGAATACAGAGGGTGATTATTCACTCACCGACGAAAAAGCCGACGAAAGTTATGTGTGGTAATACATTAAAACATACATGACCACGCATAATTTTTCATCGGTTTATTTTTTATTAAAAATATATTATTTTCTCTCTCTTTAAATTTGGGAGTAAAGTAGTTATTGAGATCAATAATTCTGTTTTCATATTTTTAGATCGACGCAGCGCCAAAAATCAAAAAATCAAGGAGGCCTGCATTCTAAGTTCAATTTTGCCAAAATGCCTTTTACGGCTTTGATGTCGGAAGCGATTAGAACGTGTTTCACTGCAAAACTTCGAAATTTTTCAATCAATTATTTTTTGGTATTCTACGATATTTTAGTACTAAAAAAATTACGTCGGATGCCGTTTCAAGAGTCAAAATCCAATTTAATTTTCAAAAGTTACAGCTTTTCAAATAATAAAATTACTTTGATTTAAGAAATATTTTGAAAGAACTTTAAGATTAATAAACCGATTAATTTAAAAATCTTATCAGGTTTTTCCTTTAAAAACTGGGTCAAATGCCGTTAATTAAATCAAAATTAATCAATTTTTTGGAATTGATCAATAACGTTGATTGATAAATTACAAAAAAAATCCAACCTGGAATGGTCGTCAGAACGTCAAAAAAATGTTTTTCAAAGCAACATTCTAGACCCCAAAAATTGAGTTAATTACCATTCGAAACATCAAAATCGATCATCGTTTCCAAAATATACCTACAGCTTTTCAAAAATCTTAATACTGCCATTTTTAACTAAAATAGATTTTCTGAAGTTTCATGGATAGCCTGCAGGGTCAACCGTTTACGTGTTTTTATTTAAATCATACATTATAATAAATAACGTCAGCTGTAGTCCTTTATATTACGAAAAGTCGAAGTACATGGATATACACGAATTTGAAGATATTTAACTCTATTTGTTAATGTATCAGTATGAACATTAATTTCACAATATTTTTTTCTTTTTACCCATTGTTTTTACCATGGAACACAGAAAACAAGCGGAAGTGGGAAGTACAAACATTTGTATCAGGACCGCGATCGCCAAACTCACAAATAAAATAAGCATTAATGCATATAAACTACTAATGCGAACATTGTTTCATTGGTCGTTTTCATTTTAAACAACAATAATCCGAATCACACAAACAGAACATTTAAAAATATACCAAACTGTGTTACAATAGATTTTATTTTGCTACAAAAAAAAAGAGTATTTACGTCCTTTTGTAGTCTATTCCAAATAGACTCATCTATTTGTACAATAGTGAAACTATAATCTTAATAGTTTCGCTATTCTACAACAGATGACAGAATTGATTTTTCCGTAGTTTTCCGTTGGTCATATTTGAGTAGAGAACTTTCCAGAACGATATTCGTAATGACTGTCATTACGTATATCTTTCTAGAAAAATTAGGTCAACCTAAAATGAACTTTACATGTAAGATATACGGCTGATTTAGCTTGACTTTCTATTATATCATTAGAGATTATATTAAATCAGGAATTTTATTAAAAAAAAATGAAAATTGTACTTTCGGATGATATGAAATATCTCCATTTTTAATCATCTGTATTCTACTATCATTTCTGCATTCAAGGATGGCACAGTACGGCATAATTCAGCTTATAATAGATTTTCGCACTACGACGACTACGACGACTATCTCCTAAAGATATGGTAAATATAGTAAGTATAAAGTAAAAGTATCTTCACGCCCATATCCCCGAAGGGGTAGGCAGAGGTACAACAAGTGCACCCACGATTATCCGAAGATACTTAGTCCCACAAATGTGATAGGTGGCAAGCCTAACGCCAACCGGGCACTTTCCAATCCCGGGCAACTTTGTGTTTCTCAGAAAACTGAAAAACACTTTTTTTTTGTGCCCGACCCGGGAATCGGGGGATAGTATCACTAAGGCAATTTAGAGTAACAGCGCATAATAGTGATGCACGCGGCATGACCACTTTTCACTTCCACTTAATTTCTTTGTTTCATGGTTCACCGTACAATACTTATTCAATATTTTATAAAGACGCCATCTCTTGGAATTACAGCAAACTACATTTAAATTATGTCTGTTAGCTAGATACATTCGCATTGGTTTCATGTCACGCTGTTTATACACAGAGGGCGTTATTGCCACGATTAAGTATAAAAATCATGAATATGATAAAGAATCTCTATTCTCTCTCTCTCCCTCCCCCTCTCTCTCTCTCTCTCTCTCTCTCTCTCTACGACCTAGTAAAATTAATCCTGTCTTTAGATTCATCATTTTTTAACAGTAAAAATGTTGTTTGCTTAGGTTGGTTGTGTCAGAGCCAAGTTTTGAGTTAAAGAGTGGATAGATTTGACTGTGTCTCTACCAACTATTTTATTGCTTGACTTGATTACGACTCTACCACCTATGACTAAAGCAACATTTAAAATGTTGCATATGTTGCCTGTTTTTTAAGAACAAGTATCTTTTTCTTGAAGGTCGCGAAGTCGTAACCATGACAAAATAATAGAGACGTGATCGCATGTCTGAATTTCCCATAGACCAAATGAATACTAATAGACACGCCATTGGGACGGAAACGTGTCACCGCGCTTATGAGCAAACGCTCCTATCACTGTCAAACATGTCATACATTTGTAGATATATTACATTTTTTTAAATATATCATAAGATAGCAAACAAGCAAATGGGAACACGCCAGTCCTGATGGAAAAAGTCAACCATCGCCTATAAACACCAAAGATTATTGGAGCTGTGCTATCTTGTGGCGAGGTCTAATGCCACATACATAAGTTTTTTTTTATATTGGAATGAAGTTCCTTACGGCAGGCTTGGAGGGGATAGGGATTTTGCTGCGCGACCGAACTGAAAAAAATGTGATAGTAAAACCGTAAGAAAAATGCGTGGAATAAAAGCGTTAAATGAGACGTGCGCAGGCGCGACAGTCGCGTACACAAGCGAGTAGTGCCGTTTAGCCGAAGGAAGTTCGTTCCTATCTGGTGTCCCGCGACACCACATTATTTTTTAAAATATAGCAAACAAGCAGATGGGTTTCGTCATGTAAAGAGTCAACCATCGCCTATAGACACCAAAGATGTTAATGGTGCGTTGCTATCTTGTTACGAGGTGTAATGCCACATTCATAAGTTTACCGGCTACCTTACCCTCCAAACCGGAATACGACAGTGACTAGCACTGACGCTATTGCGGCAGGAATAGGTAAGGCGGTGGTACCAGACCCGGTCGAGCCGATGCAAAACTCTACCACCTAGTAGTCACGATGGTAGTGACGGGCATAGCCACTCGGTCGGCCTGGCAGAAACACAATTGGTCTATTCTTCAAAGGAGTCCAGGACCAACACGGGGAAAGTTTACCGGCTACCTTACTGTCCCAACCGGAACACGACAGCGACAAGCACTGACGCTATTGTACTCATATATTAATGCCAAATTTGAGCTTTCTAGTACTAAGGATCTCTGTGCTAGACTGCGAACGGATAGATGGACGGACTGACGGATATAGCGAAAATAAGGTTTCTAGTTTTCTCCGGAACCCTAAAAAAGACATAAATAAACTATAAACCACTATAAACATAAAAGTTGTGTGTGGTTTACAATTGTTTATGGCTCTGTTGATCGTTGAGTAATGAGTTCCGTTAGCTGGGATAGCGTGACGGTAATAATAATATAATGGAGCTGCGATTATTGTACTAACTACAGATAGTATTAACAAAAGCGTTTTATGATTAACTCTATTCTAGGACATCGTTGGTGGAAACAGCATTAATTGAAATGTGGTCATATAAATTATAACATATACAATTAATAATTATACATACGAGCGGTCGAAATACAAGCATAGACTGAGTGCTAAGTGTGAGTTTTTCTTTTCGCATTCGAACGTGAGCGCGTTTGGAGTTTACTAGAAATTTGTATGTGATTTGTACAGCGCCACCTAGTGATAAACGTGAGAAACCAGTTTACCACTAGGTGGCGCTGTACAAATCACATACAAATTCCTAGTAAACTCGAAACGCGCTCACGATCGAATGCGAAAAGAAAAACTCACACTTAGCACTCTGAACAATAAAATCTCTTTTAAGTTTGACCCCACCGTAAAAAAAATAATATGTAAATACATACATGGGCGTACCGAGGGGCACCTGCCCCCTCCCCCTGGAATTTGTTTACCTCTCTACTAGCTATCTATTGTTGTAGATATTAAGATAAAAATAGTCTTAAAATGTTACGGTTGCCCCCCTGGTCCAGAACCTGGGTACGTCCATGAATACATGTGTGTATATTATCATATATATACACACATGTATTCATACATGAATTTAGTGTGAGTAATGTTTATCTATATGTATCTTCTTCTTCTATAAATTAATACGTGAAGGTAATACTTTGAATCGCTTTTTAAGACAATTGCGCGAACGGTGAACTTTAAAATTTGCCACATTTAAAGTTTACATTGCGGAGGACTGCAGAAACTTAATATTTTTAAATAAAATGTATTATAAACACATTAAATTGATACAAATAAATATTACACACACTGCAATTATGTGACATACGTGATAAAATACACACATGTATAAACTATTTTCTTCGCGTTTAAAGTCAGTTGTCAGTTGTCAAATCTAAAAGAGATTTTACTGTTTAGTTTATGGTCGAATTTCGGCCATAGGCGATTGCTAATCATTGAACAAATTACACTAGAATTGATCTAACCCCAAAATTATCAGTTTATTCGCTTTTACTATGGGTGTTAGTCAAAGACTTTCACCCATACCACCACCCGTTTATGGGTTTTGCCGTGTTGGTCCCGGCCTCCTTTGAAGAATAGGCCAACTGCCGTTCTGCCAGGCAGGTCGTAAAAGGCGACCGATTGGCTATCGAGTCACTAACATCGTGGCTACTAGGTGGTAGAGTTCTGCAGTGTCTCGCCCGGGTCTGGTACCATCGCCTTACCAATTCCTGCCGCAATACCGTCAGTGCTGGTCGCCGTCGTGTTCCGGTTTGGAGGGTAAGGTAGCCGGTAAACTTGTGCATGTGGCATTAGACCTCGCCACAAGATAGCAACGCACCATTAACATCTTTGGTGTCTATAGGCGATGGTTGACTCTTTCCATCAGGAGACCCATCTGCTTGTTTGCTATCTTATGATATAAAAAAAAGATACTAATACATAGAGATTAGGGATATACATATAAATACTGAAATATATTTAATAAACACTTAAACCCAGAAATACAAACATCTATGCTCATCAAACAAGTGTTGGTCCCTGTCGGGAATCAAACCTGAGCGATCAGTGAGCGAATAACGCTGGTATAGCTTAGACGCGTATCGCCCGGGCCATTGTTATCAGTTCGCGGAATTGTTTACGTCGTTGGCCGGTCCAACGGGGCCGAGCCGATCGATTGAATTTAAACCGTATTGCAAGATGGCTACGGTGGAAGTTAGTAGCGAGACCGTGCGGGAAAATAATGTAATGATTAGTGAAGATATTGAGATACCGTAGGCTCAAGAAGATGACAACATAAGTGTGATAAGTGAGGCTACGAGGCTGAGTAAAAGGGCTAGAGAAGACGATGATCAGGATTGGTCCCAAGTGAGAAGTAGAAAAGAAAGGTTAAAAGAAATTCGCGGTACAGTGGAAATATGTGTCACGTGTCAAGATAAGTTTCCGAAACAATTCGCTTTAGCAAAATTATTTCGGGATCAGAATATTACGAATATAACGAAAGTGAAGTACATTAATCCATATAAGTTAATAATAGAACTTAAGGGGGAAGAAAGTGCCAAATTATTAATTAAGTGTGAATACTTGTTAACGTTGGGTTGGAGGTTTCAACGCCCGTTGGAAGTAGGCTTATCCTACGGAGTTGTTAAAAATATAGAGTTAGACTTATCCGAAAAAGATTTAAAAGAATCAATTACGAGCTCGACCCCTGTTTTGGATGTACGGAGACTTAAACGTCGCGGCGAAGGTGGTATTGGTTGGACAGAGAGTGAAGCGGTAAGGATCGGATTTTCTGGTTCATATCTACCAGCCTTTATTTATATATATAACATGCAGGTGAAAGTGGAACCTTACCTTTTCCCTGTAACTCAATGCTCGAGATGTTGGCGATTTGGACACTCTGTCAGAATGTGCCCATCTAAACGAATTTATTGTCCTAAGTGTGGTGGGAAACATGAAAATTGTAACGTAACTACCTATAAATGTATTAACTGTACCAATAATCATATAAGCTTAAACCGGAGATGCCCGGTGTATATAAAGGAAAAAAAGATACGGGAGTTAATGGCTGAATTTAACGTTTCATACCGGAAAGCAGTTACTATGTACGTCCCCTCACAGACACTCGACTATGCGCCTCCACGCTCCCCCATCAGAGTTTCCTCGAATCTCCACACGTACACTAATAGTAATCAACATCCACCCCCTCAATTTCCCAATAATACCTTGTTAAGCCAGCAGACACCCACTTATGCTCAGGCAGCATCAACTGCCCACACATCTAAAAAGGACGCTGCATCGAGAAAAGAAGAACATAAAAACCAAAGAGGGCACAAGAAGAAAAAAAAGAATAAAGAGTATCTTAGAATTGAAGAAGGTAACCTAGAAGAAATTAATTCACCTGGAGAGAAAATGTCTGCAGAATCGGAAGACTGCTTAAGTGAAGATTCGGACAAGGATCAAAGGAAGAAAACGAGTAGTCAAAGAGATATACCTTTCTTTATGATTTTGAAAAACTTGAGACATATTTTTGGCAACAGTAGTGAATCGTTGAAGTGTAGAATTGTTAAGGTTGTGCAACAATTTGTTGAGTGGGCACTTACTTGGATATTCCAAAACATTCCAAGCATGCCTTTTCTCCAAAATCTTTTTGATTAATTATGGTACAAGTTGACATTAATATTTTACAGTGGAACGCCCGAAGTTTTAAACCAAAGCTAATCGAATTTGAGCAAATATTACGACAGGAAAAAATACATTTTGTAGCTTTAAGTGAAACTTGGTTAAGTCCAGAAACTAGACTAAATATTATAGAATACAATCCATTTCGAGTTGACAGGTCTGATTTTTACGGCGGCGTAGCAATATTGATTCATAAATCATTTAGAGCTCAAGTTGTCCCACTTCAAATTTTTGACAATGCAATAGAAATTGTTGCCGTTACGATTTTTAATTGTGAAATTATTGACCAAATTGTTGCTATATATTGTCCCCCTAATACTAGTACCTCTCACATAGATTGGGATAGGATTTTTTCAATATCAAACTCGAAAACTATAATACTTAGAGATTTTAATGGCCACCACACCAATTGGTCAAATAAAACCGATGCCAGAGGTCTCCAGATTTTTGACACCCTAGTTGACCATAATTATGTTACCTTAAACGACGGAAGAATTACGCGGCTAAAGCTGGTCGATAGTGCCTTACAACAATCTGCTCCAGATATCACTATAGTGTCGGCTGACATTGCTACTAAGTTTGAGTGGTCTGTAACTAACGAAACCTTGGGCAGCGATCACCTCATGATTAAAATATCTACATCTGCTAAGTATTTTCCTATCTTTAAAAAAAAACGTAACTATAAAAACGCTGACTGGGAAAAATACCGTCAATTAGTAGAAGAAAAATTCACACTACTAAATATACCAACTGATCCTCAAGAAGCCTATGACATTTTCGTAGATATTATATACCAGGCGGCAGATGTTTGCATTCCATACTGTAAAGTTTGTCTCAATCCTAAGGCTAAATTTGTTCCAAAATCCTACTGGACCCCTACACTTTCGAAATCTGTTGCAGAAAGACGGCTAGCGCTTACTGCATTTAGAAAAAATCCTATTCCTGATAATTTAGAAAAATTGAACCGGAAAATAAGAGAATGTCAGAGGCTCCTTAGAAATGCTAAAAGTAAGGAATGGTGGGAATTTTGTTCTTCATTGAACGAAAGTACATCTGCAACTGAGGTCTGGAGAAGGATGAGATGGCTCAAAGGTTATCAGTCAAATAAATATATAGTAGATAAGTCACTTGCGGAAACGTTACTGAATAACCTGACTCCCGATTATGTAATGCATTCCGACCCTAAGTTTATTTCGCATAATTCTAAATTAGATGTAGATATTTCGATTGTAGAATTATTAAAATACTTAAAATCTAAAGATACATCACCAGGATTAGATGATATCTCATACTCTATGTTATATAACCTCCCGGATAATGGTAAAACAATGTTACTAAATCTTTACAACACTTTTCTTAATTCTGGTTTTGTGCCTAAACAATGGAGGTATGTCCGCATAATACCTATCCCTAAACCTGGCCGAGAATGTAATTCTGTATCGTCACTAAGACCTATCTCATTAATGTCATGCATATGCAAAATATTTCATAAAACTATTAATAGTAGAATGGAATGGTATTTTGAAAAACAATGCCTATTTTCAGAACAAACTACAGGATTCAGAAAATCTCGTTCATGTTTGGATAACTTAACACATTTAATAGCTAACATCCAAGTAGGGTTTTCTAACAACCATGTTACAGCTGGCTGTTTCGTAGACTTAGTTAACGCGTATAATAATGTTGACATCTCATATCTCTTACATACATTAGATCGATTAGATGTAGGTGCAAAATTTTGTAATTATCTTTGGACATTTCTAAGACAACGGTGTCTTATAATAGAGGGACCAGATTATAAGCTCGAGAGGTGCACGGGTCGAGGTCTGGCACAGGGGGACCCTATTTCTCCTTTATTGTTCAACGTAGCAACAATTGAAATTTGTAAAAATCCGACTTTATTGGCTAATGTTAGTATTTCTCAGTATGCCGACGACTTTGTTCTGTTTGTTACATCAAACAATGCTGTAGATGCTCAAAATAGAATTCAAATTGCATTAAATGTTTTATATGAAAGTCTGGCTGATATTAACCTGGAGATATCACCCAATAAAAGTAAAATTTGCTTATTTAGTAGAGGATTTAGAAGAATCCAAATTGACATTAGAATTGACAACGTTTCTTTAGAAGTTGTTGATAATATTAAGTATCTTGGATTGTGGCTGGATCGCTCTCTTAAATGGACCAATCATATTAACCATACGGTAGAAAAAGTAACTAAGTTCGTAAATATTTTAAAAGTTCTATCAGGTTCAAGTTGGGGGGTTCATCCGAAACATTTGCGCCGGCTATATATAGCTTGTATTAGAAGCAGGTTAGATTATGCCTCATTTTTATATGACAATTGCAGTAACAATAATTTAGGCAAGTTAGACAAAATCCAAAATCAAATTATGAGAGTTATAGGCGGATTTTTAAAGAGCACTCCCATTCATGTCATGGAAAGCGAGCTCAGTTTATGTCCTTTGTATTTAAGGAGGCGATATTTAGCTGGGAAATTTTGGCTAAAAAAAAGATCAATTATAAATAACTCATGTATAAAATTAATATCTGATTTAAGCATCCTTTGTACACTAAGATATTGGTACAATAAGAAAAAACCTCTATTAACCTTAATTCACAACATTTATAAGTCATATTCTATCCATGCATCCGATCAAATAGATATGTATACTTTAAATCAATGGGTTTCTAGCATTAACATTACAAATGTATTGAGAACAGACATTGAAGGTATCACAAGGAGTAAACGTCAATTACATAATATAACACTTAGAAGTATATGCAATAATTTTTTGCTAGAACACTATTCAAATTTTCATAAAATTTTCACAGATGGATCTAAAGATAGCTCAGGCCTAGGGGCAGCATTTTTAGATTTCAATTCAAATGTTTCTGTTAAATTTAAAATTAGTGTAAATATTTCTATTATGGAAGCCGAGCTAACAGCCATTCATGAAGCTTTATCTTACATAGATTCTATTGATTATGATAAGTTTGTCATTTTTTCAGATTCCAAAAGTTCGCTCCAACATCTGGCTCGTTGTACCTCGGCTTTCCGAGGTTTACCAGTAGCCTATGCGATTATTAAGCTTCTTCTGAAAATGCAGGCTGACTCCAAAATAATATATTTGCAGTGGATACCTTCACATGTCGGTATCAGTGGTAATGAAATGGCGGATTCATTAGCTAAAGAAGCAATTTCTGACGGAATTGATTTCAACATAGATCCATCATATCATAATTACATACCCACATTGAAAATCCATTGTTTTGACCTGTGGAAAGAATATTTTGATCAGCGGTCAAAAGAGAGAGGTATATGGTACCGTACAATCCAGCCACATCCTCTCAAACGATCTTGGATAAATAATACAGGACTCAGTAGACGTGACTTGGTTACAGCTCTTCGTCTCAGATCTGGACACATTCCATGTAACAAATTTTCACACCTTATGGGAAAGGCTATGTCTCCGTATTGTCAGACATGTAATGTAATCGATGATGTTTACCACATCTTAATGGATTGTAGTCTTAATTCTAACGTTAGGAATAAGTTAAATTTAGCATATTACTTTGTTGGTTACTGTAACAGTATTTTAGCTGATCCATCTTCGGACGATGCTAAAGGGCTGTATGGGCTAGTCTGTAGGGAGTATACTCCTTGCAGACTGGCTCCTACAGTATTTTAGGTGTAACTCTAAAAATTTTGTGTAGTCGTTGCCCTAAAATGTTACAACCAGGGCGACATAATCGCTTTTGCGACAAAGCCCTTTTTTCTGATTAAAAAAAAAAAACAAAAAAAACCAAAGCGATGAGCCCCATTGATACGTAGTCGGATTCGCTAACCACTCGATAAACGGGGCGGTCAAATTTTATACGTGAAGGGTAAACTCTGTACCATTTTGAGACAATTGCGCGAACGGTAGAATAAGAAATGAACCTAATATGTTTACATTTTTGCTTACATCGGTGTTAGATTGATTTACTTAATTTGTTTTAAGATATTTATCTATTTTGTCGCGTAATACATTATATGTCACCGTAAAATTGTAAACTTCGTTAGATTATAATCTATCGAAGTTATATTATAAAAAAAACGCTACCCCGCGCTTAAAGCAGGGCGCAATGCCACGACTCCGCCCACCACTTTTAAAACCGCAAAAACGCACTAAGCCCAGGTCCGGTCTCACAGGAGACAGCCCTTAGCGCGGGCATTAGTAACCTAAATTTAAACTCTGGCTGAGCACTCTGCTTGCATCAACTGTAGTTTGTCATTTCAAAGAAAAATCTAATCAAATTATAAACTCCCTAGATATATAATATACTAACGGATTTTACAATTTTACGTCGATGTATATGTATATAGCATTCAGTTCTCGTAGTTATTGTATACTCGTAAGGCGTGGTTGAGAGATACTGACAATCATAGCGTTATTGCGACAACAATAGACAGTAAACGCGTGTGTTAGCGCGTTTAAATGCGTTCCTTATCGGCGGTTATTATGTGTAGATTAGAGACGTATTTGTTTTACATGCATATTCACAAGTGGTATAGTGCCATAAACTTTTCTGTTCAGAATACAAAATCGAAATTACAGCAGCCATGACATGAAATGTCAATCCGCTGTCAGTATTTCTTAGTAAAATATTATCTTCATACCCGTATCTCCAACGACGTAGGCAGAGGTACGACAAGTGCATCCACAATTAGTCAAAGATACTTAGTGCCATAATGTGATAGGTGGCAAGCCTATCGCCAACCAACACTTATTCAATCCCGGGCAACGTTATTTTTATTAAAAAATTGAAAAACACATTTTTGAATTTCCCGATCCGGGAATCGAACCATGCACCTCATGTGATCAACACCGACACCAGAACACTTGGCGATAATTTCATAAAAATATCTTAGTAAAAAGTTATGAAATAACCACGGTCTTATACGGCTTTACGGCTTTTTAATTTACAGCCGTGAAAAACATGACGATGTGTGTGCTGAAGGCATAGAAACGATTTTAATGAGAAGACAACCTTTGTGTATTTATACTGTAAAAATGTTGACTACTTGATTCCGATACTATGTAAATTGTATTCACGAGCCTACTCTCAGCCGAGATTCGGTCTCACAGGAGACACCTTTAGGGCAGAGGGAGTATAGCCACACAACTTTCCCCCGTGTCCGGTCAAGCGGTGAAGGCCCTTAAGACCAGCTATGATTCAATCATTTCTAAAAAATATTTTGTAATATCAAACCCAGTGTTACTGACACGTAAAAGCGTTCTTAAGCCTTTTATGAGCAGTAAGGCAGTTGATCTATTCTTCAAATCACTTTAAACGCAGTAAAACAGCACTAAACGTCTTCTCATTTCCTGTATCTCCGGCACCATGCATCAGATCTTCACCAAATTAAAATGGGACCTCACAAAAAAATGGTTAATAAATGAACGAGTTCTGAAGTAACAAACATAAAAAACAGCCAAATTGAGATACTCTTCCTTTTGGAAAGTCGGTTGAAAGGGGACCAGTTTAAGATCTGAACCGGTCGCCATGAGATCAACAGGCTAATATATTAGAACATATTCGTATTTATAGTTGATAAATAAAAGTTGTAGAAAATAAAATATTCGTGAAAGGTAAAACAGCCAGTGTAACCCTGAAGGTTAAATTTTAGATACAACTATTACCCAAAACATAAGTTTAAATATTGAGCGCAACATGTGTTACTACATAGTACAACGTATGTAACATGAGCAGCTCCAGCCAGTCGCTCGTAGCTAGAAAACACACGTTAAATATTCACTCGATCGAAAATCCTCGACGGAGTTTAGGGTCTACTCAAACGTGACAGCGAGCGATAAACGCTCGAACATAATTTTCTATGGCATATTTTCTAAGGCAACCAATAAACTTATGCATGTGGCACACATCTGGATGGCAACGCACCATTAACTTTACTGACGATGGTCGTCTCTTTCCATTAGGAGAGCTATCTGCTTGTTTGTTATCCTGTGATATAGAAAATAACGACCATCGTCAATAAACAACAACGATATCTGTAGTGCGTTGCTATCTGTATGACGGGTTGAAATGTCGCATGCGTAACTTTATCAGCCACTTTAGAACCCAAACGAAACGTAGCATAACCTACCACCTAGTAGTCGCGATGCTATTAACATATGTATTTGGTATATAGTTCGGTTTTTACAAATTGCCTGTACAATGGCTTATGGTATATTCTTTAGAATCATAATCAATTTTAATAGTAAATAGTACTGGGAAAATAACACGAATTGAACCTTAAAGTAATTAAATTATTGGCTTATGATATGAATATTCAAAGATAATAATGACAAGTAGTACGTAGAAATACAAAAATACAAATATTTATGCTCATAATAGAAATGATATAAAAAAAATAATAGAAATATTTTTTCCTGTCGGGAATTGAACCTAAGCTTTTTTGCGTAGTCAGTTTCCCTGACCAATCGAACAACTTGGCGATCACAAAACATTTTTTACTCTTTAACGTAGAAATGCATCGTAAGTCAATTAAAAATCTTTAAACGCGTAGGGGAATATTATTTTCATACTAGCTGACTCGGCAAACGTTGTTCTGCCTTTTTAACTACTCTTATTTTTTTTCTATATTTCCTTTTTCATTGGTTCAGCCGTTCTCTATATAAAGGAGTCCCGTCACGACAAAGGAACTTATATAGAGTGATAGCCCTTTATCCCCCCTCGAACAAGAATGTTCATGTTTTAACCTAAAGGGCGTGTTTTTAAATATATAAGGGCTTTTCCAACCTTTCAACTTATAAATTAAAAGTAGTGGCGCCATCTGTTGTCAAGTATTTGAACTTCATTCAGAACAACAATTATTTGGGTTGCATTTCAAAAGGCGCTGCGAGCAATTGCAGCATGTGTAGTAATGGCGCAAAATTTAAAATTCCAATATTCTTAAATTACATTTGTTATATTTCAACTACCACGTAATCTCATATCAACTCCCGAGCGAAGCCGGGCATCATAGCTAGTATATATATAGATGAACGAAATATTACCGCTGCTATCGGATGTTCGCAAGCCGTTTGTTTCAGCAAACCTTTCAAACTGCCCCAAGCTCCTTTAAACTAAAGTCGAAAGAAATGAAAAATAAGCGAACTTTCTATTATTCTTGGGTTAATGGGCATTGTGGACCATAATACGGGTGTGTTTATGCTATAAATGAATTCAGGGACAAAGTTTATGTAACTCCCCGAGCTATGGCCACAGGTCGAATATTTAGATGAGAAAGACCCTTTTCATGCCTAAAACTCAACCCGCCAAATGTTCCGATTGCATAATTTATACTCTCAATCGCTTGTCGAAATTCCTTCGTATTTATTTATATTTCACTATTCAAACACACACATACATACACACACGCACAATCTATATGAGTGTAAAGCTCTTTGATAATTAATTATCTGGATACATATTGGTTGATATCTTTGATAAGACGTCAAACATATTTGCAACTTCAACAATGCTGATATTCCACTCGTTAATTTACTAAGTGATTAACTTCTCATGTTTTGGTTTTTTTTTTACGAAATTATGAACAAAAATTATTAAAAAATTGCCTCGATTTTGAAGAACATATAAATGTTTATTAGACTACTTATTTTTTAGAGTAAGAACACTGGAAAAATCTAGAAATAAAAGAAAGAAAGACTACTTCTATCGATAAATAATTGCCGCCGTTACCCAAACATTTATGCAATAATTGACTTTCTCACACAGGGAGTAAGGGTGAAAATAGCGTGTACTATGACTTATTTACAACCAAGTTGTTTACGCGTAATTTTCGAAACTTTCGAGAATATGGTCGAACTTTACCTTGTGTGTAAATAAGGACGTGTTGGCGGACAGCAAGATTCGGAACCGATAGTTTGGACGATCAGTGTGAAGCGATATAATACAGTGAAAATTGATACGAAAAGTGTGTTAGTTTAGTGATTCGGTTAAGTTGGTTAGTTCTAGTGTAATTAATATAGTTAGTGTTATTAGTGTTCGTCGGTGTATTTATATATTGCATTGTGTTGTTTGTATATTTGTGTTGTAAATACACGGTTTTAATATAAGTAGTATTTTATTGCACAGTATGAACTCGTTCGTAACAATATGTAATACCAGTTAAAAAAAAATGGGTGCATGTACTTATGTACGCGCGTGAGAAGTTATACTTTTAGTAATATCAATCAAAATATTCAATTTAAATCACTACTGAATATAATTTATTAGCACATATATAATTCGCACTTGTATGAAACTAAAACACGTGTTGTGAATGTATAAACTAGAAACATGTTGATAAATATTATAAATATGAAAACAGTGATCAGAGGTGACGAGCGTACCAACATGCGCGACTAATATCGATTTCTATTTTGTTGGTAGCTTTTTTTTCGAGACTTAATGAGCGGTTAAGCAGACAGCTTCATACTGTTAATTTTGTGTCACAGATGCGCGCGCATCTTAAAATTTCACTCTCATCATTTTTTCATAACGCGCCTAAAGAAGTATAACTTCAAAAACTGTTTATATCTGTTCGATAATTATTGGATAATTATCTCATTAATTATCTTAATAAACCATGACGATAATTGTCAAAGCGCATATTTATCTTGATAATTATTACAAATCCTGATGTAAAGCAATATGAGTGTGTAAATATAAAATTATTTAACTAATGTAATATTTCTCCATGTAAAGTCCGAGCCCTGTTTGAATAAACAGCAAAATTAAAAAATCTGAAAAACCTACGGCGGATAAAATGTAATTGAAAAAGGGTGAAATAATTTAAAAACCCGTGACAGTAGAATTTATGTAAAGAGACATAATAAACGTAAAAGCCTTTATAAGTAGATTTGGTTTCTCAAACAGACATAATAAAAACCCAAGAAAATCCATCCGGGGCTGCCATTAAATGAATTAGTTTATTTTATAGTAACGTGAATAATTTGGAGATAGGAAATTTTCCAGTTATCGCAAGCACGGGGTGAGTGCTATAACACAAAAATAATTTGGAGATATTTTATTGCTGTATGTATTTATTTATACTTATGTTGAAATTTAATGCAGTGAAGGCAGCCTTTGACGGATTTTCTTGGGTTTTTTTCTGACTCTTCGAGAAACAAATCTCCTTATAAAAGCTTTTACTTTATTATCTCCGTTGCATAAATTCTAGCAGTCAGAGCTTTTTATATTATTTCACATAACTTTTACCCATCGTGGGTTTTTTCAAAAATTTTAATTTTGCTGTTTATTTCAAACTTGTTAAAGAGCATAGGTACATTATACAAAATCAATATACATAATTAGCAGGATCTGGTGCAGATTAAAAGATTTTTTTTTAGTATGGGAGCAGATTAAAAGATTTTTTTTAGTATCGATAGGGAAGCATCCTTACTTTGGATTTTACGAACATGACACACAACATGCGTCAACATAACGATACGGACTTTATAGATTTGCTCAACAATTTGCAGGTGGGTCAGCTAACTGTGGAGCAATATTATCTACTTTTGGAGAGGACTCATGCCCCATTAGAATGAACTTTGCTGAAGCTGAAGAAGCTGTTCGGATTTATCTCAACGTATAACTCGTAAATGAGTTCAGACAATGTCGTCTAAATTGCCAATGAAATTGTTCACGATTAATGCATGAGATAAGTCTAAGGAACCCAAAAAGTACGTCCAAAAACCTTCACCTGCTGCGGTTCCAGTTAACATAAGAAACCTAGTAACACATATAAAGCTGTGCCTAGGTACACGAGTGATGTTTTAATTTAAAATTAGAGTCAGCGAGGGATAAGTCAATGGCATGTGGGTTTTTTTTCGTTTTTTTTCGGAATGGCTCAATTACTGCTAGCCTTATGGGCTGTTACAGCTTCACCTTCGCGGTTACCATCTGGGTTGTTCGGGGATTTGAGTGGGAAGATTTAAGAAGGACCAGTTGTAAGACAGAAAGCTGCCAAAGATAGCTCTAGTTCAATTTGATGACTGTTGTATTGGCAGAAGTCGACAGCATGAAACGGTTGGGTAGACAAGTGAATTTTTATATTTATCTTCACGGCAGATCCCTTATGAAGTAGGCAGAGAGAACTGAGATCCATACATTTCAATCCTTGCAGATTTGTCTCCCTTCCTCCACATTAATAGCTCTCTCCATAAAAACAGGTTTTAGAGCTCCAGAGTTACAGGGGATTGGTAGTAGGTTGTTAAAGTTTTATTGCGTTTAAATTATTCATTATGATTTTTTTGCCAGTAAGTGTATCTTTTAAAGAGAATAAAGGATCTGGTCAAATAAAAAGAGTGATGATACCATACAGACATACAGATATAGCGAAACTATAAGGGTTCCTAGTTTACTTAGGGGCCCCTATCCCGAAACCAACCGTTTCGCTGGCAGAGGCAGGGGGCTTGACTCTAAGTGAAATTAGCACTTTAAAGCTTAATATTTCACAAAAGAGTCCCTTACTCAAAAATCTTTTTTTACAAACCTACAATATTTTTTAAAACCCTATCCAACGATACCACCCATAATGGAGTACATTAGAAGAAATAATATCCCCACTTTTGGATGAGCTACAAACATTTTTGAACGAAGTTCCTTATCGCGCGTTGTGAAAGGGGGCTAGACGGAAAAAATTCTTACGAAAAGTTGTCACGACACTTTTTGCTATAGTAAGCTATTGTAAGCTGTGCGGCGTGTGGATGTTTCTCTGTCTCTCTCTCTCTCTCTCTCTCTCTCTCTCTCTCTCTCTCTCTTATAGAAAGCAAGCCAGATATTTTCATTTCTATTTCGCATTGAACAGTGTGGTGTCGCGACGATTATTTTTGTTGAGTGTATACAGGTTTTTTGTAAATAATAATAAAAGGAACTTCGTTCCATCCGGGTGTCCTTTGACACCTCTCAAGTTTTTTTAAGATTTTATGTTACCACTTTGTTGCCGTAACTATTATAATGTGTATATTCACGCCAAATTATAGCTTTCTAGTACTATGAGCTAGGCGGACGAACGGCGAACGGACGGACGGACGGACATAGCGAAATATAAGGTTTCCTAGTTTACTTAGGAACCCTAATAGATGTTCTGGAACACACGGGGAGAAACAAATTTATTTTATGGCAATCGATTTAAAAATATGTTTGATAATATGAGCAGTGAAGATACCCCGCTGATCGAAATAAATGATAGGTAATGTGTTTTTAAATGCATCATCTCTGGCGGCTTCGCCGTTTTACGAGCAAATTTTAGTACGAACGAGTATTTTATTGACTACACCGCGTATACTCGTAGATCAAAAAGTAATGAAACAAAATATACAATCCTATTTGGTTCAGGCAATGATGTCCAGGGTCCGACCCACACCACAAGTGCTAATTAGGATGTTACCATCGTGACTACTAGGTTTTTTACGTCATAATATAGTAAACAGGCAAATGGCTCTTCTGACGGAAAGAGACATTAGACTTCGCCACAAGATAGCAACGCACCATTAACACCTTTGATGTCTATAGGCGATGGTTGACTCTTTCGATCAGAAGACCCATTTGCTTGTTTGCTATCTTATGGTATAAAGAAAAATACATCCATTTCCTATAGACACCAAAGATCTTAATGGTGCGTTGATATCCGCGCAAATCTCATATCCTAATTCGTGCCTAAAGAAATTTTACTTTTAAATTATTTAACCAATATACCTAAACCTTTTTTTAATACTATGAGAAAGCAAACAAGCAGATGGATTTCCTGACAGAAAGACTCACCCATCGCCTATAGACACCAAAGATGTTAATGGTGCTTTGCTATCTTGTGGCGAGGTCTAATCCCACATTCATTAGATTACCGGCTACCTTATCCTCCAAATCGGAACAAGAGAGTAAAGCACTGAAGCTATTACGGTAGGAATAGGTAAGGCGGTGGTACCAGACCCAGGCGAGCCCATGCAGAACTCTACCACCTAGTAGTCACGGTGATAGTGACTCATAGCCAATTGGTCGCATTTTACGACCTGCCTGGCAGAATGCAGTTGGCCTATTCTTCAAAGGAGCCCGGACTAACACGGGGACAAAGCTAAAGTTACACTATCACTGAGTAACATAGGCTACTTTTTACCCAACTGAGAATAAGGAAGTATTACGTGTGCGGGTCAAACGAATGAAGTCGCGGGGAACAACCAATATATTATAAACTAGCTGTTGCTCGCAACTTCGTCCGCGCGGACTTCGTTTACTCCGCACAGCTCCTCCCCCGTAGGTGACAGCGTGATAATATGTAGCCTATATGTTGACCCGACCTGTTAGTAATATTCATGCAAAATTTCAAGTAAATCCATGCAGTACTTTTTGAGTTTACCCCGGACATACATACAGATAAACAGACAAACAGACAAACAGATAAACAGACAAACAGATAAACAGACAAACAGACAAAAATTCTAAAAACTATATTTTAGGCTTCGATATCGGTTGTAGATCACGCCCCAAGTATTCTTTTAAAAAAATATTCAATGTACAGTTTTGACTTTCTTACGATTTTATTATATGTATAGATTAAACCGCCTGATATTCCCTTAAGTTATAAAGTCGCCTAACTTAATGAAGCTAATGTTACTGACAGTAGTTAATATTGTCAATAACCAGAGGGCAATCCAATTACCGCACCAATCTAACATGGCGGCTGCTTTATTGTGGATCTAACACTTATTTGCGCTTCACTAATACAACCGCGCCTTGTTTGTTTGTGATTCAGTTTGCTATGACGTTTTTACGTCCATCACATACAACCTGCCTTGGCCCGCCTTAACCATTCAATGAGAGATAAGCAACTCCGTCCAACAAGAGATAACAATAAATTTCCACCGTGTTGGTCCCGGCCTCCTTTTAAGAATAGGCCAACTGCCGTTCTGCCAGGCTGGTCGTAAAAGGCTACCGATTGGCTATCGAGTCACTAACATCGTGGCTACTAGGTGGCAGAGTTCTGCATTGTCTCGCCCGGGTCTGGTTCCACCGCCTTACCTATTACTGCCGCAATAGTATCAGTGCTTGTCACTGTCGTGTTCCGGTTTAGAGGGTAAGGTAGCCGGTAAACTTATGCATATGGCATTAGACCTCACCACAAGATAGCAACGACCATTAACATCTTTAGTGTCTATAGGCGATGGTTGACTCTTTCCATCAAGAGACCCATCTGCTTGTTTGCTAGCTTATGATATTTAAAAAAAATATTTAAAATAAACTCTTGCTACGCAATCGCCGGAGTTCGGGTTCGATTACCGACAGGGACAATTGTTTGTGTGATGAACGTAAATGTTTGTTTTGTTATGTCGTATTGTTTATGTTTCGATACTAACTGCAACGCGCAGCCTGCTGCATTATACCAGTTTTAAGCAAATAAAAAGTAGTTTTCCAGGTTATCATCTACCTGTGTGCCGAATTCCATTTAAAGCCGACCTGTAGTTTTTGCGTGATTGAGTAACAAACATCCACACATCTTAACATCGAAAAATCTAAACTTTGTACATTTGATCAACATACAAACGGCATCACCGTTTTGTAAACGTTCAAGACAAATTGCCAAAGGCAAATTGTTGATGACACTAATTGCGTCAATGTCAATTATAAACTTCGATGTTACCGAAGGTCGACGGAGCCGGACTCCTTTTTCCAGGTGTGGAATTTTGCCAATTTAAAGGCAACCTAATAAACATATTCTGTAATTTCCATCGTCGGCACTTGGTGAAATACCATTATTGTAACACAATTGGCTAATCACTTGTACTTTAATTTCACATCAAAACTTTAGTTTTGTATATCACTCGACCGGTTCCACTTTTTAAGCATCTTCAGGATGTAAGTATATTACATCCTGAAGATGCTTAAAAAGTGAAACCTGTAATGTAAGTATATTAATTACATCCTGAAGATGCTTAAAAAGTGAAACCTGTAATGTAAGTATATTAATTACATCCTGAAGATGCTTAAAAAGTGAAACCTGTAATGTAAGTATATTAATTACATCCTGAAGATGCTTAAAAAGTGAAACTGAAGAGTGAAAATAAAGTTTTGATGTAAAATTAAAATACAAGTGATTAGCCAATTGTGTTACCACCTAATAAACCTTCTTCTTTTTTATGTAAGAAGCCGAATAGGGTTTTTGTTCTACGTAAACTACCTGTGGCGCCTTGATGGTGAAGATTACGTCAGGTTCACCACTGTGGCACTGCTGGTCCGTACCACTGAAGAGTCAAATAGTGACATAACCAGCGGGCCAACCTTTTGTCAGGTGACGTCGTAACTGTGCAGGTTAATGACGTCGAACAAGGACTTCAGTCCCCAGGCAGTATACCTTGATGGCTAGGGAAGATCTTCCTTTTCCCCTTCCTTGTCCTTGTGTGAAGTCATCGACCTGCACAGTTATGACATCACCTGACAAAAAGTTGGCCCGCTGGTCACATCACTATTTGACCCTTCACCGATACAGACCAGCAGCGGCACATACCTATTTACCTAAGTAATTATTAAACAATAAATTAAACAATATGCCGCGACAATTTGTTAACGGCGACGGTAAATTACAATACCTATATAATGACAACATTTTACATATGGCGTAAGTCATTTTCTGAAACGTATTTATCTATGTGATCTGTCGCGCCATTTGTGTGCGAATGAATTATAGAATAGATTAACATCCATATCATTAGCGAACAATTTGCTTAATTTGGCGTTAAACCAATTCGTGTAGTTT
Source organism: Apodemia mormo (assembly GCA_036924255.1). NCBI lineage: Eukaryota > Metazoa > Arthropoda > Insecta > Lepidoptera > Riodinidae > Apodemia > Apodemia mormo. The sequence goes on along the minus strand of JAUPFN010000009.1, from coordinate 40,094,537 downwards.
GTTCAGCGATACATATCCTAGGGCGGAGAAGGGTGATAACTGATAAACCCCGTCGTTTTATTATTGTATAACATAACAAAGCAATGCTTGACAGTTTTAGATGCCATATTTATATTTATCTAGATAGCTAGATAGCTAGCTCGCTGGTCCAATTCGAGCATCGTTTAATCATAGAATACGAACGAGCTCTGACGTAAGTTCTGTCCATGTACTGCACACAGAGTACTTTTTTTTTATATAGAAGAGGGGGCAAACGAGCAAGAGGTGCTGGCCTGATGGTAAGTGATCACCGCCGCCCATGGACATCTGCAATACCAGAGGTCTTGCAGTTGCGTTGCCGGCCTTTTAAGAATGAGTAAGCTCTTTTCTTGAAGGTCCCTATGTCGTATCCGTTCGGAAATACCCCTGCCGGTAATTGGTTCCACAACAGAGTAGTGCGAGGTAAAAAGTGTCGGGAGAAACGCACAGTTGTGGATTTCCAGACATCGAGATAGTGAGGATGGAACTTCAAGTTTTGACGCGATGTCTTTGTAATATTATTATAATTGGATTATTGTAATTATTATATATAAATATTTTATGTATTATTGTAATTATTATATATAATATTATGTATTATTGTAATTATTATATATAATATAATACAATAATTATTATAATAAATTATAATACTTTGTAATACACCTAAAGTACTGTTCTTTAGTGGAACACATGTAGCGTGCCGCATGCCTTTTTCGCATGTACATCTTTTCTTCTACCGCATGTATCACATTCTATGTTTTTTATTATTAAGAATCGTCACAAAAGCAATAACAAGGCCAAAACATTTCAAAAGCAACAACGATATTTATACTAAACGTACGGGAAAGTCAATTTAAAACAAATTTATATTTTGTAACTAGTTCCAAACTATGTAATACGTGTCCGCGCGTATTATTAACAAATAGTTATATAAAATTGTGTTGTGAATAGGGTATGGCAGTCAGGGTTGCTCACAGGAAAAGTTTTACTAAACAAATATTCACAACTGTCACGCGCTATTTATATATCAAGCAAATTGAATTGACGGAAATATTTTCACGGCAATGTTCTTGGGGTTTTCGGGCAACGGTCTAAACGTACAAATGGTTCACCAAGATTCACTGGTTTACCGGATGGTTAAGCGCGTGGTGATACCTATCATCAAGGCCAGGACATGCACTTTCAAGCGCTTTTTCTGAGGCATGAAAATGTTAACACATTAATAGATTGGAGACTGCTCCTCTTTCTGTATATAAAAAAATCAATAAAATTTAACCCGTTTTGAAATGAATCTTAACTGAACGAGGTGAGACCAAAAAATTCAAAGATTTTGTTTTATTTTATCCATACCGTATCCTTTTTTAATATTTTTAGCAAGCAAACAAATGTGTCTCCTGATGAAGAGTAATCATACGACATACCCTATCGACACCAAAGATGTTAATGTTCTTTTCAATCCATGTGGCAAAGATATTAAACCATGCCATAATTTAAATCAATATATTAATATGCGAAGATAAAACTTTGTATCCCTGTTGAAGACAATTGTGTAAACGGTGGAATATGAAATTTAGCACAGAAAAGTTTACATCGCGGAGGAGTGTAGAAACCTTATATTTAAAAAAAATATATTATTTAGAAATACACTGAATTAAAAAAATAAACATTAACCACATCATATTCATGTGACATACATGATAATATACACACATGTTTAGTACATACTATATATATGTATAGTACATACTGCCATACTACTATTATAAATACGAAAGTAACTCTGTCTCTTCTCCACGCTTAAACCGATAAAAAGGCCGATTTGAATGAGATTTGCTACAAAGATAGTTTGAGACCCGAGAAAGGACATAGGATAGTTTTTGTCATGGAAATCCTACGGGAATGGAAACTATCCGGGTAAAACCTCGGGTTTGTCTATCTTTTAAACCACGGTTCTAAAGAGTAACTTAGACAACTTTTATTTTAGGAAATTCTCCACACGGACGAAGTCAGCACAGGTAGTTTTCTAAACTACTAAAGTCTGTTGTCAAACTTAAAAGAATTTTTTTAGTCTATATTATAGAAATTTTATTGTTTAGTCTATATTATAGAAATTTTATTGTTTATTGTTTAGTCTATAGAAAATTTATTGTTTAGTAATCTATAGAAATTTTATTGTTTAGTCTATATTATAGAAATTTTATTCTTTAGTCTATATTATAGACTAAATTTTATTGTTTAGCCTATATTATAGAATAAATTTAATTGTTTAGTCTATATTATAGAAATGTTATTTTTAGTCTATATTATAGAACGAACAATAAAATGGTATTAACATACCCATGTTGTTTGATTACTCTCGTCAGGAGATATATTTGTTTGCTTGCTAAAAAATATAAAAAAGGATTTTTTATATTATACATAGTTTATGAATAAAAAAAACAGAATCTTTTTTTTAGTATCACCTTGTTCAGTTAAGATCCATTTCCAAAACGTGTAAATTTTATTGTTTTTTTTTTGTATTTAGAAAAAGGAGCAGTCTTGAATCTATTGATGTGTAAACATTTCAGTGCCTCAGAAAAAGCACTTAAAAGTGCTGGTCCTGGCCTTGATGAGGAGTATCAGCACGCGCTTGACAATCCAGTAAAGTAGTGAATCTTGGTGAACCAGTTGTGCGTTTAGACCGTAGCCCGAAAACCCCAAAAACCCCTGTTGCCAAACTTAAAAGAAATTTTATTGAATAGTCTATATTATAGACTAAATAATAAAATGGTGTCGATATGTTGTTTGATTACTCTTCATCAGGAAACACATTTGTTTGCTTGCTAAACAAAATATAAAAAAAGGATATGATATGAATAAAAGAAACAGAAAGTCTCAGTTTTTTAGTATCACCTTGTTCAGTTAAGGCGAGGCATCGCGACAAACGGGAAAAAACTGGTTTGTTAAATCACTTTTTTTTGTATTGATTGTTAAATAAAAATTTTACAAAAATTATACGATATACCTGAAGATATTATCTAAAGAATGTGCTAACTCATTACATAATAGAATGTACTTTACTCGATCATATAAAATTCCGAAAAAAGGCTAAAAAGATCTCTAAAACAAATAATTTGCTAATAATATTTCTAATATTCCACATGATTTTTATATGGTGATATTTAGTTGTAAATACAAAAAAGAAAGTGCTAAATTTTAGTTTTCAGCTGATGTCCTATATTTATTTATGCGAAAATTAACACGTTTCCCAGCGGTCTCAGAACACACCGCGACACCCACTTTCTATAGAATTGACGCGCATCGAAATACCTCGCCTTAAGATCCAATTCCAAAACGGGTAAATTTTATTGCTTTTTTTTTTAGAAAAAGGAGCAGTCTCGAATCCATTAATGTCTAAACATTTCTATGCCTCAGAAAAAGCACTTAAAAGTGCTGGTCCTGGCCTTGATGATGGGCATCACCACGCGCTTAACCATCCAGTAAAACAGTGACTCCAGCAATCGCCTTTTCAGGGCTATCGCTGTTAAGATTAATTTTTTTAACGCAAAATTAATCTCTAAATAAATATAAGCCTTTTTATTTTTCCACAGGCAAGCTGTAACCCATGGACAGCCCTAGGTTATAGGGCCATCAATACAATGGTCTACTATCAGATGGCCTTATGTTTGAAGGTAATACAATGCTTAGCCGAGGTCACTTAGCGTTATAGCTATCTTCCATTACGGCTACAAGGTTTAAAGGATGTTTATTGTCTTTTACTAAACTCTACAAAATACAAATACGAAAATATCTATTTTCTAGTTTCAAAGTTATATTTTTAAAGTATCAATACCGTTGCGACTACGTGAAGTAGCGCCGGTTACTACGTGTTGGTTCGGGCCCCCTTTAAAGAATATGTCATCTTCCGTTCTGCCAGGCAGTTCGTAAGAGGTGAACGAGTGAACGAGCTCTGCATAGTCTCGTTCGGGTTCGATACCAACGTTTTACCTATTCCTGCTGCGTCAGTGCTTTTAACTATCGTGCTCCGGTTTGGAGGGTAAGATAGCCGGTAAACTAATGCATGTGGCATTAAGACCCTGCCACAAGGATAACAACGCACCATTAACATCTTTGCTGTCTATATGAGATGGTTTTCCTTTCCATCTGGAGGGCCATCTCATTGTTTGCTATCTTTTGGTGTAAAAAAGGTAGTTCGTCAACATTTTTTTATGGCCAAACATATCACCACTGTCGTGATTACGTGGAGCAGCGACAGCTTTCTCCCGTCTCTGAGCCTCTATATAAATATACTAGCTGACCCGGCAAACGCTGTTCTGCCTTTTTAACTACTCTTATTTTTTATATATTTTCTCACCTTTTAAACCTTCCCTGGACTTCAACAATTAATTCAAAACCAAAATTAGCCAAATCGGTTCAGCCGTTCTCGAGTTTTAGCGAGACTAACGAACAGCAATTGATTTATATATATATATATATATATATATATATATATATATATATATATATATATATATATATATATATATATATATATATATATATATATATATATATATATATATATATATAGTATCCTATGTCCTTCTCCTGGCTCTAAACTACCTCCCTGCCAATTTTCAGCTAAATCGGTTCAGCCGTTCTTGAGTTATAAGTGGAGTAACTAACACGACTTTCTTTTATATATACAGATTAATATTGTCACATTTTGTTTTTTCAGTTAAGGTGTCCGGTAAACTTATGCATGTGACATTATATCCCTGCCACATGGATGGCAATGCAGTATTAACATCTTCTTTTCTTGTTTTCTATTCCCATCTGCCATCTGTTTAGTTAACTATCTGCTTCTTTCTATCGCACGATATAAAAAAACGAATCTCACCGTGCTGCCATTTTCTCTTTTAGTAAATAGATGGCAAACGGACTGGACGCAAAATACCAGGGACCTTATAGGTGCATTGCCGGACTTTAAGGAATTAGTAAGCTCCTTTCTTGAAGGCTCCAAGTTTTATTTATTCGGAAACACATTTGCTGGCAACTAATTTCACAAAGTTCTAGAGCAAGAAAAAAATGTCATGGAAGTCGCACAGTACTTGGTTTCCAAAAGAGAAAGGATATTTTCTCGTCTTGGGATTGTATCCTTAGCTAATCGCTATTCATACAGTAGTTGGAGAAGCTGTTACGGCCCCTCATGGGATCTCAAACAAAAGGTGATTTAGGGGTAAAGCTGATGAAGGCGAAAATATACATCCTGTGGGGAAACTTGTAAAGATTTTTACCTAAAACTAAAAGACAAAAACAAATCCAAACGAGGAGCTAAACTCTACCTCCTCACTAACTCTGTCTTAAGATGCTGAAGGCTTGCAATATCACTAAGATATATATTAATTTTAAATATTAAAAGAAAAAGGAGTCTATTATTATCATTAAACAATAAAAAGTGTCATCACGACGGTTTTATCGAGAAGAAGAGTGAAGTGAATAACGAAAACTGAAGTCAACAGATGTTTTTTTTTTGCTTGCTTAATCATGATTCATCCATTTGTCGGTCGGCAAGATGGATGACGCTCTCCATTGCCATATTATATCGACCGGAGGGATGCACTGCCGGCTGCATTGGTACCACGGTGTACCACCATCTTGCTTCTTTTCCCTGTGACACAACTTTGCTGTGTTTCGGAGAGAAAGGCAAGTCAGGCAGTGTAATTACTGGCACCGAGACTTAACACCTAATGTCTCAGGATAGGCAACACCGTTACAGTTATAGGTAAACTAGTTGATGTTCATTGGCGACGTCGACTACTTACCATCAGCTGGCATGTCTGCCAGTTTGCTTATCCAAATAACATTAAAAAAACCAATGATATCGATTATATTTCGCTTCTTATTATAACTGAGACTGAAAACTTTAAGAGCTCAGCAGCGGCACGGTGACATAACCACACCACAACAAGATTTTGTACTGCCACGAAGTTAGTTTTTCATAAATTTTCCGTTCTGAAATGGTCCGAATCCTTAATTAAGAATAGACCATCTTCATGTTAGTCTTATCATTACTGCATGTAAAATATTGGCCTTTATCTAACAGTGTGTAAATGCCTATATAATCAGTGTAAATAGAAGATAAGTCAATTATTTGCATGATAAAATGTTGAGACGATTCGTTCAGGGAACTACCTCTGTGACGTCTCGCCAGAGTTTTGTGTCACCGCCTTATTATTCTTGTCGCAGTAACGCGAGCTCGTCACTGTTGTTCCGTTTTAAAGGGAAAAGTTCAGTGTCCTTGAGTTTTGTTTTAATGTTTGAAGAAAATACTATCTGCCTATATATCTATTCTGCTAGGCAGTTCGTGAATAGGCACTAGTTATCTCTTCGCATCTGGACAGCCATCTACCTATTTACCAACTTCATCGTTATTTATTTTTGTTGCCATAATGCTACGAGCACTTAAGGTGCTCGTAGCTATAACGTCAGTGCTTATCGAGGTCATATTTCCGTTCTGACTAAATTTATGACATGGACTCCATAAGCATGTAATGTCTTACTAAGAAAATCGACACTACTATTCACCTAGTTGTTTGGTTTGACTTGAAAAAATAAAAAGGGTACATTGGATGGAAAATGTTGAGCAAATGTTGCAAATATATATATATATATATATATATATATATATATATATATATATATATATATATATATATATATATATATATATAAATGTGATACAATTTCTTCTTTCATTCAAAGTCACATTGATTTCCGTTGGATTGCATGCGGTTCTGAATTCCATTTTGCTGCTATAGAAAAATCTTTAGAATTGCCCGGAATCTGATAGTGGATTGGTAACATACCTGTGCCTTAGAAAAGTACATACTGATTCTGATTATCAAAATATGAAGAGATAGGCGTTCAAAATAGATAATTGTCATTTCACCAGCCAACAAAACTTCAACCTGCCTACGCAAAGAAATTAGCGTGATCATATTTTGCAACTGATATATAATGGATAATCCAGCTAAACCTGACTACAAACAGAGACGAACAAGGACATTACACAGACATAATGCCCTAAAATATCTTATTTCAGGTCTGCAGTAAATTAAGTCTAGATTTATAGCGTCCATTCTTCACAGTTCATTGCATGGACAGCGTGGGCTAATAATGTATTAATGTCGTTCTTCCTGCATCGTGTTTTGTTACAGATTTTTTTAGCAAAGAATCTAAGTTTTCAAGGTGGTTCGGGCCCCTTTTAAGAATAGACCACCTACCATTCTGCCAGGCGAACTGTCTGGCAGAATGGTAGGTGGTGGATTGTTAAAATCGTAAAAGGTGAACGTGTCATTGCCGTCGTGCTAGGTGCTAGAGAACAGTTACGTCTGCTGACGTCATCGTGCCAATAGTCGGAAAAAGTTCCTAAGACCTCAAAGCGTGGAGATTTGGTGAAAACTCAATTTTCAAAAATCAGTGTGAAATAACTAACTGCCTTTAGCGGGAAACTAAAAAAACATCGTGATCGTACAAGTCAATTTTGTATTGTGAACTACAATTTATATTCTAAGTTGAATACTGCACCAGAGTTAGTAACAACTTTCTTTCTTTTATCGCCTGACTTTTAATTTAAATCGTCTAACTAGTTAGATAACCGAAAGGAAAATACACCCAGGTGTATTTTCCTTTTATTTCGTTGCTGATTCCAAAACAAATTAGTTCTTCCCTAGGGCACCCTGAGCCCTGAGATTTAACCGTTGTCGGTTCCGGCTTAGAGAATTTAAAGTGTAGAGTTCGGCCATTTAGCATAAAAAAGGACAAAGCCACCCTTGCCTCTCTGGCGTTACCGCCTTTACACTAAAATTTATACAGTTATAATATCAATAGATTTAAGCATAAAATCTTTAATCACCTCTGTGGTCTAGTGGTCCCGTATCGGTGTTGACCACACGTGGTCCCGGGTTCGATTCCCGAGTAAGGCAATTAAAAATAAAACCGGCCAAGTACGAGTCAGACTTGTGCACGAAGGGTTCCGTACCATCCCTATTCAAGTTTCTACCTGTTTATTTTACTTAAAAATTACGTTTATTGTATTTATTAAACCCCCCCCCCCCTCCCCTTAATATTTTATTTTTTTAATTTTAGTAATTAATTCATAAGATTCAGCCTGGCGAACGGAAGACAGACAGTGGAGGCTTAGTAATAGGGTCCTGTTTTTACCTTTTAGGTACGGAACCCTAAAAAATATTTTTTTCTAGTTTTGTGATAAAAACAACGTTGCCCGCGATTAGAAAAGTGCCCGGTTGGAGATCAGCTTGTCACCTATCACATTGTGAGAACAAGTATCTTCGGCTAATCGAGGGTGCACTTGTTGTACCTCTGCCTACCTCTTCGGGGATACGTGCGTGAAGAAGCTCTATCCTTGATTTTAAAAGGTGTCGGGGTAAACAGTCTGTACAGTACAGTAAGAGTTTCTTAATTCTAAAACCTGGTAACCACAACTGTGTGTGTTTCAAGAAAAAACACGAAACAGTGACTCAATAAACCAAACTTGACCGCAATCGAATGAGGTCTATGGCCGAATATGTCATATTGTGCCATCATGAAAACATCCTTACATCTTGAACGTTACGAATTGCGTGCTAGGCGTGGTCTGCGGGTCAAACCGACACGTAATAACTGCGCCGGTCTAATAATTAGCTTGTTCAGCTGAGATAGAGGCCAAAGGTCGGTTACTAGTTTAGGATTAGATAAATATTATAAAGTTTCCTTCTTACTTCTTCCTGCTGATACGGATGAACTGCCGTTCTGCCAGGCAGATCGTAAAAGGCGACCGATTGGCTATGCGAGTCACTTACATCGTGGTTACTAAATGGTAGAGTATTGCGTTGTTTCGCCCGGTTCTGGTACCACGGCCTTGCCTATTCCTGCCGCAATAGCGTTAGTGCTTGTGTTCCGGTTTGGAGGGTAAGGTAGTCGGTAAACTTATGCATGAGGCATTAGACCTCGCCAGAAGATATCAACGCAATATTAACACCTTTGGTGTTTGTGTAAGTATACGTAAGTACAATGTACTACAAATATATATATTTTATGTAGATCTACAAAAAAGTCCGCGACAGTATAATATATCTATCTCTTATAACAACAACATAATAAGGAATTTTGTGTCGAAAAATTGTTGAAAATTAATAGATGAATTTTGAGCAGTAGGATTATTATACGCAGGTATATTAATCCTTACTAACGAAAAGTACCTACTTCATTAACACGAAAATCTTAGGAAGATAAACTTTAGCTCTTATACCAAGTTATTTGGATGCAAAGTTTAAGAAAAATTGTAAAATGTAAATAATTCAACAATAGTAGGTATTTACCGAAAGGTGCGAGACGCGGCGCGCTACTCACCGCCGAACATAAACCGAAAATTGCCGAGAAGAGCCGAACTGTGACTGCGTTGGCTTTACTATACTTTTTAAAGTTCCATATTCAAAGTTTAAAACGGGACCCTATTACTAAGACACCACTGTCTGTCCCTGCGTTTGTCTGTCTATCTATCTGTCCGTCACCAGGCTGTATCTTATGAACCATGATAGACAGTTCAAATTTTCACAAATGATGTATTTATGTTGCCGCTATAATAACTAAAACTAAAACAGAATAAAATAAATATATTTTAAGGGTGACCCCCAAACAACAAACATGTTTTTTTTATTGAATTTTTAATTTTTTTTAGATCTTAATTATGACAACTGGTAGACGTTTGAAATATCCACGGAATATTTAAGTAAATAATCACTTTAAAAATAAATAATTAAAATAAAATAAATATTTAAGGAGGCTCCCCTACTACAAACGTGATTGTTTGCCATTTTTTTATAGATGATGGTACGGAACCCTCCGTGCGCGAGTTCGACTCGCACTTAGCCGGTTTTTTTTAGGTACATGAGTGGAAGTATATACCTCTAACTAGAGGTGGGTCGTTTCGCGAATTTGCCGTATCAAAATGAAACTGTTTATTTTGAAAACTATTGATTACAGAATAGCGGCTTTGGCTAGCTGTTCTGATACCTGTCTCATTTCAGTGCAATACCGTTTTGAGCCCTTCCTATCGACGGATCGAGTTGAAATTTTGTGATAAAATTATTTTACGTTAAATATTAGGTATTTCTTATGAATTGTATTTATAAACACCTATGTATTGTAGTTATAAATCGTACACATAATATATTTACACTATCTATACATCTTTTATACAAATAAATAAAATTTGAGTGTGTGTTTGTAATATTAAAATAACAGGTTTTAACTAAATGCATATGGATTTACACACGGTACACATACCAAAATAACACTTTTTACGATTTTTGTCTGTCTGTTTTTCCGTCTGTCTGTCAGTCTGTCTGTTTGTTCCGGCTAATCTCTGGAACGGCTGGACCGATTTTGACGGGACTATCACTGGTAGATAGCTGATGTAATAAGGAGTAACTTAGGCTACTTTTTTAAAAATATCCCACGCGGACGAAGTCGCGGGCACAGCTAGTTTCATATAAATTCCATTTTGATATAACGCGTTCCTGCGAAAAACGGTCTTGACAGACGGACTGACAGTCTTGACGGACGGGCCGTTGCCCGTCAGTCCGTATTATACCTAGTATCACGAAACCCTTATTTAGCCTAGTTTCGTGAATAAAATATAATACAAGCTTGATATTTCTTTAATTTACTTCTTGCAGACTATTTTAACATTATAAGTTTAGCCTCTGTGGTCTAGTGGTCCAGCGTTGGCGTTGACCACATGAGGTCCCGGGTTCGATTTCCGGGTCGGGCACATAACAAAAGTGTTTTTTCAGTTTTCTGAGAAACACAAAGTTGCCCGGGATTGGAAAGTGCCCGGTTGGCGATAGGCTTGCCACCTATCACGTTTGTGTGACCAAGTATCTTCGGCTAATCGTGGGTGCACTTGTTGTGCCTCTGCCTACCCCTTCGGGGATATGGGCATGAAGATACTAAGTATAGACTTAGGTGAAGACATGTTTCCGTGGCCATGGCTCAGAACCGTCTGGCCATATTATTGTATACTCTTTGCATCTGTCGCCGAAAATGAGGTCTCTCATATCGTAAGCCAAAATACGCGCCATCTTCTAGCGTTCTGTTCCCGCCATTTAGCTTTCACAAATTTAACGAATAGAAAGACGACGCCTTAGTGTTCGACTATATTTCGACACTTATTCTAAATAACACAGATAAGAGATATTCTTTTGATGAACAAAATCATTACAAACATGTTAAATCATAACTCTAGTATCACTTCGTTAAGTGATACTAGATGTAAGGGTTTTCGTTTTATAAAGTATAGAACCCTAAAAAGATTTTATGTTTAGTTTGTGATCGAACTTCGACCACAGGACGATCGCTAATAAGTGTTAAAAGACAATCGATTCATGCTGTCAATTCTACACAATAAAGGCCTATTTATTTTTTAATACGTATATAAATGTCGGTAATTCATCCTAAATCCTTACGTCTTTGAACTTTGAAGTAAGTCATTCACAACTAAATATTTCTTTGAAAGAATGAAAGAAAATATTTATTTGCAAGAACATGGGTATTACAGGTTGTTAAAAATATATAATTAACAACATATTCAACCATTATATGGTGTGCAAATATTTATAAAAAATATCATTATATAATATTACATTTAAAACATTGTATCGATTTTTTAGAATTACTACCGGATCGGAACACGGCCACAAACTGAGAAGATCCGGCGGAAGAAACTCAGCGGGCTGGTCTTTTTTTTTCTATTTTATGTACTTATCATAAATGTACGAGGATGATTTCATATTACAAAAGTTTTTATAATTACAAGTTTCATATTTTGTGTAATTAAATTTTTTATGATTTACAAAATGTATACTATTTACAAAATTTTACTAGGTACATTGAAATTTTTTAAGGACAATTCAACAAACTTATATTTCTATCCATTAACATTTAATTTTATCGACTAAAAATTCTTTAATATCATAATAAGTTTTATCTAACCGCAAATCAAACAACTTTTTGCGAAATTTATTTATAAAATTTTAAAAGACGTGAGTGAAACCAAGCTTCGTAGTTAGTGAAAATGCGTGAACCGTCCTTTGACCTAATTGTAACTAAACAGAGTGACAGGGCCTGAACTATTATTATTGTGTAGGTCAATAACCCGAGGGAGACTAAATAGATTACAGTGATATGCAATTGTGAGAAAGTGTCTGATGGGAAACTACTTAACCAACGCCGTACGTTTATTTGTATAGTGTTTGGTTACAGACAGATTAGACAATAATGTTTGGTAACAGTAATTGAAAAACTTAAACTGACTTCAAATATCAACTATACTCATATCTCAAAAAGAACTAAAAAGATTTTGATGAAACTTAGATCCTAAGATGGAATATACCGGATTTAAATCAAAAATAATTATCTAGATATGGCTTTTAGTTTCCGAGAATTTCGTGACAAAAATACAAACACATAAACATAAAAACACATAACAAATACTTATGAAACGCATATTTCGATGCTTAAATAGTCGGTTCAGGAGATTTTGAGAAATTTTGAAAATTCCCCAAAAATTTTGGTGAAACAGTAATTTTTTAATATAACTTCCAGATTAATGTACCGATTGAGTACAAAAACTGCTGTTGACAATATTTTACACAAACGTACATAAAATAGTATCAATTTCTAAATTATTGTGACAAAATGAAGCTGAAGTATTAATTCTTTACTGATTATTAAAATACCTCGTATATCTTATGGAATCTTTAGAATTGTTAATTATTTAACATAATTTTAACTATTTCATTAAGATTAGACGGTAGTCGACTAAAATAAAATACTATGAAAAAGTCTGTCACATATGTTTTTAAGGCATTCGCGTTTGTGAAATTGAGAAGTGAAGTTGTGTAATAGTTTGTATTTAATTTAATGTTTAATATAATTCGATCTGTTATTTGATGTTTAAATTAAACCTTATACCTTTTACCAAGTGGAGCCAACACTACTCAGCTCTGTTCCTCAAAAAATTACATCTAATGCATTAATTTCAACAAAATCGGTTTATCTGTTTGTTAGTGATAGTTGACGAAAAATTTTGAAAAAAGTGTTTTTTCGACTTAACTTCGAAATTTTTCAACCAATAATTTTTTGATATACCTCGATATTTCAGTACTAAAAAACTACGTCGAATGCAATTTCAAAAATCAAAATCGAATGTAATTTTCAAAACTTACAGCTTTTCAAACACTAAAATTACGTTGTTTTTAGGCAACTTACTTAATATTTTTAAACTAACTTTCACGCTAATACACTGATGACTTGAAAATGTTATCAACTATTAAGGTCATTCAAAAGATCAAATTCGAACATCGTTTCACAAAATAGATGTATGAACTGAAAAAATCTACGCTTATAGTTTTTTTTACTCTTGAGCTTAAAATATCTCAATTTAGCGGGAAATTTCCGGGATGGCCAGCAGGGTCAACCGTTTATAGTTTTTTTTTTATGGAAGAGGGTACAAACGAACAGGAGGTGCACCTGAAGATAAGTGATCACCGCCGCCAATGGACATCCAAAATACCGTGGGTCTTGCAGTTCCGTTGCTGGCCTTTTAAGAATGAGAAACACACAATACAAAAATAGAAAACATACAATGTACGTACATGTCAAACTGATAATCTGTTTTTTCGTCGGTTCAAAATATGAACCATTCGACAATAGCACGGAATATGGGTTTTCAACCCAATTCCAAAAAACCGGCCAAGTGCGGGCCAAAATCAATAAAAACGACAAATCACGTGTATTGTATGGGACTGGGAGTCCCTTTTAATCTGTTTTAAGTATTTGTTATTATAGCGGCAATAGAAATGCGTACATCATCAACTGTCTACTCGTATCATGGTTTATGAAACACAGCCTGGTGGCAGACTGACAGACAGATAGAGAGACGGACAGTTAACTGTCCTGTTTTACCCTTTGGGTACGGAACCCTAAAAGGAGGTTTTCTGACATGTAGGTATGAGGTATCTTATTTATTTTCGTGCATCATTTTATTTTAAATTTAAAAATGTTTAAAAATTTTTAAAAATGTTAAACATTTTTAAAATCTCTTCTAATCTTTCTAAAGGTCTATTCTTCAAAGGAGCCAGGATCCAACACGGGGAATATGTAGGTAATATGCGTTATTGCTAGGCCTGTTGTCAAATTTAGAATAGATTTTATTGATCAGCCTATGGTCGAATTTCGACCAGCGGGCAATCGCTAGTAGTAGGAGCCACTAAATAGACTTTTTTTTAAAAGGCGACCGATTGGCTATACGAGTCACTAACATCGTGGCTACTAGGTGGTAGAGTTCTGCATTGTCTCGCCCGGGTCTGGTACCACCGCCTTACCTATTCCTGCCGCAATAGCGTAATTGCTTGTCACTGTCGTGTTCCAGTTTCGAAGGTAAGGTAGCCGGTAAACTTATGCATGTGGCATAAGACCTCGCCACAAGATAGCAACGCATCATTAACACCTTTGGTGTCTATAGGCGATGGTTGACTCTTTCCATCACGAGACCCATCTGCTTGCATCTTATACTATAAAAAAATCTGTAAGCGTTTGACCCTGCAGGCCATCCCTGAAACTTCCCGCTAAAGCTCGAAAGAGTAAAAACTATAAACATGGATTTTTTCAGTTCAAACATTTATTTTGTTAAAAATGGCAGTATATTTATTTTTGGAAAGCTTTTGGAAACGATGATCGATTTTGACCTTTCGAATGGCATTCAATTCAGTTTTTGAGATTTAAAATATTGCTTTAGCTAAATAATCGATAAGCTGAAAAATTTCGAAGCCGTGTCAAACAACATTTACTTCATAAATTTTCGTCATAGATAAATCCCAAACAAATTGACCGATTTTGATCTAATTTATAGTACGTGACGCAGTTTTAAATGGAGAAAAGTTCATAAGATTTTTAAGACAATCGGTATTAGCATGAAAGTTATTTGAAAAATATTAAGTAAATTTGTTAAAAACAACGTAGTTTTAATACTTGAAAAGCTGTAAATTTGAAAATTTGATTCCATTTTGGTTTTTAACACGGCACTCGACGCAGTTTTTTTAGTACTAAGATATCGTAGAATACCAAAAAATGGTTGGTTAAAAAATTTCGAAGTGATGTCGAGTATCTTCACGCCCGTATCCCCGAAGAGATGGGCAGAGGCACAATACGTGCACCCACGAGTAGCCGAAGATACTTGGTCCCACAATGTGATAGGTGTCCCCAACCGGGCAACGTTGTTTTTATCAGAAAACTGAAAAAAACATTTTTGAAATGCCCGACCCAGGAATCGAACCCGGGACCTCATGTGGTCAACTCCGACACCGGACCACTAGACCACAGAGGCGAGAAGTTATTTCGAAAAAACACTTTTTTCAAAATTTTTGTTAACGATTACTCCCAAACGAATAAACCGATTTTGATGCTATTTATGCATTAGACGTAGTTTTTTGAAGAATAGAGCTGATTAGTTTTTGGTACATACTCATTTGGCACATAAATTTGGAAATTATATTAAAAAAATGCTGTTTCGCCAAAAAAATGATTAGGTTTTTTCAAAATTTTCAAAATCTCGTGGGCCGACTTGATTCAAATTTTTAGGAAATCTAAGTTGAGTGGAATCCAATCGAATGCCATCAACCGCGTTCCGATCGATCCAGCCGTTCAAAAGTTATAAGATGTTTACATACACACATACATACACACACATAAACTGACTTACAGTTTGGCACATGTAAATTATAAGAAACTCTGTACATAATTGTTATAAAATAAAATAAAAAAAAATACGTAAGACATACTGACGTCATCGTGAAAATAGTCGGAAAAGGTTCCTAGGACCTCAAAACGTGGACATCCGGTGAAAACTCGATTTTCCAACATCGGTGTAAAATCAGTAACTTCCACTACATACGTAGCGGGAAGTTAAAAAAGATAACCATGATACATGCACCGCCGCACCAATGCAATGGCTTACATTATGTAAACACTGCTGTAAATACATACCTAATTAGTGATTACGTACGGACTTAACAAGAACCGGTTATATGTATAATATATACTACAAGGAGCACACTCCGTGTAATTAGATTTTTTATCATGTGCCCGCAAGTCGGAGTAAAGAATATTTATATGTTGTTAGTAGTTTTTATTAGCATTTTTTGTAACACCACTTGTTTGGTATTTAATAATATAAATAAAATCTGCTACTCATAAATTTTACCCCGAACAAACCTTAATAACTTATTTCTCGACTTCATAATCTCACAAAATAAGCACCTAGTTAAAAAAAGATAATGTGTAAATTACGATAGTAGGTATGCACTGATTAAACTACGTACTGCTTTTGTTATGCATATGCAAATGGGTTTCCTGTTGAAAACATACTACCATCACCTATAGACATCAAAGATGTTAATGGAGCATTATTATCCTTATCGCATGGTCTTAGTGCCTCATGCATAAGTTTACCGGCTACCTTACTCTTCAAACCGAAACATGACATTGATAAGCCCTGACGCTATTACGGCAGGAATAGGTAAGACGGTAGTATAAAACACGGGCGCCAGGCGAGATAATGCAGAACTCTACCAGTAGTGTAGTGGAATAGCCAATCGATGTCGCCTCTAACGAACTGCCTGGCAGAACGGCAGTTAGTCTATTTTTCAAATGGACCTTGAACCTACACAAGGGAAACACCATTTATGTGAAATTGTTCCGTTCTCTCTTTTTTTATATTTTAGCGAAACTGACTACCGTCAGACGAAATAGGCGGAGGTTCGATTCCCATCAGGGACAATATATATATATATATATATATATATATATATATATATATATATATATATATATATATATATATATATATATATATATATATATATATACAGGGTATAACAAAAATAAGCACTAACTTTCAAGGGTATACGTGTACATGAACTAAACAAACACCTGGTAAAATATTATACCAAAAGGCACACATTTTTTGTTTCATATAAATTTAGTAAAATAAGAAATTAAAGTTTATTTTCACACCCCTACCTTGAAGATGGAAGTGATGTGACGTCAGCAACACGTTGAATGAATAGCGTGACGCACACATAGACATGAAGAATACCGCGTACTTGTACTTACACACATTTAATAAGCAATTTTTTACATATCACTTTCGTCACTGATTAATTATTATACATTAATCCAAATTCACTATTTACAGGCAATAATAAAACAACACTGTCTTCAAATTAATTTATAAGTAAGGTTCAAAATGACCACCACCCTTCTCAATGCAAAGAGCAGTTCTGCGTAACATTGATAACCTTACATTATGCAACATATGTGGGGTTATGGACCTAAATGCTGCATTAATTTTACCTTCCATCTCTTCACGTGTATGACATTCCACAGAGTAAACTTTATTTTTCACATAACCCCATAAAAAGTAGTCTAGGCACGTGAGATCTGGAGAACGAGGTGGCCAAGGCACCGGGCCACTTCGACCTATCCACTCTGCAAATCGATCGTTTAAATAATCACGCACAGGGCGTGCAAAGTGAGCGGGTGCTCCATCGTGCTGAAAAATTATATTACGATATACATTCAGTGGAAGATTTTCCAGATGTTCTTCTAAATCCTCTCTCAGGTGTTGTAGGTACCTTTGAGCGTTAAGACCCTGAGGTAAAATAGTCGGCCCCAAAACATAGTCCCCAACGATGCCTGCCCAGACATTAATTCTCCACTGGTGCTGAAAGCTACTTTCACTCGAGGCATGCGGGTTATTATGTGCCCACACATGCTCGTTGTGCAAATTGAGCACACCATTTCTTGTGAAAGAAGCCTCATCTGTCCATAAAATATTAAAAGCAAATTCGGGATTTGCTTCAGCACGGTTCTGGTACCACCTACAAAAGTCCATTCTGGGCATATGGTCTGCAAGTCCTATCTCCTGAGTCCTTGAAAAATGGTAGGGATGTCGTCCATCATCCTGCAGAGTACGCCACACCACCATATGGTTTACATTTAACATAGCACTGCATCGGCGTGTGCTGGTCCGAGGATTCTCGTCAAAATGATTTAGAATCCGAGTCTCAATAGCAGTACCTACTCTTGAATTAGGACGTCCAACGTTTCGTTCGCGGTGGAAGGAACCAGTACGCTGAAGTCGTAAACACATGTTACGGAATACTGAGTACGGAGGTAAATGACGTTGTTCTGCTGGTGGCCTTCCATCAATAAACCGTTGTCGGTAAATCTCCCTCGCTTCATTAATGCTACCATTCCTAGCAGCACCAACACATAGCATCATTTCGTAAAATTCACTATTAGTGTAAAGGTGACGGTCATTATTATTTCTACGTGGCATTTTTAAAATCGCGATTTCCAATCAATGGGTATTAAGTAAGATTCATAAAAAATCGGCAATAATAGCAATAGTTACGCTCTCCAAAGACAAACGGCAACTGAATAAAAAAATAAAAATTCCTTTACAATTATCTAGGTACTTTTCCGAACTAATTAGGGTTCAGTGAAACAAATTTAAAAATAATCTTCTTCATCTTAGAGTTTATTCCGGTTATTCTCCACGCTTGCGCTAGGAACGAGTTTGAGTTTGCCGTAGCGACTGTCGTCTAACCTCCGAACCTCTCTGGAGGAAGCCGGTGCCAGGACCTCTTTCATTGTACAGCAGTCAGGTTGTCTTGGGTCCCGAAGGTGGTGGTGGGACCCCTTGCACCATAAATAAAAAAAAAACAGTAGCAGTCGTGGGACTGCCGATAGAAGTGAAAACGGAACTATTAAGTTGAGAGTAATTAAAACTATATGCAAAACATAGCTATAGATATACTATTATCATTAGCATGTCGGTGACGCGAAACGAGGATTTTACCCTCTACCAAAACGCTCAACGCGCCTAAAGAAGTTTTCACTTCAAAAATCATTTCCCGTGTTAGTTTGAGTGCCTTAAGAAGAATTACCCTCCATTCTACCAGGCGAACTGAGAATCGAACCCAGTACCTTACGAAGAAACGCCTAAACCGGCATCACTCTTATCATAAAAGTGACAAAAATGTTGACTAAAACTATACGGAACTACATATTAGTATGATTTTACATAAAAACAAAATGGCAGAAAAAAGGGAGTGTCTTGTCTCTTTCCGAAAGTGGTCTTTTCGCCAATCAAAGCGTTTCGTTGCACTTTGTATAAGCCGCAAAACACG
Organism: Apodemia mormo; assembly: GCA_036924255.1. NCBI lineage: Eukaryota > Metazoa > Arthropoda > Insecta > Lepidoptera > Riodinidae > Apodemia > Apodemia mormo. The sequence goes on along the minus strand of JAUPFN010000009.1, from coordinate 40,075,218 downwards.
TGTAAGTTCTAAAGGCCTGTACAAACGACCGGCGGCGGCTTTAAAGTTAACTTAATACTTTTTCATTTCCAGTATGATAAACAATATTTTGATGAAAAAGATTAATTTTTCTGAATGAATGAACAGGTTGATATGTAATCCCGGCAATCGCTAAAATTAGCAATAGTTTTCGTTGGTTTCGCTTGCGTGGTTTATTTTTGACATTCACAAAAAACTCTAACCACGCGTGCGAAGCCGCGAGCAACGGCTAGTATTTTATAAAATCTTTGATCTAAAATGTAATCAAAAAAACGTAGTCAAAAATTATCTTTTTCCTGAAATAACTACTACTTAGAAAGGTCTTGCCAATTTCTCCCGTGAAACAGCTTTGCTGTGTTTCGGAGAGAAGGGCAAGACAGGCACTGTAATTACTGGCACCGAGACTTAACATCTTATGTCTCAGGATCTTAACATCTTATGTCTCTAACACATGAATGGAATACCTGGGCTAGTTCCAGCCCAGGTATCCCATTTTTGTTCATTAGCGACGTCGACCACTTACCATCAGGTGGCACGTCTGCTAGTTTGCCTATCTCAATAACATAAAAAAAGGTAAGAAGAGGCGCACCTAAAACAAACTTTAGGTAGGTACTAAGTTCCATCAGCCATGTAGTGATAGTGACAAACGAGCCTATCAACTCACCGGGAACATTCCGATTCTTGACATTTTTTTAGCAGTGCTAGCCATGTCAAATTTCATATGTAACGAAAATTAATTTGCGCAATTAAAATTCCCGCGGAAAATATTCAGTAGTGTGTGTGAGCAAGGCCTTAAGTCGGACGCTTGGTTGAGACCGCGTTGCGCCGCGTTGAGACGCCTAGCGCGATGTCGGTAATACTTCAAATCAAAGGGCTTCTAGGCTAATCAATGCGTAGGTTTATTTGTCAAAAATGCTTATAAAAGGTTGTGTTGTGTCTTAATTCTTAATGATAATGCATATTTATTTTGCGAAGTGTCGTGTTATCAACGAGAAAGTTTTACTAAGTTTTTAGAATTGTGTGTAAAAAAAGTGATAATAGCTATGATTTACCTGCTCAAAAACTAATTACCTATTTAGACACCTTGTTATGTGAAGTTAGAAGCAAACAGGGTAGGTACTAGAGGTAAGTATTATGCCATTAAAACAGTTTGTAAGTTGAAACCATGCCAGATAATACATTGTAAAATGCCTATGAATCACGGAATAGATTTAGGTACCTACACTGAAAACACATGTGAATAGTTGACTTTGAAGGTGGATATTGTGTGATGAAGTAATTTATGTAATGTGTTTTCATAACAAAAAGATAACTTAATTAGTTATATTGGATTATTTGCCACGATTGTTTTAGAATGTATGTACCAAACTAATAGTTTCACTCAGAGTTAGAAATAATAATCCAGGTCACAATAAATTTTAGGTACACAGCTGATATAATTTTGTTGCCAGGCGGGAGATTTTCCTGCATGAAATGCCTAATAGCCGCAGGTTTGCCTTACGTAAACTAGGTATGAGACTACTAGGTAGGTATTTACGATTAATAAAATTTTATGAGATTTTTTTTATTGAATATGAGTATAGTAATTAATAATTATTTTAATATGATCGTAATATGCTATCGAGTGACACCAATAGTCGGACAGTGTTTTTTTTAACATAATGTAATAATTATGGCTATCAAAACTCAGTTAAGTTACCTATGAATCAAATTGTCCAGCCTGGTAATCAAACTAAGGACCCTCATGGGTTTATTCCAACATCAGTCCTGGTAGAAAAAAATATAAAAAAACTCTTTAAATAATATCTACATTATTTACTCTGTCAAGTAATTAGTACTTTGTTGTGCGTCTAGCAGTTCATTGACATCTATCATATGATTGTGACCTTTCATAGCTGCGTAAACCGTGCGCGTACGTTACTGCGTGCTATACTTCAGGGCTGCCACAGATCATTTTGAAAAAAAACTTTGACATTCATTTTCTCAGAAATTTCATAGTTTTTATTTATTAAAAATGTATAATTAAAGAGCTAACCACACATCCTGAACGCTCCTTCAGTATTAGTGCTTATTTTTGTTATACCCTGTATATATATATATATATATATATATATATATATATATATATATAACAATCTTGCTACGCATGCATCGACTCCATAGAATAAGGAACTATAAGGAAGAATAAGGAATAAGGAACGCTTTCACAATAAAAAAAGCTATAAGAGATGTCCCAGTAAATAAATTTAAAAATGTGTTAAAGCAAAACTATGTAAACGAGTGAATTTGAAAATCTCTGATTATTTTGAAGACAAAAAAGTCTGTGATTAATTGCTCGTCATTCCAATCTCTTATACATATTTTTTGTAATCTTGTCAAATTGTAAATTGTATTTTGTAATTTTATTTTGTTGTTATATTGTAATTAATTATGAAGAAGTGGAAAAAAGACAAGCCCGCTGAATTTCTTCCGCCGGATCTTTTCAACGTGTTTTTTTTATATCATAAAATAGCAAACAAGCAGATGAGTATCCTGATGGAAAGAGTCAACCATCGCCTATAGACACAAAAGGTGTTAATGGTGCGTTGTTATCTTGTGGCGAGGTCTAAAGCCACATGCATAAGTTTACCGGCTACATTACCCTCCAAACCGGAACACGAGAGTTAAAAGCACTGACGCTATTGCGGCAGGAATCGGCAAAGCGGTGGTACCAGACCCGGGTGAGACAATACAGAAATCTACCACCTAGTAAAGTGGCTGTGTTCCGATCTAAAAATTTCGACTTGCTAAATATGCCTAAAGATTTATTTAAATAATGCATTTTTTGAGTTTCAGTCAATGAATCAATGACAGGTTGATATTAATCTGTAGAACGATGGTTACGGACGTGACGTCACCACTGTGGTGGTTGATAACATTACGCAAGGATGGAAAAGGAACATCTTCACAGCTAGACAAAGTCAGCCTGGGGACTGAAATTATAACTTGTATACAGTGTTAGAAGATAAATAATTGTAAAATCTCGATTATTATAGGATTCACCTAAATGTTAATGTGTTAGGATTGTACATCGTTTGAACGCTTACAAGTCCTCAATTATATCGGTTACAGCCTACAGGTGTGTTGTGTATGAATTAATTAATTAACAGTTGTTAGTTAAGTGTAGTTAAGTAGTTTATTGTGTTAACTACGTATTTGTCCCTGAATTTAAGGTGTCGCTAAAATAACGAACACTTAAAAAACGGTCATTGTTAAACATCTGCCGTCATAGATAAACCTTTATAGATAACTATTAATGTTAAAATTAAAATAATACTTAAATTGACACCGTTTTAGCCTGTAGACCATCTGCCTGTCTGCCAGGCAGTTCAATAGAGCTGAACGACTGGCTATGCGAGTCACTATCATCGTGGCTACTAGATGGTAGAGTTCTGCATTGTTTCGCGGCGGTCTTGCGCCATCGCCTTACCTATTAATGCCGCAATAGCGTCAATGCTTGTCACTGTTGTGTTCCGGCTTGGGGGGTAAGGTAGCCTTTAAATTCATGCATATGACATTAAGACTCACAACAAGGATAGCAAAACATAATTAACATCTTGGTGTCTGTAGGCGATGGTTTAACTTTCCATCAGGAGAGCCATCTGCTTGTTTGCTACCTTATGATATATTAAAAAGTCTGCCTTCCCACCAAGGTACTTGTAACAAAAGAGCAATGTTCTTGTCCCCGCCTCGTTTATTTCTAACGTTACATATAACGTCAGTAATAATTGTCGTCGGCGAGTTTTAGCTAATGGGTGGACTACGATAAATATACGCATTTGGTTTTGCATCATATCCATGTGGATGCTAAAGCATTTTTAACATTTCTAGTTTATATAGTCTTATCAACAGACTAACCTTCTATATGCAACATTAAACTGGCGTGACCCAAAAAGTAGTTTTATCAAAAACTGGCTCTTAGTATGTAATTATCAACAGTACAGTATATAATTATCTTATCAAAACAGAAACGAAATGAGAGCCAAGTTCATTATAAGAATATGCGTCTCTGTCGACTTCGTAGACAAAAGAATTGAGATCCGTTTTGGTTCCAAGCTTTGTAAAGAAACTCCTAAAATTTTAATTACAAAACCCTTCAACATTCTAAAATTAATTTACATAACAATTTATTATTTCTTGGTACTACCACAGTGTTTGCTAATTAAAAAAGTAATATAACTTCTTAAATTTTAACAAATAATTATTTACACGATTCATTTATTTCACTTAGAACACATATCTAGCCAAGAATTTAATTTGGCTAGTTTTCGCCCACAGACAGATAATTAGTACAAATCATACGCCCGTTAGGGTTCTTTCTGTTCATACTGTACTTATACTATTGGTAAAAACTAACTAAGTGAAATTTTGAACTAGATATATTTTAAATTCTAAGTGAAATAAATGAATTATGTAAATAATTATTTGTTAAAATTTAAGAACTTATAATAATTTATATGAACTTTTATAATATTTAAATATAATATTTTAATATAATATTTATAATATAAATTTATAATAATTTTTCTAATTAGCAAACTCTGTGGTACCAAGAAATATTAAATTGTTATATAAATTTATTTTAGAATGTTGAAGGTTTTTTGTAACTAAAATTTTAAGAGTTTCTTTACAAAACTTGGCACCCAAATAGATCTGAATTCTTTTGCCTGCTAAGTCGACATAGAAACATAGTCTTATTTCACATTGGTTGTTTTGATGAGATATCATTATTTTTTTGCTTTAAAATTACTCTTTTTCTGTGTATTGCTTTCTTTTTTATATCTTTGGTACTTTCAAAATATTGGAGTAAATAACCCACTCACTAATTGTAATTTTTCTTATACGTTTCTTATTTATTTTTAATTTAGCTATATTTGGATATTTCGTGTGCAGGTGGTTGTATTTATAAAACTTTCTTGTACCTTGATGTGCCTTGGATCTAAATTGAAAAGATGTACTCTGTCTTAGGTATTAACTCTGGAGAGCGTTACGTAAGCCTACCCTTTTTTAAATGTTGATGAGTTTATGTGGAGATGATAGCTGTCAAGTTTCAATCCTTGTGATTTGTGTACAGTAATAATATACTAAGGAATATGGGGAACTTAGATTATATATTACTTAGATAATTATATATTATAGATAGATATATTAAATAATTATATATTAGAGATATATTACTTAGATAATTTTTGTTATCTAAAACTCGGCTACGACACTTTCTAGTTGGTATATTAAATTTTAATTACATTTGATAGTAACCACATCTACATCGCAATTATTGCTGTCGATGTCTTAATATACCTACGCTATTTTGACGTGAATACGTTTTTAAATATGCTTGTAAGGGGTAGTTCAAAAAAACTTATGATAACAAAATCGGGGGATAGAGTTTGGTATTAAAGTTACGTAAATATCATCGATATTTAAAATCTTATGATATCGATGGATAGCTGAAGAAATAAAAAATTTGATGAGCTGAGTGCAAACTATGACACTTCGTGGGGGGTGGAGGAGGAAGTGCCACACTTTTTTAGATAATTTCACTGCGTTACGTTATAGTTATATTTGTATAATAGCAAATACTAAAATTAAAAAAATTAAAATATTAAGTAGGGTCTACACACAATAAACATGTTTTTTTTTCTTTTTTTGCTCAATATTAATAACGGTACCTAACAGTTTTTTCTCCATATTTTGACTTACTATTAAAAACACATCATAATTTTCAATCGAAAATCCACCCTTCAACATATCTGATGTTTTTAAAAAATCAGTGCCAGTTTTTTTTTTCTTTCGAATTCTTACTTTCTGATAGTATCAAAATAATATACAATACTACAGAAAATTTTCATAAAAAAATAGAAAATAATGAAAAAAACTTGGATTTGAATATTATTTTTTCATCACAATGTAAAATTTTAAGCTATTTATGAAAATTTACACTTTAATTACTCGAAAATTGTAAGTTCCGTTCGCGTGATTATATAATTACGCAAACGAATATTGAATTAAAAGCGAATATTAAAAGGGGTTCAAAGTTTTGCTTCACGTATTAATTTAAACATTAATCGATCCCCATTATTTGAAATCCGTGTGAACTTATTTTACTACGATCTACAATTGTTTAGTTCTAAAACCAGTTCTGATACAATAACAGCTGTATTTAATTTATACTCTTAATTATGTAATCGTTGTTACCATAACCATGAAATGATTAACCATATATAATTAGTCTATTATATTTGTTGCATAGATATTTAAATGCAGAAACATTATTTCATTAGATTAGACACTTTTATAATTGCACTTTTACATAAATTTCAACTTTACCGACTGAAAATAAGAAAAATCATAAAACACAAATTTTGCATTTCGCACAAAAAAGGAATTGCGATTAGGTATGCCTTAAACGTCAAAATGGCATGTTTTCTTAATTTTTCGGTAGACCGCCCCTTAAACACTGTATACATTAATATTTCCTGTTACTTAAAGTCCATCTGAACTTATTTTTACTACGTAATTATTAAGTTCAAAAACCGGTTGATGATGATGATACGATATTCGTTAATATCCAAAAACAAAGTTTTGGGAATTTGTAAGCTGGCGAGTGACAAAAAGTTTTTAGTTTTTGGTTGCAAGAATAAACGATTGTTCGGAAAGTCAAGAAAAAGATATATCTGTTCCAATGTTTAGCCTCTTCACCACTGGAAATTCGCGCCTGCAAATTCACACGTAGTGCGAAATATGAAGCGTCTAGCGACTGGAACGCTAAATACATTTCTATATAGGATTTTTTTAATTCGCGAAAATTCGTGGTCGCGTATTTCCCGTGGCCAAGCGGTAAGCAATGCCCGCCTTCTCCGTGTTGGCTTGGGAACCCTTTGAATAATAAGCCATCTATCATTCTACCAGGCAATTGGTAAGACGAAAGTTTAATTACACATACCATTAACAATGTGACTAATAAGTGGTAAAGTTCCGCAACGTCTTGCCGTTTGTTTGGTACCAACAGTCTTATTTATTTCTGCCGGAATAAAATTCATCGAGTGGTGGTGTTATGTCTGGCTAATCGGTTACCGTTTACGATTTGCCTGGCTGAATAAGAGAGGAAACAAGCAGATGAGTCTCCTGATGGAAAGGGCCAACCATCGCCTATATACACCAAAGATGTTAATGGTGCGTTGCTATCTTGTGGCGAGGTCTAACGCCACATGCATGCAAACCGGAAAACTTCAGTGACAAGCACTGACGCTATTGCGGCAAGATTATATGTAAGGCGCTGGTACCAGACCCGCACGAGACAATGCAAAACCTAGTAGCAACAATGATAGTGCCTCGCATAGACAATCGTAACGAACTGCCTGCTAAAACGGCAGATGGTCAATAGGTACTTCATGGGGTAACCGGAAATAGGAAGGAAATTTACTACAACATAGTGATTATAGTAAATTTCCCCCGTGATTGTAGGTAGGTACGTCTAGGTCTGGGTCTAACTGGGCCTCTGGTAAAGGTTAGGAAATAGATAAAATAATTACAAAGATAAATATAGGTAATTCCTTGTCAAAGAGCCATAAGAATTAAACTGACAGCGTTTAAAGATTGGAAAGGAACGGAAATTTATTTCCTATCAGGTCAACCTAGATGCATACATTACATCTGTATGAAATAATACTCACGTACGCACATAATAACACAAAAAAAAGGTAATTTAAAAAATTGAACCGACTTCAATATCTGAGTGCTAAGTGTGAGTTTTTCTTTTCGCATTCGATCGTGAGCGCGTTTGGAGTTTACTAGGAATTTGTATGTGATTTGTACAGCGCCACCTAGTGGTAAACGTGAGAAACTAGTTTACCACTAGGTGGCGCTGTACAAATCACATACAAATTCCTAGTAAACTCGAAACGCGCTCACGATCGAATGCGAAAAGAAAAACTCACACTTAGTACTCTGGTAATTTTTCCCACATCTCAAAAACTTCTGAACCTATTTTGGTGAAACTTCGACTAGTCGCTAAGATGAAATAACCTAATATTTAATCAAAAAGTATCATCCCGATTTTGGTTTTGTAGGAAATTCGTGGACAAACATGCAAAAAAACGTTCCTACCCATCCTACCTACATACCTACACTTAAGAAATTTAGCTCACGTGCTTGGAAGCCTAAGTAGATCATCACACTCAAATATTATCCAATTCCAACAATTTTACATACATACATATCAAAGTGATTAAAAATACATATACACATACACTCACGCTAGAGTCTTTACCGGTTACGCAGAGAGTACCGAAAGCTAAACATCACAAATCCTCCAGAATATTTACAGTTACACTTATGCTAATCTATTTAGAAAGGCCTAGCACAAGTGCACAGTAATTTGATGTACCTTAACGATTTAATGAGGCTTTTTCGATGGTTTGACTAATGACCATCTATCATATCATGAGCCTTACATCGTTAACTAATCGTAGATGGAATAGTTCTATTTTGACTATCACTTCGGGAATATAGATATTAAACAAAAGTCTTTACGCGATTTGTAAAAATATATAAGTAGGTTGCGAGATTCAAATGGATACAATCCCAATTTATTAGATTATCATTCTCTCACTGAACCATAACGACAATTGGAAACTTAGAATTATTAACAGCAAAATTGTTCGAACTTATTAATTTGTACAGTGGTCTTTAATTCGAAAAATTCGCGCAAAAAATAAACGAAATCGAAAACAATTAGTTTACCTTGACTTTAGACATGACGGCTGCGCCAATTACTGATGAGACGTCATGGACACAATTTAATTCACAATAGCACTGACACGACCCGCTGGCTAGACAGTTAAGCCTCGACTGGCAGAGTGTTGATACTCAACAAACAGTGCAATACGGAATGGGAAAGCTTTGTCCAAGTTTAATTGGATGAAGTTGATGAAATAGGAAAAAATAATTGAAGTTGACGCGGATTTCATAACACAGGAACAGTTACTGTGGACCAATTACTGAGGAATTTGTTTCAAACTACAAACACAATTCAGAATAGCTTGCCGTTCTTAATACTAATATATAAAACGAAAAGGTGGAAGAAAGAGGGAACTGCTAACAATTTAAGAGGCCTTCTTTATTGTGATTAGAAAACACTTACACAACATTTATAATTAAAAAGTCGGTCTTCAAAGTTTGAAAATGCTTATATTTTATTCACGCTACGAAGATGCGTTTTTTCGTATTGTTCTGCGCCTTCTTTAAACAATAGACTAGCTATCTGCTATTCCACCAGGCAGAATGTAAAAGGCGAACGATTGGCTAAGCGAGTCACTACCATCATGGCTACTAAATGGTAGAGCTCTGCATTGTCTCGTCCGGGTCTGCTACCAACGCCTTACCTACTCCTGCTGCAATAACGTCAGTGCTTGTCAATGTCGTGTTCTGGTTTGATGAGTAAGATAGCGGGTAAACTTATGAATGTGACATCTTGACTCCGCCATACAGATAACAACGCACCATTAACATCTGTGCCGTCTATAGGCGGTATGTATCACGTATAGAACGTATCACTGTCATTGTGATTACTAGTTGGTAGAGTTCCGCTACGTCTCACTTAGGTATATTGTAGCGCCACCTTACTTGCTCCTACTGCAATAACGTCAAAACTTATCATTGTCGTGTTCCAGTTTGTAGGGTAATGTAGTCGGTAGACTTATGCATGTCGCATTACAATCAAAGCACCATTAACATCTTTGGTGTCTATTGGGGATATTTTCTCATTCCATCAGGCGAGCTATCTGCATGTTCGCTATCTAATGATAAAAAAATTGTTTCCTGCCAGGATTATCATTGTATCTAGTATTACTTTAGGCTAGGCTACCTTACCCTCCACACCTGAACACGGCAGCAACAAGTCCTGACGCTATTGCGGCAGGAATTGGTAAGGCGGTGGTACCAGACCCGGGCGAGACAATGCAGAACTCTACCACCTAGTAGCCACGATGGTAGTAACTCGATAGCCAATCGGTCGCCTTTTACGACCTGCCTGGCAGAACGGCAATTGGCCTATTTTTCAAAGGAGGCCGGGACCAACACGGCGAAAAACGTAAACTGCTAACGTGCTGCTAACTCGTTACAAACGTAATCTGCTTCGGAGAATAAAGTACCTGGTAACTGACGCATCTAGAATAACATTTTTATCACACCGATGGCAAAGCATCATTAACATCTTCTGTTTCTATAGACGAAACCTCTTACGGTCAAGAAAGCAATCTGCTTACCTGCCTGTATTTTCCTGTTTTTCCAAGGTACGGTAATGTTAACACAAATTGAACAAACTTTTCGCTGCTTTGAGTTTTTCTATACAGCGTTTCTAGATAGAAAAGATGTGTCATTTTGGCTGAATCAGAGACACAACGTGGTCTCTGATTCCGTTTAACTCCGCAATTATAGGAATACGACTCAAATAGAAGTAATTTTTGTCCCTCAGGAGTGCAAGATGTCACGCCTCAAGTTTCACTAATTGCTTGTCGTATCTTCATTACTGTAATTTGTTTAAGAGTTCGGACACGATCGATTTTCTTTATATTCAGTGAATTTCTACCTTGCTTTAGTTTAAAAACCCGTTAATATTCAAAGAAGTTCAACTACTTAGTAGTACTAGAAGTGTAACAAAATTATTTGTAAAATAATAATATTTAAATCGTTATAATCGCCCGCATGGTCCGATGTCGATGTTAACCACATGAGGTCCCGGTTACGATTCCCGGATCAATTCAAAAATGAGCTTTCGGACAATCGTAGGTACACTGGTTGTACCTCTGCCTAACTCTTCGAGGAAACGGGTGTGAAGATACTTCATAATTTAGACGCAATAAAACTGTAACAGTCGACTTCTAACCTATTCCTATTTTTGGAATCCTAACTGAGATCTTCATAAAGGACCAAACCGGAGGGACACTTTCATATACAAAACAAATTTGAAAATCACTCTATATAACATAATGGAGGTATATCTTTTATGAGAAGCTTTCGCACACTTAGAATAATGATAAATTATACTGGATTAACGAGATAATTATAATTAAATTAGAATGTTTGTAATTTAGACACAAACTATTTTCATTAATTATTAATTCATAGTGACAGGGTAAGTAAGAGCTTTCATGAAATAATGAATAAATACGTATCACATATCAAATTGCAGGAATTGTTCTAACTCCAAAATTAGCGAATAATTACGTCGTCGTTGAATAGAAATACTTATAAGAATACTGAAATACATTTAATAAACACCCAAACACTCTAAAATGCAACATAATTTATTACACAAACCCGTCGGGGATCGCACCTGAGCCTACTCGGGATCGACGTCATAACGCTAACATTGTAAGTTATATAGTGTTTAGTAGGGGGCTGAATCACCTTCGTCCGTGGGAGAACACCCGGAATTCTGTATCCCTACACGTGGCCCATGGGTGGTGCTAAACAGGTGATATGGTGAGAGACATATGGCGCGGATATATGAACCACCCATCAGCTGAAGTCGTGGCGCCAAGCGTCCGTTTTCCGTCACGTTAACGCTGATGTAGCTTTAGTGAAGACGGGTCGAATCAGTTGCGCCTATACAATCTAGACGATCTGATACACACTAACGTTGATGCATCTGGAGACTAGTCATGGAGAGTAGCGGGATCCGAGGCACAGTGCACCGCTGGCCGACCGCTAGTCAGTAGGGGGCCCAGGTAACGTGCTAGCCACATGTGAAAGGCTGCCCCGCCAACTAGCGAAAAATCCCAAAATGCGCCATAGTGCCGGTTGGCGACCGGATGAGAGGGCCCTATGGACATTCTTGGGGGGGCTCGGGCGTCCCCGCAGTCTCCAGACTAGTCCCCAATAGTGTAACTTCGGGGTGTGTGTCTCAGGTACGGAAGTATAGCGCCTCGATTCACTGCCGTCTTCACACCTACTTCACTCACTCTATTAAATGAAAAGGACAAGGTACAGGAATAACGTTGTACAGCGGCAGCACTCCCTCTCGATGAAAGTAGACCTCACCAACATCAGAGAATTACATTCTAATCTCGCTGCAGTCCATTTCCACCTGGAGACTTATAAATCATGTATCTTGTTCCTCACGGAGACGCAGATAAGGTGCCCGTCTGATTTGGCGTACTTAACCTATCCCGGCTACACCCTGGAGCATAATTTTAAAGCTCGGTCAGGTGTGTGCGCGTACGTCCGTGACGACATCTGCTTTCGGCGTCTCCGGTATCTAGAAGACCCCCGCTACTCCGTACTATGGACACTGGTGGACACAGGCCTAGAGAAGCTTCTCTATGCCTGTGTCTACCGAGCGCACAGCGGAGACCAGGAGACGATCGGTCTTACAGAGTACCTAAGTGAGGCGGCGGATGCTGCTCAACACAAATATTCTTCCGCTCAGCTAATGCTTCTGGGGGATTTCAATGCCCACCATCAGGAGTGGCTATACCCATACCAGTGCAATGACCTCGCTGGGAGAGAGATGCGTAAACTCGCTGTAGCATTAAATCTCACCCAGCTGGTTCAAGGAGCGACGCGGGTTCCTGACGTTGAGAGCCATACATCCAATTGCTTGGATCTTCTGCTGACTACGGATCCAGACCGTTACTCGGTGGCGATTTCCTCGCCTCTTGGCAGCTTCGATCACTGTTTGGTGAAATCTGTATCCGTCTACACGCCGCCCGATCCCAGTCCCAGGGGCTCTCGGCGCGTGTGGCGATACAAGTCAGCAGACTGGGACGAGATGCGTTCCTTCTTTGCGTCTTATCCCTGGCGGCCTGTCTGCTTTTCTTCTGAAGACTCCTCGCCCTGCGCGGATGCTGTGACAAATGTGCTGTGGCAAGGAATGGAGTATTTTATTCCTTTCTCCGACGTAGCCATGTCCAGTAAAGCTCATCCCTGGTTCAGAGCCAATTGTAGACGCGCTGAGGCGCTAAAGCAAGAGGCATATCTGGCTTGGATAGATGCTCGACACCGCAAGGCCAAGGACGTGTCGGAGCAGAAGAAAGCCTTCAACCGGGCCGCCAAGTCCTGCAAAAAGGCTCTACTGAATGCTCGATTTGACCACGTCAGCTGTATTGGGAACAAACTAGCTTCATACCCCTCAGGTAGTAAAGCCTTTTGGTCCCTAGCAAAGTCGGTTGAATCGAATTTCTGCCGCCCCTCACTCCCTCCACTGCTGAAACCGGATGGGACGCTAGCTCACACCGCCGTAGAGAAAGCGAACCTGTTCGCTACTCTATTCGCGGAAAACTCACGTCTGGATCCCGCCAACGCGAAACCACCCAGTCTACCTGGATGCGAGGTGAACATGCCGGAAATTCGCATCCGTCAGACTGAGGTTCTTAAAACGCTGCAGAATCTGGACGTGAACAAAGCCAGTGGCCCTGATGGGATTCCAGCCATTGTACTGAAAACCTGTGCGCCTGAACTCGCTCCTGTTTTGACACGCCTCTTTCGCCTTTCGATGGCTACTGGAAAAGTGCCTAAATTATGGAAGCTTGCCAACGTGCAGCCTGTGCCCAAAAAAGGCAGTCGTGCCGACCCCTCCAACTATAGGCCAATTTCAGTCACGTCCATACTCTGCAAGTCTATGGAGCGTGTACTGAACAGCAGGCTAATGGCGCACCTAGAAGCGAACGAACTACTGAGTGACCGCCAATACGGGTTTCGCCGAAATCGCTCTACTGGGGATCTTCTAGCGTATGCCACTTACATTTTGAGCTTGGCCATCGAGAAGCATGGTGAGGCACTAGCTGTCTCCCTTGATATCTCGAAGGCCTTTGACAGGGTCTGGCATGATAGTCTTATTGGTAAGCTTCCATCGTATGGTCTGCCTACTGGTCTCTGCGCCTGGATCGCAGATTTTCTGAGTGGCCGGTCGATCAGAGTAGTCGTCGACGGCTGCTCATCCGACCAAATGGCTATAAATGCCAGAGTCCCTCAGGGATCAGTTCTCTCCGCAACTCTATTCCTGCTACACATTAACAATCTGCTGAAGCCCGGTATCTATGGGTACTCAGATGATAGCACTGTTGTGGAGAGTTACGTATCCAATGCGCGGGCCAGTACGGCACAGATCCGGTCTCTCAGAGAGGCAATGGTCGAGTTTATCGGTTTTTTATCGAATACACTTTGGAGAGTGCGCTGCGGAATTGCACGACTTAATTCCGCCATCCCCGTTTTTCTATCGATCATCGAGGTGCACAGAATCTAGGCATCGTTATATGGTGGACGTTCCACGTACCCGGACAAAGCGGTTCGACTCAACATTCTTCATTCGAACCGCAAAGGACTGGAACATGCTTCCTGAGTCTGTGTTCCCGGACGAGTACAATCTGGAGATCTTCAAGAGAAAAGTGAACATATACCTTCTAGGGGAGCGCGTTCCATCTTAGGCCTCATCTTAGCTTACCATCAGGCGAGATCGAGTTCAAGCGCTTACCTATCGATAATAAAAAAAAATTTAAAAAATTAGTCTAAGCGCTAACCATCCGACCGACCGATCGAAGGCGAATGCATTTTTACTTGTCAGGGTTGTTTATCGCTCGAACAACGGGACGTACGAAGCGAACTATCACAGCTGCTTTTTCCATTCCACAGTCTTTCTTTCATATGAATAACGCTTAAATGATTTTTTATTCCAAATATAACAAATGGGAAGCATTAAGTACTTCCACGACTCGCTGCTAGGCCTACTATTTTCTGTAAGAGACCCAGAAGGTGGGTCCCAGCATTGGACAATTTTGTCAGATGTCCAATGTTGGAGGATGGATGGACAGATGGGTCGGAGCCCAGTCAACTTTGGGAACCATTGTTCTACGGTTTAAATAATGACTTCGTTATCAATTCTATTACCTTTTACGATGCTTCTGATAGCAGTAACATTTTATCTTCTAACTTAATTAACTTTGTCAAATGCTATGATTTAATTTCATTATTCACTGTTAAAAGTGATTATTAAAAACTGATGAAATCACCACATTACTAAAGGCGCCATTAAACTGGCTAGTTTAATTGTTACAATTTCCTGCTGCAAGTGTACAACTGCCAAGTCAGTGCATTTTACAGTATATATAGCCTGGGGATATATTATAGTACTCAAGTTAATAGTACTCAACGCAAGTACTCAATGTCTAGGCGACCACCTGTATAGACCAAATTCCTCAGCAATCCAGTTGCAAAATCTTGCTGGACTAGACAAGGCAATGTATTGCACAATAAAATTGCTGCAAGGGTATAAGTTGCCAATATCCAGAGCTATATTAGTCAACCAAATTGCCAACAAAATGGAATTTTCATAGCCTGCTTACAGGCACCTTAAGGATGTTATAATAGTCTATATGTAGCAGATTTGTTTTCTGATGAGCCACCGAAATGATTGCGCGGGTGTCTGAATAAAACAAATGAAAGCTTCTAATTTTGTGTATTTTGTTCTTACAGAGCCTGATTTTTAATTTATTAAACTACATCTTCGGCTAATGGCAAACTGCCTGATTTAATCTGAACTTTACCTTATTGCATAAAATCTGTTATAGTGGATTCGTTCCCCGTATATATTGAGGAATAAACATATGGCAAGTATGGCATAACATATTTGCGTTTACACTATAATCTAGCTTTAGTAGTCTACATCTTCAGTATTCCCTAAATATGGACCAACATTTCGTTTTCTTAATATTAAATCCAAATTTAAGAAGATAATGAATATATTTATATATTAATAACTAGTTGTACCTGCGACTTCATTTGCGATTACTGTTTCATGCCATTAGCAGAAATGGTGAGAAATTAGTCCACTTTCCTTCGGACAGTACACAGATTATATAATAGCTACTATCGTATGTTTTTATTTTAGGTTAGCAAATAAAACCTTTGCCTGTTTTAAGAGTTAGAATAAATATACAGTTTGAGAAGTTTCATGACTTTTCATGTTCCTTTTTATTACAATACTTACTATTAAAAACTGACCGTCGAATTCTAATATGAGCTTATTATAAATTAAATTATTTTAATATTTTTGGTTTAGTTCCATTTTCTTCATATTCTTGTTGGACTGTATACCTATACTACATACTTTGTATTTGTTGCATATTTCGTGTTTCAAGGACTTCTAATACAATCTAACTTAACATATTTTGTAATAATTAATAATTTGAATGTGGAATATTTCAGTCAATCTTGTTTCATAACCTATTTCATAATTCGAATGTAGAATGTTTAGCCTATAGACCACATACATACTGATAGACACGCCGTTGAATACGAAACGTGTAGCCGCGTGTACGAGCAAACACTCCTATCACTTTCAAAAATGTCATACGTTTGTAGATATATTATATCGTGAAAAAATACCAACTGGTCTAGTTTGATTGTCTCCGACTATTGTGACATCCAGGGACTTGGCCATTTTGAGGATATCTTCTACCGCCAATTATTGGGTGTTTCCTTTTGTCGTTTTCATAAATGCCTACTTCGCTTGAGCTGCATCAGTGACCCTGTCCATTTTAAGTGGGCGCCCTTTTCTCTTTCTCTCTTGGCTACTTGAGGCTTTTTAAATAAATTACCTATTTCGCTTTCATCACTTGACTCTGATTGCCGTGTAGAGAGTCTCTTGCGACTGTTTTCACCAATTTATGTGCCATATTGTACTGCCGATGTCCCTGACATCGCACTCACGTCAGATACATCTAACTCTTCCTCTTCCTCTCGACGACTCCTCTTATTTGTTTTTAGTTTGTTGCAATTCATTTTTGTTCCCATGAGTAAGAAATATGATTAAAAACTACCTATAAAGGCACCTATACGTAACCAGCCATGGGGGTCGGTCGATATCCTGGCGGGTTGCACTAACGAATGATATACCTGTCAGCCATACATTCCGACTTTATGCCAGTGTGCAAACCCTCTCGCGATGTGACTCCACTTGGGATTCAGTAATTTTTAAATCAGTAATTTTTAATCTTCCTCGCAGCCCCGCCAATTAAGCCAATGCCTTCGGTCCAGGATCATTGGCCCCGTGACGAGACCACGACACATTTGTCTGTTTGTCTGTTTGTCTGTTTGTCTGTTTGTCTGTTTGTCTGTTTTTCTGTTTGTCTGTTTGTCTGTTTGTCTGTTTGTCTGTTTGTCTGTTTGTCTGTTTGTCTGTTTGTCTGTTTGTCTGTTTGTCTGTTTGTCTGTTTGTCTGTTTGTCTGTTTGTCTGTTTGTCTGTTTGTCTGTTTGTCTGTTTGTCTGTTTGTCTGTTTGTCTGTTTGTCTGTTTGTCTGTTTGTCTGTTTGTCTGTTTGTCTGTTTGTCTGTTTGTCTGTTTGTCTGTTTGTCTGTTTGTCTGTTTGTCTGTTTGTCTGTTTGTCTGTTTGTCTGTTTGTCTGTTTGTCTGTTTGTCTGTTTGTCTGTTTGTCTGTTTGTCTGTTTGTCTGTTTGTCTGTTTGTCTGTTTGTCTGTTTGTCTGTTTGTCTGTTTGTCTGTTTGTCTGTTTGTCTGTTTGTCTGTTTGTCTGTTTGTCTGTTTGTCTGTTTGTCTGTTTGTCTGTTTGTCTGTTTGTCTGTTTGTCTGTTTGTCTGTTTGTCTGTTTGTCTGTTTGTCTGTTTGTCTGTTTGTCTGTTTGTCTGTTTGTCTGTTTGTCTGTTTGTCTGTTTGTCTGTTTGTCTGTTTGTCTGTTTGTCTGTTTGTCTGTTTGTCTGTTTGTCTGTTTGTCTGTTTGTCTGTTTGTCTGTTTGTCTGTTTGTCTGTTTGTCTGTTTGTCTGTTTGTCTGTTTGTCTGTTTGTCTGTTTGTCTGTTTGTCTGTTTGTCTGTTTGTCTGTTTGTCTGTTTGTCTGTTTGTCTGTTTGTCTGTTTGTCTGTTTGTCTGTTTGTCTGTTTGTCTGTTTGTCTGTTTGTCTGTTTGTCTGTTTGTCTGTTTGTCTGTTTGTCTGTTTGTCTGTTTGTCTGTTTGTCTGTTTGTCTGTTTGTCTGTTTGTCTGTTTGTCTGTTTGTCTGTTTGTCTGTTTGTCTGTTTGTCTGTTTGTCTGTTTGTCTGTTTGTCTGTTTGTCTGTTTGTCTGTTTGTCTGTTTGTCTGTTTGTCTGTTTGTCTGTTTGTCTGTTTGTCTGTTTGTCTGTTTGTCTGTTTGTCTGTTTGTCTGTTTGTCTGTTTGTCTGTTTGTCTGTTTGTCTGTTTGTCTGTTTGTCTGTTTGTCTGTTTGTCTGTTTGTGTGTTTATCTGTTTGTCTGTTTGTCTGTATGTATGTCCGGGGTAAACTCAAAAAGTACTGCATGGATTTACTTCAAATTTTGCATGAATATTACTAACAGGTCGGGTCAACATATAGGCTACATATTATCACGCTATCACCTACGGAGGAGTAGCAGTGCGGAGTAAACGAAGTCCGCGCGGACGAAGTCGCTGGCAACAGCTAGTTTGCAATAAAATAGCGCTTAAATTAAACCCGTGTATTTACAACACAAATATACAAAACACCACAATGCAATACATAAATACACTGATAAACACTAGTCACACTCACTGTACTAACACTAAACTTAACCAACTACGCTGAACTAAAACACTTCTCTTATCCACTGTACTTTATCGCACCCCCGGTGCAACACTGCCACTTATGCAAAAATGTAGTTTTTCAGGAAAAGCATTTAAAACTTTTAATCTAAAAAAAAACATATTGTTTGATTTATTATTATGTAATCTATGGGACTTGGAACCTGAAATAAAAAATTCATTTATTCATTCATTCAAAACTTGGACACCTCACAAAACAATGACTTTAGAAGATAAAGATAAGATGAATAGCTTATACTACATCTTCGACTTTAACTTTACTTTTGGATAAATAATGGTCACTTTATATTGTAAAAACGAGTTAAAATATTATATGTATTTAACTCATTTTCGTAATTTTTACAAAGTGAAAGTGTTGCACCGGGGGTGCGATATCGCTTCACACTGGTCGCCCGTATTTTTGCTCCAAATCACTGTATAAAACTGCACTATATTTGCCAACACATCCCTATCTATACCCAAAGTAAAGTTCGACTACATTCCCGAATCTTTCGAAATCTACGCGTAAACAATGCTAATCTTAATCAAGTCACTATACACGCTATTTTCATTATTTATTCAATATGATATGATAGGATCAATTATGGCATAACTATTCGGATAACGGTGGCTATTGTTTTATGTTTATCAATAGAAGTATCCCCGTGGTGGTTCCGGACTCTTTTGAAGAATAGACCAACTGCCGTTCTGCAAGGCAGGTCGTAAGAGGCGACCTATTGGCTATGCAAGTCCATCGTGACTAATATGGTTACAGAATTCTGCATTGTCTCGCCCGGGTCTAGTACCTACCACCTCCTTACTTATTCCTGCCGCAATAGCGTCAGTGCTTGTCACTGTCGTGTTCCGGTTTGGAGGGTAAAGTAGCGGTAAACTTATGCATATGGCATTAGACCTCGCCACAAGATAGCAACGCACCATTAACATCTTTGGTGTCTATAGGCGATGGTTGACTCTTACCATCAGGAGACCCATCTGCTTGTTTGCTATCTTATTTTATTTCTAGTTCTCTCCAGTCCTAGACTACAAGTTTTTAATGACTAGAAAAAGTCGAAAAATCCTCACATTTGCCGGATTAGGGTTAATAAACCCAGGAACGTATGAATTATGATCTAAGCCACTAACCACTAAACTACAGGGCAGCCACTTTACTATGTAAAATCATTTTATTTTAAATCTAGAAAAAGTCATGATTGCAGCTGCCGGCAGCGCAATGCGCTTATCAATTATTCATAGATATATTCATCGCTATTCATGGGTTTATTTACTGTTTCTTGACGAGTATGAGCTTTTATTCAGTGGCCTAGTTTAAAACGCAAACAGTGAAAATGTTTTATCAATTCTACTAAACTAGACTCATCCGCAGTCTGCGTCGCTGGTAGCATAAGTCTATACAATTTACGTCTTTATGAGTGGTAGAATCCCACTCTGTTGTATGTGTTTTTGGGGTGGCATCAAATTTTTTCACCAAATCCCAAATAACGGCCACCCTAATGTTCATTTTACATCTTGAAAAAAAATTTGTGAGCAGGCTCGATGTTTCATAGCCTCAGGAGCTAACTGCCCCTTTCCTTTCAATGCTTAGGTGGTCCTCTGAGCTTAGGGGACCTAGTGCAGTGCCACCAGGCCACACGATAGCTACGCCACTGATGTTACCTTCCAAAACAGAACACGAGCGTCAATAATCATTGACGCAATTACAGAATAAGTAAAGATTTGGCACCGAACGCGGACGAAACATTGCAGAACTCTGCCACCTGTTAAAATTCGTTTGCCTCTTGCAAAATGTCTGGCTGGATGGCAGATGGATTATTGTTCAAATTGGGACCAAACCACATACACAATAGATGGTGACTTTTTTTTAAACTGAACCACAGTGTACAATATGAATACTTATTTTAAAGAAGGGGAAAGTTTAGCCGCTCATAGTAGCAAAACGCAAAAAAATTGTCGAAAGCATCAAACGCTTAATTATATCAGAGTGCTAAGTGTAAGTTTTTCTTTTCGCATTCGATCGTGAGCGCGTTTCGAGTTTACTAGGAATTTGTATGTGATTTGTACAGCGCCACCTAGTGGTAAACTGGTTTCTCACGTTTACCACTAGGTGGCGCTGTACAAATCACATACAAATTTCTAGTAAACTCGAAACGCGCTCACGATCGAATGCGAAAAGAAAAACTCACACTAAGCACTCATATCGTGGAAAGATAGAAATATACCCATGTGCTATTTTATCGTGCCAAAACAGATGCCATGGTTTAAATAACCCGGCCGAGTGCGAGTCGGACTCGCGCACGAAGGGACGAAGGGAAAAGAAAATCACGTTTGTTGTATGTATACTTAAATATTTATTTTATGTATTAATTATTTATTTTTATAGTTAATATACTATATATATAGTTAATATATACAATACTTACTTTTTGAAAATATTCAAGTTTCTACCTGTTTATTAAGATCGAGTAAAAATTGCTTAAAAATTACGTTTGTTGTATGGGAGCCCCCTTTTCATATTTGCTTTATGTTTATTTAATTATTTTGAAAGGTAATATACAACTAAATATTCTGTGAAAATTTTAAGCGTCTACCTGTTACCGTTATTAATATTAAACAAAAAGATGCGAAAAAAAAACACGTATTTTGTATGGGGACGCCCTTAATATGTTCATTTATTTATTTTTGGTATATGTTGTTATAGCGGCAATAGAAATACATAATTTGTGAAAATGTCAGCTTTCTAGCTATCACAGTTTATGAGATACAGCCTGGTGACAGACGGACAGACAGACAGCGGAAGTGGTGCCTTGAAAGGCATATCCAGTTAATCCGTGGTTTGAACTTATGTTTGAAGTTGAAAACTGGCACGTTCAGTTACTTACAGCGAGACAGTCTACGTAAACCACATTATGTCGGAACACACGATTTTGCAACTAACTGTTGTTAGCTTAGTGAGCTTTTCAATATATCTACATTGATAAATTACAATTTTGACATAGACATACGGCCGGTTTCTGAAACACAAATCAAATCTATAATCATCTAACAGTCAAAATTAACAATTTGTTGACAATCCGTAGTGCTAAGTGTGCGTTTTTCTTTTCGCATTCGATCGTGAGCGCGTTTGGAGTTTACTAGGAATTTGTATGTGATTTGTACAGCGCCACCTAGTGGTAAACTGGTTTCTCACGTTTACCACTAGGTGGCGCTGTACAAATCACATACAAATTCCTAGTAAACTCCAAACGCGCTCACGATCGAATGCGAAAAGAAAAGCTCACACTTAGCACTCTGTTTCTGGTTCGCCTTTTAACGTGTAATTAGGTAACTGATCGTTAGCAGTTGATAATTATTTCAGCTGTTTACATAATACTCCATAAACTGCAATTATGTTAGCGTTGAATTAACATATTGTTATCCCAATAAATACCTTTTCATAAACTCAAAATAAAGGATACTGAATTAGCACCCACATTGACAAACTATCGACAGATTGCCAAAATTATTTCGGAAACTCAATCTTATATTAACCACAGATTAATTGGACCCTGTTAAGCAGGAAAGATCTAACTAACATTTTATTACTTTTAAGTTAATGCAGTTTAAAGTTTGACAGAGAATAAAAAAATCTTAATACAAAAAGCATAAAGCTGTAAATGTTCATCTAAGGTAGGTATTTAAAGTTTTGTTTCCTGTTTTGTACTATGATTTTTTTATTCTCTGTAAAACTTTAAACTGCTTTAACTTAAAAGTAATAAAATTTTGGTTGGATCTTTTCCGCTTAACAGGGTCCAATTATTGTTCGTTAAAATTAATTTCCGTTTTGAAAACTGACCGTTAGCGTGTTATTCGTTTAATATTTTTTTAACGCAACAAAACTGCAGCAACCTACTTCTCACCTCATTTAACTCCGGAACCCTATATGCCTGCATCAAATCTTCACCAAATTAAAATAGGACGCCACGAAAAGTATACCCCAAACAAAGTAGAACTTTTACAAGTGGTTCATAAATGACCGAGTTCTGGGGTAACAAAAAGGTAACAAACATACATACAAATTGATAACCTCCTCTTTTGGGAAGTCAGTTGAGAATGCATTATTTATTAATATTTTATAAAATATATTTGGGACATATCAATAGATAACACAAGTGGTATTATACAAAACCTGTAATTCTTAGCTAAAACGACATCTATATTATTTGAAAGAAAGCGCTATTAATGCGAAAACCGGCGTTGTAATATTTTACATGTTTTTGCGATATTATTGGAACGAAGTTTTGGAACGAAGTTCCTTACGGCAGGCTTGGAGGGGATAGAGATTTTGCTGCGCGACCGAACTGAAAAAAATATGATAGTAAAACCGTAAGAAAAATGCGTGGAATAAAAGCGTTAAAAGAGACGTGCGCAGGCGCGACAGTCGCGTACACAAGCGAGTAGTGCCGTTTAGCCGAAGGAAGTTCGTTCCTACCTGGTGTCCCGCGACACCACATCATTTTTTGCGATATTAACTTATTAGATATTAACTAAAACATGAATCACAATGCTGCGTCACAAACTTTAAACCGCCATGGCGGGCGGTCAGTACGGCGCGCCATACTGAAAAATCTCTATTTTTGTATAATGCCACTTTTGTTTTCAAGGTGCGACATAGAGGACACGTTTCTTAATTATGTCGTTAAGCGTTTAAAAGTGAAAATGTAAACAACTTAGCATAATTCACGTAGACGGTGGTGAAATGAAGGATTTAGACGTTCTCTAACTAGATAGGTATTTGCTCTACGGTCCAGACTTCAGACCAAAAAGGGAAATTCAATTGAAAATTTAAAATCAACATAAGGTATCGTTCCGATTCTCGTACGTGGTAGGCCGACTGAATCGGTCATAAATAGACTTTCGTATCTAGGACCAATAGTTTTACATACTCAAGGCATAATGCCTAAAGCCCCGTTTTCACTTTGTTTAGTACGAGTGTGAGTATTTAATGCAAGTGCTTAGTACTATGATAAAAATACGTGAAAACAGCCGTTGATCAGTGCGAGTGATAAGTAATCAGCATCTATTCACTTTTACTATGCTGATTATGAATCACTCGCACTGATCCACGGCTAGCTTTGGCTTAATAATAAACACCTGCATTAAACACTCACACTCGCACTAATCAAAGTGAAAACGGGGCTTAATGATGGTTAGCACACTAGTATCAGACTGCAAGCTGCTGCTGCGATTTCAAATTTAGAGGATATCACGGAAGGAAATCCTTATAACATTATGACTGACATGTAAATGAAATTGCAGGAGTTATTTTTTGTAGATGGGTTCAGAGTGCTAAGTGTGAGTTTTTCTTTTCGCATTCGATCGTGAGCGCGTTTGGAGTTTACTAGGAATTTGTATGTGATTTGTACAGCGCCACCTAGTGGTAAACGTGAGAAACCAGTTTACCACTAGGTGGCGCTGTACAAATCACATACAAATTCCTAGTGAACTTGAAACGCGCTCACGATCGAACGCGAAAAGAAAAACTCACACTTAGCACTCAGTATGACGTACTGAATATCAATGCACTAAATACCTACATACAAAAATTAGGGGGCCGGAAGTGCCATCATTGTAATTTTTTTTGTATAATAGTATAAGCAGAGAATACATAATAGTTGGTATAAGTATAATAGTATAATAAGTCGTAAACAGTAAGTGATGTAAAAAAATGACAAAAAAGGTACAAAGTTTAATTGTCTACAATCCTAAAATGTCGTTAAGGTTTTCCGCAAATTGTGTGCATTTACATTCAGTACGTAATACTGAACCCATCTATAAAATACAACTTTTAAAAATTAGGCCATTATGAATTAACGGGACGGATTAGGGGGTCATCCATAAATTACGTCACAAGAATTTCACTATTTTTTGACCCCTACCCCGTCCTTGTCACAGCTGGTCGGTCACATTTGTGAGACAATCATGCTATTGACTATATTATTTTAGCGCCTTCCAAGAGTGTTTACTAAAACAAGAGTTTAATAAATAAAATGAGCTGATAACAATCCCAACTAGCATACAATGAGGCAACTACCAGCCTAACCAAGCTAAAAGGGGTAGATTGCAGTATTTGAATCAAGTAGGTACATGCCCAGAACCGGCTATTTGGAATTAGTGTCAAATTATTGTGAATGGTTACATTTGTTTAAACAATCCAAATATACTGGCATCTTTATCCCTATACCCTTCATAATGTAACTTAGGCTACTAAAAGCGTGCAAAGCGTATGCACTATGCACGTTGCTTACGGCTAAATTAGTACGACCGTTGTTTATAATACCGTAAAGTAATTTCTATAAAATGTCATCGTAATGTCACAATTTTGGGCAAAGTTCTAATCGATTGAAACTTGCGCTAGGACTCCTTCCCTAGATGTGGTTCCTAAAGGCAACCTAAGAACGCTACTTAATATGATTTATAATTTACTAGCAGCAGCGTGCAGCCTGCTGCATTGTAAAAGTTTTTGGCGAATTCTGCGGGATCACCTAATTTTGCCGGGATAAATAAATATTCACGGGACAAATTAAACTTACTGATCTAACCCCAAAGTAAACAAATTATTTCCTTGTGTTATGGGTGTTAGTCAACGATACTAATACATAGAAATACATATATGAATACTTTTACATATAATAAACACCCAACCCGGAAATACAAACATTTATGCTCATCACACAAATGCTTATCCCCGTCGGGGATTGAACCCGAGCCCCGTCGATTGCGTAGTCAGTTCAGGATTCAGGACCACTCGACCAACGCAACGGGGCGGTCAATAAATAGCGTATGTGCTGTTCTAGGTCATATTATCTACCTGTGTGCTAAATTTCATTCAAATCCGTTCAGTAGTTTTTGCGTGATTGTGTAACGGACATCCATCTATCCAAACATCCAAACTTTCGCATTTATAATATTAATTAATTATTATAAATTAATACGCCACATATGAATTAACAGATAGGAATAAAGTGCTGTTAGCGACACTACACTTTTATTTTTATAATACAAAAATATTTCGTATGTACTGACCCTTAATAGCTTAGTATTAGAAAACATGCCATCTCACAGAAACTATGAGTACTCATCTTTACTTGTTCTCGTGTGCAATTATAAGCTTTTACAATTGTATTATAGATGGCGCTATTATAAAATAAACTATCTTGACAGAACACGTTTGGAACGCAAACAATATGCCACAGTTCGGTAATGGCCGCCGTCGAGGTGGTCTGTTCGTGTTTTCATTGCTGCGATTACGATTGATTGGTTGTTTACCTTATTTACATCAACATAAGTAATTGAAACAATAAGTGTGACAAGTGATACATTAGATTTTATTTGTTGTAGAACGATAAATTTAGGAATCAAGTGTGTTTTAGGCCATTTATGCAGGCCATTCGCTGAGCATTGAGATGCATCGTCCGGTGTAGTGTTGTGGTGTGCTAATTAAGTATTTCTAGCCAAATGCTGGGCTTTAGGAGCACTATGTGTAATCGGCAACATACGCAGGCGTGTTTAAACACATCCCTGTCCATAAGACAGGAGATTCAGAGGTTCGAAAGCGTTCACCCGTCTATCTACGCTTTGTATGACCTTGTGGAATTGGTACCAGATCCCCTACTGGCACAGCAAATTAGAGACCACGTCGTGGCTATTGAAGGTGAGTAACACATCCTTAATCTATTTACATCTGATCTCTCACGTTTCTACGGAGACGCTTGTTGTGTTGATAAGACACGTTGGATAACCTTATTCCTTAAAAATATTTGATGTGGCGAACATATTTTACATAATTATCAGACAAATGAGAATTTTTAGTGTGTATTATTTTATTATCAGTATGCAATTGGACTGATTTTGACCGCAAACGTAATGGCAAATCTATAATTCATGCTTAAAAGTTCTACTTTAATCCTCATTCTAATACATTTAAACGTTCTGTACCCTAAAAAGTTTCGGTTATAATGTAGGTAAATGATAGATCGAATACTAATAAAACATAATTCGCCCGACACCCCAATTACACATCTCAGGTGACTGCAAGTAATGTTATGTAGGTACCTACTGTTGTGTTGACATCTTACAATGAAAACATAATCACTAGAGCTTTAGGAATTCTAAATGCATCATGAAATGAACCAGCGGCTCTTATAACCTAAGCATTAAAATGCATGTTTATAAATCTCAAATGTGTACATTGTTAAATGTTAAAACTTTTACCAACCTACGAATTCAATAAAAAAAAAATATTTTTCTGTATTATTTGAAACCTACCTATTTAGGAAGTTTGTTGTAAAAAAGTCAACGAAGATGTGGAGTTAAAACTCCTATATAGATTTGAAAACAAATGTCGATTTATCAGGTAGGTAATACAAAAAATATTTGACTTAAAATTCTTGTACATTTCCCTAAACAACTGCCAAATTCTTCCTCGCTTCTAGGTTGGGATTACACATAATTTAAGCGCGGTAAAACTGCAACAACCGACTTCCCATTCCCCGTATCTCTGGAACCCTGCATCAGATCACAATTTTTTTTTATATCATAAGATAGCAAACAAACAGGTCTCCTGATGGAAAGAGTCAACCATTGCCCATAGACACTAAAGGTGTTAATGGTGCGTTGCTATTTTGTGGCGAGGTCTAATGCCAGATACATAAGTTTACCAGCTACCTTACCTCCAAACCGGAACACGACAGTGACAAGCACTTACGCTATTGCGACAGGAATTGGTAAGGCGGTGGTACCAAACTCGGGCGAGACAATGCAGAACTCTACCATCTAGTAGCCACGACGGTAGTGACTCGTAAAATCAATCAGTCGCTTTTTACGACCTGCCTGGCAGAACGGCAGTTGGCCTAATCTTCAAATGAGCCCGGGACCAACACGGGGAATGAGACTAGGAACGCGGGAAGTAGGTATATCCCGTTCAACAAAAAAAAAAGAATTTTCGAAATCGGGTCATAGGTACTTGGCCAAGTTCTGAAACATCAAATATTTAAAAAATACACCCGAATTGAAAATTCCCCGTTTTGAAAAATCGCTTGAAAATATAAAAGACAAGTTAGGTATACAATGATTGTAAAATAAAAAAGTATCTTCACGCCCATATCCCCGAAGGGGTAGACAGAGGTACTACAAGTGCACCAACGATTAGCCGAAGATACTTGGTCCCACAATGTGATAGGTGGCAAGCCTATCGCCAACCGGGCACTTTCCAATCCCGGGCAACTTTGTGTTTATCAGAAAACTGAAAAAACACTTTTTTTTGGTTGTAAAATACATGTTTTTATATCATAAGATAGCAAAAAAGCAAATGGCTCTCCTGATGGAATGAGAAACCATCATCGTCTATAGACACAAAGATGGCAATTGTGCGTTGTTATCCGTGTGGCAGGATGGCAATGCCACATGCAAAAGTCTACCGGCTACCTTACCTCCAAACCGGAACACGACAATGAAAAGCACTGACGGTATTGCGGCAGGAATAGGTAAGGCGGTGGTACCAAATACCCGGGCGAGACGTTGCGGAACTCTATCTCTATCTCTATCTATCTCTATCTAGTAGTCACGGTGATAGCGACACGCAAGGATTTATAACGTTATGATTTCGATATATTTGCGTCGTTGTGATTGGTTATGGTATATGATATTATGACGTTGTCTTCTAGCGCTAGTTGGCGAACCAGTCACGAAATAGCATGAAACGCGACGAACCAATCACGAAACAGCAAAAATATCGAAATTATAACGTTATAAATCCTTGGTGACACGTATAGCCAACAAATGTAGGAAATTGATAATTTGAAAATAAAAATTATTGATATCTATTTTCAATCACATTTTGACCGCCCCGTCGCGTTGGTCGAGTGGTTAGCGACCCTGACTACGCAATCGACGGGGCTCGGGTTCGATCCCCGACGGGAACAAGCATTTGTGTAATGAGCATAAATGTTTGTATTTCCGGGTTTGGGTGTTTATTAAATATATTCTAGTATTTATATATGTATTTCTATGTATTAGTATCGTTGACTAACACCCATAACACAAGCAAATAATTTGCTTACTTTGGGGTTAGATCAGTAAGTGTAATTTGTCCCGTGAATATTTATTATTATTATTTAATATTAATTTAATTTGTTTAAAGAATTATAATACGTAGGTAGTATAGTTTAAACGATGCAAAACTGCATAAACGACTTCCAACCTCCTATATATCTTCGTAACCCAGAATGAGATCTTTACAAAATGTACATATGGGACCAAATCGAAAGTATACTCCTTTGAACAAAAAATATATTTTGCAAATAGTCCATACGTGCCGGAGTTATATCCGACCATACTTAAAAAACGTATGAACATCCAAATTGAGATCCATCTCCTTTTTGGACCCTCGGCCTCGGTTGAAAAATTCAATTAAATTGAAGTAAAAGTCAAACATTGAAAATAAATATCAAAAAAATTAAAACTGTTACATACATAGAGGTTTATATTTTTTAATTTTATTTCACAGATTCTTAACTGTTGTATTACATTTTATACATGATGATATAAAATTTTGCCATATTATATCAAGGCTTTAAACTAGTTTAAAAAATACCGGTTGATAAAGATATTTACCGGTTTTTATAAAAAGTTTCGCTTGGAGCGTATCCTAGATATCCCTTATCTATCTATCCCATCTATACATTACGTCACACACTAAGGGGGAGGGAAGGGGACGACGAAGTGTGACATTGTGTGACAAGGGGTAGGGGGGGTCCCAAATTTTGTGACATCATTTTTTTTTTAATTTTATGTGTAAGTATTACAACAGTAAATTTAAAAAGCCACCTGTATCTAGATAAAAATAATCGAATGAAATCATTATTCCAATGTAAAACTGTTAAATATGTGACATCACACTAGGTATGCTCACAAATGTGACCAACTGTGACAAGAGCGGGGGAGGGGTCAAAAAATCATGAAATTCGTGTGACGTAATTTAGGGATGGCCCCTAAGAGCGCTTCATGAACCGGTCTTTGCCAAAACCGTGGCACGTTACGCACAGTGCAGACAAAACTTGGAAACGAGGGACCATCAAAGAAATATTTTTAAAAAAACATTTATAAACCAGTTTATTGATTCAAAACCGCTATAAAACTATAGCTTCATTAAGAAATCGGTATTTTCGATCTTAAGGTAGAGCCAAACCTTAACAAAACTCTCCTTATGTATTTGTGCTGATTAAGGTTTAAAACGGGTTAAACCGGTTAACAAGTCCTATATTGTACAAAAGTTTCTTGGCGAAACGCTCTAAATCCAACGCAATTATCAATTAATAAGTAGGTGTGTACATTATAACAAAACATGGTAGAGTTCTACATTGTCTCGTCCAGGCCTGGGCCACCGCCTTACCTATTCCTGCCATAATAGCGTCAGTGCTTGTCACTGTCGTGTTTCGGTTGTGAAGGTAAGGTGGCCGGTAAACTTATGCATGTGGCATTTAGAATCCGCCACAAGGCTACATACCCGTCACTTTGGTGTCTATACGCGACGATTGTCTTTTTCCATCGGGAAAGCCATGTGCTCGTTTGCTATCTTATGATAACAAAAACAAAACTAAATTCCGCATGAAATTAAATCCTCGTTTACGGTGACATGACTACATAGTATAAAACAAAGTCGCTTTATCTGTCTGTCCCTATGTATGCTTAAATCTTTAAAACTACCCAACGGATTTTAATGCGTTCTTTTTGCTAGATAGACTGATTCTTGAGGAAGGTTTTAGTATATAATCCTTTCCGATATTCCCACGGGAACAACAGCTACGCGGGTGGAACAACGGGCAGGTCGCTAGTTAATAAGTTTTTTTGCGACTTCGTCCGCCCGGACTTCGTTTACTCCGCACAGCACCTCCCCCGTGGGTGATAGCGTGATAATATGTAGCCTATATGTTGACCCGACCGACCGAGTAATATTCATGCATGAAGTAAATCCATGCAGTACTTTTTGAGTTTACCCCGGACATACATACAGACAAACAGACAAAAATTCTAAAAACTATATTTTTGGCTTCGATATCGATTGTATATCACGCCCCAAGTATTCTTTAAAAAAATATTTAGTGTACAGTTTTGACTTTCCTACGATTATTCCTATAGATTAAGTTAAAGCACACTTAGGCTGTTTTGAAACAGTGAAGGCATTACTTTAAATTTCTGTAACAGATAAAACATCGCTACATACAAAAACATCGCTAAAACGGTACCCATAGAAGAATGGTGCGTTTCGATAACGGTGTTTTTATATACTTGGTGTCGGTGCTCGGCCACATCCACTCGATATTGTGAAGGTAAATCACCGATCAGTTATAAACTTTAATGGCGGTGTGTCGGACAGTAATTACTTAGTTAATTAACTGTATAGAAATGTAAAAGTTTATCGACACGATAGCTTTGGTAATTGTATAAGTAAATAATTCTAAATTGAAGAAGTTTTTAGCAAACTTATTCAATTTTTTTTTAAATAACTTTCAAGTTAATTCACAAGATTTTTAAGTCAATCGGTGAATTAACTTCACTGATTGACTTAAAAATCTTATCAGCTTTTCTCCTTTAAAAACTGCGTCAAATACCGTTAATTTAATCAAAATCGATCAATTTGTTTGGGATTTATCAATGAAGTAAATTAAAAATAAAATATTTTTTGACATTGCATCGAAATTTTTTAACCTATCGATTATTTAGCTTAAGTAATATTTTAGATCTCAAAAATTGAGTTGAATGCCATCATCGTTTTCAAAATATACATACAGCTTTTCAAAAATTAATATACTGCCATTTTTAACAAAATAGATGATTGAACTGAAAAATCTATGCTTATATGTTTTACTCTTTTGAGCTTAAAATACCTTAATTTAGTGGGAAGTTTCAGGGATGACCCGTAGGGTCAACCCTTTACACATTTTTTTCCTATTTTCCTTTACGATTCACCGTGTTGGTCCCGGCCTCCTTTGAAGAATAGGCCAACTGCCGTTCTGCCAGGCAGGTCGTAAAAGGCGACCGATTGGCTATCGAGTCACTACCATCGTGGCTACTAGGTGGTAGAGTTCTGCATTGTCTCGCCCGGGTCTGGTACCACCGCCTTACCTATTCCTGCCGCAATAGCGTCAGTGCTTGTCGCTGTCGTGTTCCGGTTTGGAGGGTAAGGTAGCCGGTAAACTTATGCATGTGGCATTAGACCTCGCCACAAGATAGCAACGCACCATTAACATCTTTGGTGTCTATAGGCGATGGTTGACTCTTTCCATCAGGAGACCCATCTGCTTGTTTGCTATCTTATGATATAAAAAAAGACCACTTTCCGGTCTGATCCCTCGTGTTCCTTTGAAGAATAGGCCAACTGCCGCTCTGCCAGGCGGGTGGTAAAAGGCGACCGATTAGCTATGTGTGTCACTAACATCTTGGCTACTAGGTGGTAAAGTTCTGCATTGTCTCTCCCAGGTCTGGTACCACCGCCTTACATATTCCTGTCGCAATAGCGTCAGTGCTTGTCACTGTCGTGTTCCGGTTTTGATGGTAAGGTAGGCGGTAAACTTTGGCATTAAGACCCCGACTCAAGGGCCTGAGCTACTAAACTCATGCATGTGGCGTTACCATCATATATATATACGTAGCATGTGGCATTACAATCATATGCCACACATCATATGGAGAGCAACATATAACTTCTTTGGTATCTATAGGCAATGTCCCTTTGTATCAGGAAAGCAATCTGCTTGTTTGCTATTTTAGTAAAAAATAATACTGTTACGAATAATCTAGAAGCGTGTAGAGTTGGAGCGCGCGCGCGCTAATTATCTAGAAATAAAAGAAAGAGATAGCTACTCCTATTGACAAACAAATAGTTGACCGGGGCTATGCCATAATGGACTTTGTGTGATATGGCATAAGGTTGAAAATAGCGTGTACTAGGATTTATGACTCATAACATGTTTACGATAAGAAGTGATTCATTGTTTCCCGATACATTTAGATTTTTCTGGATCCAGCTAGGACTTTCCCCTGTCTATAAATACAGAGATGTTGACAAACACAAGGCAGTTTTTATCAAGCGATCGAGAGCGATACATCAAGTGACTAGTGCGAAGCGAGAAGTGTTTTATTGTGTAGTGTTCTAAGTTCAGTGATAGTACAGCAAGTGACTATTGTGTAAAGTGTATTTTAGTATTACGTTGTGTTGTGTTGTGTAAATACACGGATTTAATATAAGTGGTGTTTTCCTACAATCACGAACCCGAGTACGTAACAATACTATCAATTCAAGTAGATTTCGTGTTGAGTTATTTAATAGCCATGTTGTTTTTACGCTGGTACTTCATATCACTGATAACGGTGTTGTGGCCAGTCCCGGCGGAGCAGTAAAAGTACTTATAATGGACGTTTCATGTCTGCAATAAAAAATAAGTATTGGGAAACTAATTGCAGGAATTGATTACCGCCTTGTTACTAGTACATATTACATATCTATACATATAATAAAATCGTAGGAAAGTCATTGTCACTGTACATTGAATATTTTTTTTAAATAATACTTGGGGCGTGATCTACAATCGATATCGAAGCCAAAAATATAGTTTTTGGAATTTTTGTCTGTTTGTATGTTTATCTGTTTGTCTGTATGTATGTCCGGGGTATCTCAAAAAGTACTGCATTGATTTACTTCAAATTTTGCATGAAAATTACTAATAGGTCGGGTCAACATATAGGCTACATATTATCACGCTATCACCTACGGGGGAGGTGCTGTGCGGAGTAAACGAAGTCCGCGCAGACGAAGTCGTGGGCAACAGCTAGTACAAAATATAGTCCATTGGTCAAGTGGTTAGGGATCCTTGCTATGAAATCAATGGGGCTAATGTCCGATTCCCGATAGGGACAAACATTTGTGTGATGAGCATAGCTGTTAATATATGGGTTTCGGTGTTTATGGAATATATTTTATTTTATAAAATTTATTTAAGTTTAGTTCAATATAACATACAGAAATAGTATTTTTACAACCAAACGATTACGTTAATTACTAACGTAATTGTTTTGGTGTAAAAACAACAGTTGAAAATAACAACGCGAAAAGCTTAGTTACAACTTTACAAGTGAATTTATTTTAATAACTTTCAAATCATATTTTAAAAAAAGAGGTATTTGTTTTGTAATAGTTACATTAGCTTAAACATTATTAAGCATATTTTAGAAATTCTTTCACTTTTACTTATATTTGTATAATTTATAACATACTGAAAGTAGTGAATCGAGCACCTACGTTGTTTCCTAACGCCATTTTCCCTAATAGAATCAGTCTTCCGAACCACTGCTAAATTTTGTAACGTTTACATGGAGTTATGCGACACTGCGTTTATACTGCTGACGAAAAAGATCACATCAGTATTTATTTCAGATACCTCTCCTGATGGAAATAGAAAGTATCGCCAATAGACACCAAAATATGTAAATGGTTCGTGCTATCCGTGAGGAGCAATGGCAATGTCACATGCATAAAGCCACCGGCTACCTTACCCTCCAAACCGGAACAGGATAGTTACAAGCAGCGACGCTATTTCTGAATAGATAAGGTGGTGGTAGCATATACCCGGGCGTGACGTTTCGGAACTCTACCACCTAATAGTCACGATGGTAGTGACACCTACGACGTGCCCGGCAGAACGGCAGTTAGTATATTCTTTAAAGGGATCCCAGACCAACACGTGGGAAAGTAACATTAAGCTTTATTAAAAGAAAGTGCCCCGGGCGCTAGCACTGTATCACTATCAGTTAAAGAACCGTAAAGCGTATAGCAAGATGCATACGGCAAATTAGCATAACCGATTAAAGTATCATAAATTAGTATCCTTCATTGGCTCATACCAAATGTGTTCCTTGCAATGTTACATATAATTTTCTTCGTCGGAGCTATAGATAACCTAGCAAACTTTCTTTATCTTTATGTTGCAAGCAATTTGCCACTAATTTGCGGATATTTCGAGACATGTAACTCTGCAATTCACGGCACAGTAACTAAGTGATACAGTTCCATAAGAAAATGGCGATCCCTTTTTATCAAAGCGAAGATAGCCAAAATAATACTGACTGTATTTTTTTATTTTTTAATGGAAAATATACGACAAAATAGATTAGTTGGACTGGACTTATAAACAGAGAGAATGTCACAAAATCACAATGTCACCAAAGTAAAATTTCAGTTTGGTCGAAGAAAAAATCACGTCTAGTTAATGAAATTCTGGGCAAGAACGCGTGAACTAGACATTGAAACGTGTAGAGTTCATTGTCTGTGTTACTTTAGCGAGTGGAGCGGCAACAGCAATAAACAAAATGGCCAAGAGCCACTCGTGCTTACGTAACGGTGTTCCGTATGAGTGAATACCTTTTTTTTACGATAGTTTAATAGAATTTGTGCGTGATCGCTTACAAGACCTATTTAAGTATAAGAAAAAATATATCATCACGTCGGTTCTCTTGCGAGATAAGCAGAGTGAACCGCGCGACTATAGAACTGTTCGGTTCACGAATACCTTTGATTGTTTTAGGATAGTTTAATAGATTTTATGCATTATTGTTTACGACAACACCAATTTAAGAATAAGAAAATATATCATCATGCCGGTTCTCTTTCGAAGTAGGCTGAGTAAACCGGGCGAATATAGAGTGACTGTTCGGTTCACAATGTTACTACATGTTAGAAGTAATATTTATAGATATAAATCTTAGACAAAATGAAAAATTATTAAAGAATGTCAGAACTGAATCTGTTAAAAAAATTTAAAAAATCGTAGGACGCCCATGACACGAATGCACGGCAAATATAAATTATCAAAGGTGGTAGTATTATTTATTATCTATATCTATACAAGAGATGTGCCGGATCGTTAAAAAGCTAGATCCGCGGATACGGATCATTGCTGTTAAGATCCGCGAATACGGATACGGATCTTAATTTTCTTACAATTTTTAATACTCAATCAGACATTTAAATACTACGAATATTAAAAGATAATATAATGAATATGTTACAATTCTTAAATATTATGTTTATAAATTCAGGTCTTAGTCCGGGCTAGAAGAATATACCAACTGTCGTTCAGCCAGGCAGGTCGTAAAAGGCGATCGATTGGTTATACATATCACTAACTACCATTGCGACTACTAAGTGATAAAGTTCCGCATTGTCTCGCCCGAGTATTTAATACCACCACCTTATCTATTTCTTCCGCGATAGCTATAATGCTTGTCATTGTCATGTTCCGGTTTGGAGGGTAAGGTAGCTGGTAGACTTACAAGTACACGTGGCATTGTCATCTCGCTACATGGAGATCAACACACCATTACCAACTATTTTTGGTGTCTGTAAGCGATGGTTTCTTTTACTATTAGGAAAGCATTCTGCTTGTTTGTTATCTAATGATAC
Source organism: Apodemia mormo (assembly GCA_036924255.1). NCBI lineage: Eukaryota > Metazoa > Arthropoda > Insecta > Lepidoptera > Riodinidae > Apodemia > Apodemia mormo. The sequence continues at coordinate 40,039,082 of JAUPFN010000009.1, read as the reverse complement.
AAAAAAAAACAAATCACAAAATTTGTGATTTATATAATTTTAAAGACCTTAAAGTACCTTTTCATAGCAAACAAGCAGATGGGTCTCCTGATGGAAAGAGTCAACCATCGCCTATAGACACCAAAGATGTTATGGCGCGTTGTTATCTTGTGGCGAGGTCTTATGCCACACACATAAGTTTACCGGCTACCTTACCCTCCACACCGGGACACGACAGTGACAAACACTGACGTTATTGTGGCAGGACAAGTATAGCCGTGATATTAAACCTGGGTGAGACAAAAAAAACTCTACCACTCAGAAAATCTTGTTTCTACATACAATTTAAGGATGAGTTAGTAAACTCAGTTCAAATAATGTTTAGATAACTATTTGATTTACATAAATCCAGGCCCAGTGTAATCTCAAGAAATAAAAAATATTTTAAATGGAGTTTAAAACAATAACATTCTTTGTTTAAAATTTTAAACATATGATGAAACCTAATAATATAAAAGATCCGTTCTAGATCCACCTAAATAAATAGTAACGGATACGGATACGGTTCTTTCTTCTGCCTCGGATATCCGCGGATACGGATATGGATATCCGGAACATCACTTATCTATACATGTTATAAAACAAAGTCCGCTGCCACGTCTGTCTGTCTATCTGTTCGCGATAAACTCAAAAACCACCGAACGGATTTTCATACGGTTTCACCAATGGATGGAGGAGTTCACGAGGAAGGTTTAGGTGTATAATTTTTCAAGTTTTTTTGTATATATTACCCGTGCGAAGCCAGAGCGGGTCGCCAGTTCCCTATAATCGCTAAACCCACAACTAACTCATGAACCCGCGGACCTCGCGGTCATACGGACCATTTCCCAGCTGACTCGCTATCAAAAAGGTACTATATGCACTTGGATAACAACTGTGTTCCATATAATAAAAAACTTGAGAGGTGTCAAGGGACACCCGGATGGAACGAAGTTCCTTTTATTATTATTTACAAAAAACCTGTATACACTCAACAAAAATAATCGTCGCGACACCATACTGTTCAATGCGAAATAGAAATGAAAATATCTGCCTTGTTTTCTATAAGAAAGAGAGAGAGAGACAGAGAAACATGCGCACGCCGCACAGCTTACAATAGCTTACTATAGCAAAAAGTGTGACAACTTTTCGTAAGAATTTTTTCCGTCTAGCCCCCTTTCACAACGCGCGATAAGGAACTTCGTACCAATAATAACTTTCATATTTTTTGCGGCTAACGGAATCACCACGTATCTCGCCAACCGACAAACCGGTGATCACGGTGAACTGGAAAATGTATAGACGTTCGGTTTACTCTGCCTACCCAGCAAGGGAACCGAGTTTGTGTCACCATTTTGTTGCCGTAAATAATATAATCTATACATATAATAAAATCGTAGGAAAGTCAAAACTGTAAATTGAATATTTTTTTAAAAGAATCCTTGGGGCATGATCGTGAATCGAAGTTAGTTTTTAGAATTTTGTCTGTTTGTCTGTATGTATGTCCGGGGTAAACTCAAAAAGTACTGCATGGATATACTTCAAATTTCGCATGATTATTACTAATAGGTCGGGTCAACATATAGACTACATATTATCACGCTATCACCTACGGGGGAGGTGCTGTGCGGAGTAAACGAAGTCCGCGCGGATGAAGTCGTGGGCAACAGCTAGTATATGTATATTCATGCCAAATTACAGCTTTGTCCTAAGGATCTCTGAGGTAAACTGCAGACGGGACGGACGGGCGGACGAACGTAGCAAAACTATAAGGGTAGGTACCTTAGTTTTACTTCGGAAAATAGGAGCAAATGCTCTTAAGTGTCATAAAACGTCTTTTTTATAGTTGCGAACAAGAAAAGAAAGTTCGAAAAATACACCCGGAATGGTTTTATGTAATTGGTAAGTACTATAAGTATTTCTTGATGTAAATGCAAGCTGCGCTGACAACCTGAGAAATTAACTTGAAAGGTATATCCATTTTAATCTTAGACACCAAACAATCTTAATCTACATTCATAAAACCAATGTCTAAAATTTTGTTTTGCCTTTTCTACAATGTCAGGTAAAAACGAGTTTTTATTAATGTAATTTTTTACCAGTTAAAGCAGTGTTGAACGGGATGGGTCCTATCATTTTTAAGTTTTTAACACATTATTGCTTTAATAGTCCTGTGATTTTAGAAATTTAACTTCGGAATGAGCAAATCTCTAATATGATGCCTTGATAGCCTAGTGGCGGGATCATAATACCACATGCGTAATTTAATCGACTACTTTACGCTCCAAACCGGTACAAGACAGTGACAAACACTAGGGTTACCTATTGCGGTGGGAACAGATAAGGCGGTGGTACCAAATACCCGAGCGAGACGTTGCAAAGTGCGCAGTCGGGTAAGAAATGGTACGTTGCGAGATATGTCAAGTCGCATTACTTTGACCGATAGTAGTATGCTTGGCGCGCTATTCATTGTTGATGTAAAGACACTGAGTTCCGAGATAATATAGAACTTACGTCTACCATACTAAAAAAATACAAAAAAACGAACGGATGCCATAATGTTATCACCACACTACACCGTCGCCGTCAGTTTTGGAGAAAATGTCTCCAGTTTCGCCCCGCGCTTAATGCGGAACGCGATGCCACCTACTCATCCCTCTATAATCATTCAAAACCTCGCAGTAAGCAGATATCTAGTCTCACAGGAGACAGACCATAGCGTGGGACATACTTGACTAAACTCTGCCTGAGCGTTCTGCTTGCCCATTAGTCCGATGTCATTTGTTGCTATTGTCATTTTGAAAAAAGAAAAAAATACAGGTTTAGTTTATTATTTGTATAATCTTATTTATTTGTGAGGACGCGTAACTCTCTTGATGGCTGGATATGCGAACTGTCTAATTTTACGAATTAATTAAACTAACAATATGTCGTGCAAAATGATAAATAGTAGTATAAAAGGGTTTCGCCGTACAAAAGTAATGACACTGAGGTCGGAGGCAATATAGAATTTACGTGTGCGGTACCCTAAAAATTGTAATAAAGGAGCTGGTGCCATATTGTGCAATCTGTCTTTGTTTAAGCTCTGGTTATTAAACATCTGGTTTATTTACTACCGTTATGGCTCATGGGGTGTGCCCTTTTATGTTTACGATATTACGGTGCTTTATGTCCGTATCGTTTCATGCTTTCTGGGAGTCTGGGCCAATTATGGAATTGCATAAAAAGTTTTAACAATAAAAAGCCTCAGTGATGAAATCCTCAGCATGAGTTACTAAGATTTCCATTTATCGTTATTGTTATAATTGGTGTCGGATCTTTTTAAACAAAATACTATCTGCTCTTGTGCGAAGTAGTTCGTAAAATGCGAACAATAAGCTAAACACATATCATTACTAGCGTGACTACTAAGAAGTAGAGTGTTCTAAGGTTTCCCCAATTTTGATTCTAACACTGTAACATTCCCTGCCGCATAAGGGTTGGATTCATAGATGCGTCGGCACGTTATCGCCTAGTTCCGTCACCCTATCCCTTTCTGTCGCTCAGAACTGCCATTTGCAAGAGCGAGAGACGTAGCGGCAATGCGATCGCCTCGAGGATTCCGCCGTGTGTATTGTTATTTTTCTCGTTCTAGCAAATGTCGGTTTTGAGCGACAGGAAAAGTCGATAGCACAGCCCTAAGCGTTAATTTTGTGCTCCTGTTTGGAGGGTTACTTATGCAATTTGCATGTGACAATATCAAACTATACTGATAGCAAGGCACCGTTAACATATATAGTGTCAATAGCCATGGTTATCTCTTTTCTGCAGGATAGCACCTACGATATAAAAAAAAATAGCTCTATTAATAAATACTTACATGATTGTTTGACGAATATTTCAAGTCATGCTCTTAATAAAATAACTAGTTCGGAAAAAACGGTAGTGCGCGGCATCATTATAACGATTTCATAGGCCGTTCTTACTGAAGAACGATCTTAAAAGAGAACTGTTAAATATTTTACGTTGGAAGGGACCCTATTCTTTCTTTTGTGTACAGGCCCAACACGCACTTGTACGCTTTTGAATATGATAGATCATTTATTACCACAAGCTTTTCCGATATTTTCCGGTTATGAAAAGAAGCGCGGAATGTTACTCGTAATATTAAAGCTTTAGAGATAAAAGATTTTTTTTTGTAAATGTTATGTCATTCCCATGCGTATAAAAAACTCATATAAAATGTTACGTGTATGCGCAATCCTGCATGGCTTAACCGATTTTGATACTATTTTTACATTTATTGGGCTAAAATAGTAATCGGACCCAGTATTTAGCTGTAATTGAAGCCTAACAACAAGCAGACCAACAATAACTGTCTACTGAGCAAATTAATGTCTTAGTAAACTGTCATAGCATTTTGTGCAAATAAAAAATATCTCAGACAAAATGGCTTAAAGTTTTTCACTGGATTAATTAAGCACTACTAAAAGTAGTGAATTACTAAATTGAAGTAAATTGCCGTGATATGGGCTTTTACTAACAAAATGTGAAAATTATTTTTAAATTGCGGCACTGTGCAGCCCGCTGCCTAAGAAACGTTTTTGGTGAATCCCGCGGAAACAAATAACTTTTTTTATTTACTTATTATTTAGGTGGAATGACAGCACAAGAAAAATGTAATTAAAACTTAAACTAGCATCAGTAGGCTGATTAAATTCCCCACTAGTAGTGGCTAAGAATTTCTTAAAACTGTATTACAAAACTAGGTGTTCTTAAAGAATGAGCTACTAATTAAGTTTCTTATAGTCGCAAAGCTAGTGTTAAACAAGTCCAAATCAAATTTACGAAGGAACGCGTTTAACTTGTATTACCGAGAAGCAGTTAGGCCGAATAAAACTTGAATTACTTTTATATGCACAGTAGTAGTAATTTTTGGGCAGAGTGACGGCCTCAAGAGAAGCCTTACCCTCCAAACTGGCACACGTCAGCGAAGAGCACAAACGCTAATGCGGCAGGAATAGCGTTAGTGCTCGTGCTCCTGCAGGAACCAGACCCGGCCGAGGCAAAGCAGAACTCTACTACCTAGTAGCCACTAGTATGGCAGTGACTGACATAGCCAATCGTTCGCCTTTTACGACCTGCCTGGCAGAAATACAGGCCTATTCTACAAAGAATCCGGGGACTAACACGGAGAAATAAAACGGCAATAAAAAACCTTCAACTTTTTTTTTATACCATAAGATAGCAAACAAGTAGATGGGTCTCCTGATGGAAAGAGTCAACCATCGCCTATTGACACCAAAGATGTTAATGGTGCGTTGCTATCTTGTGGCGAGGTCTAATGCCACATGCATAAGTTTACCGGCTACCTTACCCTCCAAACCGGAACACGACAGCGACAAGCACTGACGCTATTGCGGCAGGAATAGGTAAGGCGGTGGTACCAGACCCGACCGAGACAATGCAGAACTCTACTACCTAGTAGCCACGATGGTAGTGAATCGATAGCCAATCGGTCGCCTTTTACGACCTGCCTGGCAGAATAGCAATTGGCCTATTCTTCAAAGGAGGTCGGGACCAACACGGCGTAAAACTCAACTCTGAAACTTGGCTGATCCAAGGCTGATCTTCATTAAATTTCAATGGCATTAAACGGGTAGTGTGTACCTTAATCCTTTTCAAAATCGGTAAATAGATGATATATGATGCAACAAACATAAATGATTTTTTTTTGTGTTTTAATGTTAATTGCACTGTCTACCTGTTCACTTTTAACATTTCATTATATTGGGTTGGCTTAGCTGTAAGCTATCTCTGATTAGGGATAAACTCGCCTTTTGTTTTTTTATACCTATCATATTTTTTATATAATATCCGTGTCACTACCATCGTGACTACTAGGTGGTAGAGTTTTTTTATATCATAAGATAGCAAACAAGCAGATGGGTCTCCTGATGGAAATAGTCAACCATCGCCTATAGACACCAAACCAAAGGCCTTCAAGAAAAGAGCTTACTCATTCTTAAAAGGCCGGCAACGCAACTGCAAGACCTCTGGTATTGTGGATGTCCATGGGCGGCGGTGATCACTTACCATCAGGTGCACCTCCTGCTCGTTTGCCCCCTCTTCTATAAAAAAAAAAAGATGTTAATGGTGCGTTGCTATCTTGTGGTGAGGTCTACTGCCAGATACATAAGTTTACCGGCTATTTTACCTCCCGAACCGGAACACGATAGTGATTAGCATTGACGTTATTGAGGCAGGAATATGTAAAGCGGTACCAGACCCAGGCGAGATAATGCAGTACACTACCATATATATGCAGTAGCCACGATGATAGTGACTCGCATAGCCAATCGATCGCCTTTTACGCCCTGCCTGACAGAACGGCAGTTGGTCTATTCTTCAAAGCAGCTCGGGACCAACCCAGGGAAAACTGTTTTCTTTTGTACCGTTTTCTTTTGTTATTTTTTGTGGACAATCAAGTGCTAAGTAAATAAACAAATAAATAAAGAAGAAGGTTTTTGGAAAGTCAGTAGGAAATTAAAATATATATAGCTAGTAGTTTTTACGACAATTGTCTGTTCATCGCTACACGAAATTTCGCCATTAGAGCTAACATGTTACTCAACGCACAAAACCAAGCGAAATTCCTCGTCAAGTCCAGCGCGCCGCGTGGGCCGGCGATAATTAGCGCCTCGTGTATAATGAGTGATGCTCAATGAAAGAGAAAATATGAAAATTCAGCATTAACTGTGACTCTCATTATATAACTGAGTGTATTCACTCCGAGACAACACTCTGTCATTACAATAAATGCAAAAGTAACTAAACTGTCGACACGAATTGACATGGATGAGTCACTCTATAGTAAAAAATATGTTGTGAACATACCACCTTTTGTCATAGAAATAACAAGTCGTCAATATACATATTACATATTAATATGTTTTCGGGCTTAGGAAGTTTCCTAAGTTATGGGAATAATTTTAGTGACAGAATAATACAAACTACACCTATTTATATTCATGTAATTTATTTATTATTGTTATATACATATTTGTATCTGTACAAACACTCTGCCATTTGTACGTAGGTCACACTATAAGTTTTGCGTAACTTAAAAAAACATGTTATAACCAAAATATTATGTTTATTGCTTTTCAAAATAATCTCCTTTACATTTTAAACATTTTTTATGCGATCGAACTATTTTTTAAAACAGGAGGATCACAGATCTGAAAGCATGTTTTCTACGTGCTGATTGAACGCTATCACTGCCTCTTCGGAGTTGGTAAAAGTAAAACCTCTCATCAAATCTTTAATTTTGGGGAAAATACAGAAATCACAAGGTGCTAAATCGGGGCTATGCGCAGCAGGAGTGACGAGATGTACTTTTTCGGAAGCTAAAAATGACTGAATGTTTTGTTGGCCGTGTGTGAAGAAGCGTTAACTATCATATAGGACAATGCGGATTTTTGGGTCGTCTTTCGAGAACTTGTTCTAACACCCTGGGTAAACAAATGGTAGAATAGCACTCAGCATTAACACTCTTTTGATCTTCAAGTGGAATTGTACAGATAGAACCCGTAGCTGAGAAAAAAAAACGCGATAATTTTTTTACCAACGTTTCTCGCCTGTCTCACTTTTGTTGGCCTGTTCTCATTTTCAAACACCCATTCACAAGATTGCTGTTTTTTTTCGGGTTCGAAACAATAAATCCACGTTTCGTCTCCCGTGACAATATCATAAACAGCATTAGAATGTCCGTGGTCGTACTTCAGTAGCATCTGTGAGTACCGTTCCACGCGAACCCGCTTCTGCTCCGCTGTCAGTTCATGAGGGAGCCAACGACAACAAAGTTTCCGAACTTTCAATTCTTCGTGTAAAATGTTCTGAATTTGGCTCATACCAATCCACAATAGTCCTCGAATTGTCTCATAGGTAATCCGGGGGTTTTCTTCAATTAACCGCTTAACAGTAGCCACATTATTTTCGTTGACGGCAGTTGAAGACCGCCCTTCACGAAATTCGTCATGTACAGAAACTCGACCTCTCTTAATTCAGCAAACCATCGCCTCACGGTGCGCAAACAAGGTGCTTCTCTCCCAAAAGCATTTTGAAGACGAGCGGCACAGTCTTGCGGAAAAAGAGAACTTTTAAAATCATAAAAAATCATCGCTCTAAAATCTTTTCTTAATTCCATTTTCGTTGCATAACTTTGATGTGTGATAAAAAAACAATTGACAAATAATTTCCCGCCAATTGTTTTTTTCTATTACTAAAGAAGGTTGCAACGTTTTAAAAATATAACATTCGAAATTCAAATAGTTCCGATTAGCTATAAGTGCAAAACTTTTAGTGTGCCCCATGTATATTAGCAGAGTTAGTTAGCTTAGTTTAACATGTCGTCAATATATTTCGTCGAAAACGTAACTAACAAACCCGTGTTGGTCCAGGTTATTTTGAAGAAAAGGCCATCTGCCATTCTGGCAGACAGTTTGTAAGGGGCGAAATATTGGCTATGCGAGTCACTACCATCGTGGTGGCTACTAGTGACAAGAGTTCTGCATTATCTCGCCCGGGTCTGGTACCAGCGCCTTACCAATTTCAGCCGCAATAGCGTCAGTGCTTGTCACTGTCCTGTTCCGGTTTGGAGGGTAATGTAGCCGGTAAACTTATGCATGTGGTATTAGATCTCGCCACAAGATAGCAACGCGCCATCAACACCTTTGGTGTTTATAGGCGGTGGTTGACTCTTTCCATCAGGAGACCCATCTGCTTGTTTGCTATATTATGATATAAAAAAAAGAAAAAGAAAATGTCTCTTAAAACAGAAAAAAATGTGTCATAAGTCTTATCCTTATATTTATATCTATCCTAGATAGGGGTAGGTAGGTGGTGTCGTAGGTAGGTACTGTGTGGTATGTAGGTGTCGTGTCGTAGGTATATTTATATCTGTCCTACTTCGGGAACACGGCACACACCACCGACGTGTCTAGTACACGTCAGTGGTGTGTATTTTCCTTTTTTTGGATAACTACGTTATTCGTCGGCGTGTAAAATCTTTTCTTATTACATCACAAAGCGGCTAGAACCTGGCGGAATGGCTGATGGCAGCAGGCTTTTTTAATTTCTTATCGCATATCATAAATTTCCATTTTGGCGCTTTTGCTTCAAAGTGTTTGCCATATAATAAAACTTACGAGCTTCAAGAGCAGTTCAGATTTCAAGTAATAACTGTTTTAAAGGCATGGCAATCGGTTAAGTGGGCTGCGATTAATGTTCTGTAACAAGTCGAGTGGTTCCGTACAGCCATTCCAACTTCGCAAGATTTTCAAGTTACCGTTAATGGCTTAATTAATTGGAGGAATGGTTTTCGCAATGACATTAGACGATTGATGACGACTTAGTAAGTGCTCACTTTAAATACCTATACTATGTTGTATAATAAACTAGCGACCTGCCCGCGGTTTCACCCGCGTAGCTTTTGTTCCCGTGGAAATATCGAAAAGGTTTGTATACTAAAACCTTCCTCAAGAATCAATCTATCTATTAAAAAAAAAACCGCATCAAAATCCGTTGCGTAGTTTTAAAGATTTAAGCATACATAAGGATATAGGGACATACAGAGAAAGCGACTTTGTTTTATAGTATGTAGCGATGTATAGTCGCCAATAAAATTATTAGGTTTCTCTTAAGGATACAATTCATATAGATTTAATGCCGTGTTTTTAAATTGCTTCACGATTCACGAAGCTATGTGGTATGTTCGTGATTATAAGATTTAGGCTTTAATTTTGGTCACCAAGTTATTCCGGAGCATAGTGCCCGGTCAAAGTTTAGGTTGTTTAGGCTCTGAGTCCGGCCTAAGTAAAACCAACCCTCGACTCGAACAAGGGACTGTTGACACTGACGGCTGTTAAAAAAAAAACTTCAAAAACTTAAAATTTTCAAGTTTCATGCATTGAAAAAGATTGCAATGGTTGCTCCGCCATGATTCAGGGTAGAATGTCTCAAAAGACAATCTGGAGAAGAGTCTGAGTAAATTTTAAAGTACTCCGAGCATGCTGGCGACTGTGATAGCAAAGAGACTCCGATTTAAATTTTCCAAATTTTATACATAGCAATTTTTTTTTTGTCAATCATCAATATCGATATCAATAATTTTTATTCAAAATAGGATACATTTGTATCACTTATTGAATGGCATATACATTTCAAATATAAATTAATAGTAAATTTAAATAATATGTCAAAAGTTATAGCAAAAATTGTACAATAAGAATATGTCAAAAAAAAAAGATTAAAATTTAAGGTAAAGTTGAAGTAGATTTGGTCAAGGTCTCAAAAAAAAAACGTAATTATTGCCAAACATCTTTGTCATCGATTTAGTCACTTATTTTGTAGTATGCTTTTTGAATGAGCTTCGATTTTTTTAGTTTGTAGAATTTCCTATCCGGGAGATTAATTATTTCCGTAGGAATTTTGTTATAAGATCTTACTCCGTTTCCTAAAAATGATTACTGCCCTGCCGTTATTTTGTCTAGAATATCTCAAGGTCATCCTAGAGAAGAGTCAGGCTAAATTTCAAAGAATTTTGAACATGCTGGTGGATGTAATTCGAAGAATGGTGACAGAGAATTCCGTCCCTGACGATCTTAAAATAGCTGCTACTTTTTAGCTGCTAATTTCAGGTTTCTTCATGATATACGTGTAGTGTAAGCATACAGTGATGGGTTTATCCATATCAGATAGGAGTAGAGATGTGCAAAGTCTTGCATTTCTCTGTCGTTGTCGTTCATAATCACAAACAATCATAATGTCAAACATAATCACAAACACACTGATTATGTTTATTGACTGAGATAAAGCTGTAAAAATTTACCTTACGCGGTATCAAATTCAAGATCTCATGATCGGAGTCGTACAGGCAAACTAATAGAAGTAAGCAGTCATTCATATTTCATTTACTTTCCGAAAATATCAGTTATGCCACAATAAATAATCCATTAGCTGGATGAAAGTTGGCAATACATTGAAACAGCCGCATGATCCGAAGCGCAGATAATGTTCCGAGTTATAGCGGTCGTTTAAGCGATTCAATGGCTCCTACAATTGATAAACGTTTTCAATTGTATTTTTCTTCAAGATTCAATATTTCTTGCTGAAGTAATGTTTTAGAATTTTTCTTCTGATTGAATTTATGTATGAATCTCATCGTTCGTAATATTGAAGAGAAAGGGATTATGACTGAAGTTTAATTCATTACCTGATATCACGCCGAAATTTAAAATTTCATTTTCACCATCTCGATGTCTGGAATTACACAGTTTGTACGATTCTCAACTTACTTTTTGCCCAGCACTACGGAACCTTAGCGAAACCATTTATATGTAAGTTTTTTTCGAATAGATACGATTTGAGTACCTTCAAATAAAGCATACTATATTCTTAAAATGCCGGCAACGCAACTGAAATATCTTTGAAAGTAACTATACTTTTAATTCAATTAATAGTTATTCATAGTTTTTTACGGGCGAGGGTGATCACTTTCCATCAGGTAAGTCCCCCGCTCATTGAACCCCTCTTATGTTAAAAAGAGAAGGGAGGCTTTCGTGGCATCGCACAAATAGGAGGGAGGTCGAGTAATATTAAACACAGTATAGTGTATTTTATTTCATTTTCTCGCAGACTAATTCTTATATATGTATGCGTTTTTCCCCCCGTGTCGATCTGGGTCCTTTTAAGAATAGATCATCTGCCATTTTGTCAGGCATTTCGTAAAAATCGAGGGATTGGTCAAACATATCACTACCATTGTGGCAACTATACATTTGTCTCGCCCGAGTTCGATTCAACGCCTTATTTATTTCTGCCACTACAGCGACAATGATTATCAATGTCGTTATTCGGTTTGGAGAAAAATCCGGTATACGGACAGCAACACACCATTATCATCTGTTGTCTTTACCCTTTAGGATTGTTTGTTGTCCCATGGTACAAGAAAAAGCTTTTCTATATCATAGATTTTTTTTCAACGTGTTTCAATTCACAACGATTCAACACTGTTTTTAATTTAGAATTGTTCATAAAGATTTTTTTTATAGAACATTCGTTTAGGAACTAAAATAATTCTGTTAAATTATAAGGTTTATAAATTATGTGATGGTGCTCGTCAAACTTCCCATAACACAGGAAAACATATTTTCCTTCTGATTTTTGTGAGATCAGCGACATTGACTTCGCTGCTTCGATCAAAATGATCAAGCATCGCTGTGTCAGACAAAATGATACAAAGTACAGTACAGTTCTCAGTAAGCTTTTTGTAGAGAATTGAACACTACAAAAAAGACCTGTCATTTTTTGTCTAGTCTATTCGGGAAAACTCATTGCGCGTTATAAACATTTTATTGGAGTTAGTTTCACTCTGTCTTGCTTAAAAAGAAATCAACGTGACGTTAGATATGTGTTTAAAAATAAATAGATACCATAATACCCATATATCCTCCAAAAACGTAAGTAGGGGTACAACTAGCGTCTAGCGTACCTGCTATCGATAAGCCAACGGTATTAAAGCTCATAGAAGAAAGAAAGAAAAAAGAAAATATTTATTTTCAAGAATATGGGTGTTAAAAGTTGTTAAAAATTAATTAATTTACCAATATATTCTACCATTAGGTATATGGTGTGCAAATATTTAAAAATTATCATAATGTAAGAGGTGGCTAATCTATCAATAAATGATTATTTAATAACAATTAAACTGCAATTTCCCATCTCTCTTGCATCAGATCTACCAACTTTTAACGGGAACAATCGAGAAGTATATCCTCCCAAGTAAATAAGAATTTTTAAATCGATTTGTAAACCATAAAGTTATGAGGTAAAAAACACTACCGAATTGAGAACATCCTCCTCCTCTTACAATTGAGATCAGAGCCGCTTTTTGAAGAATTTATGGACCGCCTTAATGCTAGGCATATTGTAAAAAGCGTGAGAATAACTACTGACTAGGTAGTAGACTTCTGCAACGTCTCGACCGATCGAGGCCTTGCCTATTCCTACCGTAATAACGTCGGTGCTTGTCATTGTCGTGTTCCGGTTTGGAGGGGAAAATAGCCTTTCCATGTTTGCTATCTTATAAAATACTGGCGTGACATTACTTCCCTCTTTCTCACTTGAGTAAAAAGTAACCAATATCACTCCTGAATAACATAGCTTTTTAAAGGTGAAGAAGTTCTTAAAATCGGTCATGTAGTTTTTGTTGGTTAAATCGTAACAAACAAACAAAAGTCAAATCTTTCCTCTTTAACATTACTAGTTAGAAGTTTAGGAAAAATAAGTTAAAACGTAGGTAAGACTATCTAGTCTAGTTTATGTTTTCTGATTTGTCTGGGTAAGGTAAGTTTTTACCGAAGACATACCCTGTCTATCTAGGCAGGGCATGTTTTTGGTAAATACTTATTCATAACGAATTATCCGACCGCCATATTTGTACTCAGAACCTCAAACTTCTATACTAAAACTGTTACCGCCAAACTACTGTGGTGAATATTATTTATTTTAGTCGAGACACAACACAATGGACACAATGGTGTAGCGAGCGCCGCCATATTTTGCCGTACTCTTGTGCTGCATATTTAGATCGTATCAACTGACGTCAGTGCACGGTGAACTTGACTTACCGCGGCTTATGTTAAGCAACGTGTGTAAACATTTGGATTCCGTTACACCGTCTTACTATTGCGGTCAATGTGCCACTACAAACTCAAGAGTAACTGCTGTTTACTACTGAGGTTAATACGGAACAGTGAACTTGGTTTAACAACCATATTGGTGGGTAAAGCTTGCGTTTATGAAGATTTACCGCCTTTTTCACACATCTATACTGCGATCTAAATCTGTAGTGTCTATCAGAGTGCTAAGTGCATTTAAGTGTGAGTTTTTCTTTTCGCATTCGATCATGAGCGCGTTTCGAGTTTACTAGGAATTTGTATGTGATTTGTACAGCGCCACCTAGTGGTAAACTGGTTTCTCACGTTCACCACTAGATGGCGCTGTGTACAAATAACATACAAATTCCTAGTAAACTCCAAACGCGCTCACAATCGAATACGAAAAGAAAAACTCACACTTAGCACTCTGTAGATTTTTGTTCCGTTTTATAATTCATTGACATCAATAATGAATGAGGGTTCTAAAAGTGCAATACGGATGTTGAAAGTCAGTGATAGCTGTTTTACTCTGTTTTAATTTTTAAATCTTAGCCCCCGTCGCAAAAAGTGCTGAGTTTGGTCACCATGTATTTCCGTAGCTCTTAAACAGGTAAATTTGGTTGCGGTTTTTTATTAGAAAGCAGCAGAAGTTCTTAGTATAATTTAGGCTTTCCACCGTCGACATTTGGTGAACCTAGATCATATTATAGTATATGGTAATATAGTAAAATTAATAAAATATAATATAGTATTCGTATAATCATGATCTGGTACCACCGTCTTACTTATTCCTGCCACAATAGCGTCAGTGCTAGTCACTGACGTGTTCCGGTTAGGAGGGTAAGGTAGCCGGTAAACTTATGCATGTGACATAAGACCTCACCACAAGATAGCAACGCACCTTTAACATCTTTGGTGTCTATAGGCGATGGATGACTCTTTCCATCAGGAGACCCTCTACTTCTTTGCTATCTTATACTATCTATACATATAATAAAATCGTAGGAAAGTCAAAACTGTACATTGAATTTTTTTTTTAAATAATAATTGGGACGTGATCTACAATCGACATCGAAGCCAAAAATATAGTTTTTAGAATTTTTGTCTTATTGTCTGTATGTACATATGTCCGGGGTAAACTCAAAAAGTACTGCATGGATTTATTTCAAATTTCGCATGAATATTACTAACAGGTCGGGTCAACATATAGACTACATATTATCACGCTATCACCTACGGGTGATGTGCTGTGCGGAGTAAACGAAGTCCGCGCGGACGAAGTCGTAGGCAACAGCTAGTTTTAAAATATTGATGCCCTAATAAGCGAAACCGGTTGGCTTTAAAGTTGGAAAGTGATTATAATATGGAAAAAATATATTTGTGAAACAGTACAAGAGTTTATGTATTTTACACTATTTATCGTCGGCACTTGGTGAAACTCCATTTGTAGTTTTGTTAATACACTTGTACTGTTTCACAAATTACTTTAAAATTTAATTAATATCACCAACCGGTTTTGCCTTTTACGGCATCTTCAGGCCTATGAGACTTTTATAAATATATTTTTGACGTACGTGTTTTAACTAATATTTTACACAAAACAAGGTATGCAAATATCTACTAGACAAACAAATGTTAGCTCCATTGGTAGAAATTTTCTTAACAATGGTATATTTTTTAACTAGGGAAGCAATATTTCACCAAGAAAATTTGAACAGAATTAAATTAAAATATACATAGTTTTACATGTCAATCATTAAATTTTTAAATTGTCAATAGAAAAAAAGGCGAAACCGGTTGGTGATATTAATTAAATTTTAAAGTAATTTGTGAAACAGTACAAATGTATTATTAACAAAACTACTACTAACTACAAGAGTTTATGTTTGAAACATCAGGAGTTCTTAGATATATTTTATCTAGTTTGGGTTGACTGGTAGAGAATGCCATGTAGCATTAAGTCCACCTATGTACTCAATTGTGCATAAATTTTTAAATAAATAAATATCTAACTCGGTTTAGTCTTTTCAATATTATCGGCTGTTTTCAGCGTAATGAAAGAAATTAAACTACTTGAACACTGTACATGCCTAGCTGTAACGAAATTCGATTTTTCTATTACCTCCATGAAATTGCAATCAACCACCTGATGTTGCAGGAAACCGTCTTACAAATCATCACATTTTTCATGTTTTGCTTTGCAAATTATGCGCGTGAAGCAGGAAAGTGATTTGCTAAAGGAATGTTTCGGAGGTTTATTAAATTTTTAATTTATAGATTATTCCTTTGATTACTATTTCAAAAGTCAGGTCCTGTAGCTATCATCTGGCTGACGAAAATACATATTGAAACAGAACATGACAGAAATATATATTGAGTCACTTCGTACATTAAACGACATTTTAAATTATAAAAATATTTGAATAACGCAATAAATTTCTGTCACCTAATTCATAATTTTTATTAACATTATTCGATGCCAAGAAAAGTGTATGAAAATACACCATCACGTGCGTTTCAAAAATAAGCTTTCCAAATGCTTTTTAATAGTTTTCGAGGTTTTTTTATATTATTTAAAGAAAAGGAGACACCTAACGGTAAGTGTTCACTGTCCACTAATTACTGCAACATCGAACGTCTTGCAATTGCGTTTCCGAGCTTTTAAGATCAAGTAAACTATTTTCTTGAAGGTCCAATTAACTGAGAATTCAGATTTTTTATCCCGTGTTAGACCGGGCCCCGATTGAAGAATAAATTATAGGACACACATTCATTTAAATTCGACTTTCCATCGTTGGCACTTGGTAAATGTGCATTTTTAAATAGGTATTACAAATAAACTCACTTGTACCTCCAGTTCGCCTTTATTTGTATTCCCAGATTCCAGTTCACTTTATAGTGTATTTCAGTAATGATATGCAGCGGCTTTACGCCAACACAAAGACCTAGAAATTATTTATACATTGCGTGTTTACTTTTGCAACATACCTAACTCTAAGTAGTATCCCCCGTGTTGGTCTGAGCCCCCATGAAAGAATAGACCAACTGCAGACCAATAAAGTCGACAGATTGGCTATACACGTCACTACCATCGTCACTACCAAGTGGTAGAGTTTAAGCTCTCGCCCGGATATATGATACCACCGCCTTAAATATTACTGCGGCAATACATGTGGCACACTAAAAGTTTTGCACTTCTAGCTAATCGGAACTATTTGAATTTCGGATGTTATATTTTTAAAACGTTGCAACCTTCTTAGTAATAAAAAAAATAATTGGCGGGAAATGATTTGTCAATTGTTTTTTATCACACATCAAAGTTCTACGTATGCGACGAAAATAGAATTAAGTCGAAAAGCTATTAGAGCGATGATTTTTTATGATTTTAAAAGTTCTCTTTCTACGCAAGACTGTGCCGCTCGTCTTCAAAATGCTTTTGGGAGAGAAGCACCTTGTTTGAGCACCGTGAGGCGATGGTTTGCTGAATTTGAGAGAGGTCGAGTTTCTTTACATGACGAATTTCGTGAAGGGCGGCCTTCAACTGCCGTTAACGAAAATAATGTGGCTACTGTTAAGCGGTTAACTGAAGAAAACCCCCGGATTACCTATGAGACAATTCGAGGACTATTGGGGATTGGTATGAGCCAAATTCAGAAAATTTTATACGAAGAATTAAAAGTTCGGAAACTTTGTTGTCGTTGGATCCCTCGTGAACTGACAGCGGAGCAGAAGAGGGCTCGCGTGGAACGGTGCTCACAGATGCCACTGAAGTACGACCACGGACATTCTAATGCTGTTTATGATATTGTCACAGGAGACGAAACGTGAATTTATTGTTTTAAACCCGAAAAAAACAGCAGTCTTGTGAATGGGTGTTTGAAAATGAGAACAGGCCAACAAAAGTGAGACAGGCGAGAAACGTTGGTAAAAAAATTATCGCGTTTTTTTTCTCAGCTACGGGTCCTATCTGTACAATTCCACTTGAAGATCAAAAGAGTGTTAATGCCGAGTGCTATTCTACCATTTGTTTACCCAGGGTGTTAGAAAAAGTTCGCGAAAGTCGACCCGAAAGCTGCATTCTCCTACACCATGATAACGCTTCTTCACACACGGCCAACAAAACAAAGTCATATTTAGCTTCCGAAAAAGTACATCTCGTCACTCATCCTGGGCATAGCCCCGACCTAGCACCCTTTGATTTCTGTATTTTCCCCAAAATCAAAGATTTGATGAGAGGTTTTACTTTTACCAACCTACATGGGAGAAAGTAAACATAAACACCCAAATCCATAGATACTAACTATGCTCATTACACAAAAGTTTGTCCCTGTCGGGAATCAAACACAATCTCATTGATTATTATTAGTAGCGTCACTAACCAGTCAACTAACGGGGCGGTCAACAAATAAATCAGATCATAAAAAACGAGATTAATGAACATAACACCTTTACTGTCATGACAACCTGACTGCCTGTCTTGTAATATAGTCAATAGCGACTTATCATGTTGCCTGTAAAATCAAACCAACTACCAAATTGTAAAGTATATAAATTCCAAATAAGTCGTCATAAAATCTACTTATTGAGTTCCAAGTCGTCTAAACCACAATCTTAGTAAGTGCCAACTTGGCGTATAATCTGCAAAATGTAAGTACCTAAGTGCCAAGTCGTCGATAAACTGAAAAAAACAAGCATCTAATTTAAATACATTCGTAAATCGTAGTACGAAAACAATCTATACTACTATTATAAAATTGTAGAGTTGTTTGTTTGGTTGTACGCGGTAATCTAGAAAACTACTGAACCGATTTGAATTATTCTTTTTGAATTGGATAGCCTGTTTATCGATGAAGGTTATAGGCTATATAACATCATGCTACGACCAGTAGGAGCGGAGTAAGCAAAGTCCGCGCGGACGAAGTCGCGTGCAACAGCTAGTACTTAGATATTTTGTAAAAACAAAATACACGCGCCACATACTAGCTACAAAATAGGCTTAGCAAATGTAATGATTTATAAAATTATCGATATTTTTTCGCAAAATTGTTAACGTAAGTAAGTATACGGTTTTAACTAAAACTATGTCCAATTGACAAAATCGTTATCGACTAGCTTAATAGAGCATAAATATTTTTCATTTACATTACCTATGTAGATTGTACCTTTAGTGATGGTATATACTACAGGATTTAATGATGGTTGTACCGTTTAATATACGGTACACCATTAAATCCTGTAGTATATCCGGCAAATTACTCGCGATATATTGATATTTTCTCCCCGATAAGCTTTGATACTGCGTAAAAATATTAATTATTTAAATATCGACTTTGTTCTAATACCAATAACGTTCTCATACGACCATACTAAGAGACGAACATTGAGTGACGGAAAAGTAGTCGAAATATTCATATAGCAATCGATTATCGTCGCACGCATGCTAAAATTTCTTACACTTTTTTTCATTTACGCCAGCAGGTATTAAATTTATTTTTTTCCCCCGTGTTGGTTCCGGGCTCCTTTGAAGAATAGACCAACTGCCGTTCTGCCAGGCAGGTCGTAAAAGGCGACCGATTGGCTATGCGTGTCACAACCATCGTGACTACTACGTGGTAGAGTTCCGCATTGTCTCGCCCGGGTCTGGTACCACCGCCTGACCTATGCCTGCCGCAATAACGTCAGTGCTTGTCACTGTCGTGTTCCGGTTTGGAGGGTAAGGTAGCCGGTAAACTTATGCATGTGGCATAAGACCTCGCCACAAGATAGCAACGCACCATTAACATCTTTGGTGTTTATAGGCGATGGTTTACTCTTTCCATCAGGAGACCCATCTGCTTGTTTGCTATCTTATGATATAAATATATATATATATATATATATATTAAATTAAACGTTATTTGTTTATTTTTGAACCCAGATATAGGTAGTTAAATTTACATTATACACAGATATGTAAGATAAACCACCTTTATCCTAAAGACACAGTTGTTGGATTCAAAATTATTTTGTTAAGCATATGAAGCCGCGGGCTAATGCTAGTAACATAATATTTTCAAGGCTTATGTTACGATTATCTTGGCTGGAATTGAAATTCATTGTATCTTATTACACGCTTTGTTAGTTCAAAGTCAAGGTTAAACTAGTCACTGGCGAAATTTCAAGGTCATTTGTCGTATTATCGCATTAAGGTGAACGCACACTAGTGACTTCACAGAATATTTAGAGACTACCAGAAGTCAATGTTACATACAAGTATTATTCGAGCATAGCACACATAGATACCTCTCACGGAGGCGATATCTCCGACTGGTGCGGTACAAACTGTACCGAACCATTCCGAAATATCGCATCCGTGAAAGGTGTCTGTGTGTGCGTTGCTCGAATATCACATGTATGTAGATTGACTACTGTCTCCAGTATACTGTGCTTCAGTTGCCTCGTGGTTTTGTGGTTAGTCTATTCTGCTAACCATCATGTTACGGTTTCGATCCAAAAATCGAACAAAACAAAAAATTTATAGCTTTTTTTGGTGAAAACCTGCACTCTTTTGCCTAGACCGTCATGCTGCCTGTTTCTGCTACTGCGAGAAATAAGTGATAGTTACCACAGGTCAAAAAATGCCACCGTGGCGATCAAGACCCTACTCGCCAGCAGAGAAACTGGTGACTCGTTTAGTGATATTGTTATTTGACTTTAATATTCAATAAATTAAATTTATTACAAAATAATTTTCCTCGCTTTGCTCCGGGTTCCTTTGAAGAATAGACCAACTGCAGTTCTGCCAGGCAGGTCGTAAAAGGCAATCGATTGGCTCTATATGTCACTGCCATCGTAACTACTAGGTGCTAGAGTTCCGCAACGACACGTCTGGGTATTTGGTACTATCGCTTTACCTATTTCCTGCCGCAATAGCGTCTATGCTTGTCATAGTCGTGTTTCGGTTTGGAGGATAAGATAGCCGGTAGACTAATGCATGTGGCACTGCCAACTCGCCACATGGATAGCAACGCACCATTAACATCTTCGGTGTCTATAGGCGATGGTTATTCATCAGGAGAACAATGATATAAAAAATATGGTATATAATTATGATATAAATATAATTATGATATAAATATAATTATGATAAAAAAATTAAAGTATAAAACAAGATAACGTACTAATAAATCGCATAAATCTAAAGTCTATCGCAAATACCAAATAAATACGTGCTAGTTGTAGGTTTTTCTGTGACGTCATGTTCAATCTGACAATAGCGTTGCGTTTCTTCTACTACTACTTTAAATTCCTCTTTTTTTGGACTTCATAACTTTTTTAACGGAACTAAATAACATTAATGATAATTCTAAACTCGAATAATTCTAAATTCGCAGCTTGCTACGCACACAGCTCTATCTATCTCTTACAATACCACAAACGTACACCCACGTAACGTACTATAGCAAAAATTTTGACAAATCAATTTTCGCATAAAGCTCCCATCCTCCGACAGCCAAATGCGCGGTAAAGGAACTTCGTCTGAAAAATTTGCTCGTACTTGAATTAAACGCATAATTTTATCTGTTACAACAGTATGTGCACACACCTTTATGCTTTTACTATTAGTTTATTTTTATGACTTCAGTAATGAGATTCTGAACGCTTCTTACACAGTTTTCAAAAGAATATATAAATTATTATTTCTCCAATAAAAAAATATATATACTTTATTGGTTTTCTGGTTTGTTTTCGTTTTTTTTTTATCGAAAGAGCTTAAGAAGTAAATGGTTATTATGGTGGAAAGAGGTAACCATTGCCTATAGACACGAAAAATGTAAATCTGCGTTATTTGTATGACAGAGATGCAATGCTACTTGTACATAAGTTTACCGACTACCTGACTACCTTAACTTCCAAACCGGAACAAAGAAAAAATAAGCATTAATGCAATTGTATTGTGGTATATTGTGGTTGGCCTATTCAGCTCAGATCATAAGCTCCCGAATTCCATTATCAGTTCGAGCATGTGTTCATGAATTTTTTTCTAGGTTTTCTTCGTAAAGCTAAACTAAGTATCAATTTGGAGTCAGAATATTGTTAAGTTGTATGTTAATATCTACATACTTCGATAGAGCACGTAAAGATGTCCGAAAAACAAGAGATGTTCGTTATCAAGTCTATATCAATCCGGTAAATCGTAAACCGAAACCTTTATGGAGGCTCGGTTCACTCTGCCTACTATCAAGGTAACCGGCGTAAAAAAAAAAAACCGGCGTTATGATTGCAATGTAATCTTTATACTCTCAGCAAGAAGAAACGGAACGATTATAGGGTCACTCGCATTGATATAAAAAATCCAAGATACACAGTTACGAACAAAACTGACACTCAAAACTGTCGCTAATTTCACACAAGTAGTTATAGATATGGCAAAAATATATGTTTTTGCATATCCAACCTTAAGCGTAAGATTTATAGTTGTTTTTACAAATTAATGTATGGAAAGTTATAACATTGACAGTATCACGACCGACGCAATTCTGTTTGAAATGAGCGCACAATTTAAAATATTGCGCTCATTTTTAGAGGACCTTTGTAACACTGATTATGTATCTTGGGTTTTTATATCAATGGTCACTCGTGTATCTATCTGTTCGTCTGTCACA
Organism: Apodemia mormo; assembly: GCA_036924255.1. NCBI lineage: Eukaryota > Metazoa > Arthropoda > Insecta > Lepidoptera > Riodinidae > Apodemia > Apodemia mormo. Next base: position 40,016,719 of record JAUPFN010000009.1, on the reverse strand, counting down.
GTCAAATTGTTCCGAAATTACCGGACCAATCAAGTTTAAATTTTTTACACGTATGTAAATTGATAACATGGACGTGTAACTCAAATAAATGAATTTTATACTTGGGATTGAGAAAATGGAACTTTTGCGGGATAAATTCTATAGACGAAAATCTATAAGAAGTCTGAGATAGAATTACAAATAACGAAGAACTTAATCATGTACAGAACCCTCTGCACGTCAGTTTAACTCGATTTTGTCTGGTTTTATATTTTTTATCGCGACGATAGGTTGTTTAGTACTAATTTGTTTCAACAATAAAATCAGTGGCCAAAACACCCAAACCCAGAAATACAAACATCTATGCTTATCACACAAACGCCTCTGCTTGTCAGGAATTGAACTCGAGCCCCATTTATGGCATAGTTATGGTCAACCAGTCGACCAACAGGGCTGTCAATAAAATTCTTTATATACAATGACGCGTATAAAAGCGAAAGACTTACGCTTCAAAAAGCGAAAGACACGCTTCAATACCATTTGTCCTTGGTACCATGTTCCTTAGTCACGCATGAAACACCAATTTACAACAACGTGGGTGGACTCTATAGACTACTCAGTACCGTTTGAGGTCACATAAAGTAACTTTATTTTTATTTATTTCAATATACTCGTAATGGGTTAGCTACCAAGCTGATTGTTCTTGTGATGGAAATAAAAAACCATAGCCTATAAACACTAAATATGATAATGGTGCGTTGCTATCCAAATGGCTAATGGAATGCCAAATGAATAAGTTTACCGACTACCTTACCTTCCAAATAGGAACAAGAAAAAATGAGAACTGACGCTATTGCGGCAGGAATAGGTAAGGCGGTGATACCAGACCCGGGCGAGACAATGCAGAACTCTACCACTTAGTAGATACGCTGGCGCTGACTCTTATAGCCAATCGCTCGCCTCTTACAAACTGCCAAGCAGAACGGCAGATGGGTTAGTCTTCAAAAAAGCTCAGAACTACACGGTGAAATCAAGAACCACCTGCTTCTTTGGTATCTTATGATATAACGAAAAACAATATATTTACTCTGCTTCTGATGTGCTAATCTATTATTAAAGTCACAGGCTTGTTCGCACCAGCCAAATTTGGCTTATACTTATTGTTTTTGTACTTATGACCAAATTTATGGTAAGTGGGTTGACTTTGTACAGGGCTTTTGACTCATGTGGGATTGACTGTAGGATCTAAACCTAAACTCAAAGGAAATTGCTCTATAAGTGTTACCTCTTCAAGGGCTATTTTCCTGCAGTATTATTATATCATTCCATCATAACTGGTTTTACCCACGCTTCATTTCGGTTTTTAGAAGTCTTTGTTTTTCGTAATAATCGCAATTCGTAATTGTTTAAAGAATATGATTTCGTTCGAAACACGTTTTCGAAGCTGCAAATAAAATCGACTTTCAGTGTCTGTTTCATTTTTTAAGTAAGAGTATAGAAACAGATTTTTTTATTTTCCGCTATCGACACGGTTAATGACAAGATCTATCGAGTTTGGGCTCGTTTGATTCGTGTTGACGAGCACTTTGGTGCTTGGTGGTAACTAGGATCCTGCAGGGTCCGATGATGAAGCCAGAAGGAGGCCATAGGAGCTTAATAATTAAATGACAGAACTCTATCCAGTTTTGGGCTTGTTTGATTGGTGTTGACGAGTACTTTGGTGTTTGGTGGTAACTAGGGTCTTGCAGGGTCAAATGATGAAGCCAGAAAGTAGCCATAGGAGCTCAGTTATTAAATGACACAACTCTATCGAGTTTGGGCTCGTATGATTTGTGTTGACGAGCACTTTGGTGCTTGGTAGTAACTAGGATCTTCAGGGCCCAATGATGAAGCCAGAAGGTGGCCATAAGAGTTCAGTAATTAAGTGACACAACTCTATCGAGTTTTGGCTTGTTTGATACGTGTTGACGAGCACTTTGGTGCTTGGTAGTAACTAGGATCCTCCAAGGTCCGATGATAAAGCCAGAAGGTGGCCATGGGAGCTCAGTAATTAAATGACACAACTCTATTGACTTTGGGCTTATTTGATTCGTGTTGACGAGCATTTTGGTGCGGGTGGTAACTAGTTATAAAATAAAAGGAACTACTCGTGACAAAAGTCTTCGTTCTGCGTCTGTCAAGTCGATCAGTTCAGGAGGTAAAGACATAACTTCCATGTAGGGATTTCAATCCAGCAGCATTTTCAAGGCTTTTCAGGCTAATCTTGCAAAATCCAGCTGGATCCAGCGCGGATCCAGCAAAATATGGAATCAAAATAAATACATGATTTTTATATTTCTATTTGCTTATTAATTATTTAAGCTTTTTACTACAAACTTATAAAATAATCATTTGGTGGAAACCATATCAATTTTGGTTTGGTTTCTTAATTCTTTAATATCTGAAATCAAAACAATTTACTTAAAATAACAATACAAATAACTACAATCACTTGTTAATTATGTTTTATGAAGTAAATAAAATAAACAATAGTAATAATCAATATAAACAAAAAACAAAAAATGATTTAGATTTTTGACTTTTCTGAAAGTGAGACCTTAAAAAACATATTTTATCAATAGTAATATCTTTTAACCTACTTTGCACAGAACTATATAACGCTCTCGTCATGCATTCATCAGCTTCCACCACAAGTCAAGCGTGCGTATAGAAGTTTTTACTTCAAAAAGCGGCTAATGGAGACATAAAGTAACTTTTTTTAAATTTGATACGTTTGCGGATCCGCGCTGTTGGATCCAGCATGGTTTGCTGGATCCAGCATGTCACAAAAAACGCTGGATCCAGCTGGATTGCTGGATGCAAGATCCAGCAATTGCAATCCCTACTTCCAGTAGTTGTTCCAGTAGGCCTGAGAAGGAACTTTTCTTTTTTTTATGGTAGTCGAGCAACGGTAGCTGCTCCGGAAGGAAATCAAAACATGCTGTGTATAATGGCGTCTGTTGTTTTGGATATAATAATTTCTTACAGATTGTACATGGTAATAATAATTTGTGACATGCTGGATCCAGCATGTCACGAAAAGCGCTGGATCCAGCTGGATTGCTGGATGCTGGATCCAGCAATTGCAATCCCTACTTCCAGTAGTTGTTCCAGTAGGCCTGAGAAGGAACTTTTCTTTTTTTATGGTAGTTGAGCAACGGTAGCTGCTCCGGAAGGAAATCAATACATGCTGTGACTAATGACGTCTGTTGTTTTGGATATAACAATTTCTTACAGATTGTACATGGTACTTCAGCATATTGATTTATGATGGTTATAAAATTACGCTCAGTCATTGAACGAAGTCTTTGTGACGTCTGACGAGCTGCCGCTAGCCGGTTCTCACGTTGCTGAGCAGCTTTCGTATCACTTCTAATCTATGAGCTCTCTACTTGGCGAAATCCTTAGCTAAACGCTCCTTAATGAGACCAATTCTATGAGCCTTCTGCTCGGCAGACTCGTTCGATAGACGCTCATTAATGAGATCAAGTCTATTAGCTCTCTGCTCAAAAGATATTCGCTAGACGCTCTTGGATCTTACTGAGTCTAGAATTATACTGTTCAAAAGTTTCTTGACGTAAACATGATTTCATATAAGCTTTTATGGCCATCAAACGTTTTTCACGATCTTTAATAGTCTCACAAGAACGTGACATTGTGTTACGAAGAGCATTTTTACGGAGACGACTACTTTTAGTAGGGAAGCCTAAGATGCTACATGGGAAGTTACTTGAGCGTCGTAGGGACCTATTGGATTTTGTAGACTAAATTATAGGAAAAATAAAAAGTTATATAATGTTTTTCATTTCAATCGTGGGGAAAAAATCTACAGATAAAAAAATGTTTAAAAAAGTCAGTGACATGGAAACACTGAAGCACGTTAGATTAGGCTATGGTGGGTTAATTGCCAGCTAAAATTTAGAAAATTTGACGATTTCAGTGTAGCGTCAGGTAGTGGGAGGGTTACAAAGTTGCAAAGAAAACGTTGTCTTGACATTCTTGAGCGCGTCTGAATTTTCTTTTATTATAGAAAAAATGATGTAAGAATTATGAAAAAAGTATAATCTGACAATTTCCACAAGCCGAAGTTTTTATTTCTGCCATAGTTACCCTCCTCTATATAAAGGGCTTATATTTGGTGGAAAGACTTAACAGTATGCGAGGTACCCCCTCCTATGGTCCTGCCGCGCTCGAGTAAATACCAAAATTCCCTCTTGGGCTCCCCTACTATTTTATTCGTTCCCGTTTCTTGAGATCTATATATGTTAAGGCGCGCAGCACCTGTTGTAGGTCTACCCAAAAATAGTTGACAATACAAGAATACACTAAAAAGTATTAAATAAAAATAACTATGTTAAAAAACCGACTTCAAAAACTAAAAAGTAAAAAATAATGAATATTTAATATTAATCAAATACTACCTATTATTTATATGTGCTATTTACTAATAGGTTTGAAGTCGGGGCCACGTCTTAAATAAATAATAATATTTTAATCACTTAAATGAATACGAGCAAATTAATACAATGAAATTCCTACTTTAAAGATTAAGATACGTAAATAAACCTAATAAAGAGCAATTAAGTCTTAATATTATAAGCAGCTTCAATCAATACTAAATAAAATAATAACGAAAATGTATTCAGCAGAATTCCTAAACATCAATTAAGCTAAAACGCATCAAAATTTTTAATTTCAAATAATGGTAAAATACACCATATGATGGTAGAATATGTTGGTAGCTTAATTAATTTTTAACAAATTGTAGCACCCATATTCTTGCAAGTAAATATTTTCTTTCTTTCTTTCAAAAATTTTATGTACTTATTCAAGACTCTTCAACGACGTCTGCCCACGCGTGTCTGCCGGTGTATTAAATTGGCTTGGCACCGACTTCAAACCTATTAGTAAGTAGCACATATAAATAATAGGTAGTACTTAATTAATATTAAATAAGTATTTATTATTTTTTACTTTTTGGTTTTTGAAGTCGTTTTTTTTTAACGTAGTTTTTTTTATCTAATTAATCTATGTATTTCTAATGCCTGTTATTATCTATTTTTTTTTAAATATCAGGTTTCTATTGTACTCCCCAATGAAAACTTAACTGCTCCACCGTTCGTGAAATTATCTTATGAAAAGGTATCAAGTGAAGGTATCAAGATGTTAGCTTCACTTATTATTAACGTACAGATGGACTAACTCTTATAGCAGGGTTTCTTAATCTATGGTCCGTGAACTCATGGTGGTCCGCAATTATGTGTATGGAGGCACGACGTCTTATCGATGTTCTAGAAATTGTGCTTGATTTTCTAAGGGTTTGCGGACTGAAAAAGGTTAAGAAACGCTGTTCTATAGAAAAATGAATCCAAGCAAGAAATTCTTTGAAAATAAGAACTCCTTTTTTAAATTATTGATATCTATATGATATTACTACGTGAAAAAAATGCGTGGAACACTCGGTTGAAATAAAGTTTTTATTTTCTGCGTAATTTTATTTTACTCCCCCTCCCCTCTTTTCCCGTCTTATCCCCTCTTTCCACCTGTTACCAGCTGTTCTTGCCTGTTTCCTCCTTTTTCCTTCCCTTTCTCCCATTTCCCCTTCATCCCACTTCTTCAACAACCTTTCTCCCTCCTGTTTCTCTTTCCATTACCCTTTACACGCTCCCACTCTCTTCCCTTCCATTCTATCCTCACTGTCTTTCTCACCGTCCCCCCCTCTTTCCAGCTGTCTTTCCTTCTCCCCCTCTCACACCCCCGCTCACTCTCAAATAGATGGACTTTGGTAACGATTATTTAATTTTTTTCAGGTTTTTTATTACTAGTTTTTCAAAATCGTCTACAATCTTCACTAAATAGCTCGACTCAGCGCGGGCGCTGGAAAGGACGAAAACTCGTAGGAGAAAATTTTTACACTTTTTTCGCCTACCCTCCATCCGCCAAGTCCTTGCCATGCGACAAGTAACTTCGTTCCAAAGTTTTTATTACGGAAAATGAATTTGAAATTATGCATCAAGTTTACATTGCCGAAGACTGCAGAAACTTAATACTTTTAAATAATAGACATTAGAAATACTTTAAATTTATAAAAACAAACATAACACACACTACGTTCATATGACATACGTGATAAAAAACACACATGTATTTCGATCGCTAGTCCACAAAATAACACCTGAACCTATAAAATTCATGCATGGACCACTAAATTATAATAAATATTAATATCATAATTATTGTGAAAGTTTGTATGTTCTGTGTTTCTATTAACGAAAATGGTCTGGCCAAGAAATGTTGCATTTAAAGTACATAATTTAAATAAATATACGCTTTTTCAACCGACGCAAAAACAGAAGTTATCAGTTTGACACAATATCTTGTATTAAATTGTTTGGAATTTGATAATACTTGAGTATGATCATCTATTTGGGCGTCCAAGCAATTGTACTAAATTTCGTGAGTATGCTTATCCACGAATTTTTCAGCAACTAAAAACCATATTAAGTTAATTTTTTTATTTGAATAAGGTATGTATCCCAACTTAGGGAACAGTGTAAGTTTCATCAAAATCGGTTCAGTACTTTTTGAGATATGGGTTAAGTTGACAGTTATCCAAAGTCGGTTAATTTTTTTAAATTACTATTGCAACTTGTTGCTTTACTTCAATATATATACACGTGTTCGACCCGCATTTGTTACATTTTTATTAAATTTGCTTTCAATGATTAGTAACTTAAAAAATAGTATCTTAAACATTTTGTATTACCATGTAGAGATTTCCAAAATATGCTATTGCAAAAATATGGAAACTAGCCAGATGGTGATTCATTTCATTATAATTAGGAATGCTAACACGATTCACAATTAAGCTAAAATCCAACGATTCGTTGATTGCGAAATCACGTTAATTGACTTACCTTAAATGTGGATCCGTTAATTTTGGATTTTCGCTAGTTAAGTAATAAAAATATATGTTTGAAGTACTACAATTTTAAAGTGAAAAAAAAAACAATAATGGAATTGTCAGGAAGAAAATAAACAAGTTGTGATTATATATGTGTTATGCTGTAACATTTTGTGTTGTGTGATTCGAGATTTTTCGAAGATAGAAAAGATGGTCTCGTCTCGTCTCATGTCTCTTCAAAACAAAGCTGTTCACAAAAATTCAGCTTGTTATTAATTAAAAAAAAGTTTGTTCCTGGGATCCCGGTGTATTATTTCTAATGTACGAGGAGTGGCGAATTTACCATAAACTGAGTATATAATTTACCATAGATTGAGTAGGCTGGAGCCTAGGGCGGCAAATTTTAGGGGGCGGCAAATTTGGACTAACAATGTTTGTCTTATAAAAATAGAAAATAAAACTCACATATATAATTTACAGAGAAAAACTGTCTCGAAAAGTTAGTAATAAACACTCAACGCCCGCAATTACTAAACGCTCTGTCAAATACGCATTTAACCATCACCGTGTGATATTACACATGTCTTACGCCGGTGACCATGTATTTTTTAAATATTCCAATAGCGTTTTAAAAAAACCTCAAAAATTTTTGGTGAAACAGTATTTTTTTATGTAACTTCCAGATTAATTTACCGATTGAATACAATATCTAATCAGTTCTTTTCCTCAATAAATTGCGTCCAATGCGTAAATTGCATCAAAACTGGTTTATCTGTTCGGAAGTTGTCGTTGATGAAAAATTTTGAAAAAATACCTGTTTTTTCGACATAACTTCAACTTTCAACCTATATTTTTTGTCAAATGCTGTTTCAAAAATTAAAATCGAGACACATTTTCAATAGTTACAGCTTTTCAAATATTAATTTAATTATTTTTTTAAATAAAGGGAACAGTTTAAATTTCATCAAAATCAGTTTAGTAGTTTTTGAGATATGGGTATAGTTGATATGAAACTTTTAAATTACCATTATGTGTACAGAGAAACAAAGTTACTTGCGGTGGTATATGTTGGAATAAACGAGATTTAGGCGAATTCACAAGGAGTGATCTCATATTTTAAATCCTACGTAGGTTTGGGGATTTTTTTTAAACAAAAACAATATTGGTACAAAACAACAACAAAATCGAAATAAAAAATACAAAAAATACATGCATCGGCCGGGAATCGAACCCGGGCCGCCCGCGTGGCAGGCGAGCATTCTACCACTGAACCACCGATGCTGTCGTACAATGTGATGAAATTTACTTTAAATATGTAGTATTCGTATAATACATTCAATATTCACTACTAATTACCGAATATAAAAATTAAACCGACTTCAAATATCTCTTAATTATACTCGTACTCATACATCAACAACTACTAAACCATAGTCTATGGTCGAATTTCGACCACAGGGCGTTCGCTAGTAATATAATTGCGCTCATTCAGCAGGAGAAATTTAACAATTATTGTGTTTAATTTATGTTTTTATAAAACAAAAGCGAAACACACCAAAACAGACTCCGTATAGTTTCACTATTCGCTTTCATCTATGTGAGAAAAACTGTGGCGTTGAAAATGAAAACTTATATTGTCCGTTTTATAATTAAATATAACAATGGGCGTTTCGCTGGGATTCGCAGATTTATGTATCATTATTTTGAGAGATGATATCATTGCTGAAACTGTGTAGAAAATATTGCTTTGTGACTAATTACATATAATCGTCGTGTTCCGGCTGGTAGAGTGAAGTAGCCGGTGTACTTGTATACAATATACATCCCTGTAAATTGGACAACAATGGAATATTAACATATTTGTTGTTCATAGAAGATGACCACCGTTAGATATTAGGGAAGAGCTCATTAGGACGCAATGACGGTATCGCTGACTACGTTCGCGATCAGTTTTTTTTTATATTATAAGATAGCAAACAAGCAGATGGGTCTCCTGATAGAATCAACCATCGCCTATAGACACCAAAGGTGTTAACGGTGCGTTGCTATCTTGTGGCGAGATGTAATGCCGCGTGCATAAGTTTACCGGCTACCTTACCCTCCAAACCGGAACACGACAGTGACAAGCACTGATGCTATTGTGGCAAGAATAGGCAAGGCGGTGGTACCAGACCCGGGCGAGACAAATCGTCGCCAATTGAGTTATATTATCTACCATACTTTTCAATATGACCTGCTTGGATACGTACTACATAGCCGCGGACAACGTTTCTATGGCGTCTTAATGAGACTGGATTCTTAGACCAAGAGATAACCAGTGATCTCTTATCGTCATCAGAACAATTTCTTTGTTGGCTTTGGTTATCCTATGGTAGTTTTTAGTTGTTTTTTTAATTTATACGGATTATATCAACAAATATGAGACATTGGATATGTCTTGCCTACACATCCATTGTGTTATATACGTCAATAGACTGGCCAATCACATTATAGGACAATATGATGGCTATTGGCTACTAATGAAACTGATAGCTAGTCGTCTTCGGCCTAGTAGTTGCATCTTGACATACTTCTTCAGAGTGTGAAGCCATTTATTTATTAATTTATATTACATAGAACAGTCCATCTGCCCTTCTACCAGGCAGATCGTAAAGGGCGAACGATTGGCCCTAATGTATCACTGCTGCGATAGCAAATGTGATTACCAGGTGATAGAGTTTTGTAAATTCTCATCCGGGTTTGATATATCTTTTCTTGCCATTCACGTCATTATGTTCCGGTATGGAAGTTCAGGGAGTCGTTAGATTTATGCATGTGGAATTACCAACCTGCTATAATATCGCAATGTTAAGGCGAGGTATTCGACGCGCGTCAATTCTATAGGAAATGGGTGGCGCGGTATGTTCTTAAACCGCTGAGAAACGTGTTAATTTTCGGATAAATAAATATAGGATATCAGTTGAAAACCAAAATTTAGAACAGTCTTTTTTGAATTTACAACTAAATATCACCATATAAAAATCATGTGGAAGATTAGAAATATGATTAACAAATTATTTGTTTTAGAAATTTTTTAGCCTGTTTTCGGAATTTTATATGATCGAGTAAAGTACATTCTATCATGTATTGAGTTAGCACATTCCTTAGATAATATCTTCAGGTATATCGTGTAATTTTTGATGATTGATTATTAAATTGTTATTTAATAATCAATACAAAAACAGTAGCAGTCGTGGGACTGCCGATAGAAGTGAAAACGGAACTATTAAGTTGAGAGTAATTAAAACTATATGCAAAAATTATATGAAATTTTTTATGTTTTATTTATTAGTTACATATGATGGGTTAAATAATAAAACACAGTCAGAAATAGTCGATGTATTAGTGTATACGTGTACACAGGCTACTGCGCGTGCGCTAGTCTGGCTCTCCATAGCTATAGATATACTATTATCATTAGCATGTCGGTGACGCGAACCGAGGATTTTACCCTCTACCAAAACGCTCAACGCGCCTAAAGAAGTTTTCACTTCAAAAAAACCAGTAGCAGTCGTGGGACTGCCGATAGAAGTGAAAACGGAACTATTAAGTTGAGAGTAATTAAAACTATATGCAAAACATAGCTATAGATATACTATTATCATTAGCATGTCGGTGACGCGAACCGAGGATTTTACCCTCTACCAAAACGCTCAACGCGCCTAAAGAAGTTTTCACTTCAAAAACGTGATTAAACAAAATAGTTATTTCCCGTTTGTCGCGATGCCTCACCTTAACTTATTGTGTCTATTGGTGATGATTATCTACTTATAATGTAGCACATAAATCGCTTAACCAGAAACAATGGCAGGTCGCGCGTGACAACGGACAGTTTCACTTTGTTTCGTAGTTATATCCGTCCTTCGATATCAAAATTCGGTATATTCAGTACAACGAAACCTATTCTAATATATCCCTAAACATTTGTAATAGACCTTTGCCACGCATATTTTCGCAACTTAGGTAGTATTATTGTGTTTCTTGAGTATTTTCCTATACCTACTTAAATTATTTAAAGAAAAAGTAATCGATTCGATTTTGTTGCAAATTTTACGATTCGCTTGCAACTAATTCCTATTTTTAAAAATGTTTAAAAACAACACAGAAGAATTTTGACTCGATAAGACTTGAACCCGCGAACTTCCCTCTGGTCGGGACACTAACCAACTGAGTCAATGTCGACTGATTCAACGTGGTGAAATTAAGGTTTAAGAATCTTTATTCTCATTATTCTTGAATAATTAAATTCTTTTTTGTTTTATGATCGATTCCGCCTATTGTACTAATCACTAACTAGACATACGTAGACACTAGTTAATTGAATGAGGAAGGTCATAGCTTTGAGTCCTATGTCAAAATTTTTCTTGGTGTTTTTAAAAATTTTCATGTTTTCACAAGCAGTAAGTTTGTGAAACTTAACAAATTAGATAATTTAATTATAAGATAATTTTCCACAAGGACAACCCCTGTAGCATTCTTACGACGTAGACGAGTAATAAGAACATTTGATATTTATTTAAAGAAGGCAGCGCCAATCGTCATTGCCCCCAGTTTTTCCCAATTATTGGGAATTAACAAATCATATTAGTTAGCCGATTAGTAGCCTGTCAATATTTAAATTCGGCCCATCTCTAGTTGTTAAATGTTTATTGCGTGTGTTTTAATAAAAAATATTGTTGCTTAACAAGTGTTTTGTGTGCGTACATAATAATATTATCTAGAGCATAAAATTTGTTGTAATCGCTTTGATAACGGTGTCATTGGCCTACACCAGGGCGACTTAATCGTTAAATCCTCGCCGACAGAGATATCGGATAAGAGATATTAGAATATGTCTATTGGCGACTTCTCTCTTGTTGGTTCGGCACTTTTTAGGATTCCGTACTTAAAAGGTAAAACGGGACCCTATTACAAAGCCTCCGCTGTCTGTCTGTATGTCTGTCACCAGGCTGTATCTCATAAACCGTGATAGTTAGAAAGCTGAAATTTTCACAAATTATATATTTCCGTTTCCGCTATAACAACAAATACTAAAAATAAAAAAATGAAAATATTAAGGGAGGTCCCCATATGATGGCACGGAATCCTTAGTGCGCGAGTCCGATTCGCAATTGGCCGGTTTTTTAAAGATTCCTTTGTTAATAAAACGATTTGTTTTATTTACGAGTAGTAACACTTTTTACGAGACGTAAGCTAAAGCTGTTCCAGTAAATGTCAATTTACCCACTGCCCTATGAACTATTATCCAAACAACTTGTGAAATGAGCAATTATTATTAAATCGGTTGTTACTGCTACGAATGACTGTTCGTTGATTATAGGAATTCGGCACTAATCATCTCTTTTTATGACAGTTCATAATAATACTACGAGATAAAGTCGCAATTTTTCTCCAACGTATCGCCCCGAATTTGGCACTACGGCAGACGTATCACCTAACGTTTGCAATCCGCCAGCGATCAGCGATGACTTTTTAACGCAACGAAAAACTCATCAAAAACGTCGCTAATTGCTTGCTGGTCACTAGATGCATTTTTTGCAATGTCTCAGCACCAAAACTAATCAAGCAGCAGCGACTGCCATTAATATACAAAGCTGTTATGTGTCTTGCAATAACTAAACAATTACTATAATTTCGCATTGCGAGTTACGTGATAACCCCGCCGATCATCGCCTTACCATACCTTACCGCAATATTGACGGACCGAAGACCCCCATTGTAAGAAATTTGGAAAATTCTTACAATGGCCGTGTCAAAAATTGATTTGAATTGAAAGGACAATCAACTATGTTAACCCTTTGTTCTGTATGAAATTGCTTTCATGTAAATAAAGACAAACATACGGATTATTAGTTATTACCCTCCTCCTTGTAGTAGGTCGAAATTGATATACATATTTGAACAAAATAATTTCGTACCCCGTATGTCGCATGCTCTTATTTGAAGTCAGTCCAAAATTCTTAATTTCCCAGGTGTCTTACTCCAATTTCAAATTAGGTACGTACATACATACTTTAGAATTTCATCTCCATTTAACTGCATACCACACGAGCCTGAGATTTTATTAATCGAACGGGAAACATTTCTCGCCTTAACCTTAATTCAGTGAAATTAATAATGGTCCGGGCCGCCTTTTAAGAATAAACCATCCGCCATTCTATCAGATTCGTAACTTTTTCGCCGTGTTGGTCCTGGCCTCCTTTGAAGAATAGGCCAACTGCCGTTCTGCCAGGCAGGTCGTAAAAGGCGACCGATTGGCTATCGAGTCACTACCATCGTGGCTACTAGGTAGTAGAGTTCTGCATTGTCTCGCCCGGGTCTGGTACCACCGCCTTTCCTATTCCTGCCGCAATAGCGTCAGTGCTTGTCGCTGTCGTGTTCCGGTTTGGAGGGTAAGGTAGCCGGTAAACTTATGCATGTAGCATTAGACCTCGCCACAAGATAGCAACGCACCATTAACATCTTTGGTGTCTATAGGCGATGGTTGACTCTTTCCATCAGGAGACCCATCTGCTTGTTTGCTATCTTATAATATAAAAAAAAATGTTAATAATTGTCCGAACATGCTACTCCCATCAAGACTAGATGTTAGTGTTCTGTAACATCCCGCCAGGCATTTGGTACCACCGCATTACCTTTCCTTGCTGCAATAGCGTCAGTGCTTTAATTGTCGTGTTCCGGTTTTGAACCCGGCAATTTATGAAATAACATTCCTACAACACACGAACGGTAATGTACAACAACATCTTTAATGTTTATAGGTGACGCGACGGTCTCTGTCCTGTTATAAATAAATAAATATCACAGGACAAATAACACAAATCGGTATAACCCTAAAATAAGCAAATTATTTACTGGTGATGTGGTGAATTATATACTAATATATATCGCACCCCCGGTGCAACTTTTGTAAAAACTACAAAAATGAGTTAAATATAATATTTTAACTCGTTTTTACAATATTAAGTGATCATTTATCCAAAAGTAAAGTTAAAGTCGACGATGTAGTGTAAGCTATTCATCTTATCTATATCTTCTAAAGTCATTGTTTTGTGAGGTGTCAAAGTTTTAAATGCTTTTCCTAAAAACTACATTTTTGCATAAGTGACAGTGTTGCACCGGAGGTGCGATATATACATACTGAAAAACATTTGTGTTAATCACACAAATACTTGTTCCTATCGGGATTCAAAACCGAACCCCTTCGATTGCATTGTGAGACTCGTTAGCTGCTTGACCAACCAATATTTATGGAGACCACTAATGCTGGTTGATATTATGAAGTAAAGCAGAACAAGATTTTTTAAGATTATAATTACATAATGTCATATAATTTAATAAATTTCAAATAAAAAAGGTGAAATTAATTAAATTTGCTATTATCTGTGAACTGTTCTATGTGAACTCCGCGATGTCACCGAAAATAACAAAACAACAAAAAAAATACATCCACCACACTTTCATAAAAAGTACACAATTTACGCACTCAACGCACGTTTCATTTCGAAACCGAATTATCTTCAGGAGACACTAACACTACCTCACTTAATGCATTTTTAATGGATTTCCTAGAAGTAACGCTTGAATCAATAAAAGATTTCAAATGCCGGGTCATTTTTATTGAGGAAATCTAAGGTTACATATAAACCTATTAGCTAGCTATTTATACCGAAAACTTCTCTGCTGGCTCAGTGACCGAAAGTTCATCTTGACCTTCTAGAGTAAAACTAGGGTTTTCCACATTTCTCTGTCCTTCGCTATTTCTTGCCAATTGTCGACTTGTTCTCTCATTCCATCTCTTCAGGAAAACCTGGGCCGTCCAACTAACCTTGGACCACTTTGTCGATACAAATATGCTCTCTTGACACTCCAATTCGAAGTGGAGGGCCTCGATTTCGCCAACTTTGTGTCGATGGTGTATTAAGACTTGTATTTCGGCGTTATTTAGATTTCTAAAAACAAAAACTATCTTTTTTCTTTACGTTGTTAACGTTACATATACATTTTATCTTCTTCTTATATATAAAAATCAATTGCTGTTCGTTAGTCTCGCTAAAACTCGAGAACGGCTAAACCGATTTGGCTAATTTTGGTTTTAAATTAATTGTTGAAGTCAAGGGAAGGTTTAAAAGGTGAGAAAATATAAAAAAAAAGAATAGTTAAAAAGGCAGAACAACGTTCGCCGGGTCAGCTAGTCTATATATATAAAAATCAATGCTTCTTTTCGTTGTAATTTTATAACTCAAGAACGGGCTCACCTATTCAAACGTACAAACATACTTTACTTTTCACCTATTTTTTACCTACTCACCTATTCAAACCAAATGTTTAGGCTTTGTTCGGACTATGTAGTAGATGGTTTATATTAAGTTTGCACAAATCGGTAGAGTGGTTCTTCATTTATAACATTTTTTGTAACAAATGAATTCAATTAATGGCGATACGTAGCGAAGCACATGACGGGCCGCTAGTTTATCATATAAGTTTGCACGATGCATTATTTACACGTTATCATTTTTCAAGTAAGCGTATTGTATTCTCTATGAAAAAATAAACTCTTCAAACCTGAATCCTGAATATAGTAAACACATAAGATAACAATTATTAATTCCCAAGAATTTTTCGGAAATTAAAAGCCATATCGAGATATTTATTTTCGATTTCACAAAAAACATACGACAGTCATTATCATGTCGATAAATTATGGTGATCCTGCCAACCGACACAGAAAATAACCTAATTTTTATTGCAAGCACGTTTTTAATTAAACACATATGGCGGAAATGTTATAACTTCTGTTTCCTTGTAGACATATATATAGTTTCTTTAAAAATAGTCCAAATGACATCACATCGTTAAAGTCCAATATAGTGGATCTCAATTTAAAGGATTTATAATGTCATGCATTCTGAGACTGGCTGATCTGACTCAATCATGCTTTTTGGCTTTATTACTCATAGCCAAAAAGTATCATTGAGCCAAATCAAACACATATGGAAACGTTATAATTTATGTGTGTAGACATAGTTGATTCAAAAATAGTCCAAATGACATCACATCGTTAAATTCCAATATAGTTGATCTCAATCAAAGGATTTACAGTGTCATGCATTCTGAGACTGGCTGATTTGACTCAATCATGCTTTTTGGCTTTATTATTACTCATAGCCAAAAATTATCATTGAGCCAAATCAAACACATGGCGGAAAAGTTATAATTTATGTGTCTTTGTAGACATAGTTGCTTCAAAAATAGTCTAAATGACATCACACCGTTGAAGTCTAATTTAGTTGATCTCAATTTAAAGGATTTACAATGTCACGAATTCCGTGACTGTCTGATTTGGCTCAATTATGCTTTTTGGCTATGAGTAATAGTTAATTATATTTGCAATGCAAGGTACGGTACGAAGATTCCCGTTATGCGCCTCGGCAATTTTCGTAATTTAAGAAAACTACATTTTTTAAATCGGGAAATTGTTAATTTCACCTCGGTATTAGAAAATTGTGTTTGCCAGATCTCGTCGTTTTGACGTCTAAGAAAGTTGTTGTGACTATTTTTTCGATAGTGTCTGTATTGGCTGTGATGACCAGCAAAATCATCAGAACCAGTTTTTTTTAAACTCCAAGTGCTCAAATCTATGCTTAGGTACTTATATTTTTGATTGCTTTGATCTATATCTCAGCGGGTATATTTCATCTTAGTTGAAAATTTAAGGAATGGCCTGTAGGGTCAACCGGTTTACAGATTTTTTTATTATAAGACAGCAAACAAGTAGGCTCTCTTGACTAAAAAGACAACCGTTGCTTAAATACATTAAAATTGTTAGTGAAGCGTAAACATCCATATGGCGGACTAAACGCTTGATGCGTAAGTTTTCTGGCTACCTTACCCTCCAAACTAGAATACAACAACGGTAAACATTGAAATTATATTGTTAACAAAGGTTAAATGATGCAAGTGTCAAAGGTATGTTTAACTGTTTTAAATGCATATCACTATTAGAAATACACTATTTGTATTGTGTTTGCTATTTGGCTCATCCAAACATGTCCAGTTCAGTATTATTCTGATTGTAATTTAATTTTTAGGGCTCCGCACTCGAAGGGAAAAACGGGACCCTATCACTAAAAATCCGCTGTCCGTCTGTCTGTCTGTCGGTCTGTCTATTTGTCCGTCTGTCACCAGGCTGTATCACATGAACCTTGATAGATTGTTGAAATTTTTACAGATGATGTATTTTAACACAACGAATACTAAAAAAAGCATAAAATAAATATTTAAGGGATGCTCCAATACAACAAACGTGATTTTTTGCAATTTTTTTCTCGGTCTGTCTGCCGATCTCAATGACGGCTGGTAGACGCTTGAATATTCATAGAATATTTAGTCACTTTAAATATAAATTATTAAATTAAAATAAAATAAATATTTAAGGGGTGCTCCAATACAACAAACGTGATTTTTTTGCAATTTTTTCTCGATCTTAATAATGACAGCTGGTAGACGCTTGAAATATTCACAGAACATTTAGTCACTAAATATAAATTATTAAATTAATATAAAATAAATATTTAAGGTGTGCTCCAATACAACAATCGTGATTTTTTTGCATTTTTTTTCTCGATCTTAATAATGACAGCTGGTAGACGCTTGAAATATTTTTACAGAATATTTAGTCACTTTAAATATAAATTAAAATAAAATAAATATTTAAGGGGTGCTCCAATACAACAAACGTGAATTTTTTGCCGTTTTTTTTATAGATGATCGTACGAAACCCTTCGCACGGAACCGGAACCCACTTGGCCGATATTTTTACAAGGCTGCGTTAACGTAACAAGCTGCTTTGTAAACGCCTATTGTTTAATATAACAAAAAACTACGAACAATACCGTAATGCCAGTAAACTCATTACACATGGTGCGATGGGAGCGACCCATTTCGGTCGGAATTGTAACGCGACATTTGCCAGACATTTGTGAGTGTACGTCACTTAGGAAATGTCAGTTGTTCACCTTTATTCTCCTTTGTTACTAGCGTATTTGACGGGAAAATTGGGTTAAATCATGTTTAGATAAAGCTGGTCGTGCATGCGACTTCATCCGCGTTATTTTTATATCGGAGGTGGCAAAGAAACTGAGGGTGCACCTGTGGTAAGTGATCACTGCCGTCCATACACATCTACCATTAGTCCTGCAGTAGTTGCCAGCCTTTAAAAACTGAGTAAGTTCCTTGCTTTAATGTCTCCAAGGCGTATCCGTTCGGAATCACCCCCGCCGTTAATTTATTCCACTTCCTATTCGTTACCTTTTCTTACGTAAGATACGAAAATTTGTATATCTATATTTAATATTATAAAGAGAAAACATTTGTATTTTTGTATGTTTGTAATGATTTAACCCAAAAACTACTGGACCAATCTCAAAAATTCGTAAGAGCGTGTATTCAATTTGCAACAAAAACTTCATGCTTTCAAGTTTTTTCCAGAGCAATATTGTAATAATGTATATTAACCTAATAAATAAAGATTATTCGAAGGCTCTTGCAGTATTTGCAAAATTAAGTCTTGATTTAGTACTCTACAGAGCAAGAATATAATTTTATGATAACGGTTTTTCAAAACGAAGACAATCCCTTCATAGCGTTTTACGAAAATAAGCGTCAGAGTTAATCTTTCAGGACAAACACAACCATTGTAAAGTGCCAAAATATTTTATTTTATCCATTTTTCCAACAGGATATAAAGTCCTAAAATAAGAGCCAAAATGATGAAAATATTATTTTTAGATAGTTATTACAAAATTACAAAATCAATTAACTTTAATATTTTTTTCACCAGTAAATATATCAATAGAAACGTAAAATATTTATTATATGTATTATAAGGTAATGCTCTGTACTGATGTACTGATTTTTATTAGTCCGATATATAACAATTGTTTTAAAAACACTATAAATCCTCGCGCGCAATCGTTTGGCGATCAGATTTTGAATCTGTGGTAAATCGAATAATCAAGACTTAATCTTGCAAAAACTGTAATATCCTTCGAATAATCTGGTCACATTATTACGATATCGCTCTGGAAAAACTTGAAATTATGAAGTTTTCGTTGTGAAAACTACACTAACCACTAATAAGCTACTTTTTTTACCTGATACCAACAAAATGAACGCGAAAAAAGTTGCAAGTAATAACTATTAGCTAGTAGTTTATAATATATAGTTACCCCGTATTTTAAACTAGCTACCGCGTGCAGCCCTCTGCATTATAAATTTTTTTAATAATCCCGCGGGATCACGTAATTTTTACGTAACCTATGTGTTATTCCAGGTCATCATCTACCTGTGTACCAAATTTCATTTAAATCCGTTCTGTAGTTTTTGCGTGATTGAGTAACAAACATCCACCCAAACATCCAAACTTTCGCATTTATAATCTTATATATATAAAAATCAATCCCTATTTTCCTTGGTCACGACATCACGTCTGAATGGCTGGACCAATTTCGGTAATTTTTTTTGTTGTGTTTGTAATTGTAAGGAGAAGGTTCTTATAAAAGAAAATATTAAGAAAATTGCGCGGAAAATTAAAAAAAATTAAGAATACTTAACCACCATATAAAGTTTAATGCCATTTTGGCTGCGTGGAAGGACAATCCCATAGTCTTATATAAATTACGTGTCACGTTGTTTGTCCGCTATGGATTCCTAATATGTATGGCAAAACAACGTTTGCCGGGTCAGCTAGTATTAATATAGATATAGATTAATATAGATTAATAATTAATATTATAGATGTCATAAGATAGCAAACAAAAAGATAGCCCTCCTGATGGAAAGAGTCCTATAGAGGCCAAATATGTTAATGGTGCGCTGCTATCCTTGTGGTGGGGTCTTAATGCCACATGCACGAGTTTACCGACAACTTTTAAACAGGAACACGAAAGTGACATGCAATGACGCTTATGCGGTGAGGTAAGGCGGTGATCAGAGTGCTAAGTTTTTCTCTTTGCATTCGATCGTGAGCGCGTTTGGAGTTTACTAGGAATTTGTATGTGATTTGTACAGCGCCACCTAGTGGTAAACGTGAGAAACCAGTTTACCACTAGGTGGCGCTGTACAACTCACATACAAATTCCTAGTAAACTCGAAACGCGCTCACGATCGAATGCGGAAAGAAAAACTCACACTTAGCACTCAGACCTGAGCGAGACAACGCAGAACTCGACCACATATTAGCCACGATTCACCTCTTGCGAACTGCCTGGCTGAACGGCAGATAGTTTATTCTTTAAGGATCCCGGACCAGCACGGGGGAAACTACTAATTTAAGAAAGAGTTGTAGTATTAAAGTATGAAAAATTATGTTATTTGCCCGACCGGCGATAGGCTTGCCTATCACATTATAGAACTAAATATCTTCGGCTAATCGTGAGTACACTGTACCTCTTCCTCCTCTTCGGGGATAAAAGGTAAAAACGAGACCCTGTTACTAAGCCTCCGCTGTCTGTCCGTCTGTTTGTCTGTTACCAGTCTGTATCTCATAAACCGTGATAGCGAGAAAGCTGAAATTTTTACAAATTATGTATTTCTGTTGCCGTTATAACAACAAATACTAAAAATTTTGCTCAATATTAATATCGGTAACAGATAGACGCTTAAAATGTTCACAGAATATTTAGTTGTATATTACCTTTCAAAATAAATAATTAAATAAAAATAAAGTAAATATTAAGGGGGCTCCCATATAACAAACCTAATTTTAAGCAATTTTTACTCGATCTGAATAAATAGGTAGAAACTTGAATAGGTATGGTACGGAACCCTTCGTGCGCGAGTGCGACTCGCACTTGGCTGGTTTTTTAAATATTATTAGGGGAATTAAATTGTAATCCATGCGAGCGAAGTCCCAAACAGCATCTAGTCTTATGAACTTATGAAATGACAAATGCATAATTTAGCAACAGTAGTGGTATTGAACTCTGTGCTTAAAATAAACCGAGATATCATAAGCATTGAACACTTGACGCCAATCAGTGTGGGGACCAGACGACATCTTGGATGTTGGAACGACGCCAATCAATAAAGCGATCCAGCTATTAAATGGTACTAATCAACCGTTAAACAACGAAATTAACAATTTTATAACGATTGAACGCTTCTTCGATCATTAGGATGCAATTTTTTTCATGCGATTTTAACGATTTAAAATTATTTTTACAATTTGTAAAATATAGACCCGCGCAGCTTCGCCCGCGAGTAGATTAGCATGTCGTCAAGATAGCTTTTCATACAAATTTCATTCCCTATTTCAACCCTTTTGAGGGTTGATTTTTGAAAAACAAATTAGCCTGTGTTTGACCCCGGCTCCTCAACTACTTCCATGCCAAATTTCAGGAAAATCGGTCCAGCGGTTTGAGTATGAAAGCGTAACAGACAGACAGACAGACTTTCGAATTTATCAGGGCGAGTGAAGCGAGCCCTACACTAGGCCACTTTGTATGCACTTTTGTGGTATCTGTTACTGAAAAAATATCGCACTTCGAGGTTTGAGCTTTGACGTGGTAGTTTTTAATTCATGTCTAGATATGTTATCTACTATTAAAGTACCATATTATAAACATTAAGAAAAAAATAAAAAATACATGTATTAGAATTTTATTACTACTAACGCCATCTATTATGAAATTAACGAGTTAAAACGCTAACGAGTTAAAATGTTACTTTGGCGTGGTAGATTTAATTCATTTTCATTCACTCCATTTTAATACAATATTAATCTATTAACAATACACTTGTACTTTTTAACTTCCTACTACGTATGTGGATAAGGAAGTTACTGATTTTGCTCCGATTTTTAAAAATCGTATTTTCACCAGATGTCCGCGTTTTGAGGTCCTAGGAACCTTTTTCGACTTTTTTCGCGATGACGTCAGTGTGTCTGTATCGGATCGGACCGGAGAAATCGGTTTATCTGTTTGGAAGTAATCGTTGAAAATTTTGAAAAAAGTCTCTTTCGACATAACTTCGAAATATTTCAACCAATCATTTTTTATTATTCTACAACATTTTAGTACTAAAAAAATAACATCGAATGCCGTTTTAAAAATTAAAATCGAATCTTATTTTCAAAAGTTACAGCTTTTCAAATATTAAAATTACGTTGTGTTTAGCAAACTTACTTAATGTTTTTGAAATAACTTTCAGACTAATGTACCGATTGACCTCAAAATCTTATCAGTTTTTCTCCTTTAAAAACTGCGTCAAGTACCGTTAACTGGATAAAAATCAGTCACTTTGTTTGGTATCTATCAATGACAAAAAATTTTGAAAAAATGTTTTTTAGGGTGGATCGAAAAAAAAAATTTTTTTTTCTTAGCATGGGGGTAGAATTTGTAGCTTATAAAAAAAAATTTTCAAAAAAAAAAATTTTTATCGCAACATTTGGAAATAGCCCACTCGTTTTTTAATAAATTAATGGATCAAATGGACTTATTCTAGCGAAAAAATTTTAAAATATTTAAACGATGTTTTAGAATCTGTGGAATGTCTTTTTGAAAGCCAAATGGAAATCAGAAGTCAAAAAAAATTTTTTCCTATTATTTTTTAACTTAAGCGAAAAATAAAGAATTAAGCAGCCCTTTTATCTGTATTAAAGTAAAAGGTAAGTGAAAAAAAAATCATATGCAATTATTTTTTCATGTTTTCCACGATTTTTGACGGAAAAAAAATTTTTTCGCTAGAATAAGTCCATTTGATCCATTAATTTATTAAAAAACGAGTGGGCTATCTCTAAATGTTGCGAAACATTTTTTTTTTTTTTTGAAAAATTTTTTTTTATAAGCTACAAATTGCCCAACCCCCATGCTAAGAAAAAAAAATTTTTTTTTCGATCCACCCTAATGTTTTTTTTGAAATTGCTTCGAAATTTTTTAACCTACCGAATTTTTTGCTAAAGCAATAGTTAAATTGAGTTGAATGCCATTTGAAATTTGATCAATTTGATCATCGTTTCCAAAATATACAGTTTTTCAAAAATCAATGTAGGTACTGACATTTTTATCAAAATGCAGTTTGCATGTATGATTGTTTCGTTGGTTCATTCGTGTTTTCTTGCTATTTTTTGTGACTTAGCAATTGAGATATTTCAATATTTCTTAGAACTGAAAAAAAATCTATGCTTATAATTTTTACTCTTTTGAGCTTAAAATACCTTAATTTAGCGGGAAGTTTCGGGGATGGCCTGCAAGGTCAACCAATTACAGTTTTTGACAATATGATTATTGTGAAACAGTACAAGTGTATTAATTGATTAATATTGTATTGAGATTAATTTTCAATCTTAACCCGAGGGTAAAAAGCTACAAAAAGGTATGGTCCTGACCGTATCCCCGAAGAGGTAGGCAGAGGCACAACGTGTGCATCCACGATTAGCCGAAGATACGTCTTAGTCCCACAACGTGATAGGTGACCAGCTTATCACAACCCGGGCATTTTTCCAATCCCGGGCATCGTTGTTTTTATGAGAAAATTGAAAAAAAACACATTTTTGATTTGTCTGACTCGGGAATCGAACCACGAGGGTTTCCCTGAGAGAAAAATTCGAAAAATTTATTCGCTGAGTTTCTACCGCCAATTCTTCGTGCCTGCGGTAAGTCCAATATTAATCCTAAAAATTTTGAATGTCAATTAAATAAAAAAAAAATATATTTCGAAAATCTATCTTATCATAGCAAAATTTTAAAGAATTTTTCTTGTTAGTTCTAAAAAAAATTTGTCATAGAAACATGTTTTTTTAATTTTGGTTTTATTTTCCTGCACCTTCTAGATCAAAGCCTGACGACGCCTTTAATGGGAATATAATGTTTGGGTGAAAATACGCTGGCTTTTTTTAGGGTAGATAATTATAAATGAAGTCCATACGTTAAAATATGTAATTCTCATAAAAAATACTTTCTTAGCAATATTACTAGGTAGTATAACTTTGCGAGCCCTTATAAAGCTCTGCTTTTTACGTAGTAAGAAGAGTGAACCAAACGTCATTAAACACCCTGTTTTATTGGTTTTTCAGCTCCCAACTTATTGTAACCCCATCACCACATTTTCTTACTTTAACTACTATTGTATGCGTGATAGATACATTAACCGGGTTTCAAATCCGGGACCTCACAATCTATAGTCATAATAACAAAAGAGCATCCAATTTATGTGAACCTATGAACGAAATATATTTAACAGAGTAATACGATACGCACAACGAGCCCCTACCGTAATGCGGACATGTCTCGCCCGAGGGACCTGCTACAATCAGATACTTTGCCGGCAGCTAATCAATTAGCGACTGTATGTGAACAGATATAATCCAGTTTTGGTTTAAAAGAATTGACTGGCTTTTGGTTTAAAAGAATTGATTGACTGGCTGCGGCCGCATCGTCCCGAAGATTTAGCGCGCTAAAGCACATGCACTCGGAATGTATGCGATGATAGCCGACAATAATCGATCACATCTGCAGTTATCGTGTACACGAAGCTTTGTGACGATGGAGACAAGTGCGGACGAGGCATTACTTAAACAAGTTGTATCAAACATCACATCAACACAATAAAAATCTGAAAAACTATTTTATCAATGTTCAATTCATGCTGAATCTAACTTAATTGAAACAAGTATATAATATATACTTACTAGCTGACCTGGTAAACGTTGTTTTGCCATATAAATTATTGAATTTATATAATAGAGGTTGTTGATAGAAGGGTGAAAATTTAGGGTTGTATGTATTTTTTAACGCCACATTATAAAAAAATAATTTAAAAAAAATGTCCAAAAAATAAATATTAGGGATGGACAACCCTCATCACTTATTGGTATGAAAATAGTAGTAGCCGATTCTCAGACCTACTGAACATGCATATAAAATTTCACAAAAATCGGTTAAGCCGTTTCGCAATGGTACAGTAGATCGTCGATTATCCGAACTAATGGGGGGGGTTCGGATGGGTGTTCGGAAAACCGGTATAATCGAAATGTATTGATATAGCCATACATATTTATTCCACGGGTGAATGAAAACCATATTTACATACCTTCATATTTACATCTTTATTGAAAAATAGGAATTTAAAAACAAATAAACTGCAGCCTTTGCAACAAAACATTCTACGTACAGTATTGACGAAAATTGAAGAGATTTTAAGTGTTAATTACTAACGCTTAAAAAATCTTCAATTTTCGTCTGCCGAAGCAAGCCTACCCGCTTACGAGCAGCTAGGTCACATATTTTTCGGGGCCTGGGAGAAGGTAGGCACGCGCGAGTCGGGAGTTCGAATAAGCGGTCGCTCGGTTGCTCGACCTTTGGATAATCGACGCTACGATAAGAAAATTTGTTTCAATCGCATATTATGCGAAATTTAGTTTGTTTGTTACAATTCAAAAATTTCAGTTTTAATGCGTATCATTAAAACTGAAATTTTGCGTGCAAGTCAAGGGTACAGAAAAGAACATACTAGCGAACCTTTCATCCAGAAAAAAAATACAGTTACCGAGGTGAATATTATTAAATTGTCGCCATTCTCAATACTCAATACTCAATACTTTATTGCGTCATATGCTATACATTTATAGGTGTTAAGTATACATTCTAGGAACAACATAATATGTACCCTGATAGGGTGTAGTAACGCAGAGGCGGACTGATTCACTTTTCTGAATAAAATATGTTTCCTATTAAAATTTATCATTCAAAAATTCGCTTAAGGTGTAATTCTTACATATATAAATACATAATAAAGATAGATATAAATGCTCCGGCTCCCTTGAGGTGCAAGCCGATTGAATCAAACGCCAGTAGGTTTACAATGACTTGCCGGTTTGATCGTTGATAAGATGGATAATGATCCCGTTACCGCTTTGATTTACCTGATCATTGCTACAAACAAAGGATAGCTGTAATAGCTATCGTTGGTTTCTTGTAATGGTCGGGACCTTTACGTGCTTATCCGAAACATGGGGTCGTTAAAACAGAGCCATACTCCTGGCTACTATTGACATTTATATTTTGAACAATATCTCTGTAATGGCCTAAAGCTAAGCTGATACGGTTGGTCCTGGTTTTCGGGTAATTTGGTACTACACAGATATATCACGGCCAATGCGGAAGAATATGGTCACTTACTCTGAAACCGCGCTGTGTAGTTCTTGTGCCGATATCTTCGATTTCTTGATAGCACCACTGATATGTGCACGACTAGGAGTTGAACAGCTTCAATACAGCTTCGAACAGTCCTTCGATAGCTTAACTGACCGTTTAAATTTGACTGTTTTAAGTAAGTCGTGTACGCAACCGCCGCCGAGAGATTCACAAGCCGAAGTGCTGTGGGGTGCTTCCGTGATGCTGTCACCACGACAGACGTCAGCCGTCAAGGTTTTTTGTGACCTACGCTTCACACCAACTGTGATATAAAGCCCGAACAAACTCCGAAAAAACTCAACCTGTTTTGCCCTAACCGGGAATTAGATTACAGATTACAATTTTTTTTATATCATATGATAGGAAACAAGCAGATGGCTCTCCCGATAGAAAGGGGAACCATCGCCCATAGACACCACAGATTTTAATGGTGTTTTGCTATCTGTATAGCGCGATGGTCCCTCCCTCAAAATCGGAACACGACATTGACAAGCATTGACGCTATTGCGGCAGGAATAGGTAAAGCCAAATATCCTGGGGAGACGTTGCTAAACTCTACCCACCTAGTAATCACGATGATAGTTACACGTATAGCGAATCGGTCGGCTCTTACGACTTACCTGGTAGAACGGCAGTTGGTCTATTAATTCTTCAAAGGAGTTCGGATCAACATGGAAGATTTAATTAAAAAATGTATAGTTTATAACTTCCTCCTTCAAAGCCTAATCGAAACATTAGTCCATGGAACTAGTCTATGGAACGCTCAAAATAATGTCGGATTTAAAGAATGATACCTAGTAATGTTTAATTTATTTCTGTATTATCATGTATGAAACGGAAATTCAGCAGCATCGTATATTTTTTAGACTGTTATTTTTAATGGATTACAAAAACATGTGCAAACTACATTTTTTGTACTCCACATTGTGTTAAACTTGACGTGTAAAAATTGAACGAATCTTTTGTCATTCATCAAAATCCGTCAAATAAATATGTGCGCGGCGCGCTAGACTAAAATAATAGACACATGTGGACTATTACAAAGATAACTATATATCTTCTATATATATAAAAATCAGTTGCTGTTCGTTAGTCTCGCTAAAACTCAAGAACAGCTAAACCGATTTGGCTAATTTTGGATTTGAATTAATTGTTGAAGTCCACGGAAGGTTTGAAAGGTGAGAAAATATAGAAAAAAAATAAGAGTAATTGAAAAGGCAGAACAACGTTTGCCGGGTCAACTAGTATATAATAATATATAAATACTAGCGACCTGCCCGCGGTTTTACCCGCGTAGCTTTTGTTCCCGTGAGAATATCGGAAAGGTTTATATACTAAAACCATCCTCAAGAATCAATCTATCTATTAAGAAAAACCGCATCAAAATCCGTTGCGTAGTTTTAAAGATTTAAGCATACATAGGGACATGGGGACAGACAGAGATAACAACTTTGTTTTATACTGTGTAGTGATATTATTTTTTATAAAACTACACGCTTAAACGCAAAGTATGAGATAGTGCTCTCATTCCACTTATGAATAATAATAATAATATTTTTTTTCCATCGATACATCTCCATTAAACACTAATAAATTACGAATACAATATTTACTTACTATTATTCTATCTATGGCTAATAATATATAGTGTTCAATATGTCTTGCAGTTCCTACACTAAGTTTTAACTTGTAATATAATTACAGAAACAATTTTTGAGGCATGCATTTTTGATGTTCTAAAATTATATTTTAAATTTTTTTGTGCCAGAGCATTTGGTAAAATTACGTTTTAATTTCTTGAAATAAAGTGTATGATGTTTAACTTAAATACGTATACCTTTACCATCAAGACTTGAGAATTAGATGACGAAATATAGACGCCACATATAAATGTAATAGTTGTGTTTGATTCATTGTTATCCTCGACGCTGGGTTATATTTTAAAATTTATCCATACTGATATTATTATTGCGAAAGTTATACGCCTCTGATACGCTTCCAAGGCCAAAAATTTGCCAAGGAAATAATTGATGATCCGGTCAAACATAACCCAATTTTTTTTTTAAAAAAAATCAACCTTTAAGGGGATGAAAGATTATATTGAAACCATGTTACACTCGCGGGCGAAGCTGCCCAGGTCAGCTAGTTCTATTATAAATGCATTATAATTTCAATGAAAATAAAGCTTAGATTACTAAAAATAAAAGGAAATCATTAGCAGTGTTTAATGGGTCGATTTGAGCTGTAAATGCTGTAATACCACTTTAATGGCACCGAAAACCATTAAAATGTGTTGTTTTATGTCGTCATAAACGTCCGATACTAGCGCTTGGAGAGCTGTAAAAACTCAAATATTTTAAAAGCAAAGTATGAAAATCGTCTCACAAACTTCAGTTTGGCAATTGTTTGTAAAAGATTATGCTTGGTTTTTATTTACCTGCGACAGTTCTGTTTAGAAAAGCCCTGCGATGGTTTTTCTTCGCACATCTAGTGGAAATTTAATACATATGTAAAATCAATATGTTTTTGATCGTATCTGTTTATGGTATAAACTTTGTAATGACAAAGTTTGTTTGCCTTTGCACATACACGTAGTTTATACACACTAGAAATCAGAAGTACTTTATTCAATAAAACTTTTTACAAGTTATTTTGACGCGTCAACATTTTTTTTAAACTACTACAGGATCGGAAATGCGGCCACACAATTAGCTTTATAAGTTAGCGCACGTCTTGTACCGGCAAAATGTATTTACTTAAAATAGAATTATTTATATACTGGTTGCATTATAAAAGGGAACAACCCGGGATAAAAATCCTATGTCATCATCTACGTGTATGCCAAATTACATCCAAATCGGTCTAGCGGTTTTTGCATGATTGAGTAGCAAATATCCATACATCCAAACTTTTGCATTTATAATATTAATATAAATAATATATGATAGATTTACCTATTTCTTTTGTGGTAGTGCGCTAGGTATAAATTAACACCTAATAAAAAATATTATCTATAAACAAAACCGTCACCAACTCGGCCAACAAGATAATCAAAAAAATCATAATAGAGTGATTCAAAGCACTTTTTAATGTTTGATCTGAATAGTAGGGGAGCCAATTAACTTGCAATGATAGCCACAAGGATAACAACGCACTATTACAATCTTTCATGTCAACAGACGATCATCTTGCAGATGATTGCAGAGCAAATGGTAGTGACCAACTTGTCAGTACCATCCTGCTGCTTACCAAATCTCACGGTGCTTGTCACTGTTATACGTTTCAGTTTATAGGATAAGGTAGCAAGTTATTAAGTAGTATCTTCAAGTAACTCTTTTGCGTTTACTATCTACAAATATGTTTTTTCAGTTTTCTTATAAAAACAACGTTGCCAGGGATTGGATAAGTGCCCAGTTGGCGATAGGCTTACCACCTATTACATTGTGGGACTAAGTATTTTCGGCTAATCGTGCGTACACTGGTTGTACCTCTGTGTAACTCTTCGAGGATACGGGCGTGAAGATATTTTTTTATATCAAACACCCACCGACTAAACCCCGTTCAGTAGCCGTCATCCATGCGTTACTTTTCTGTCACACCTTTAGCAACTCATCATTAATGTCTTTGATGTCAGTTGACAGGTTCCCTTTTCTATCATGATAAGCGTCTACTTACTATTACCACAGAATACTTAGAAACTAACAGAAGTAAATGTTCCATACAAGTAATGTTCGAGCACAGCACACATAGACACCTCTCACGGACGCGATATCTCGGACTTGTGCGGAACAAACTGTCCCGAACCATTCCGAGATATCGCGTCCGTGAGAGGTGTCTATGTGTGCGTTGCTCGAATATCACATGTATGTAGATTGACTACTGTTAGTCTCCAGTATACTGTGCTATTACCCTTACTTTGTTCTCGACTTTGTCCAGATTCAGACAATACAAACCGCCTTAAGTGTACATACAGCGACATAGAGCCCGCCACGTCTCCATTTAAATTGGGATCGATAGGCGAGATGATTGATCCCCCTTAATTACCACAAACCCTTATCTCTCTATAGTGTCTTTACAAAAAAGATGACCTACCGCAATCCTAAGGTCATCCGGAACTACAAGGCTGCTACAGAAGCGCTGCCTGATAGGAGACAAATCATTGTTAAAATTTTCAATCTCTACACTCGATGGTTGTTTACATCACTGATAAATATTTAGGTTATGTTCAGAGAATAACGTAAGTATTGAACTGACTGTTGCGGGTTGAACGTTAGGCAGCTCGTGGATTTATCGTCTGCACATAAATATAAATAAATATTATCTGTGACATACATCATAATCACGAGAGCTGTCTGTTTATTTACTGTCTTTAAAGAACCTGGAGTTGTTTGTTTATTCTAAGTAAATCTAGTTTTACATGACTTAGTAGTAAATCAATTGACAATAAATTGTTAGTGTTGGATAGTGGTGTCTCGTTCTGTTTTGTAACCATTGTGTGCTCGACAGCTTGGGGTCAGAAATGAAATACGTGATGTTATTATCGTGTGTCTGCGGTGTGAAACGGGCTTAGCCTCCGATTAGTTCCGTCGTATAAGACTTGAACACAAATTGCAATAAAGTCAATCTATGAATTTCACGTTGGTTATCTTGCGAGGTAGGCCAAGTAAATATAACGTCGATAAACGCTTAGGTTCACCATGATGCACCAGTTTGGCGAAAGTTGTGTCTCCATCGCCGTATCGGTAAATTTAACGATAATCCATAAACTAGGCTTTACAGCTTTCATACATTAGACACAGGTGACACCGACACCAAACTCTCGGCTACTACTTCGGAGATATTTGTAGATGAAATATAACCAGCAAACTGCTCAAAACTGTGACCTTAACCTGGATCCTGTGATGCGAGCTGAACAGACTAACCATTAAACTAGCGATTTATTGAAAAACTTTAAAAACAACAAAGAAAAATGTCGACACGCGAGACTCGAACCCGCGACCATCTCCCTCAAGCCGGAGAGAGATGGTCGCGTGGGCGAGTCTCGCGTGTCGACATTTTTCTTTGTTGTTTTTAAAGTTTTTCAAGTTTCCCAAGCATAGGGTGAGTGCTATAAAAACAAAAATAATTAGAGATTTATTTATTCGGAAACGACTTTTATAAATATTTTTCCAATTGTGAATAAAGGTTTTAAATTAGGTCCACCCATAATCTTAAAAATTGTTTCCAACCACTGTAACTTCTATAAATCAGTATCAAAGAAGCAATCGTCGGATGACCACTACGCTGCAAACTCAGAATGCCCTGGGTAAAAGCTAAGCTATCTTGGAGTCCGCAACAAAATTAATCAGACGTGTACATTGATATAAAAAAAGACGTATATAAGAGGAGTGAGATAAAGAATCCAGTTTTCTTCGTCTTTTAGACAGAAGACAGCAAAAAATATTCGAAGCAAGACAAACCTAGGAAATTAGTAGATTATCTTCCGGGTAATTTATAAAAGACAAACGAATGGCCAAATACAAAGTGAGAATTCTGCAACATCTTTAACTTTATTCACTCTGCTTGCTCTTCAAGAGAATCTCTAAAAAACATGTTTTCTGTCCAATAAAAACATTGGTAACTTACTATCAATTTACCCACGTATATAAGTACCGATTAACTGAAAGCGACTCGATAACGAGTATTTTAAAAATGCATCTGCGGTCCTCTCTGGGAGTCTGGGGCCCATTCCGAAATAACTACTAAAATATTGAAGCTATGTTGTCTGTTAATGCGTGGAACGCCGAGTTTTGTACCGCAAATATAAAGCAATATATTCGGAGAGTTTTATATGTGTAATACTTTACTTCTGTTATCTATTTTTGCCACAGAATAGCAGATAAACATGTCTCCTGATGAAAACAGATACCTATCTAGGGACACTAAAGATATTTGTTGTATATTGCTTATAGTTTAAAAGCCAAACTGACGTTGTTGCGGCTGGAATTGGTAAAGAATGGGGTATTAATAAAGCAGGGCTAAAGTAATGAGAGAGGCATTGCCTCCGGTTGCGATCTGCTTAGCAGAAGGATAGATGGTTTGTTTATTCATCTCAGGAGAACTGGACAGGCAGTTGCATAGCTCATGATCGCTTAGCTGGTGATCTATTTTATTTTATGGTTTGGTTTGGTGT
This sequence comes from Apodemia mormo, assembly GCA_036924255.1. Taxonomy (NCBI): domain Eukaryota; kingdom Metazoa; phylum Arthropoda; class Insecta; order Lepidoptera; family Riodinidae; genus Apodemia; species Apodemia mormo. The sequence continues at coordinate 39,984,393 of JAUPFN010000009.1, read as the reverse complement.
ATTTTATGGTTATGGAATGGTTGATGGGCATTGAGGAGAGGAAGGGGAAGGCATTGACAGTTATTTTTAACATAGTGAAGGCCTCCAAGGGTGTATATATGTCGCCGTGAAATTGTCAATTCCGTTAGATTATAATTTACCTAAGTGATATTATAATTTAACTGCTAACCTAACCTAACCAAATTAGGTAGATTATAATCTAACGCTTTTGACAATTTCACGGCGACTTATATAGCGCAAAACAGTTCTTTCCAACCGTCCTTTCTATTACTTCCCTAGGAATTATATATTACCAGCTGATCCGAGAATTAAGGTCTTTGTTGACGGAACCCAGCCCTTAAATTCATCAGTGCTGGTGTTCCCTAAGGCTGTGTGTTTGCATATAAATGACATGTTGCGAATTAGCAAAGTCAATGTATTGCAGACGACAATAATGCTTAATGTTCCTGTCGTCCCCGGTATGTAGCTGTCACACGTCATTGCGTGTCGGTAGAACTTTTGTTTGAAATCGAGGAACACGTTATTTTCATAGTCTCGGTGTGGCCTCAACAAAATTTAGTTTAATTTAAACTCGAAGAGAAGACACAAATTTGCTCTATTACCACAAAAAATCACCTTTTGTCGTGTCTCTAAAAAAATACTAGGTACTTTGGCGGCGTGAGTACGACATTCGATATAGGTATCGAGAAAATACCCGACTAGAGAATACCCTAGTCAATTGCAAAGTGACGCTAAATTGGCCTCAAAAAAGCTCGGTGCTCTCAGCACGACCAGATAGTTGAATTCTGATACATCTTCTGTATGTTTGTAAAATCTGGACTCGTATGGAGTACTGCAGTTTTTGTCTTTGGGCTGGGGTTCTGAAGATTCCCATCTCTTTCTTTTTGACATTTAGCGTGAAGTGACTCGGATCGTCAGCAACAATCCAATCCGAAATTACTTTTCAACTGACAAAAGAAAGGAGATTATCAGTTTGACATATATTTAGTAATATTGTTGGAATTGGATAATATTTGAGTATGATGATCTTTTTCGGCGTCCAAGCACGTATACAAAATTTCATACGTGTATATTTGTATGTTTATATGTACGTATTTGAGACAATGTCATAGACTGCGAGTTGTACTTTTTAATGAATATATTCCTAGAGATTTTCTCTATTTTGTTCGTTAATATTTTAAATTATGTCTGCTTGGAACACATTCCACCGTTAAAGACTTTCGCCTTCAGCTTCTACTTAAATAACAAATTTCTCTTGATCGTAAATTACCTTGTTATTAAATATTTTCTTTTAAAATAAATGCCTAACTTATTTTTTAACTTCCCGCTGCATATGTAGATAATAAGGAAGTTACTGATTTTGCCCCGATTTTCTAAAATCGAGTTTTCACCAGATCTCCACGTTTTGAGGTCCTAGGAACCTTTTCCGACTATTTTCAGGAGGACGTCAGTATGTCTGTATTATGTATGTGTGTGTATGAGTGTATGTAAACATCTCATAACTTTTGGATGGCTGGACTGATCGAAATGCGGTTGACGGAATTCGATTGGATTCCGCTCAACTTAGACTTTCTGAAAATTTGAAACAAGTCGGTCAAGGAGATTTTGAAAAATTTTGAAAAAACCCCCAAAAATCATTTTGGCGAAATAGTATTTTTTTTTTAAGATTAAGTACAAAAACTAATCAGCTCTATTTCTCAAAAGACTACGTCTAATGCATAAATTCCATCAAAATTGGTTTATCCGTTTGAGAGTAATCGTTGACGAAAAATTTTGAAAAAAGTGTTTTTCGACATAACTTCTAAATTTTTTAGCCAATTATTTTTTGTATTCTTCGATATTTTAGTACTAAAAAACTACGTCAAATGCCGTTTCAAAAATCAAATTTTCAAAAGTTACAGCTTTTCAAATATTAAAATTACGTTATTTTTAGTAAATTTACTTAATATTTTTGAAATAACTTTCAGGCAAATACACCGTTTGACTTAATAATCTTATCAGATTTTCTCATTTAAAAATTGCGTCGAATACCGTTAATTGGATTAAAAACGGTTAATTTGTTTGAGATTAACAAAATAAGTGTCTGAACTGAAATAGTTTTTACTCTTTTGAGTTTAAAATACCTTAATTTAGCGGGAAGTTTTAGGGATGGCCTGCAGGGTCAAACGTTTACAGTTTTTTTAATAATTATAATAATAATAATTTATTTCTTTCTTTTATGTTATACTCGCGTTATATTATAAGATAATAACTGTCTCTTACAGCTCTAAACCATATGCCATATACTTAAATTTATTGGTTACCCCATCCTCCTGAGCGGAACACGATAGCCACATATACTGACGCTCCGGGCTCCTTTGAAGAATAGACCAACTGCCGTTCTGCCAGGCAGGTCGTAAAAGGCGACCCATTGGCTATGTGAGTCACTACCATCGTGGCCACTAGGTGGTAGAATTCCGCATTGTCTCGCCCGGGTCTGGTACCACCACCTTGCCTTTTCCTGCCGCAATAGCGTCAGTGCTTGTCACTGTCGTGTTCCGGTTTGGAGGGTAAGGTAGCCGGCCAAACTTATGCACCACTAACACCTTTGGTGTCTATAGGCGATGGTTGACTCTTTCCATCAGGAGACCTATCTGCTTGTTTGCTATCTTATGATATAAAAAAAAGTGGTTGGTACCAACCAAAGGAGTCATTGCAGAACTCTACCAATTATGTACAATAGCACTGACATGTTTAGCCAATCGTTCGTCTTTAACGAACCGCCTGCAGACGCAGGTGGTTTAATTAAAAAAAAAGGATACGGATCAATACGGAGAGAACAGAAATACATATTTAGAATGTACACACAGCCAAAGTTTTCAGCTTCGTCGGTTAATTACGAAGGGAATGATCGATCGATTCCAAACACGGCGTTATAATATTCATAACCGAGCCTCACATACACCGAGCTTGGGCTAGACAGGGCGTTACCTGTAGCCCTTATAAGTGTAGCCCTGGCGTTTGGGTAGCCATTGTGTCCAACGTACATATGACACCTGTAGATATTTTAGATATTTTTTTACATCATCCATAGGGGAGGGCTTAAGAGAGTTCAATTTCTTCAGCCTGTTTTTTATATTAAAAAGCAAATAACTAGATGGCTCTTCTTACTGAAAAAAAGACAACTATTACCTATAGACACCAAAGATGTTAATGAGGCGTTGCTGTTATCGTGGTGGTGTCTTACTGCCACATGTATAAGTTTCTACTTTACCCTTCAAACCGGAGCACGACAGTATGAAGCACTGACGCGATTGCGGCAGGAATAGGCAAGCCGGTGGTAGCAGACCCGAACGAGAAAATGCAGAACTCTACCACCTAGTAGCCACGATGATAGCGACTCGCATAGCAACTCTTTCGCGTCTTACGAACTGCCTGCTTGGCAGAACGACATATAGTCGATTCTTCAAAAGTAGTCGGTAGTCGGGGTAGTCGGGGTATATGAATATACGAATTCGCAATTATTGAAGTTATATTGTAAGAAATACCAGAAATCAGAAGTACTTTATTCAATAAAACTTTCTACAAGTTACTTTGATGCTTCAACATTTTTTTTAACTACTACCGGGTCGGGAACGCGGCCACACGCCGGCCAACTCCCGTCCGCTTTACTGGCAGTAAATTCATTCAAGATATTTTTTAAGAATAGGATCAATAAAATTCTCTGAAGCCAGTATCGTATTGGCAACTGGCCTTTTGTGTTGGAAACGTCCATGGGCAGTGGTGAACGGTTTCTATCAGGTGACCCACTTGCTCATATGCCTGCAGATACTATAAAAATATTAATCGGATTGTGGTCTTCTTTTTAATAACTTACATACACTTCAACTTAGGATACAGTAAAAATTTTATCAAAAATAAAAAAAGTTTTCATGATATGGACTAATACGTGTAAGTGTGCCTGTCTGATTATTTACTGGTAGTAGCAAGATATTATCATTTCAAATTGGACGTTGGATTGAAGTCTTTTTTGCTGCGCTTGTCACTTGTTTAATATTTATACTAAATGCGGGCCAGACTGAGATATTCTTTAGAATTCATTGTCTTCATTTCCCCTCGTGTGCTTAAAGAATTCTTATTGTATGAAATGAAGGTGCAATGGAAAGATGTAAGTGTAGTAAGCCTGTAACATCCATACTAATATTATAAATGCGAAAGTCTGTCTGTCTGTCTGTCTATCTATCTGTCTGTTACGCTTTCACGGCTAAACCGCTGGACCGATTTTCATGAAATTGGGCATGGATATAGTTGAAGATCTGGGGTCAAACATAGGCTAGTCGCTGGAGGGCTAAAATAGGGGATGAAATTTTTATTAAAAGCTATTTGGACGACTAATATACTCGCGGGCGAAGCTGCGGGGGTCAGCTAGTGTTTGATCATTTTTAATAATTTTTAACATGTTTAATAATTTTTGAGTGTTTCAACCATTGATATATAAGAGGGTTTTAACTATGAAGATTACTAGAACAACGTATAACAGTGCCACACTGTATGGCTGAGATGTAATGCCACACATTACGGGCAATACCTACATAAGTTTACCGGCTACCTTACCCTCCAAATGCACTGACGTTATTGCGGCAGGAATAAGTATGGCGGTGGTACCAGACCCCGGCGAGTCAGAGCAGAACTCTACCACCTAGTAGCCACGATGGAGGCGACTAGCATAACCAGTCATTCACCTTTTACGAACTGCCTTGCAGTACGGCAGATGGTCTATTCTTTAAAAGGAAGCTGGACGAATTGGGGAGTGGTGTTGTCTATTTTAGAATATTCGCTAAATTTTAGGGACATTGAAGGGTAAATACGAGCATTTTAAACATCATATTTTTATAATTAGAATCCTTCATAATTTATTTTGCCTAACTATATATCCCTTTCGGGTTATATAATATTTTTGTTGCACTTTACAATGTACATAGCCCCGAGGTAACTAATTAAAAAGAAGTACATGAACAACATATTTTGTCATCTATACATATAATATAATCGTAGGAAAGTCAAAACTGTACATTGAATATTTTTTTAAAAGAATACTTGGGATGTGATCTACAATCGACATCAAAGCCAAAAATATAGTTTTTAGAATTTTTGTCTGTTTGTCTGTTTGTCTGTTTATCTGTTTGTCTGTATGTATGTCCGGGGTAAACTCAAAAAGTACTGCATGGATTTACTTCAGATTTTGCATGAATGTTACTAACAGGTCGGGTCAACATATAGGCACATATAATAAAATCGTAGGAAAGTCAAAACTGTACATTGAATATTTTTTTAAAAGAATACTTGGGATGTGATCTACAATCGACATCAAAGCCAAAAATATAGTTTTTAGAATTTTTGTCTGTTTGTCTGTATATCTGTATGTATATCCGGGGTAAACTCAAAAAGTACTGCATGGATTTACTTCAAATTTTGCATGAATATTACTGACAGGTTGGGTCAACATATAGGCTACATATTATCACGCTATCACCTAATGGGGAGGAGCAGTGCGGAGTAAACGAAGTCCGCGCGAACGAAGTCGCTGGCAACAGCTAATATTAAACGTAATTGTACTTCGGATACAGGTAACATCACACCGACCGCCCTTCCATTACACGCCGGGTCAGATCGGGTAAGGGAACGTGTAATATCACAGAGCAGGCGTAATTTCATTTAATTCTATTTTTGTGCAAAATTTGTTCATTTGAATATTAAAACAACGGGGCCTTTTAGGTAAAATGATATTGTATGAAGCTGTACGTTTTTGTGAAATTTAATTTAAAAGAATATGTTTACATAAGAATATTTTCCATGTGTTGTATCCGTGTTCCTTTTGAACAAAAAAATTTCATTACATATGATTGGAAACAAGCAGATGGTTCTTCTGATGAAAAGCGAAAACCGCCGCCCAAAATCAACAAGGATGTTAATGATGCGTGAGGGATTGCCACATGCGTAAGTTTACGGGCTACCTTACCCTTCAAACTGGAACACAACGACAACAAGCACCGAAGCTATCACGGCAGGAGTTGGAAAGCCGGTGGTGTCAAGCCCGGGTGAGAATTTGCAAAACTCTACCACGTAGTAAAAGTTTCCGTGTTTTTTTAAATAACAACATCCCTCATTATCCCTAAATTAGGCAAAGATACAAGTAATACAGCGATGGATAGCCAAATTAGGTCCCTTGGTCGCCCCGTTGGTTGAGTGGTTAGCGACCATGACTACGCAAGCAACGGGGCTCTGGTTCGATCCCCGACAGGGACAAGCATTTGTGTGATGAGCATAAATGTTTTTATTTCCGGGTTTAGGTGTTTATTATGTATGTAAAAGTATTTATATATGTATTTAGGTGTTTATTATGTATGTAAATGTATTTATATATGTATTTCTATGTATTAGTACCGTTAACTAACACCCATAACACAAGCAAATAATTTGTTTACTTTGGGGTTAGATCAGTCAGTGTAATTTGTCCCGTAAATATTTATTTATTACTAGCTGTTGTCTGCGACTTCGTCCGCGCGGACTTCGTTTACTCCACACTGCTCCTCCCCCCTAGGTGATAGCGTGATAATATGTAGCCTATATGTTGACCCGACCTGTTAGTAATATTCATGCAAAATTTGAAGTAAATCCATGCAGTACTTTTTGAGTTTACCCCGGACATACATACAGACAAACAGACATACAGACAAACAGACAAAAATTCTAAAAACTATATTTTTAGCTTCGATATCGATTATAGATCACGCCTCAAGTATTTTTAAAAAAATATATTCAATGTACAGTTTTGACTTTCCTACGATTTTATTATATGTATAGATTTATATTTATGGCTTAATGTGTCAAGCCTACTGACAACTACTGCAAATATCTAATCCCAAGATACTAAGATATAAGTGAATGCCAGATATATTGACAAAAAGATTATAGAAAAAACCCGCATCCTGTGTTGGTCCAGACCTTTTTTGAAGATAGGATTAGGACCGTCTACCTTATTGCAAGGCAACTCTTAAAACAAATATGTTCTGCATATGACTTATGTATTAAAAATAATTTTAAAAATTCAATATTTCATTTTTATCAGACACAAAAAACAAAACACATGGATATTATTTCAATTGCGCAAAATTCGAACTAAAATATTTTCATGCCTTCGACCAAATTAAAAGTGATCGGGAATAAAATGTACTTAGAGCGAACTACCAGCATTACAGATTTCATTCACAAGACTCGGTGCATTCAATTCATTAATTTTATATTTTAAACGAATATTTTTATATTGTCTTGTAATAATTTACAATAATAATTAAAACGTTCTTTCAATTCAATGTTTAGTTCCTAATTTTAAAACTTAACCGCACCTTTAAAAGTAACTTTTTATATATTATGGATGCAAAATTTATTATTAAATTCTTCAAACAAATCTTAACAATTAAGCACTTTGCCACCTAATTTCCATTTGCAAATAAATTCCTTTAAAAGCTTAAATCAACATAAACTGAGGGATAAAAGAGATTAGTTAAAATAATGGAAAAGTTAAACAAATAAAGAATTAAACTTCCAATAATGAAAGACAAAGGATCTAAAATTATACCCTCAGAGATACCTAATTCCATTTACACTAATCTAAATCTTCAAACAAACTATCAAGCTAATTTCCATACATTTGCAAATACGTCTAAAAGCCCGAATTAACGTAACTGAGAGGTTGAAACGGATCGATCGAGCAAAGCTGTTACGGGAGAGCTATTTGATTGCAATATTTATAACCTTTCGTTTCTATTCAAATAGAAATTAATTGCGAGATCAATATCTGACTGAAGTGTCATATACAATAATGGAATATTGTATATTCAGGAAGTAATGAAAGAAATGGATGTGTCAATCCATTGTATTAAAAAACTAGATGTAACTCGCGTTTTCGTTCGCGTGACTTAAAGTCATTACTTCTTTTTGGCTCATCCATGGGGTAAAAATTAGCCTTTGCCACTTCTGGTGTAGCTTTCTAATGGTATAAGAATTTTTAACATCGGTCCAATAAGTTTTAAGATTAATAGTTATACAAACAACAAACCCGGGTTCCTTTAAAGAATAGGCCAACTACCGTTCTGCCAGGCAGGACATAAAAGGCGGCCAATTGGCTATGCGATTTACTACCATCGTGGCTGCTAGGTGGTAGAGTTCTGCATTGTCTCACCCGGGTCTGGCACCGCCGCCTTACTTATTCCTTTCGCAATAGCGTCAGTGCTTCTCGCTGTCGTGTTTCGGTTTGGAGGGTAAGGTAGCCGGTAAACTTATGCATATGGCATCACCATCCTACCACAAGGATAGCAATGCACCGTAAACATGTTTGCTGTCTATAGGCAGTGATTATATCTCTTCATTACCCTTCAAAGTATCCTATGAAGCACTGACATTCACTACAAGTTGTTACTGTATTGTATTCTGAACAATTTTTCTTAGAAGCCATAATGATGATAAATTTAACGAGTGATGTGTGTAATTTAGTATTTTCACAACAGCTTGTTAATTATTATTATAATTCAAGAGTCACTTTTTCATACACGTAAAGTGGAAACTTTTCTTACTCCGACTTTTTAAAGTTTTCTTTTCTATCTAACTTTAATAGTTACCCGATTCGAGATTTTTCGAAGCTAGAAAAGTTGAATGTCTCGTCAAAACGATGCTGTTCACAAAAAATCAGCTTGTTATTAATAAAAAAATGTTTGTTCGTGGGACCACTGTCTACGTCTACACTAACTACAATCTTGCTCTACCCTATCATTACCATCTAGAATGTTTGCATGTTGACTAAAGATTATTCTATTAAGATATTCACGAGAGAAATTATAAATATTATTTAATTTCCATATTATCATGGATTTTCACTGTAGTGACGTGAATCTAGCACCGCTGAAACAAGGAGAGCAACAGATAGAACAAATTCAACGAAGGTCTGAAAACTACATATCTTTTTGAATCCAGAATTTGGAATCTTTTTAAGGTTTAATGATAGTTTTATTTTATTTCCAATCGACGGTCGAGGTCGTCTCCCGACGGGGTAAAACGTTTATATGGTGAGCATAGGAAACGGCCAAGCTACGTATTTTGTCTAAGGTGTATAGATTGTGAAGTTAGGGCTTCTACAGTTAGGTCGTTCAGGCTGGCTTTACTCGAGACTTGATTACTTTTTAACAGTGTAAGCCATATGGCATTCCTTTGTATAAATATCGTTGACTGGCACCCCATATTACTAAAAAGTTTGCTCATTTTGTTTTTAGGTTAATTTCGTGTATTTTTTCAAATTATCTATACACTAGCTGTGCCCGCGACTTCGTTCGCGTGGAAAAAATTCTAAAATAAAAACCCGCATAATTCCCGTTCCCGTGGGATTTCCGGGATAAGAACTATCCTATGTCCTTTCTTGGGTCTCATACTATATTTGTACCAAATTTTATCCAAATCGGTTTAGTGGTTTGGCCGTGAAAGCGTAACAGACAGACAGACAGACAGAGTTACTTTCGCATTTATAATATTATAGTGCGCGCGGAACTAGTTGGCCGCGCCATACGTAATACGTAATACGTAAGGCGCGGCCAACTAGTTCCGTGCGCACTATAGTATGGATATAATAAAATCGTAGGAAAGTCAAAACTGTACATTGAATATTTTTTTTAAAGAATACTTGGGGCGTGATCTACAATCGATATCGAAGCCAAAAATATAGTTTTTAGAATTTTTGTGTTTGTCTGTTTGTCTGTATGTATGTCCGGGATGAACTCAAAAAGTGCTGCGTGGATTTACTTCAAATTTTGCATGAATATTACTAACAGGTCGGGTCAACATATATAGGCTGCATACTATCACGCTATGACCTAGCGGCCAGGTGCAGTGCGGAGTAAAAGAAGTCCGCGCGGACGAAGTCGCTGTCAACAGCTAGTAAAGTAATAAAAATACATTTAATGTTGCAAATACGAGTAATATAATTTTCATTCTGTCTTAAAGTTAACTTATAAAGAGCTACTCTTAGTATCAAGCACATACAAGCTATCTTTATGCCAAGTAAAGTAAGGTTTTAAGAGAGAACCGAATACCAGACCATATATCATATAACATCAAGTTAAATGTTTCGTCTAAACCACGAGACGAGTCGTCGAACTTGCAAGAATATGTAAGCTAACCACTCGGGACGTATCGTAGCCATCTATTATATTAATTAATTTTGACTTCGCGGTCCATTGCACCGGTGTAACTTGGGGACTGAACTCGGCTAAATTATTTATGGAGGTCTGTGACTTTGGAATTTTGCAAATAATAGTCTACGGCTTGGCTCGTGTAATGGTTATGTTAGATTTGAATTATGGGGAGCGTTCTCTAACGGACCCATTTGTATTTAGTTATGGATAAATTTTAGTTACTCTAAAACTGTCATGCCCTGTGTTAGCCTGGGCCCTTGCGAAGACTAGCCTAAACGACTCATTCCCAGATAGTTTATTAACGTAGATGGATTTTATAAACTAGACACTTTTACTATTCCACTTGTACATCAATTTCACTTAACACAATTTTAATTATATTACTCGACCGGTTTCACTTTTTAAAGCATCTTCAGGATGTAATATACTTAACTGATTATTATTGACTGTTGTGGAATATAAACAAACGTAAATATTGATTTTAAAAGGGTAAGCTTAAATATCGCTCCCAGGTGTTGTCAGCCTTATCAATTTTGCCCAACAATGTGGGAAATTTTAATTTACAATTATATTGCACTATAATGGATTTTATAAACCTTTCTTTATTATCAAAACTACTGGGAGGTGTTCTAAGCTCTAATAGACCTAAGCATGGTGTATTCCTGTTGCACAAACGTTAGTGCTAATTACTGACTTTTGCGTTCAGTAGGGCTACTCTTGAAAACCGACTTCAATTTTAAATGAATATTTAATGAATTTTGAAGTATTTCGTACTCTAGACAACTATATTCAATGATTAGATTAGGCGACATTGCCACACGGATTTTGAAATTTTTTGGAACACCCCCGTGTTGGTTCCGGGCTCCTTTGAAGAATAGACCAACTGCCGTTCTGCCAGGCAGGTCGTAAAAGGCGACCGATTGGCTATGTCAGTCACTACCATCGTGGCTACTAGGTGGTAAAGTTCTGCATTGTCTCGCCCGGGTCTGGTACCACCGCCTTAACTATTCCTGCCGCAATAGCGTCAGTGCTTGTCGCTGTCGTGTTCCAGTTTGGAGGGTAAGGTAGCCGGTAAACTTATGCATGTGGCATTAGACCTCGCCACAAGATATCAACGCACCATTAACACCTTTGGTGTCTATAGGCGATGGTTGACTCTTTCCATTAGGAGATCCATCTCCTTGTTTGCTATCTTATAACATAAAAAAAATTAAAAATATTGCTTTTATTCGTTATTTTGTCTAAAACGGTACTTAAAATTTCCACTTCTAACACTAGCTTGACGTGTAACGATGACATCTATTTCCAATAATTAGGTCGTTGCTATACTGAATCAATGTGGGCAATATTGATTTCAAGAGTACCGTTTTTTAACGATATTCGAAACTTATTGTTTTTATCAATATTGGTTTAAGATTTATATTGTTTTCAAGAGTAGGCCTGCTGGTTTGGAAAGTCAATTTAATCTTGCCAAGTAAATCTAATTATTTAAAATGTAAAATAATTTTAATATTGATATTCTAATAACTTAAAGTAATAACTTAAGACAGAAGATCCCTTAGATAGGGACTAAATAAATTAACCGACTTAATATAACATGAATCTCACAACTTTTTACTGTAGAAGAACTGAGTTGGGTTTTCACAAGTTATGTTTTTGATGACATCTTACTTCTTATTGTAGATACTCCTACTTTTTTCCTTTTATATGAAATTGCTAAGTTATTTATGCAGTTGGTGTATTTAGAAAACTAGACCGAAATTGCAAAATATGTCAGTTTTATCTTTGATTTATACACTAAACACTGATTATTTTCTAAATCTGAAGCTTCTATGTCTGCTTGAAGTGCCGTGGACCTTTGATGATCGGTCAATCAGTGACAAAATTAAGAAAGAAAGATTAGTTACTGTAAATTCATGCTTTTCAAAACAGCAGTGCGATTTCGACATAACTTCGAAATTTTTTCAACCAATAATTTTTTGGTATTCTGTGATGTTTTAGTACTAAAAAAACTACGTCTAATGCTCTTTCAAATATTAAAATTACGTTGTTTTTAGCAAACTTTCTTAATACTTATGAAATAACTTTCAAGCTAATAAACCTACTGACTTAAAAATCTTATCATTAATTTAATTAGATCAGAATCGGTTAATTTTATTGGTATTTATCAATGACAAACATTTTTGAAAAAAAATTTTTTTTAACATTGCTACGAAATTTTTCAACCAATCGATTATTTAGATAAAGCAATATTTTAGATATCAAAAATTGAGTTGAATGCCATTCGAATGATCAAATCGATTATCGTTCTTAAAAAGTAGATGTTTGAACTGAAAAAAATCCCTTATAAATTTTACTCCGTTGAGCTTAAAATACCTTAATTTAGCGGGAAGTTTCAGGGACAGCCTGCAGGGTCAACCGTTTACAGATTTTTTGTTCTATTGACTGCTACAATTTAGCTCCAACAAAAAGCAGAAACCTGCAAATGAAATTTCCTTAATTTATTTTCTTTAATCAAGACTATTCTAAGGTTATTGTTAGATAGTCTTAAAAAACTAGTCTAGATAGACCAGCTGTACCCTCAAATCTAAATAAATACGACGAAATAACATCAAGTAACCAAATATTTTTTATATACTGCACAAGGAAAGTGTATCAAATTCGTCACTAAACAGTACATTTACATCCAAGACGTAATTTGAAAAGACGACATCGAATTAATCATCTCGTTATCAGGAGTTTTCGAGAACATCTAACTTCATTTACTTTCCATTTCAATTTGCGCCATAAACCATATAAATTGCCTGCGAAATCTTCGATTTCATTTCCGTAGCTTTTCTCGATTTTTGTGCCATGTTTTTTCATGGCATAGAAGGGCAAACAAATAGACGTGATTCTTCTAATACAACAAAATAAACTTTGCCATCTCTAAAACATGAAAGATAATAATCCGTGTGACAGGAATTTATTGCTGCAAGCGGCCGCCTGGTGGTCTAATATTTAATGATTAAACGAACTTACCTTTAAGTGAAGTTCTATCATATTTAAACGAAGCGCTTCGTACGAAGATATTAGTAAGGTGCAGAGTGGTGACACTTACGTGATACTACATGGTAATATGTGAAATAACAAATATTTATTACAGACTAGCTGTTGCCTGCATCTTCGCCCGCGCGGACTTCGTTTACTCCGCACTGCTCCTCCCCATTAGGTGATAGCGTGATAATATGTAGCCTATATGTTGACCCGACCTGTCAGTAATATTCATGCAAAATTTGAAGTAAATCCATGCAGTACTTTTTGAGTTTACCCCGGATATACATACAGATATACAGACAAACAGACAAAAATTCTAAAAACTATATTTTTGGCTTCGGTATCGATTGTAGATCACACCTCAAGTATTCTTTTAAAAAAATATTCAGTGTACAGTTTTGACTTTCCTACGATTTTATTATATGTATAGATAGTAATATTGAGTACGAAGCGCGAGTATAATGACCGTAGACTTAAAAATAAATTATCTTTTAAGTTTAACAACAAACTAGCTATAAACGTAACGGTGCAGATGTGTCTATGGTCCCATGTACACTTTGATTAGTGCTAGTGCGAGTGTTAGCGTAGTAGAAGTGAGTAGACGCTAATTACTAATCACTTTTACTAATCAACGGCTGTCTTCCCCGTGTTGGTCCCGAGCTCCTTTGCCTGCCACTGCCGTTCTGCCAGGCAGGTCGTAAAAGACGACCGATTGGCTATACTAGTCACTGCCATTGTGGCTACTAGATGGTAGAGCGTTGCATTGTCTCGCCTGGGACTGGTACTACCGCCTTGCCTATTCCTGCCGCAATAGCGTCAGTGCTTGTCACTGTCGTGTTCCGGTTTGGAGGGTAAGGTAGCCGGTAAACTTATGCATGTGGCATTAGACCTCGCCACAAGATAGCAACGCACCATTAACAACCTTTGGTGTCTATAGGCGATGGTTGACTCTTTCCATCAGGAGACCCATCTGCTTGTTTGCTATTTAATGATATAAAAAAACGTGTTTTTGTGACTACAAAAGGACGTAAATACTCTTTTTTTTTTGTAGCAAAATAAAATTTATTGTAACGCAGTTTGGTATATTTTTAAATGTTCTGTTTGTGTGTTTCGGATTATTGTTGTTTAAAATGAAAACGACAAATGAAACAATGTTTGCATTAGTAGTTTATATGCAATAATGCTTATTTTATGTGTGAGTGTGGCGATCGCGGTCCTGATACAAATGTTTGTACTTGCCAATTCCGTTGTTCTATGTTCCATGGTCACGACGGTGTTGATTGAGACTTACGAAGTTGCATCGTGGTTCGTGAGAAAATTGTTTGTTTGATCTTCATAAGGGACATAGACAAACATTGAAGTGTGCCAGAAAACTCATCGCCAAAATAAATATTTGTATTTTAAAATTATTTTCGCTTGGAAAGTATAATATTGACAGCCAGTTTTTCGCACCATTGTACCACCACGGCTTCCTGTTACATACTTCCTTTGCGTTTCACAAAATCACTCGAATAGAGTACAGGAAAGCGAGAGGAACAAATTTATAAAAATAAAGGAAGAGGAAAAATTTATATTTTGTTTAATTGTTTTTTCTCTGTATGTGATTATTTATAAGAACTATAAACCTGTTGAGAAAAAAATATATATTTTTAACCGTAATTCAATGTAAGGAAAATGTAATATTTTGAATAGGCATTCAGGATCGTGTCATTATGTTCCTTCTCAATATTTTCCATAATACTGCAAAGTAAAAATTCTCATAGCACGCCGCGAAAATAAAATGATTTCTTCATATTGAATGCGAAGGGGAACAGTATCCTCCTCATATTGGCATGCTTAAGAAGACATCAGCTCTCGGAAGAATCCCTTATATTTTCATTTGCATTGCCAGACGAAATTGTACTTTTACGTCCCATTGCTTAGGTGTGAATCACCAAAATGTTGGTCGCGATCCAAAAATCACGCTTTTAGGATTATGTTATAGCTCATAGCCCAAATGTGTAATTTGTAAGAGAATTCTTTTTAAACTGGCTTTTTCTCATGGCTTTTTTCGTGTTAGAAAACAGTCACGTAAACATTATAGTACTGTTACGTACTTCGGGTTCGTAATTGTAAGAAAACACCACTTATATTATATCCGTGTATTTATAATACAGATACACAAAACAACACAACGTAATACTCAAATATTCTGATTAACACTAGTCACTCACTGTATTATCACTGAGCTTAACCGACTACACAATAGAACACTCGCTTCGCACTGGTCACTTCAAGTATCGCTCTCGATCGCTTGACAAAAACTGCCCTGCATTCGTCAACACATCTTTATTTATACCCAGGGTAAAATTCTAAAACAATCGCGAATGTTCCTCAATCATCTCGTAAATAATAGACAATTATTGTTATTAACTTATAATAAACAAGTTATGACTCATAAATCCTAGTACACGCTACTTTCAACTTTATGCCCTATACCACAAAGTTCATTATGGTATAGCTATTCTGATACCGGCCATTTCAACTCCAACTCTGCACGTTCCAACTCTACTCGTTTCTAGATTATTCGTAACAGTACAAACGTTACAAATATTAATCCATCTAGGTACATGTTTGTGCATAAATTATTAAATAAATAAAAAAATACTCTTTGATTCTGGTAGTCGACTAAAACCGGTGTGTTTGTTTCATTGTAATAATTAATTAATAACGTATTATAAATTTATAACTAACTCCTAACATATAGCGTGTAAATACAAACTTTAATATATTGTTGCAAGATATTGCCACTACTTTGTTTCCTTTAAGTTTAATTAACCCCCTAACGGATAAAAGGTGTGATAAGTTTGACGGCTATGTGTGAGTGTGTCTGTGTATGTTTGCTACTCCCGTAGCTCTTAAACGGGTGAACTGATTTGGATGCGTTTTTATTTAAAAATTGGTTTTCTACCGATTATTCTTAGACATGTTTTATCAAAATTGATTTAACCGTTTCAGGGTCATCAGTTCTTTTCTACTTGATGAAGGGAATATATACAGGTCTGAGTCTTGCCCGATAAGAACTTTGGTATTCTGTTGCTTTAATGATTATGTAATGACTTGATAACTTTGACCTGAGACTGCACGATTCCTATTCGAAAATAATATTATCTCTTTTCGTGCCTTGCTCTGCAAATGATGCACATGATATAGGAATGTGGTCTTGTAGGGGTGGCCGCCCCGTTGGTCGAGTGGTTAGCGAACCTGACTACGCAATCAACGGGGCTCGGATTCTATTCCCGACGGGGACAAGCATTTGTGTGATGAGCATAAATGTTTGTATTTCTGGGTTTGACTAGCTGTTGCGAACTTCGTTTACTCCGCACAGCACCTCCCCCGTAGGTGATAGCGTGATAATATGTAACCTATATGTTGACCCGACCGACCGAGTAATATTCATGCATGAAGTAAATCCATGCAGTACTTTTTAAGTTTACCCCGGACATACATACAGACAAACAGACAAAAATTCTAAAAACTATTTTTGGCTTTGATATCGATTGTAGATCACGCCCCAAGTATTCTTTTAAAAAAATATTCAATGTACAGTTTTGACTTTTCTACGATTTTATTATAGTTATGTATAGATATTCTGGTATTTATCTATGTATTTCTATGTATTAGTATCGTTGACATAACACAAGCAAATACAGTACCCGGCGATAAATATTGCACATCGAACTTTGGAAAGAGACAATCGGATAATTTCGGCTTCGTAAAGCGTTATCTCTGTCCCACACTACCTATGTGACGTTTAGTCAGTCGTTGTTCAAGTACGATAGAGTGCAGTCGCGTCCCGAAAAAAATATATATTTAGAGTTGATAACACCCACAAATTTAAATAATTTAAAGTTGTAATATGGCATCTTTCGGAAAAAGAGGGAAACCTTTACGAGGTCAGTCACGTGAAATTATCTACAATGTTTATAAATACTTTGTAAGCGAAGCTGATAGATTTTAAAAAAAAGTAGATGAAAATGTAAGTTGTTATTTTAAGAAGATTCAAGAGCGAGTTGCAAATGCCACTGGAATTTCAAGAAGAACTTTGAACAATATATTAAACGAAGTCAGTACTGAAACACATTCGACTGAAATTAAGTTCAGCACTCCAAAAAAAGGGAGACCAAAAAAGCAATTTCGTTTGGATATGGACGATTTTGATTACGATGTTGTTCGAAGAATGGTGTATGATTTTCACTTACGATTTAATGAACTGCCAACAATAAAATCATTAAAAGCTAAGTTATCTGAAGCTATTAATTACAATGGGTCTGAAAAAACATTGAGAAAAATACTTCATGACATGGGATTTCAGTTCACTAAAATGGAAGATAATCGAAAAATTCTAATGGAAAAGCACGACGTTAGTCTCAAACGAATGGAATACCTTGATAAAATACGCAAATTTCGCGAAACAGGAAAAAATATCGTCTACATGGATGAGTCATATATACATGCATCCCACACTAAAGGGAAATCTTGGAGTGACGATAAGAAAAAAGGAGTAAAAAAGCCAATTTCAAAAGGTCAACGTTTGATAATAGTTCATGCGGGAAATGAAAAAGGCTTTGTACCCGGTGCTTTTTTAACGTATAAATCCACGGACACTACAGGTGACTATCACAATGAAATGAATAACGATAACTATGAGAAATGGCTGGTTAACCAATTAATCCCAAATATACCCAGTGATTCTGTTCTAGTTATCGACAACGCACCCTATCACAACAAGTATGTTGAGAGACCCCCCAACTCAAACACCATTAAACGGGGAATGATCAACTGGTTAAACAGACATGAAATTCCAGTTGATCCAAAATTAACAAAAACCCAGATTTACGCTATTATATGTCAGCACAAGGAGAGGTATACAGAGTTTTCTGTGGACAAAATACTTGCCGAACATAGGCACACTGTGTTGCGATTGCCACCATAATCATCCGGATTTTAATCCAATTGAAAATATATGGTCTCAACTGAAAGGCTATGTAGCCTCTAGAAATGTGGGTATGAACTTAACTACAGTAAAAACATTATTGACTGAAAAAGTAAACATGATCGGCGCTGAAGAGTGGAAAAAGGTTTGCGATCATGCAATCAAATGTGAGAATGAATATAGAAGCATTCAACACAGTTTAGACAATTACACTGATAGATTAGTAATAAATACGGCTGATAGTGACAGTGATATTGACCTCTTTGAGAGCACAGATAGTGAAATGGAAGTAATTGAGAATTAGAATTATTATTATTTTTATTGCAATGTCTCATTTTAGCAATAGGTATAATGGTGTTTATTATGTACACTAAAGCTGTAATGTTCCAAAATAATTAAATACGTAAACATAATGTAAAAATGTTTTTTTATTTTATTTTACCCCAACCTAAAGCCATCACTTATAGAAAAATTAGTGTATTTTATACAAAGAATAAAAATATCAAAAGAAGCAAATCATACTTGTTTTAACAGCTCCTAATAGGTACCGGACTGTTTGTATTTTGTGCGACAGAGATAACGCTCTACGAAGCCGAAATTAGCCGATTGTCTCTTTCCAAAGGTCGATGTGCAATATTTATCGCCGGGTACTGTAATTGCTTACTTTGGGGTTAGATCAATTAGTGTAACTTGTTCCGTGAATATTTATTTATTATTATTACTATTATTATTATCTCTTTATTTACATTAAATTCTTATTTGATTACATTTATAATTATAACATTATTAAAAAAATACAATATTATAAAAATAAATATAACAAAATAGGTTAATGTTGGTCGCTGTGGGCAACTCACAACATTCACATTAACGCACCACACTACTTAATATGTGTAGTTTATCCATATACACAAATATCTTATATAATGTTACAATAAATGTATATTATATACCTACAGACTGTATAGTATATACAGACTGACTGGTGAGTTACCTTCGATACTTCTGGGGAGTACTCGGTACTCGATTCTCGTTGAAATGAAGTAATAAAATTATTAAGGACTTAATTTTTGACCAATATTTCTCTAAAAATAAGTGAAATGCGGATATTATACTCTCTTAAGCACGCCGCGCTAGTCGACATCAAGGACACGCCGTCGCCACTTCCCGCCCTCAACCTCACTACATGCGCAACACGTGCGTCCGCGCGGTGTCCAAGATGCCGCAGGTAAATCTAGGATTCTCGGTGTACTGTTTACTAAGTTTACTAAGAAGTATTTTAATATTTATTTTTAATGTTATTTTTTCTCATCATATATGTGATCTCATATATATGATCGCCAACTATCACGTCTTAAATATTAAAGGTAACTCACCAGTCAGTCTGTATAAATAATAATTTAAAAAATTAACCGATTTGGATGGAATTGGTACAAAGATAGTTTAAGACCCGAGAAAGGACATAGGATAGTTTTTGACCCGGAAATCCCACGGGAACCGGAACTATATGGGTGAAACGCCAGGACTGTCTATTTTTAACCACGGTAATAAGAAGTAACTTAAGCTACTATTATTTTAGAAAATTTTCCTGCGGACAAAGTCGTGGGAACAACTGGTGTAATATTAAGCAAATTTACTTCACCTATTATCTCATCACAGTGGATAATATATTTTTTTTAAATACATACATACATACACACATATCTTCACGCCAGATCCCTTACGGGGTAGGCAGAGAGAACCGAGTGCCATACATCACGATGTTTTTTTTTTTAAATAAAATAGTAATATTACTGTTTTCTTTTTGGTTCCTTAAATCTTATCATTTAATTTTGCGTATATTACCCGAATATGACCTATTTTTGTGCATATTTCAAGAATTTTTCATGCATATTTGCATGCATCACTTTTTACCCTCATAAATACTATTATTCCTCAATTTCATAGAGTGGTAATATTTTATAACGGGCAGTATATTTGATATCAATCTATATGATGGACTGTGGATATGTTCCATTTTTATTAATGCCACTATTGAAACTAGATTTTTGAAGTGAAAACTTCTTTAGGCGCGTTGAGCGTTTTGGTAGAGGGTAAAATCCTCGGTTCGCGTCACCGACATGCTAATGATAATAGTATATCTATAGCTATGGAGAGCCAGACTAGCGCACGCGCAGTAGCCTGTGTACACGTATACACTAATACATCGACTATTTCTGATTGTATTTTATTATTTAACCCATCATATGTAACTAATAAATAGAACATAAAAAATTTCATATAATTTTTGCATATAGCTTTAATTACTCTCAACTTAATAGTTCCGTTTTCACTTCTATCGGCAGTCCCACGACTGCTACTGTTTTTTTTACTCCTTTTGAAACGAAGCTGATTTAATACGTCGTTTCTATATGTATACTTCCCCAATGGGTGTCTGGGTCCCCTTTAAAGAATATACCATCTGCTATTCGGTCAAGCAATTCATAAAAGGTGAACAGTTGGCTATAAGAGTCACTATCATCGTGACTATTAGATTGTAGGTTCTGCAACGTCTCGCCCATTGTGGGCACCACCACCTTACATATTCCTGCCGCCATAACATCATTCTTGTTACTGTTCTGTTTCAGTTTGGAGGGTACTATAGCCGGTAAAATTATGCATATGGCATTAACATCCGCCACACGGATAGCAACGCACCTTTAACATCTTTGGTGTTAAAGTTTTCTTTCCACCGTGAGCATCTGCTTGTTTGCTATTTTATGATATAAAAGTAAGACTAACTGTTGCGCGCCATTTTGTTCGCGAGACCAAACAATAATGTTACATTGTAAACTGTTATTTTATTTATTTGTTCACATCGCGATTTTATTACCTTAATAACAAAGGTCAGGATTTCTTCCTACTGTTAGGTCCAGTCTAGAGGTCGAGGTCTAGTAACTGCATAGTAGATACGTACATAAACTAGTCATAACATCGTACTCTTGCGAATACCATTATGAAAGTCGTTTGCTTGTGAATTTTCCTATGGTAAGGAAGTATCACATGTTTTTAAGCCGGAGGTCGAAAACAGTCGTAATTAATACAATTAACAATATCAGCTTATGTTTAAAGTGGATTATACGACCAAATGTCTACACGTATTAATTGTATGGTGCCAAATTACTGTGAAGCAATTGAGACGTATAAGACCGTCCAAACGTTGACGTAAATTGAATTGTTATCTTAAAATCAAAAGATTTGGGTCGAAATTAGAACAAAGGAATCCCTGAGCCTTTTATTAGATATCTTGAGTTAATCTTCTGCTTTACTCGCGTGGGAACTTAAATAATATTTGTATTTTTATATCTTAAGGATAGTAAAAAAGCAGATGCTATTCTGACAGAAAGAGACAATCATCGCCTATAGACGCTATCGATGTTAAGGATGCGATGTCATCCGTGTAATGGGATAGTAATGCCGATCTCATATATATAATATATATACTACATACAAAAAAACTTACCCGCCAAACCGGAACAGGATAACGTCAGGCACTGACGCTATTGCGCCAGGAATAAGTAAACCCGTGTTACCAAACTCCAGTGAGGCGCATCAGAGGCGTAGTCGGTCATTTATTAACTATATATATATATTTTTTTATATCATAAGATAGCAAACAAGCAGATGGGTCTCCTGATGGAAAGAGTCAACCATCGCCTATAGACACCAAAGATGTTAATGGTGCGTTGCTATCTTGTGGCGAGGTCTAATGCCACATGCATAAGTTTACCGGCTACCTTACCCTCCAAACTGGAACACGACAGCGACAAGCACTGACGCTATTGCGGCAGGAATAGGTAAGGCGGTGGTACCAGACCCGGGCGAGACAATGCAGAACTCTACCACCTAGTAGCCACGATGGTAGTGACTCGATAGCCAATCGGTCGCCTTTTACGACCTGCCTGGCAGAACGGCAGTTGGCCTATTCTACAAAGGAGGCCGGGACCAACACTAACACCAACCAACCAACCAACACCAACACCAACCAACTAATTTAGAAAATTTCTTTTACTATATATTATTTGGTTCCATATAAATATAGTGAAGATATGATATAGGGTTTCAGAGGTGCAGGAGATTGGAAGTCGGTTGTTGCGATTTTACTATGTTTAAATGAGGAACAAAACACACATTTTTTATTTATTGTAAAAAAACTTAATGCAAAATTTAAATTTGAATACTTATTTGAATGTCTAAATATTCATTTAATATATTGTAGTAAGGCGACTCTTATGCAAAATTTAAAGCAGAATACTTATTTGAATTTACAAATTCGCAAATTAACTATTTTATGATATTTTAAAGAATGCATTAAATGTATTGTAATAAGGCGACCCTTGTGCAATATTTAAACTTGAATACTTATTTGAATTTCTATATTCGCAATTCGCAAATATTTTAGAGAATACATAAATATATTGTAGTAAGGCGACTCTAATGCAAAATTTGAAGCCGAATACTTATTTGAATTTCTAAATTTGCAACATAATTACTTCATGCTATTTTAAAAAATACATTAAATATTATATTGTAGTAAGACAACGCTTGTACAAAATTTTAAGCTGCTGAATATTTATTTGAATTTCTAAATTCGCAAATATTTTACTTCTTTACTTTGATCGATCTTAAGCATTCTCATGAAAGAAATACCAAAACAGGTATACAATTTATCTATTCCAAATTAGAAAGCCATCTATATTTTATATTTATTGTCGTCCGCACTTGGTAAAATTCCATATTGTAATTATTATGTTGATACACTTGTGCTGTTTCACAAACCACGGCAAAGCCGTCAAATGCGAAACCGGTTGGCGATATCAATAATATTAAAATTGAAACAGTACAAGCGTATTAATATAATAAATAGAAAACCATCTGCTATCCTATCTGATCGTATGCATTAGCAATCCTAGCAGATATAAAATGTAATAACTTTATTCTCAATTGCAATTAATTGTCAGTAAATGTATTTTGTAGACAAAGACCGCATTCCTCTTAAACTATGTTAAACTCCACGGTTTACAAGAGAAGTTTCCGCCGTCTAATGAGGGGTGTCCGGTTTCAGCAAACTTCGAGGACTGCGGTTTGAGCCCGGACCCAGGTACTGCTTTAGTTAATTAAATAGTCTTGCGTTGTTTCCGGTTGATAAAGTTGATGGCTTTGTGACCACTTGTTTTTAAGTAAGAAAGGTTTGATAACAAGATAAAATATAAGATAAAAAACATGGATTTGGATTACATACAGCTCGATAACCTTGAAAAGTATTATTATGACATACGAAAGCATATAAGCAGGTGGCTCGCCTGATGGTAAGGGACAATCATGTAGAAAAAAAAAGGTCATGTGCAAGTTTTGCTCGCATACCGAGAGTTCCGGTAAACAGTCATATCTAAGGCCCGGATAAATAAGGATTGAAAAATGCAAAATATGTACACGGTATATAATATAGACGAATAAATCGGGAATATGGAAAAAGTATGGAGTGTAAAATAAAAATTTCTTCCATATTAAACTTTTTTATTGTAAATAATTATTTATAATTGTAGCAGTTGTATTAAAAAAATCTTTAATAAGACATAAGAATGAAACAAAACACGATATTCGACACATAAAATCCTACATAGTACATTCGGGTAACACACGATGGCGTTGTGTGGTCATGTGGCGTGGCATCGTGGTGGCGGGAACGCGATACTATAATAATAAAATAGGTATAATATATACCTATTTTTATGATGTGTTAACTATTATAAAAATAAAAAATATGGTTGATAGTATTAGTATTTTGTAAAATACGGATTTAACCTTGAAATATGGAAAAATATGGAAAATAAAATATAGTTTTTCATGATCCAAATACGACAATTGTAGTAGACAGTAAATTCCAGGCCGAAAGTAAATTAAAATATTGTTACGTACTCGGGTTCGCAATTGTAGGAAAACACCACTTATATTAAATCCGTGTATTCACACAATACAACACAACGTAATACTAAAATACCCTTTACACAATATTCACTTGCTGTACTATCACTGAACTTAGAACACTACACAATAAAACACTTCTCACTTCGTACTGTTCACTTGATGTATCGCTCTCGATCGCTTGATAAAAACTGACTTGTGTTTGTCAACATCTCTGTATTTATAGGCAGGGGAAAGCCCTAGCTGGATCCAGAAAAATCTAAACGTATCGGGAAACAATGAATCACTTCTTATCGTAAACATGTTATGAGTCATAAATCCTAGTACACGCTACTTTCAACCTTATGCCATATCCCACAAAGTCTATTATGGCATAGCCCCGGTCAACTATTTGTTTGTCAATAGGAGTAGCTATCTCTTTCTTTTATTTCTAGAATATTAGCGCGCGCGCGCTCCAATTCCACACGCTTCTAGATTATTCGTAACACTACCCCCCTCTTAGTTATGTTCGTCCCGAACATCATTACTTCCATTATAGATGGCTAATCGATCAACATGAACAATCTTCATGGTCCCTCTTGGTTGCTTCTGCACTCGGTAGGTTACGTCATTGATCCGTGTGATTACTTTGTATGGCCCATCCCAACGTCGCTGTAACTTAGGTGATTTTCCTTTTCGTCGAACCGGATTATGTAGCCAAACAAGAGATCCTTCCTGAAAACCTCGATGATTGGCGTTTCGGTCGTATCTGGTCTTCATCCGCTGACTTGATTCCAATGCGTTTTCACTTATTAACGAGTGTTTATCGCGTAACCTCTCACGAATGTCTTCAACATGTTCCGGTATACTTAATTGGGTCTCTGCATTCGGTGGCGGGCCTCCAGTCTTAAAATCTGCTGGTATACGTAACTGTCTGCCGAAGTTGGCATAGGCTGGCGTCACTTTTATGCTTTCGTGTTCCGCTGTTCGGTAAGCCAGTAAGAACAGAGGTATGTATTTATCCCAGTCCTTTTGGTGATCTTCTACCAGCTTGGCTAAGTGTCTTTCCAAAGTTTGGTTAAATCGTTCGATCATTCCATCAGATTGCGGGTGATAAGGCGTAGTTCTTGTTTTGTACACTCCTAATAATTTACACATTTCCTGGAATACATTAGATTCAAAGTTTCTGCCTTGGTCTGAATGAATCTCCAGCGGAACGCCAAATCTGCATATCACCTCATTGACTAATTTCTCAGCAACCGTCGTGGCTTCCTGATTAGGGATTGCGAACACCTCCGGCCATTTCGTGAAGTAATCCATCACGACCATAAAATACTTGTTTCCGTTATCTGTCTTAGGAAATGGCCCAGCCACGTCAATCGCTATCCTTTCCCAGGGGGCTCCCACGTTGTATAGTCTAAGGTTGCCTCGGCTTCTAACCTGCGGACCTTTCACTGCTGAGCATGACGTACATTTTCGGCACCAATTCTCGACATCTTCTCGGCAATTCAACCAGTAAAAACGCTCTCGTACCCTTACCAATGTTCGTCGTACTCCAAGATGTCCCCCAGAAACCCCATCATGCAGCTCACGTAGTACGTCCTTGATAAGTTTTCTTGGTACGACCAACTGTAGATGATGTTCTCTTCCTGAAGGTTTTTCCCATTTGCGGTACAGTAAGCCGTTTTGCAACACAAGGCTTTCCCACTGCGCGCAATAACTTTTCGTAATAGCGCTGAAGGGAGCCAGCTCCTGCCATTCGGGCTTTCCCGTGTCTTGCTTCTTCCAATCTATTAGAGGCCGCAAATCTCTATCTTCGTACTGGGCCTCACGCATCTCATCAGTTTCCCACCTGTCATCCGTAGGCTTAGCTCGCAGTACTTGAACCCTTTCCTTCGTCTCCATCCTTACACAATGTTTACAATCTTCCGCACAAGGTCGTCGTGATAGCGCATCTGCATTCGAGTGAGACCTTCCACTGCGGTGTTCTATGTTAAAGTCAAACTCTTGCAATTGCTCAATCCAGCGAGCCACTTGGCCTTCCGGGTCCTTGAATTGTAACAACCACTTCAAAGCAGCATGGTCGGTACGCAGCTTGAAGGGTCGCCCAATCAGATACTTCTTGAAGTGTCGAAGAGTCTTTACTACTGCCAATAGTTCTCTTCTTGTAACACAATAGTTTCGTTCCGGCCGCGATAATGATTTGCTGAAGTAAGCTATCACAACTTCTTGATCGCCTTGCTTCTGTGATAATATACCACCAATGGCAGTGTTACTTGCATCTGTGTCTACGATGAACTGTCCTTTCCGATCAGGATAGCCCAAAATTGGTGACTCACACAACCGCTTCTTAAGTTCATCGAAAGCTTGTTGACACATGTCATTCCAATCGAAACTCTTCTTTTCTTCAGTGAGTCTATGCAGCGGTTTTGCTATTTCAGCAAATCCCTTCACAAAACGTCTGTAGTAAGAGCATAGTCCTAAAAATGCACGAACTTCGGTCTTGTCTCTGGGTGTTGGCCACTTCTGTACTGCACTAACCTTTTCAGGATCTGTCTGTACGCCGTTTTGTGATATCACGTGACCCAGATAGTTGACTTCCTTTCGAAATAAGTGACACTTCTTTGGGTTCAACTTTAGCCCTGCAGCTTGTATTTTATTAAAAATCTTTTCCAGTTGGTACAGATGATGCTGAAAATCTTTTCCTATGACTATTACGTCATCTAAATACACTAAGCAGGCATCGCCTACAAGTCCTGCTAGAACACATTCCATTAATCTTTCAAAAGTCGCCGGCGCATTGCATAATCCAAACGGCATTACTTTAAATTGCCATAATCCTTGTCCTGTGGAGAATGCTGTCTTCTCTTTATCATTAGGGCTAAGTTCAACCTGCCAGTACCCAGATTTTAAATCTAAAGTTGAGAACCAAGACATGCCTGCCAGAGTGTCCAAAGTGTCATCTATCCGAGGTAGTGGGTAACTGTCCTTTTTGGTGACTTCATTGAGCCGACGATAGTCGATGCAGAAACGTGTAGACCCATCTTTCTTCTTAACCAACACTACAGGAGAGCACCATGGATTAGAAGATTGCTCTATAACTCCGTTTCTTGTCATTTCATCTATCATCTCCTGTACCTCCTTCTCTTTGGCTATAGGGACACGTCTAGCTTTCTGCTTTATCGGCTGCGCGTTTCCAGTGTCAATCTTATGTTTGACTATAGATGTTCTGCCTATATCTCTATCAGTCTTAGAAAAAATGTTGGCATAACGTGAAAGTAGATCCTTAGCCTGCTGCCGTTGTGACGTGGTAAGGTAGCTGCACTTGTTCACCAAATCCTTGAGTTCCTGTGGTACGTCTCTTGATGCTGTACTTCCTGTCAATGTCAGTTTCCTTAACGTCATAACTTCATCACTTTGTCCTACAACATCGCCTGCTTTAAGCACTACATCACTGTCACTCAGGTTGACTATCTGCACCGCTGCCAAGCCCTTGTCACATACTAAACTTCGGCCCGTAATACAGTGTGGAATTACTCCATTGTCCTCAATTAACACACTCCTATTACCCCGGCCTTTGTAACTGGCTGGTAAGTTCACGCGTACCAATGTCTTCGATCTTGAAGGTAAGATGGTTCTTCTGGCCACTGTTACCTTTCCTTTTGATCCCCCATCCATGAAAATTTCTACTAGCCCACATACGAAAACTCCTGTCTTGCAATCAATCTTGCAGGCATTCTTCTTCATGAAGTCTAAACCAAGTACACAGTCATCCATAATATCGGCCACTACGACGTCGTGAGTGTAATACTCGTCGCCTATTTGCATCACTACAGATGCTTCACCGAAGACGGGTATTGGCTGACCTGTGACAGACAGAAGCTTGCTTTTCCCAAAATTCCTCAATCTCAGGTTGCCATTGTTAGCTACTTCTGGTCGCACCACAGTTCGTGTAGCTCCAGTGTCCAGCGTTAAGCTGCAGTTCTTGCCATTAATCAGTCCCTTAATGGATAAACTGTTGCCGTCGCACACCTGGGATATGACAACTTTTGGGGCTGTTTTTCGATCAGCCAGCACCCGCCCCTTGATCCTGGCTGTTACTCGTTTCCCTGGGCTGGATTAACAGGCTGGTTGACCTGCCTGTTCTCTTCAGCTACTGAGGTTCCTGCCTCTTGCCGTCGCCAATTCATTGCTCTTGTAGACTTGCCGGGACAGTTAATCCGGATGTGCCCATGTTTACCGCAGGCATAGCACATGGGGCCCAATCTTCTAGGTTCCACTTCCTTTGATTGAGCCACAACTTCTGTAACCTCGCGTACCTTATGTGCTCGAGGTTCGTGGCGAATAGCTTCAACCTCCAGCGCATGAGCCAAAGCCTCCTTCATTGTCACGTGGTGCTGAAGGCGAACAGCAGCACGCACTTCCAGGTCTCTAATTCCATCAATAAACGCCTGGACGATGGTGTTATTAACTGTGTTAGCGTCGGCTGAAGGATACGCCTTCCTTACAAGCTTCTCAATTTCGACGGCCCATTGTTGAAGTCCCTCGCCGCTCCTCTGTACACGGTCCTTTAATTGGGCACGGAAAACATGCTCCAAGTGACGCTCAC